>JAJNNQ010000009.1:29447500-30047500 GCA_027886175.1 Phylloscopus collybita | reverse complement strand
TTTTTTGTTGTTTTTGTTTTGTTTTGGTTTGTTTGTTTGTTTGGGGTTTTTGTTTGTTTGTTTTTGTTTTTATACAAAATCTTTTATCTTCCCTCTTCTCTTAGAAATTAAATCTATTACTATATCACATAATCAAATTCCCTTTTAAAAGGAATTCTGCACATGGCTCTGTAGGGAACGTTGCTGTTTCTACTTTAAAACCTAATATTCCTAGGTCAGTAATCTGTTGGTCAGGATATCGGCTTTTGGGATATGCCCTTGAGGCTTTTCAGAGACACTGGAAGTAGCCAGGAATAAATTGTAACAATTTTAAATAGATTCGTGGGATGCTGCTGCTCATTTGTGACACATCTGCGTGTTTCAATCGGTTTACTTGCGATCAGCAACCACGAGCAGCAGCCCAAATGTGAGGTTAGGAGGTATCTCCACCCCAGCACCTCTGAAACCTTTCATCTCGGGGGTTTCGGTGCAGACGGGGCCCCGTGGCTGCCGCTGCTGGGGCGCGCTCGCCCCGCGGGCTGGCGGAGCCGGGCCCGCCGCTCCCCGCTTCCCTGGCCGCGCTTTTGGTTTCACTTCTTCCGGCTCTGGACAGAGCGCTTCCTCACGGTTTTCGTCTGCTGAGAAACTAGTGCAGAGGTGGGATGCTTCCAGACAGAAGGGGATAAAGCCCGCAGAGGTGAGTCGGTAAAATTCTTCACTTCATAGTAATAAATGTGAATATCGAGGTACAAAGTGCTGCTCAGGAGTTTGGGTGATTTCCTTGATCCTGGATTTCTCTTAACTGGCAAGTTAGCCAAGTCAGAGCCATTTTTTAAAGTTCTTGCTCATAATGTTAAAACTGTATTTCTTTCTTTGGCCCATCTGAAACGCTGTCCCTGAAGTTTGATAATGGGTGTGTGCTTTCCTCACTGGAGCCCCAGACAAAGCTAAAACACCTAAAGCTGATTCCAGATTTTTTGCAATGAAACAACCAGGAAAAGGCAGCCCATTGGGTCTTGCTGGAAACCAGCTTAAGAACCTGTTTTGTGATTGTGCAATACATTTCTTCTGCCTTTCAGACTTAAAAGGTGAGCTCACAACAATTGCTGCAGAACCCAGCAGCTGTCCGATGACCCTAAAACAAACCCTGAGAAAGATGCAGACCAGGGTGCAAGATTCTGTCACAGATAAACTCCCCTTTTGTTTTCCTTAGTATTTCCAGCAGTTGGGGTGCAGAGGAAAGAGGTAGAACAAGGGGTCCTATAATTTCCTCAGCTACAGGGACACGGGTGCTGTGTTTGGCAGCAGCTGTAGCGGGCCAGGCTGTCTGCAGGACCAAGAGTTTGCTGTCCCCTTCTCTTCCCCATTAACCAGTGGCAGATGAGTGGAGAGTCAGGCTATGGGAGCTGCAGGATGTGGGTCAGCCTGACATGCAGTCCCCAACAGGGAATTGTTTTTTCATTAAGATTTCTTTTAAACCATCTTTTGTAGTCCTTTGTGTGTGCCTTTGCTATGTTTCATGTCCCTCTATCCGTTGCTTGTGTCCCCACTCCTACTAGATTACACAAATGCCTCTCCCTAGATGCTCAAGCTGTTCACAAAAAGGCAGCCATGAGGTTCCCCTCTGACTACTATAATGTGATTTTTTGTCACTGGAGCAGTCCTAATGCATACCCTCTTAAAAGGCAGGTCAGCCATGAAATCAGACTCTGCTGGGGTCTCACCTGCTAAGCTCCTGTTTGTCTGTAGGTTGCAGTGTCAATTCCTTAGAGTGTTTTTGTTAGGCTAGTGGAAATTTGCCTCTTTAGAAACCATCAATTATGAAGAATTTATTTTTTTTTCTATACAAATATGCTGGTGTAATTTTTCTTCTCATTTCTTGCTTCATTGTTTGCTAAAGTGCAATACTCTAATGTGGTCAAAGCTTGATCATATTAATTAAACATAGGTTCATAGCAAAGGAAAATAGTAGCTATAGAAGTAAGAAAGCTTATACTTCCCATGAGTTAGTCTTTTGAGAAACCCTTTTAGCTTCCTCTTAAGTCTAGGCAGGTTTATTCCCATCTATAGGCTGTTCTGTACTGGGGCAATAATAGCCTTCACTACCTGGGAGCCCATCCTGCTGAGACTGAACTCATTGGTAAACAGCTTGGTAGGAAGGTTCCAAGTTTGTTGGCAGAAAGCCACACAGATATGTGTGTATCAAGACTGTGGAGATGCTTTAAGCATCAGGGTTGAAAGAATAAGCTATTAAAAAAAAAAAACAACCCAAACCAAAATAAACCCCAAAAAATTGAAGACAGGAACCTAAGCTTACTGTTCTCTGCTAAAGCATGAAAAAAACATTCTGGCAAGCACTCACAAAGTATATTCTCCTTCTACTACAGATTAATCCTGTAGAGAATAATATGGAAAATACAGAGGACTCTTGATTAGAAGAAATGCAATTTAATTAGACAAAGTCTATGACTCAGAAGGCTAGTCAAACCCTTCTGAGCTCTTACAGCTCTGTTCTGGTCAGAATTTAGATGAAATTATTTTCTTCCTTGTGCAGTACAGTTTCATTACCAAGTGATGAAGATTAAATTCCAGTTGAATTTAAATCTAATGGATACTAAATGGAAAATGAACAAAGTATTAAAAAGCCTAAGATTCATTAGAAATGTAATGACAAACCAGGTAGAGCAATTGAAAATTAGAGTTTCAATTTTGATATCCTAATCTAAATGACCAGAAGTTATGGGATGGAGTATATAAATTCTTAAATGTGTAAGTTTTTCTGAAAGTATTTGGATAAATATGTTGAATCTATGGGCAGTGTCTCCTCTACACCTTGACTCTTCTCCATTTCTTTTTCTGTTTAGGTTGGTACTGATTTATTTTGTGTGTTCTTACTTTCTCATATGTGTTCCTATAGTCTGGTATTTCTTCTTTCTCTGTAAGATGGAATGACAGAATTTTGTGTGATTGACTTGTAAAATAAAAATTGGCAAGAACAGTAAAAGAAAGAAGTGGTATGTCATGTATTTTTACTGCATATAACTATAAATATTTTACATGTTATGAACCTCAGAGATCAATTACTAACATTGAGAGGCTTATGTACAATTTGTCATATTTATTGTTTTTTATGAATGTTACAGCAATGCAAAATTAATCAGAAAAGATAAAGCTATTGGAAATTTTCATCAATACAATTAGCATCAATAAAGTTGGTAGCTTTTTGAACATATCTGTTTTTATATAAGACTATTATTGCTTTTAAATAAGTCTTTATTTAGAAAGATCATTAGAGATAACTCTTCTGCAGAAATGAATGCAGAAAAAAATTCATGGGTTAAAAACACCCACTGCTTAGTATGAAATCACACATTTTTTAAGCCTTGCTTGCTTAGCCTTTAGTTGATGACATAGGTTGTGTCAAAATGATTGTAATTTGCAGTGTTCATTTTGCCTTTGCAGATAGAATGATGCCAAATGCTATTCTTTGGTGGAGCAGCTTATATGTCAGACTGATGTTTGTCTTCTGGCCGTGTGCATCAGCTGGAAAGCAATGTCATATCCAAAATGAAATGGCTGACTGCAGTCACCTGAAGCTGACTCAAATTCCCTCTGATCTTCCAAACAATATAACGAGTTTGGACATTTCTCATAATCAGCTAAAACAGCTAGGTCCTGCAAATCTGACCAAGTACAGCCGGCTGGTTTACTTGAATGCAGGCTACAACATCATCTCTAAACTGCAACCAGAATTGTGCCAAAACGTGCCCCTGTTGCAGATTCTGAAGTTAGAACATAATGAATTGCGTAAGCTCCCTGACAGAGTCTTTGCTTCCTGCACCAACCTGACAGAGCTCAGTCTAGGATACAACATACTTTTAAATATGAAAAATGATCCTTTCAAAACCCTGAAGGTAAGAGTTAGAAATGCATCTTTTCCCGTAAGTAAAGTATAAAGGGGGGATTTACTGTATTTTCTAGTGTGTATACAGAACTGCTACTTGGTATCTCAAAATACTCAGCATATAACATTTCACTGATCTTTGCTGAGGGAGAGGCCTTGGGGCTTCTTCTGTTATAGCACGTTGGAGTCTCAGTCATCTTTGTGAGTCAATGCTCTCCATTTCTTTTTCTGTATTCCATCCCTGTGAAGCACCTCTCCGTGCAGGCTGTGTGCTGAGTGAATAGCAGCAGCAGATGAAGAGAATAGCAGCAAAGTGGATGGTGTGGAATCTAAGCTGCCTGGGTAGCTGGTAGCCTAAATTATCAAGGCTGAAGTTTAAGTATTCAAACCAGGAAGGCCAGTGCTTAGGCTGAATGTAGTGTCTCTCAGGACTTTAAGAATTGAGAAAGAGTAAAAATGTTTTTGTTGTACCTTTGCTTTACTTGGTAGTTTACATGTGGTTATATATTCTTGTTTGTAACAGAGATTGGGGGACCACCACAGAAGTCAGGAAAGGAGTATTTCACGGTCTTTGCACCAGGCAGGAATCATGCAAAAGGAAGAGCCTAGGACAAAAAAAAAAGTAAAGACAACATGTAGGTACTAATTGCCACTCAGTATTCTAATGAGTGTGCACTTGGTTTTGAGTAGGTCTGGGCTTTTCTGCTAAACTCAGTATTCCAGTTCAGTTACATCAAGTCTACTTGCTTGCTTGTAAAACTGCTGACACAACTTAATACAAGTGAGTGCAGCCACCTTCCATGCTGGGAACTTCACCTTCCTCATTCCATTTACTGGACTGGACCACACTGAAAAAGCATGGAATGCATTATTTAATACTGCAATAGTTGTAACTGCAGCCAGCTCTAAGCTTTTGCATTCATCACTTTATCTGAGGCAGGAGGGCCTTCAGTGAATTAAGGAACTTTGACTAAATCTACTTGGTTTGCAGTTGTTACTTTAGCAGGTTAATACCGTTAATACCATGACAGTTACTGTGAAAGATACAGAATACTTCTTCCAGCAGGAGCTTGAAAGCTGCCATTTCTCTATTACAAATTTATTTTAAGTGTAGTATTGCAACTAATTTCTAATCAATTATACTCTAATGAAATATTTCTAATTTTTTGCATATTATATAAAATAAAAATAAAATAAAAATTTATGCTTCTTTTTTTTCTTGCATATTCTCTCCAGAACTTGAATATTTTGGACCTATCTCATAATTCTTTGAAGTCAGCCAATTTAGGATTGGAGCAACAGCTGGAGAAACTCCATGAGCTCAAGTTGGGTAGCAACCAAATCAGTGAGTTGAAAAAAGAAGACTTCAGTTTTCTTAGCAACACCTCATTGAATAGTCTTGACTTGTCATCAAATCCAATAAAAGAGGTAGGAAACATTTCAACACAAATTCAACAGGTGTAAGGATAAAATGGAACTATCCTGGTTTACCCTTTATGGTTTTATGGCATTTACATTAAAGTTTTGATCTGCTGAGGTCCAAAACCCATTCTATTTTATACAGTATTACTCCTGACCTCCAGCAGTGATTTACAGAATTATTGTTTTGCCACATATAGCCTGGTTCCATGTAGATCAGAGGTCTCAACCAAGACCTAAATTGAGGTTCTCTAAGAATCCTTCCCAAGTATTTTCTGTGCAGAACTTTTTTTTTGCATGTGCTGAAGATGAAGGGCTGACACACTTTTTAAGTGAGTAAAAAGTGTGGTGCTATGCAAGTCTGGTTATACAATCTAGGTTTCACTTCCCAGTTAATCAAAGAGACCATTCACTTGTGGCTATGGGAACCTCAGAGAAATAATCATTCCAGAAACATATACTCACTCCTTAAAAAAAACCCCACATGGGTACTCTGTCTTCCATCTACCTCACTGTGCTCTCTGACCTGCTTCTCAGTGTTAGGATTCTTTGAAGAGTGATGATAAATGTGGCAATTCTAAACTGGTTGACCCTCAGCATACGAATACTGAATATGCATGGACTTGCCCTGGTTCATTTGGTTTTTGTTTGTTTCTTTTGCTTTGTTTCCCAGTTGATTGATCTCTAAAAATATGTGCATTAAACTTGCAAGAATATTTTAAGGTGATATAAGTTTGTATCACTGCTAAGAGTTATTCTCTTAGAGCATTCTCTTGCTTGGCTGCTTCATCCCTTCCTCTTTCTGACACCAGCTTTTATGAGGCCATGTGCTGGATTACTGGGGAAACCCTACAGGTGTTTTGACTTGGTTAGCTTGAAGTCACACTGGTTCCCTACCTGGTTCACTGTGTGACTGCATGTAGAGCTATTCTGGCACAAGGGTAGAGGGTGTGGATGAGTAAATTGCAATACTCCTTTCTTGGGCACTGCTACTTTGTGCCACTTTCAACTGCTCTGGTTTTACAGTATTGCTATCTAAAAAGCAGCCTTATGCATTTGAATCATTCTGACAAATGGAGTATTTAATCCCTCAGCTGATATCTTAATCAAACGAGGGGCCAGCACTATGGTAAAAACTTGTGATCCATATTGTGAAAGCAAGTGTCTAGTATTAGAATTCATAGTAGCTTCTGCTTGCACAGAGAAACTGGGTTTCTTCTTGTTTGTCTGCAGACCTAATAACTAGTAAATTAATATACCTAGCAAATACCAATAAAAGAAAGCTGAAGAAATATATCAAGAATTTTAAGATACTTCTAGAGAAGGAGTTTCAGTCACTGGATACAGACTTGCATCTCGCTAAGCTGTTTTCTATCTTCTTCTAAAATAACACTACTCAGATTTATGATAATCATGTTATAAATGATAGAACTATTGTCACAAGAAGTGTAAACTCCAAAAAAGTGTTTGTCTGAACCTGGCTTCGAAGCAATCTAGGTGTAGGAGTTCTATTCTGCTTTAAAATCTCATTTGAAAACCTTTCCAAGTTTTCATTTTATTGGTCAACTTTCTTACATAATCCCCGTGTTTAGGTCAAGACTTTCTTTTCTTGTCTTTTCAGTTTCATACGGGATGTTTCCATACAATTGGAAATCTGTTTGGTCTCACGCTGAACAATGTTGAACTTGGTGAAAATCGCACAAAGAAACTTTGCACAGAATTATCAAACACAGCAATTCGAAACCTCTCACTGAGCCATGTGAAACTTTCCTACATTGGCCAGTCAACTTTCCAGGGACTGCAACAAACAAATCTTACGATTTTAAACATTTCCCAAAATTCTCTCTCTGTCATAGAAAATGACTCATTTCAGTGGCTTTCAAGTTTACAATACTTAAACCTGAAGCTTAATAATATTCATGTATCTTCGCGTTTATTTTATGGATTATCCAGCCTTAAACATTTGAATCTCATAAACTCACTTGCTGGGAAAATTGAAGATTTTTCTTTTCATTGGCTATACCACCTGGAGTACCTTATAATGGATAATAACAATTTCCCAGGAATTACTGCCAATATGTTCACAGGTCTGAACAACCTGAAATATCTGAGTCTCTGCAACTGCAACATAAACTTACAAAGAATAACTAATAAAACATTTTCATCACTTGCTAATTCTAGCTTACAGGTTCTCAATCTCACAAAAACTAGAATCTCTACAATAGAAAGTGGGGCATTTTCTTCCTTGGGACACCTGAAAATTCTTCATCTTGGTCTCAATGAAATTAGTCAACAGCTTACAGGTCATGAGTTTAAAGGTCTCAATAACGTACAAGATATTTATCTTTCCTATAATAAAAATTTGACTTTGCAAAGTGAATCATTCATTTTTGTCCCAAGCCTTAGAAAACTGATGCTGAGGAAGGTAGGCTGCAATAATCTGGCATTTTCTCCTTCACCTTTTCATCCTCTACGAAACCTGACTGTCCTGGACATCAGCAATAACAACATAGCAAACATAAAAGAAGACTTGTTTGATGGACTTGACAAACTTGATATCCTGGATTTGCAGCACAATAATTTAGCCCGGCTTTGGAAACATGCAAATCCGGGTGGCCCTGTTCTTTTTTTAAAAGGTCTTCCCAATTTGCGAATTCTTAATTTAAAATCAAATGGGCTTGATGAAATTCCAGTTCAGGTTTTCAAGGGTCTGTTTCAATTAAAACACTTGGATTTAGGATCGAATAATTTGAATTTGCTTCCAGCAACTCTGTTTGATGACCAAGCCTCTCTGAATTCATTAAACCTTCAGAAAAATCTGATCACTTCAGTTGAAGAAAAAGTATTTGGCCCACCTTTCAGAAGCTTGAGAAAACTAGAGATGGATTCCAATCCCTTTGATTGTACCTGTGAAAGCATTGCTTGGTTTGCTGATTGGCTTAATGAGACCCAAGCAGATATACCTGGATTGAGGTCCCAGTACCTTTGCAACACCCCACCTAAATATCATGGTAGTCTGGTTTTGTATTTTGATAGTTCAACCTGCAAAGACAGTGCTCCATTTAAACTTCTTTTTGTGATCTCTACCACTACTGTGACGCTACTCGTTTTTATTGTCCTTACCATCCATTTTGAAGGGTGGAGAATAGCTTTCTACTGGAATATTTTAGTTAATAGAACGCTTGGTTTTAAAGAATTTGAGAGACAAGAGGAACATTTTTATTATGATGCCTATGTTATTCATGCAAGAGAGGACAAGGACTGGGTGTCTAAAAATTTCATGTCTCTGGAAAAAAATAACCACTTTGAAATTAGGTTTTGTTTAGAAGAACGGGACTTTGAAGCAGGTGTGTCTGAATTTGAAGCCACAATTAACAGCATAAAAATGAGCAGGAAGATTATTTTTGTTGTGACTGAACATCTCTTACAGGATCCCTGGTGTAAAAAGTGAGTAGGATATAAAATTTTATCTGTAAGGGGAAAAATTTCTTAAGAGATATTTTAATGAGATATTTTTTTTAATTGTAATTTAAACAATAGCATTTTATGAAAAATACCCATGCAAAATCTACTAGAATATATTTACCTAATATATTGTAACTTCAGAATAACTCCTTAGTTAATAAAGTTAATTGTTTCACACATATGGTAGTGTACATTGAATATCTAAGTCAATGTTTTAGGCATTTTCTTGGGTGTTTTTTGTGGTTTGTTTGTTTCTTTGGTTTGTTTGTTTGGGTTTTTGTTTGTTTTTTGTTTGGTTGGTTTGTTGGTTTCTTTTTGTTTTCAGGGGTTTATTTTGGGGGGGGGGGGGGCGGGCGGTGTCTTGTTTTGTTTTGTTTTGTTTTGTTTTGTTTTTTTTGTTTGGCTGGGGTTTTTTTCCAAAAATCAGGCTGCCACCTTTGCTGGTGGCAAATGTGTAATTTCCTTAAAATTACACATTTGAAGAAGAGCAAGAATGAGTGAGACCACTAGCATTGAAAGATGATTTTTGTTTGCCTTTAAATTAGTCTTTTCACCATTTTTATATAGCGGTCTTCTAAAGAAAGAAATTTTGCTAAACAAGGCTATATCAAGACAGTAGACTTAGGGTATATTTTTAGAGAATTAATTTTTTTTTTAGTTAGAGGCAACTAATTTAAGAAAAGTAATAACCATTGTATATCAAAAGAGACATTTAAGAACTGTTTGTCTTTTTCTTTCACATAAAAGAAAACACTGATTTTTGTCTTATTTTTGCTTCAGTTTCAAGGTGTATCATGCTCTTCAGCAAGCTGTTGAACAAAGCCGGGACTCCATCATACTGATCTTTCTTGATGAAATCCAAGATTACAAGTTGTACCATGCACTTCACCTGAGAAGAGGAATGTTCAGATCTCGCTGCATCTTGAACTGGCCAGCCCAGAAAGAACGAGTCAGTGCATTTCACCAGCAATTAGTGATGGCACTTAAATCTAAAAGTAAAGTGCGCTGATTTTTGAACTACAGATTTGAATTATGGGGTCATTTTTTTTGTATATTTTCTGCCACTGGAAAATTAGCAAACCTTCATGAAGGTCTGAAAAAGTTTGTCATCCTGTAAATATGTGTAATAATTATTGTAATTTAAATGTGTTTGTTTATATTCATGTTTTTGCTGATATTTTAATTCAGCTGCACTGAAGTGATGTTAAAAGGGATCATGGTGGATAGTCATTTCAATCAGTCTATTAAAAATGTGGTAAAAACTCTGAAAAGCAGTGAGAATCACTGATGTTCTAGGAAATCATGTAGGGTAGAAAAGCCATCAACTCTCTAAGGGGATATATGAAAGAAAATGCACTAATGATGAAACAGCAATTTTTTTGTAGAAGGTAGGGTGGACACTACTTCTTGCTTTTGAAACATGGGGGATTCAGTGCCTCAAACTGGAAAGCTTTCCTTGTGAAACACAGTAACAAAATTACTTCTGTAATTCAAACCAAGAAATATAGCAGTTTCAAAGTGAGTTTTAAAACCTTTGTGACTATGCCTTCTGGGGGATCTAATACTGATTGCTGTCAAAAAGTGATATCTGATTCAGGCTGATGAGTCAACTGATTTTGGTGTCAGGAAAAAATGCTTTTGCTCTTCACTAGTGAAATTCAGAGAGCTGGAAGGACATTAATACTGAGAGATGTCACCTTGATTCTTAAGATGCACACAAAACTGTATGTGGGCCTGTAAACAGAACTTGAAATCAATGTGAAGCATGGTGAAGGCACAACTGCTGTACCTGTATGAAATGAGTAAAAGGTACAGATATTTTTATAATATAACTAGAAGACAACTTTGTGGAGAAAGTGGTGCTACTGCAATTTCATTACCAAAAGTTTTGTTACTGGTGAAACAACAACAACAAAAACAAAGAAATAGTTTTAAATAGTATCAGAAGCATTATCGTGACTACAGTTAGAGGTACAGTGGGAAAAAATTCAAAACTAGATTGATTTCATTTTTTCGGTTTCCTTTTATATACAGTTTTGCCTTTGATAGCTAAAAGGAAAACTGTAAAGAGATCAGATAGAATTCTGTAGTTTAATTTCTTGCACATTAATCTAGTTTGGTTGTTTTTTCCCTGAACATATTTTACAGAAATGTGGGCTAGAAGGCAATTGCCAGGGTATTAAGGTTCAAACATATGGGCTAGCATCTTGATCTGGAGAGAGAGCTGAGACTATGCAAAATGTGCTTTGCAAGGGTGTTTATAATGTTTAACACTGGCTAAAATGTTATGGTGAGTCTGAGCACAAGTTACTGTAAATTAGACAGAAGGCAGTAGTTTGTGTATTTTTGTTAATATTTAACCACTGCTTCAAGGACCTTTTAAAACTTTGTCAGCTTTTAGTAGGTCTGTGATTCTTCAATAGCTCAGGAATATTTTAAAATTGCTTTTTCCCTTCCAGCCTTTCTCTCATCATCTTCAATACCAGTATTGCTACAAGAATGCTGTTTTACTGCTTTAGAAAACAGTTCTATACTTAACATTTTAAACAGCTTTTCTCATTATTTCTCATGTTATATGTATAGATGAAAAACACTGGGTTTTCCCTGTGTCCCATGATGATAAAAACCTAAACAAGACAAATAATGAGTGAAATCAGATTTTTCTTGCACTGGAATAGTGAAGGGGGTGTAGATGTCTTCACTTGCTTGGGAAATCAGTGAAAACAGGCTTTGTTTACAGCTGAAGTGATAGATGATGATTCCCTAATTACAGTAATAGGATTATCCCCATTGTGATGCTTTCATCTCGTCTTTCTGACCTATTCAGGTGAAGTGACAAATTCTTTCTTCATGCTTAGGCCATGAAAGTTGAGAAGACATGTTGGTAATTATGGTGTGCCCGGTATGCACCATGTCAATTGTTCTTCCTCTTATTTAAAGACTAACATGTGACAGGGTTCCTAGATCTTCAGTGGCACATAGCAGCAGAATTTCTCTTTCCACTTCAATAAAAAATGTTTAGAAAATGCTAGTAGTTCCCATAGATATTAAAAATGACGTAAAATGAAAGGAATGCATGGGGAAATGCTGTGGTGAAATGTGATACAAGAGGTCAGACTAGAAGATCAAGTGGTCTTTTCTGACCCTTAGAGCCTGACAAATGACAGCATGTCTAAATTCCTAAAGATTTTTCTAGTTACTACAAAAGCCCCCAAAATTGGTTTCAGAACAGTGAAAAAAATGCTATGAATGTTTAGTTTTGTAATACAGCTAGGAATACAAACAAGAAGTACTTGGTGATGAGTGAAAAATCCCTTTAAATTAAAAAATATGATGAATACATTCTGAGCAGTTATTTTTTGGTTCAAAATAATTTACCACAGTAAAAGACATTATAAAGTTTCATGATGAGAATATTTTTTTATACACTACTGTATAAAAAAAGGGCACAAAAGTAATAATCACAGGGCCGGTGGTAATCATCAGTTATATCAGACCTAAAATTTTCCTATAAATTTTCCCTGTTTTTCTGAAAGTTACCTACTTCTGCTCTGCTCCTGTAGATTTGTTTGACAATTTTATTGAGAGTAAATAAATGGGTTTACCATGACTAAGAGTTGTAAGTGCTTTCAGGATTCATGGTCTATGTCTGAGCTGGGCATTCTCTTTGCAGTGAGCAGCATCAGATTATATTTTGCTGATTTGCGGACAAGTTGAACATCAAATAAATCAAAAGTAGTTCCAAACTTGCAATATCAAAGATGTTACGTAGGACTAAAGAGGAGCCATTTGTATTGAAAGCAGAATATGTAAAGGACTTGAGTGAGGCCGAATGCTCAAGCCTGGAGATTTGGAACGGAACTTGACTGTTTCTGCAGATCTTGAATGAGAGAGTGTCATGGTTTAGGAACAGTATTCCCTGGTTTGGTGTTCTAAACCATGTGCTGCCACACGTGGTTTAGAACCACTAAATTGGGGAATAGAACCAGTCCTCCCTCCCCCTGGCAGGCTGGAGAGCAGAACTGGAGGCACAAAATGTAAAGATCATGGGTTGAGATAAGAAAAATTTACTTGAAAAAGCAATGAAACACAAACCAAAGAGTAACATGAGCACCATTAATAACAGCATGTACAAGAGAGGTGATTGATTCACATGTGAGTTCTTACCACATGAAATATGACCAGAAAGGACCCCTGTCCCATGTGCTTGATGTGACATGATATAGAATAACCTCAGGGTCCTAGCTATGTCCCTCCTTGCTACAGCAAATATTAACCCTGTCCTGGCCAGAACCAGGACACAGGGAATGATGAACAAGTTCCAGACAGTGATGTTCATATATGTAGCTGAGATAAATATACTACCCACCAATGAGCTCAGTGATGCTACTTTCACTGTGGCTCAGTCAGGGCTTTTTACCATGGTAGGAATAAAGTCAGATTGTGCTGCTTTTAGATTTAAGTGCACCTATTCCCAAAGGTTTTGTCAGAACATATTTATTCCGGTTTGTAAGAAAAAGTCCACGAGAATCCCAGTTTCAAATCTCAGTCCTCTACCTGGTGTTGTGTACGCTCTCTCTGCCAGCTCATTGTACTCCTTGATGTGCTGGGAAGACAAGGCAGGGATAAAATTCCTCACTTTGTACCTCACTTGGTTGTTGTGGACCAGCAGCTGCCATCTTGAAACTGATAGTACAACTAGTTGCTTGATGTGTGAGCCTGGGGCTCATATGTATAAAGCAACTGAGCTAACCTTCAGCCTGTGCTGTTCTTTTGGGCACTCCAAGGGTCGCGTGAGCTGTCGTGTTCTGAGCTGGCACAGTGTTTGCCTGGTCCATGATGCCAAGCATCACGGTATTCCCAAAGTGCTGCTGGTGTGGTCACATTTCTCCACACCCAGGCAGACAACCCAATGTTGGAAAGCTAGGACAGAGTTAATTATTCCCCACTCGTGTGCCATCAGCTGTCTGGTTTGTGCCACTGACACCCTCTACTGCTCTCCAAACTGCCTAGGATGGTTAGGAGCGTCTTTAAAAGCACGTGAGTTGTTGCTTCCACACAGCTCCTTTCTGCGTCTGCCTGGCATGGTGATAAAGATGTGCTGGGTCGGGTCGCTCTCACTCCCCACTTCTGTTAAGCCCTTCCTATGCACTGATGTCTGAGGAGGGTCCTGCTGCCCTGGCAGGTGGGCTTCGTTGTTGCCCCTCAATATGAGATGGGATTCTATCCGGAGGGGCAATGCCCCGCTTTCCTTGCCCGGCGCCCCGCAGGTGCCCAGGCCGACGGGGGCTGCTCTGGGGCCTTCCGCCGGCGCGCTGCTCCCCGCCCCGGGCGGTGCGTGCCCGCCGGGCTTTGTTTCGCTTAGCAACGCCTGCCGGGCCGCAGGCAGCTCCCGCCGGAGGCCGCCGGCCCCTCGACAGGGCTTGCGGCGCCGGGCAGGGGCTCCCGCCCCACGCTGCCATGAAGGTGGCGGCCCCGGGGGCGGGCACTCTCCTCTCCAGACTGCGCCGCACCCTGCTGCCCCACAGCCCGCGGCCCCCGTCCTGCGGCGGCCGCGCCGCGGGCAGGGGCGGCCGCGCCCCGCGCCCGGCGCCCAGCGCCACGGACAAGGAGCCCGAGGAGCAGGCGGCGGCCCACGGGCTGCTCATCACTCTGCCCGACCTCGGGGAGGAGGCGGCGGCCGAGGGCGACGAGACGGCCGGCATCCCAGGGAGTCCCGCGTGAGTGAGCGCCCCGCAGACCTCTGGGGTACGGGGGAGGTGTGCGCCCCTCACTCCTGGGACTTCCTGGCGCCTGGCTTTTCCTGCCTCTGGGTGTCCTGAGAGGTGCCGAACATCTCCGTGGGCAGGGTTTTCCTTCCCCGGCAGCGTGCCAGAGGCAGGGAAGCGCACCGTCACGGGCAGGAGCGATGGTTCGCACGGGGCTGTGTGCGGCTCCGTAAGGAACGAAGAGCTGGAAAACGCCCGGGGTACCGCGTGGAAGGGGGCGGCAGTCAGAGCCCGGCCCCGCACGGCCGGGGGAAAATTGTCCCGTCCCCCACCTCGGGATGCTCAGGGAGAGGAGCCGAGGTCCAGAGGGCGCGAGGGGATGGTGAGCTTGAGTAGGTATTGTAAAGGTCCCTCGCGTAGGTGTGTGAGTTGTATCAAGTTCTGTCCCGAAGCTGCTACTGCGCATCAAAGCAGACATTTCAGTCACTGCCCAGCGAGATGCCAAAGTGTCAGTAACAGGTGTGATACTCGGTTTGGATGCTTCTGTGCTTAATTTTCAAGCCTCACCTTGAAACGTTTAGGGTTTGCTGCAGATAAAAGCCTGCTAAATATGCGTGCTTCCATTTGGTGGTGTTTTGCTACAGCAAAGGCACACTGAAGTGGTTTCTTAGCTTATTTAAAACAGAAGACCTTATAAAAGTGAGCAACACTTGCATTACTGTCTTAGTGGAATTTTTCATACTATTACAAAAAAAGGGAAGCTACGGTGTATATTTAAGAACACCTATAACTGCTGCTTCTGTAGTACTAAACTGTTAATTTTTATTACTGAGAATCAGAAGAACAGTAATGTTTTGTTAGGTGTTGATAGGAATGAATATATATTTAAGTTTTTAAGCCTTTAGGACTGAAATATGTTTTAGTGTGTTTAAATTTTCAGATGGATTTTGGAATCTCTGCTTTAAGTTTCCATGTAGCATAATATTTAAAGTAGGAGCCAAAATCCTCCCTTATGTAATTCTTTTATTTTCCTCTACTCCAACCTAGAGCTTTCTTTTTTTTGTTGTTTGTTTCAGCTCTTTCAGGCTTAAACTTTTACTGTATTTTTGTAAAATACTAGCCTTTTGTGAATAGGGAGGTTAATCTGGTTTTATGTGTAGTAACAGCGTTCTGTTTACAACGTATTTGGTGCTTTATATAAGCAATGCCAGAATAAATCAGCATTATGTCCCTGTAATTTCCCCCTAGCTGCTTCATTTTCAGTACCAAAATAAAACCAAGTCAAATGTCTGTGACTTTTATCATTAAAAAATTAAAGAATGGAATCCACTCTTAAAACAAACTGAGTGTATTGGGATGAAGAATAAACCCTATTATTTTAAAACTGATTGTGTCCAGCAAAATACTCATTTTGACTTGCTATTGAACCACTTCTAATTGATATCACCTAATTATCCCTAACTTATACTTTTGTATGCATGGTGGCATTTCAAATATTTTATTCATAGCAGTAAAGGTTATACTGATAAAGTATTGTCTGTCTTCAAAAAACCAAAACCAAACCAGAAAGAGGTAGAAGAAGGAATAAGATGCGCCACTTTGACAAGGAAAGTCTATACCTCCACATTAGCATTTTTTCAATTAGGTGGTTTCACTTAAGCTTTTAGAAGAAGCATCTTAATTAAATATTGAAAGCCTTAGTATTCCTTGCTTAGTGTTGAGATTAGAATTTGTGAGTTATAGAATACGATAATATATTATTGATAGTTATACACTGGAAGCTTTTGCTTACCTAAATAAAGTTCCTTCATGATAAGTTTTATTGCTGTTTAAAATTGTTTTGGAGACATCGATGGCCAGTGTATTTTCATTGATAGCAATCTAACTATGAGTAATCGGTTAATAAAGGAAAGGATCCATTTTATGTCTTAATATTTTTTTCTTAAGTACAGACAATTTGATAGCAACGACAGTTCATGGAGAGCGCAAAATAGTGAAAATCTGGCACTAATGTCTTTCTGTCTTTCCCAGATATGCTAAATTTTCTGATTTCCACAACTACTAACAAGTTGTCCTAATAGTGTATAAGGCTAAACTATGGCAGGACTTTGTAAGATTTTACATTTACTACTTATTTACCTAGCAGTTTCATGTTCTTTTTGCCAAATTGAAGGAGGATTTATAATGAATCTTTTTCTTCATAATGGAGAAAAATTTTCATTTTTTTACTCTTATTTGAAAGAAAATATATTCTGCTTTAATAGACCATGACATTTCCTGAGAGGATAAGAAGACACTTATACACTTACAATAATATGTTAATGTACATAGATTCCTTTGTAAAGAAACATTATTATTGCCATCCTAACATGTTGCAATAGGTGGGTGAGGTAACAACCCCTACCTAGTCTAAAGGTAAATTGGGCAAAGCTTAAGTTATGTTGTTTAGGGGTGGGTAATATTTTGTAGACACTAATTTTACTGCTCCCTATTTTCAGAATAGTTCTGACAGATGGAAAAAAAAGTTTGTGAGCTTGATATGAGAAGTGTAGCTTTATCTGTGATGTACAAATATCATGATCTTTTGTCAACTTTTATTTCTTGAGACTCAAGCTTTGGGTTTCAAAATTATTAACTTTGAAAATGTGGATATAAGTAACCTGATGAGCTGCAGAAGAGGATGGAAACTCTGATTCTCTGTCTCCTGTTTTATCCACTAAAAGCAGTAGATCTCTTCACACTGTAATGCACACTAACCTAGATAGGGCATTGTAGTGTTACAAAGCTGGTCACTTCCCTTATTGTACTGATCTAAAAGGGTAAATGTAGTAATGTGGTGGTTTGCCATGGTCTATTTCTTCCTTGCAATTAAGTTTACAGGAACTCAGAAGTAAATTTTAATTTCACGTGGTACTACACATTCGTCTACACTCTCTAAATGGATGCAACTAAAAATAATTACTAACGTTTAGTAACATTGTATATATACCTAAGGTTTTGGAAAATGTTATGGACTTCCAACAATGGTTTGGGTTGCAAGGGACCTTAAAGATCATTTAGTTCAAATCCCCCTGCCATGGGTAGGGACACCTTCTGCTAGACCAGGTTGCTCAAAGCCCTGTCCAGTCTTGTCTTGAAAACTTCAGGGATGGGTCATCCACAGCAACCTGTTCCAGTGCCTCACCACCCTCACAGTAAAGAGTTTCTCGCCCTTATCTTATCTAAAATAGCCCTCTTTTAAAGCCTTTCTCCCTTGTTCTACAGTGGTAGGACATGTCTTTGTAAAAAAGTCCCTCTCCAGCTGTCCTGCCTTATTACCCTTTAGGTAATAGAAGCCTCCTGTAAGATCTCCCCTTTTCTTTTCCAGGCTGAACAATACCTGCACTCTCAGCCTGTCCTCATAGGAGAGGTGTTCCAGCTCTGATTATCTTCATGGCCTTCCTCTGGGATTGCTCCAAGAGGCTAACATCCTTCTTATGCTGGGGGTCCAAGAGCTAGATGCAGTACAAGCTAATCAACTAGAAAGTAAATGTAAAAAACAAAAAACAAAACAACAAAAAAACCCAACAAACACACACAAAAAAAAAAAAAACAAACCACAAAGCCCCTAAACCCAAAGGATCTCATTTTAGCTCTAAGTCCTTTAATTGTTCTTAGATGCAGAGGACTTGTGTTGTTTGTTAGAAACTAAGATGACATGTTTATAACCACGCATTTTATTTCTGATCCAGTGCTCAATAAACAGGATTATTAAGTCAACCATTAAAATAAGAGGAAGGGCCCTCAGTCTATGTTGTTACTATTAACCGTCATGAACTCCTCTAAACTTTTGTGAGTTAGAGGACTATTTCTTTTTAATTGTTTCTTAATGTAGAGTTCAGCATGCATTGTTCATGGGAGTTACACTTTTAGCTAAGGTTTGGGCTCACAATGGGCATTTTTTTTTCTTCATCAATATTTTTGGTAAGGAAAAAGATTCTTGCATACTGCAGTAGTGGTGAAAATTTGTGGTCTTTTCAGTGGTGAGATCATTCCTGTCAGTTTTGTCAAATGCTAAAGGAATTAGAGATTTCTTGTTTCACAAAATACTTGGGACTGAATCAATCTGTCATTTCTCACTCTTGCTACAGTCTTGTTGGAAAAGTTTTGATGTGGTGTGAATGTGTACTTGTGCATGTATGTACACTATATGGACAAGTGTGGGGATTTCTGCACTGATTTGAGTCCTTCACTTGAAAACATATGTTCATAATGTTTACAAGTTGGCATGTGATAGTTTTTACATCCTTACTCTGATGACTTCTCTCTCCTGAGAAGATGCTGTGTTTTGGATTCAGTATGAGAATGATTTTGATAACACACTGATGCTTGGTTGTTGCCAAGCAGTGCTTACCCCAAGTCAAGGACCTTTCAGTGTCCCAGGCTCTGCCAGTGAGGAAATGCACAAAAAGTTGCGAGGGAGCATGGCCAGGAGAGCTAGCCTGAATTGGCCAAAGGGATATGCCACACAGGTGGTGAGCAGTGGCATTGTACAATTCCTTGGTTTTTATTTGCACTTTATGTCTCTCTCTTTTTCTCTCTCTCTCTTTGGTTTTTAGGAAAGGAGTTGTGGTTGTGGGATAAATAAAGGGTCGTTACTTTATTTTTCAGTAGCGCCTTTCTTCCAGTACACCACCATGAAAGTCACACTATAGCAAGAGTAGGGGAAAACTTTAGGTCTTCAGATCTGTTTGGCTACATCATATGACATATCTTGACATTTCAAGCCACGGGTGGTTGTGCTTACAGAGGAGTGAGAAAAGTATGTAGTATGCCTGAGTATATGCAGATTAAGGTCTCCCAACAACTGCATTGCTTCACTCTGTGCTATAGAACTGTTGCCACACAACATTTCAGATTACTTTTGGGGTTTTTTGGCTTTTTTTTTTAATTCTGAGAGGATGAAGTTCTGCACCTGTTCTCAGTGATTCATTATATGTGCAATTTTTTTCAGAGATCAACAAACAGAAGGGAAAATGTGTTCCGATCTCTATGATGTTATGCTGCTGAAAGAAGTCTGATTTAAAAAAAAAATATTTACTGGGTTACATAAAAATATTTACTGGGTTACATAAAAAGAATACACAAGGAAAGTCTTGTGGATCACTTCCAAGTGTTTTGTTAGGGTGCTACTCTTTCCCTGTCTGTTCAGACACTTGATCCTGCAGCAGTAAATGCCTCCTATCAGATCCAAAGAAATAAAACACCTTCCCTAAGACACTAATTAGCATTCTTTATTATTTCAATTAATTAAGATGATAGCATTTCTCTCAATGTTGATTCATAACCTATATTAAAAAGTCAGATTTACTTCTATAGTATCTTGCACTTAGAAGTTGTTTATATTTCCTATAACCAAGAATTATACTTGCAGTTACGTTTTTTACAGTGAATCAAAATTACAAATAGATTTAAAATTGTATATATATTATACTTTGCAAGCTCATGCCATCTTGAATGCTTGTCAAAATTATAAAGCCTCTGAAGTTTGCAGAAGAATAAAATTACTATATACAAATAAGCCTGTTTTGAAAATTGGAGCAGTTTATTCTTACTTTGTTTTATAAAGATAGGAACAGAACACAGATTATGGCTGGAAAAGCCTTAAATCTGTCTCAGGATTCAATATGAAAATGTCTAATAAGAGGCACTGCACTTAAGTGTATGTACTACAGATAGCTGCCTGAGATGTTGTGTTGTATGCACACAGATTGAGATTGTATTAAAAATGATGCCCTGGTTTTAGTGTTAGTGATTTAGGAAAATAATTACATTCACTTCTTTATTATTTTCCTTCTCTCCAGATGCAATAACAAGTGAAGACCTTGACCCTAAGAGGAAGCAGGTTTTGGGTAGAAGAGGTGATTTTGAGTGTACCTAGTGAGCACTCTGTGCAGGAGGCTGCCACAGAGGACTGACAAACTGTAGATGGTGATGCAGGCAAGCACAGAGGAACCTTCATGCTTTCATTCCAATGCTATCTACTTTTTGAACCAAGTGAGGCTTTTATGCTTATTTATGAATAGAATTTTGGCAGCATGTAAAGAAAAATGGCATTATGGCAAATTATGGTAATTTGGTCAGATCAAAAAGATAGTCACCTGAAAAACTCATCAAGAGTTCAACTGTATGAATGTTCCCAAAGTAGTTTGATCATTAAAGAATCAGTAACCCATACATAGCTTCAATGACAGTAAGTGACAATTTTGTAAAAGGAGAGGGACAGTCAGGTGGTATGATTAAACACTATCAGTGGAAAAACTCTGATAAAGATTTGTATTTTCATGCTTCAGATATAGTCAGTACTTCATTCATTGGCCAACAACCAGATGACTGAAAGCACTGAAACACTTCTGGCAGTGCTCATTAATAAAGATGAGAGCAAAATGAAAATTATCTCCAAGCTGGAGTGACATTCACCAACAGAGATGTGCTATACTTTTTGGAGTGTATTTTTGCTATCTGTCAAGCCTGTGGCATGTTCAGTAGTAGTAATGACAAAGATGTGTTGCTGGAAGCTAAGAAGGTCAGCATTTACTATATGACCTTTCAAGGCAGGTTTTCTTTTTCCTTCTCCTTAATAAGCCATGTCATTTCTAAATAAACTAGCCAAACATATTATAGCTGCCTTAAAATCATTTTCTGCAGAAGGCTAGATGAATGTTCTATTAAATTTCTCATGATTCTGTTTCATTTACATGCACAGTCTGGAGTTACCTCAGCTAAACTATTCCAGGGATACTTTTTTCAAAATAGGCCACAACGAGCCTGACTTTGAGAAAGCTGAGGCATAGGGATTGCGAGCAGAGACAGGTGTTGTTGTCATTTACCTGGATTTTCTTTGTATTGCTGCAATAAGTGATTAAATGCTGAGCCAAACTGACTGCTTTCATGGGCTGTAAAAGTCACTGGATATAAAAGGGCTCATAAAAGGTCCAGACTCCTGAAGGAAGAATTTGGTGCTGCTGTGTTAACCAAGTGTAAGAATGCTCAGCTCTGGCACTGTTGTTACAGCAGTCTTCAGATGGTACGACCTCCTCTGGGACCTGCCAATGATATTTAATACTCTCTGTTATACCTGGTCACTGAAGTTGTTACAAGAGTGAAAGTGCTCTTTCTAAACATCCTCTCAATCTTGAAAAAGATGTGTTTTGTCAAGCAATAGAGGGAGAGCTTGCCATGGCTGACTGCAACCACGTTGGACAGATGACTACCTGACCTAGAGGGAAAAGAATGTGTATATTTCCTATGAATTTAGTATTTTCTGTGATATAAATATTCAACTACAATACTGCAAAGCATGCCTGGGATGTTGTACATTATCGATGTGGAAAGTAGTCTTGTCATGTCTGTTTCTTGCTTGCTCCAAAGATGGAGCAGCATTAGCTGGTGAACGTGTGGAAGGACCATTTTGTGCAGTGACAGTTTCTCAGTGTTGTTGGCAGCAAAGTTTGTACATTCTGCTCAGTGAACAAGATAATGACCAGGAGTGTGCATTTGTTTCCAAGAAAATGCCTGTGACAGGTGGGTGCTGTGTTGAAAGTGACCCTTTACAGAGGAATATTTGAGCAGGCTGGATTTGTAGAGTTACGGCTTCTGTTCACTATATCACTTCAAAGAAGAATAAGAAATAGACTTCCGTGGTAATTGTCCCAGACCAGTTTAAGAAAGGTTGGTGTGATTTCAAAATCTGTTTCTTCCCGCAAATGTATTTCCCCATTTCTTTTAGAGGGAGCTTATAGTTTGATTTTTTTTGCACGCTCACATCAAAGTTTTATAGAAATCTGGCAAAGAAATAATAATCTCTTGTTTTTACAAACCAAGTGTGGAATAGACAAACAAGCAGAAAGTGAGAATATGAGTAAAATGAATAAAAAGAATCATTAAGGTTGGAAAAGACCTCTAAATAATTTAGTCCATCCATCAATGCAGCACTGCTGTGTTCACAACTAAACCATGTTCCCAAGTGCCACACCTACACTTCCAGGGATGGTGATTCCACCACTTTCCTAGGCAGCCTATTGCAATCCTTGGCCACCCTTTCAGTGAAGAATTTTTTCCTAATATCTAGTCTAAACCTCCCCTGGCACAACTTGAGACTATTTCTGCTCATCCTGCCACTTGCTGCTTGGGAGAACAACCCCTACCTGGCTACAAACCCCTTTCAGGTAGTTGTAGAGAGTGAAAGGATCCCCCCTGAGCCTTCTTTTTTTCCAGGTTTAACTGCCCCAGCTGTAAATGGTAGCTTAAAAGAGAAAACATGTCTTGTTATGAGAGCATGATGTGGTTACTATGTTTACATTTGTAACAAATAATGCTTCCAAAATAGTGAGGAACACGTAAAGATGTGAAATCTGAAAAAAGTAATTATTTTGGAGAACAAGGCAGCAGCTTTATTAGAGATTAGGATATTATACATTGTTGCCAAGGGAGCAATGCATAATAAAGTTTCTATCACGGGCTGTGACTACAAAATAGACTTTGAATCATCTGGTAAAGAGGTCTCATGGCATGTATGACAGATATTAAAGTTAGCATTTTTCTCTAAACTCCTCTGATTGAATGCCTTTTGGCATGTCCTTTGATAGTTCAGTTCCGAATTAGTGTGGTGAAAGTAGTATTAATACTAAGAATATACTCCTTCACAATTATTTATCCATATAATTATCATTGTGTTGGTTGGAAAGGAAGAAAGGGCTTGGTTTAGAGAAATGCAAATGATATTGTGGGGTTTTGTGGTGGTAAGGTGGGGGGGGACAACACCAATGGCTGAATCTTCTTGTTGAAATGACAAAAAAGCCTTACAAAAGAGTTGCACAGAATTTAACTCTTGCTCTTAGTCTCTGCACTGAGGAAAATGTAGAAGGTGGAAGGTTACAATTTTGTATTCTTAACCAGGACACAGCTTCCTATTCTAGATTTCATCTGCTTGGATAATTTTCTTGACAAAGGACTGTTATTGTGTGTGTGTGTCTGAGATGTTGGACAAGCCTGCTCCTATAGAAGAGTGATTGTTAAGGACAGGGAAAGTTATTGCACATGCAGTTTCTTAATGATTTACTGTCACAGAAGAATGGGGCTTTGAAGTATGTGGAACTTTTCTTACCAAACAGGTTAAAAAAAATATTATCAGGGAACAAATGCTAGGCATTTTCTAGACATCTTTCTTAGTGAGTAATATTTTGTTTGGTTATGACACTTTAAATGTCATTTAAATGCTGATGTTTGTTTTCCTGTAAGGTGAGGCTTCATATGCCTTGCTTTTTCAGTTCGAATTTTCAGCATATTTAATGTTGCCTTTTTCTTTTATTTTCATTTTATTGTATTTTCTTCTTGCTTATGAGCAAGATCTGCTTCCTCCTTTAAGAGAGGCTTTCTGCAAAATATGTAGACGCCAGAGTTTTTATATCCTGGAGCTAGAGATGAACGGAGCTAGTGGATTACTGGAGCTAGTGTAAATCTGCAGCTGACAGTCTATGCTCTGCCCTGGCACCCGTGCTGAGGAGGATCGGTGACGTGCACAGAGGCAGTTCGGAGGAGAACTCAATTAACAAGGAAAAATCTTTATGTAGTTGGCCAGCATCGCATAACCTTTGTTCATCTGCTAAGGCGAGGGAAACCTCCTCTGGTCAGAAAGACCAAGATCGGCTTTCTTTGGCTGCATGTCGCGAGGCGAGAGATGGGTAGATGGCACCGCTTCCGCCCAGGCAGAGGCTTTAGTTTTTTAAGGGGAGGCCCGGAGGGGTGCGAGGCCTTGCCGCGGGGCGTGGCGCGGTGCGGGGGGGAGCGGGCGGTGCGGGCGGGCCGGCCGGTGCTCGCCGCGCTGCTGCCGCCGGGGCTGTGCGAGGGGTGCCCGCCGCGCCCCCATGCGCAGGGCGCGGGGCGCTGGCCCGCCGGGTGCCTGCGGCCCGGGGCTGCTCGTCCTGGGGTGAGTGCGGCGGCGGGGCGGGGGCTGCTCGTCCCGGGGTGAGCGTGGCGGCGGGGCCGGGGGCTGCTCGTCCCGGGGTGAGCGCGGCGGCGGGGCCGGGGGCTGCTCGTCCCGGGGTGAGCGTGGCGGCGGGGCCGGGGGCTGCTCGTCCCGGGGTGAGCGCGGCGGCGGGGCCGGGGGCTGCTCGTCCCGGGGTGAGCGCGGCGGCGGGGCCGGGGGCTGCTCGTCCCGGGGTGAGCGTGGCGGCGGGGCCGGGGGCTGCTCGTCCCGGGGTGAGCGTGGCGGCGGGGCCGGGGGCTGCTCGTCCCGGGGTGAGCGCGGCGGCGGGGCCGGGGGCTGCTCGTCCCGGGGTGAGCGTGGTGGCGGGGCCGGGGGCTGCTCGTCCCGGGGTGAGCGTGGCGGCGGGGCCGGGGGCTGCTCGTCCCGGGGTGAGCGCGGTGGCGGGGCCGGGGGCTGCTCGTCCCGGGGTGAGCGCGGCGGCGGGGCCGGGGGCTGCTCGTCCCGGGGTGAGCGTGGCGGCGGGGCCGGGGGCTGCGGCCCGTGGCGGGGCGGTGTCCCCGCCCGCCTGCTGTCCTGCCGGGGCGGCGGGAGCGCCGCCGCGCTGCAGGCAGACAGCGCTGTTGTTGTCCCCATTTAATGCCCGTCGCTGCGGAGCTTTCGGTGAGCAACCGGGAGCTGCTCCAGCTTCTGGTGTTCGCTTGCCAGCGCAGGGGAAGTGATGCTATAGATGTGCTGGAAGGGGTTTTTCCTTTCGTTTTATTTTATTGCAATAACTTCCTGGCACATCTAATGGCATGTGATCCAAGGAGTCAGGCAATGAAGTACAACAACATGCAGTGGAAAAATGTGACACTACTACTTTGCTCCACCTCACGTCAAGACCAGAGGACACAGCCTGAAATTGTGCCAGGGGAAGTTAAGCTTGGATATTAGTAAACAGAAGGTAAATGGTTAAACAGAAGGTAAACGGTTTCCTCCTCCAGTGGTGTTTCATGGAAATCTGACCTGGGCAGTTTGAGCAGGTAAAAAGCAGTGAAGTGTGAAACCTTGGTGGTGGTATTAAGTTGTGGAAAAATATTAAGAACAAGGGTCAGGTATGAAAAAAATTGAAATACCTTATAAGGCTCCATGAGCTTAAGGTCTAACACCTGGCAAGTGTTAGACAGAGAGGGATGTACAGGAACAGAAGGAAACAGCAGTCCATGTAGAAGACGACTGTGAGCTCACTGTTACTTCCTGGGAGATAGGTCTTGCTGTTAGGACAAAATGAGATTCAAGTCATGGGATTGGACTTTATGAATATTCATAGAGCCTTCTGGTGCTTACTGGCCAAAAGCAGATGCCTAGGGAAGAGTTAGGATATGAAGTGCAAACACATGGAAATGCTTTCCATTGCTGTTTTACCAGCTTTCAAGAATTTAAAATTTAAGGTCTTCCCTGATGAGAAGTTCAAACTTGTGGTAGGGTTTTGGTGTATTCTTAACTAAGACATAGCAGTAGGATGTGTTACGTGTTCCATTTCAGTGAGGAGTTAGATTTTGACATGTGTCCTTGTAATATGTGTAATGGCAAGGTAAATATCAGAAAGGATAGGAAGAAGACAGAGCAAACTGTTGCAAGGACACTCTACAGTTCTCGTCTAAAGAAACGAAGAAAATTTTTAAACTGTGAGCTGTTTTCTTATAGTTACTCATTCACGAATGTACTTTGATGCAATCATGCCGCTGTGATGGTTCTATGGCATGAAAATAGGTGAAGCAATCTGTTGTTGTGTTCCCAAGGAACACTTTCACACCTCTGTATGTTCTGAAGAGGTGGGTTTAGCAGCTTCATGCATCAAATGTAATATGTAATTGTGAACAGCTGTGTAATTATAAATATTTTCCATCTAAGAAAGCAAACACCCCCCCCCTACAAAAAGCCCCACCCCCTCAAACAAAGGGGAAAAATAATCCTTCATTAAACTGCTGTATGGGCAATTACTGGTTTGTGCCTTTGCTGTGTTGTTACAATACTGAGATGCTGCTTCATTTGTGTGTGCTTCTTGCAAAGTTTGAGCTGCAAAATCCAAGGAGGATGCCAGTGGAGTAAAACAAGTCTCAAAGTAAAAGTACTTTTTTTGAAACATAAGTAAGTAGGGCAAATAAAAGCTATTTTAAATTAAGGTAGTTTGTTTCAAGCGAATGTTTGTCTTGATGGATAGGATTGAAAAACTGAAAAATTCAACAGAGTAGTTGTCTTCCTCCTCTTCTTACCCCGTACTCCTCCCCTGTCGTCATCCCCCCCGCCCCGCTTCCATTGGAGATATGAATTAACTTTATCTAAAATTATGGCATGTTATATTTCTGTGTTTATAGGAAGGGGCTGTCCAGAGGTTCCCCAAATCGGTGTCTCTCTGGAAAAACTGGAGTATCTCTTCCATCAGTTTTTGCAAGAAATGTGCAAGAAGCCATTGACAATTACACCTGGTATGCATGTACTTCTGAAATAATACTTAATTAACTCACTTTCCACTTTTTACCTAGCTATTTCCAGATTGGAATTAATTTTCACTAATCATTCTTCCAGTCATTCTCATGCATAATCACTATTGCACAATATAATGCAGGATTCAAGTTGACCTTATCTCCTTATCTGCTGTTTAAAGGGTTTGAACTTTATTCCTGGTTTGTGATATGGATTTGAGTATTTTAAGACCATAGTAGAGGGCACTGATTAGGTCTGGAAGGTAAATCAGGCTTCATGATTAAATTGAAATCATGCTCATCAATGTTGCAGGTTAGTTAGCTTTGAAGAAGTTTCATTCCAGATGACACTGGTTAGGATTTGCCTGGCCTGCATATCCAATTGCCACTGCTTTCCCTGCATCCTGAATTGGGTGGTAGCTGGCAGGGGCCAGCTAGAACTTTGGGGGCTTCAGTTCCCACAGCTCAAATTTTAAAGTGCACCAGATTTAGCAACATGAAAAACACTGTATAGAGACATGTAACTCAGCTATTTGAAACATTTGTAGAGACTTTGTGCTTAGTTTTGCAAAAGCTTTCTTGTGGTAGCTTCTAATGTGAAAGAGTTAAGGAAAGCTTCTGTTATCTTTCATGTGTTTTTCATGTGATCACTAGCTGACGTCAAGAAACCAAAATAATTGCTCGAGCTGGAAATATAGATACATGTATATAATTATATTCAAATACATACATGCATATGCATATTTTAGAGTGCCATAGAGTTGCAATGATGTATATACATGCAAAAACATAATAGTGTTGAAGGAATTGCCTTTAAGGCAGTAAATGGTACTAATAGGAGCATGTATTCACTCTACTCTAAAATATCCACTTGCATCCATTTACTTGACTGGTTGCTTTATTTAAAATATGTCTATACAGAAAGTAATTGTGTTCTTCACTTTAATTTGTCTTCTTTTCAGTGAGACACTTTCATCACTTCCATCTAGTGGTTGTACAACACCCGTGGAGTTGAATAATTGTTGGTCTGGAATAAACAGCTATACTACGAGTTTGTCTACTGAAAGAAGTTCCATTTTCTCTTGGAGGGATGATGTATGTCACAGAAACTTTTACAGTACCCTATCTCTAAATATTGTAGAAAATATTAGTTTTTGCTGACGTTGGTCATGCAGCACCTCATGCATAGTAGGTTAATGAATAAGTGCATTAATTGAATAATTAAAAAAATAGTTTTGATTGCAAGTTGGCATCGGTGCAGCTAATGTGTAACAAAGGAAAATGGAATAAAATGATAAATGATGAAGTTCAGAGAAAACAAAGCTGTTTTACTGAAGAAGGTAGGCTTAGGTTTCTGAGTCCAAGCGAATGATAAAACATCTGTACTCAAACACTGTATAGGGCAGGCAGTGTCTAAATTGAACTGTTCTCAATGTTCTCAGTTATAAAGTGCATTCATGAACATGCGTATAAATTTCCCAGTCTTGGTAAATATTTAGCTGTTACATAAACTCAGGTATTTTGTGTAGATGATGCAGAGAGAAGTTGTGTCTGTTACAAAGGCTGACCTCCAAGGCATGCCTGGTGCAGGCTGGCAGTGTTAAATAAACCAAAAACATTGCAATTGCTCCCACTTTCACTTCAGGAAGTCTTCTGTGGCTGGTAGTGGCAATTTTGCCATTCTTTATGCCTAATGCCCAAACCTTTAGGGTACTGACCCCATCTGTCCCTGCCAGCCCATCAGGAGAAAGCCTGACTCCGGGTTTACAGTAACCTGTGTGAGAGTTATTTTCTCATTCTTTTTCAGTGTGATCCCTTCTGTAGTCTGAAGTGCTTTGAGGCATTCAGCTGGAAGTGAACAAGCATTATTTGGGCCTTGAGTTTTACCACTGTTTTTAGTGTATCAAAGTACCTAATGCAAGTGGCAAACAGTGCTCCAGCTGAGGAACCCTCAGCCAAGTGCTTGTCTCCTCATCACTGGATAAAGTCAGACACTTCTCTACTATTTTTGTTTGCCTCTGTGTTAACCTAGTCTCTAGTTGCACTGGGTTGTAGGTTCAGTGAAGAAGTATGGAAGGGCATTTCTCACACTGACAGCTGTTTCCTAAGCACTAGACTAGGTTACAGAGGTGTAAGGTGCCCCCTCTTTGCCCTCTTAGCTCTTGTGCTTAGAAAGGAAGAAGAAGAGCACTTCTTGAAAGGGCAGGGAGTTTAGGTGTCCTGGGTGCCAGAGATGCAGTGTGTGCACGCTTCACATTGGCACAGGGAACAAGCTGGGAGTCCAAACGTCTTACAACTGGGGTTTTTTTTTTTTGTTTTTTTTTTTTTTTCATGTGGGCTAATTCTAGGCATCTGTATGTTATATATTAATGTCAAAGAAATGCAGTCTTGTAGTTCCTTTTTGCTAAATCTACTTGTTCAGGCCAGCTATATGGGATATTTTTTTTTCCAATGTGGTATACAAATTGTGTCCAAAACATTCATGTCTGAACATGCATTCTGACATGCTCAGCCAAGGTGATTTATGTTGCTCAGTTCTTTAAATATCATGGAAATTTTAGTATACATGCATATTTGCTAACAACTAATAATTTTATAATATATAGGAATTTGATAAAGTCAACACACAGAGAGTACATCAGTTATTTTGGGAGATTGATGAAATGTTGTTTGAAGGAAAAGTGACCTCCCAAACAGAGAACCTGCAGGCAGAATGTGCAGATTGGGTTGAACGATTTCCTCATATAAGGTAAGGAAATTCTTGCTAGTAGTAGTTTTAATCAGTTACCATTCTAATTTGAATTTTTGAGGTACCCTCTTATAGTTTGGGAATCAGCAACACTGGTGCACTCAAATCTGTATCTCTGGGGCTGAGCTGTGCCATAGTTGCTCAGTAAATCTGGGCAGTGGTGCTTTAGCAACTGATACCCTTTATTTTGTTTAATAAAATGATTACAGGCAAAGTTGTTCAGAAATTATTTTATTATGTAATTTATTATGTAATTTATTATGTAATTTAATTCAAGTTGCTTTCATCTTTTCTCTCTTCCTCTCTATATTACGCATGTTGGAGTTTGCACGTTTTCTGAACTTTAGCTATAACCTTAACTTTCAATGTGAACATTTTTGATGAGCACTTTTACTCATCTTGATGGATACCAGAGTTGGATACATGAAGTCACAGCAAATATTTTTTGTCTTCTGCATCCATTTTTAAATGTATCTTACAGGGGTTTTTGATAAGAAAGGAAGTATGTTAACTTTTGTCCGCCTTTAGAACAATCTAACAAGTTTTAGTATCTGATCTTAAAATTTATAAACTAGAATCTCATCTTGTGTAAATCAGCTTAACTTTAATGACTTAAATACTAGGCAATGTTAAGGTAATACACAGGGTTTTGGCCCCTCAAAGCAGATGTAAGTTGTGCTTTTGCATTGCCTACTGTTTGCAGGTGTTTGTATTCTGGATATTTGAATATGGCTAAGGTTGCCATTTATGATACTGCTTGTTCTCTCCTTTTTATTTAGGATTCTAGGAAAGCAGCTCCTAGTGCCAAAGGATGAAGGCTTTCAGCATTTTCAGAGCAGAAATGATGCCTGTGTAGATTCTAAGTGTGTGCCTGGACTCCCTGAATGTACCGGTCATACAAAAGAGTATGTTATTTTAAGTTTTTGTTTTGGTCTTCCCCTTTCAGAAACATGTACAAATATTACTTTTGTATTACTGAAACATGTCAGTATAATTAAATATGCACTTTCTCCTTTTTTTGAATGTTTAATTCTCATTTTCTTGATATTTTTTTCAGGCTCTTCATCTTAGGCTCTAAACTGATCCCAACAGTATCTCCAATGCAGGCATCACTGGATTCAAGTTCCACTGGGATTTCTGCTTCAGACTCAGCCATGTATTCCTTCCTGGAAGAAGAAATTTATGATGAGGATGGAAAAATAGAGGAATATCTTGCCTTTGACAACAAGGAACTGTAAATAACAGATATATGTATTTTTGAAGAATGTAATGAAAATTTATCAATGAACTGAGTAAAGGTTCATAAACTGTGTTTCTCTTCTGTAAGATACAGTTCCTTCTGTCCCTGTGTTCGGTAGCACAGTGGTCAGAACACTTACTGGCATATCAAAGATTAGGTATGTTGTCTTTCTAGTGGTTTAAAGCTCACATCTCCAATTTCAGAGGAATGTGTCTTAACCACTAGTTGTTTTAAGGAATTTGATGCATGGAGAGTCTATAAAATGAGTCATTTTGGGATGGGGTAGAATGATGGCATCCCTTCTTGCCAAGTGAGTGCCTTGAGCTTCAGGTGGTTGAGTGTCATTACGCTGTTTGTGTTGTCATTATCTGCCCTAATGAGTCTTAAATTCTTTCTGTGCAGAGTAGAAGAGCTTTGTGAAGAGAGCTGCAGGTTACAGCCTGCATTTAGTGCACTCTTGTGAGCGACAAGTCATTCAGTCACCTTCTTGACAGTGCAGCCTAGGTTTTCCTTTAATTCTGAAATACCTTGTTCTCCATAACTAAAACAGTAAGTGTTAGAAAGCCTGACAGTAGAACAGCTTAGGTCACTTTTGTGAGTTGGACCACTCAGCCACATCTTGTACAGTTAAGAATTACGCGATGAGGTTTGAGGAAGAGGCGAAGAGAAAGAGAGGTAGTAGAAATCAGTAGGAATTTGGAATCATCTTTTTATCTCAAAAAAAGTCCCCAAAAACATTCCTTTGAAAAAAAAAAATGATGGCATTAAAAAAAGTTAAAAATTTCTTCCTGAGAGGGTGTATTAGAAGACCAAGTTAAGAAATGTTGCTAAAACATGCTTCCCTAAATACAGAGGAAACAGGAAAAAAAGTAAAAAGCATAACTGTCCTTACTGTAGTGTAGATGGAAGAAAGTATGTGTAAGGCCATGGGCTCTACTATTCTTGTCATACTGCAGAAATCCTTCAAAGTTGTTTCATCTTTGACCAATGGTGGAAAATTGCAGGTGTGTGCAGTTACACAGGTCATGCTGGGAAAGAAATTTTCTATGTCAGAGTCCTCTTGACAAATACAACACATGCTGTTTCCTATGTTACTGTAAAAATCATAGCATTAGTCTCAAATGACTATGTGCCACATGTAAAACTTTTTCCTACACCTGTAGATCTTTCTGTTGTAATGCCCTAATGGGATTTTTAAAATTTTCAATGGAAAGCAAATGAATGAGAAATCAGTATATGTATTTGATAGGTTCTCTTCCCTGAGGTGAATTTGCGCTTGATTTTTGTGTTATCTCCAGCTGACTGCCTTTTCTTCCATATGTATGTTTCTCTATTGAAGAAAGTGGGAGGAAAGTCAATCCCCATGGGAATTCTTTTGAATTTGTTTCCTTTATTAGTGAGGATGAGATTTGGGAACAAAAGAAAATGCGTCTTTCTGAGAAGAGGTGTAAGCGTGGCATTCCCCCTGTTTCTCCCAATGCCTGTATCAAAGATGCTGTGGCTTCTGAAGTATTTGATCATATCTGGAGCAATGTCATTGGAATATTGGAGGAACTGATTAAAAAAAATTGGGAAACTAGTATCCCAGGTATTTGATATTTTCATTTGAAAATATGGTATTTGTTGAAACTAATTCAGAGAAGTCATCCTTCCCTATCCTCTTAAGCAAATTTTCCAAGCTTTAGTTAAGATAACCAGTGCTGTAGCACTGTAACATATGTTTATGAGACTTGCCATGAGAATGTGTGCACACACATGCACCTAAAATGAAACTTTCTTCCTAATTTTCAGGCAGTTTTGTATGAGAGGTGTAAAAAGAAAAATACTGACTGAAATAGCTTCATTGCAAGAGAGCATGTTTAAAAAATATAAAAATATTAATCACTGACTTGAAGATGCAGATTGATGCTATTAGTCATTATTAGTCAGGGGATCACTGACAACGTGATCTAGAACCTAGGAATCAGAGTCTCCTAGTCCTCACTGTTTATGTTTTATTAATAAAAGAACCCTTGGGTAGTCAGAATGTTAAAGTGAGACAGACAATCCTGCTGATGTGCAGGAGTTATGAGTCCACTATAGCACTACAGGATGAAGAAAAGGTGACACATATAATTTTATTTTATGTTTTCATATTCTAAGAGACTGTAGTGAGGAAAAGGAAAAACTAGGAAAATTTAGTAGAAGTGGGAATCTATTTAGTGTGCATGTGTTGTCTTTGGAAGCTGAGGGAAATGTCTGTACTTTCAATGTATTTTAAAAGGACAGAAGTAACAGAAGAATACCTGTGTGGCTTTTGGAAGTTACCTTTAATGTAAGGTACACTCAACCTCAAATATAAGAGTACAACAAAGTGAGAAATGGCAAAATCTCTCTGGATGCTTGCAACATCAGAACATAACATTTCAGGCTTTACTGTAATTTAAAAGTTCTTTTGACATCACAGGTGGATTGTTTAGCTCTCAGTATTATAGTTTAGGGAGGATCATTTAGCAGTATTATGATAGGTTTGCCCTTTTACATTTTTGAAGGTCATAAGCTGATTACAAATAGCTAGTATTTCAACTAGGAAGAAAAAGAATTTGGGTTTATAACAGAAATAAGATGGTAGCATACACCCAAAACGAAACAGTGTATAGCTACTGTCAGACAAGGCTAATATCAATAGACCTTTTATTTAATACATATTTTAGGGGTTTTTTAACTACTTAAAAAGGAAAAGCTCTGGGGATTCTTAGACAGCATTTCAATGGTCTTAGCTGTATTTTCTTAAACAACCACCTCCAAATCTACCTGTATAGGTCAGCTTGTATGTCAGTGTCAGAGAAAGCATAGACAAATGGAAATGCTTTCAAAACCCCATAATTTATGTTAGATTTTTAAATAGCATGGAAATGTAAAGCTATGTGAAAGTCTTTATTTACTGTGTAGTGTAATACTGTTTGAACCTCAAGAAATAATGGCTGGTAAACAGAAAATACTTCTTATCCCCCTACTTTTTTTTGCTGTTGTGCAGAGTGTGACCAACAAATAGAAAAACTGAAAACTGTTACAGCAAAACTGCCGCATTTTCCAGTCGTTCATATTACAGCAGATGCTGGGACAGTTCCTCTTTCCAGAGGCTCTGAAGCACGAAGTGTATCTTTTGGGGCTCATTCTGTTTCATCACAGGTAAAAATAAAACAAACCTTTCTGTCAAATATTCTTTTTTTCTTCAAACCTTGGACAATCTTGATCGAAACTTGAAAAGGCTCTTTTTCTTTATTTCCTCTTTTTTTTTTTCTCTTTATACCAATTAGATGTACTTAAAGTAATCCAATTTAAAATGAGGTTTAATTCAATGTTCATTTTTTGTTTATTGTCACTTGTTTTTCTTTGGTGGTCCTTCAAGGTACAATTTGTCACTAAGGTATTGCTGCCATTGATTTGCAAAGTCTTGTTAAATTCTATTCTGTCCTTAAAAACCAATTCTGCTTTTATTGTGGTGCAGTAATTTCGCCATGGTAGAATTAAGAAGACAAACTGGGATGTGAAGTTGCAACTTGAAGTACTTTACTCACAACACCACGAGTTTCAGACTCTCCCATTCCTTCTCTTTTTCTTTGCTTCTTGTGAAAGAGGATTCTGAAGTACATCCACCAGCACGTTGGCAGTGGGCCTAACCTGTCTGTGTGGAAATTCATGCTTATATTGATAAAATGTCTTATTTTGTCCTGTTTGCTGTCTCCTCCTTCCATCTCCTGATTAATGTTTTGCACATTTGTTTCCTTTTTCAGCCATTGCTTCTGTGTTTGTTTTTTTTTTTTTTTCTCCTGTCTGTCTCTGTTGAGTTCAAGTGACTTCATTTTCTTCCATCAGGCCTTTTTCCATGCTTGCTAAACAGTGAGATAAGGAACACAGGAAAGATAGCACAGCAGTCTTGGTTCTCCCCATAGGTGTGCTTTATTCTGTAGTGGCCCCAGAAGCCAGGAGAAGTAAAAGGCTTTGATAAATCATGCCCCTGTGCTGAGGGAAAATGGAAAATTTGAAAAATCAAACTCTGGCTTCAACTGAAATTTATATTGTAAATCAAGTTGTAATTCAGTAACTAAATTACACAAGTTGTATTTATAAAAATCTGTTTAAGATAAGTAAAGGAAAAAAGCATAGCTGTCCCATCTACTCCTGAGAATTCTACAGAAAAATCTTAAAAGGAACTTTTGTAAAAAACACCATGCTTTTTGAGATCTTCCTTCTAAAAAAGTAAAGGTTAACACATAGTTCATGCTTTTAATAGGTTCACCGTTTCTCCAGCAACTTCTGTAGTGATCTGAATGGTGTTATGACAATTCAAGCAATACCACTCCAACAGAGGCATGCTGCCACAGCAGAAAAAATGCAGTAGGTGACATTGACATTTTAAATATATGACATAATTCACATTATGTAAAAAAGGTCTTGCAATAAAAAAACCCAAAAGATTAAAAGGCAGTTATCTTGTGTGTATCACTGATATAATAGTAATTTGTAGAGGTTGAAATTATGCACTGTTAAGTCTTGTTTTTCTTGATCTTAATTCATTATTTTTTTCCCTAGGAATGAGCAAGAAAACAAACAGCAAAGCATTACCTCCAGCACTCCAAATTCAGCACATGCTAGGTTGGGGAGAATTTCTGATAACAGTGTTCTCTCATCGGCTCTGCTGGCATCTTCTAGGAAATTACCAAGGTTACCTTCTCTCACCTCTGACCAACCCTGCTCAGAAGTTCCTAATATGCACAATGATGAAATCCGTAAAGGGAAGAAATTGTGAGTTTTTCATTTTATTCTTTTCTTTTCCCAGAACTTTAGTGAAATTTCACCACTGAAGGATTTTGCAAAATGCTTGAGAACTAATCTGGGATTTATTATTAATTGTAGAATTCAGAGGGAAGAAGAATACAATCAGAGCCATGATTTTTTTGGAATTTTTTGGAAAGGAATTTGTTTTACTTTTTTATTGCTGTGTTAGGTGCTACTACTTTCTGTAGCTGAGCTTTATAAAGAAATGTACTACTTAATAACTTCATATTACTTCAATGAAGAAGTCTGTCATGTGAATGCTTCTAAAAGAGGAACCCTTAAAATTCTGTAGGGTTGGCAATGGGGATCGTTTATCTTCTGCTCATGTGCCTGCAACCTGGAACAAGTTACCACCAATAAACTCTGAGGCTGTTGAGCAACATGTTTCAGTACCTCAAATGCAGCAGAACTCTGTAAGTTGTCTGCATTTTTTTACCGGTGAAGAACTTCAAGCTATTTAGAAATAAACTACGCTATGTCACTGACTGAAATGAGTAATTTTACAGCTTGTGTTGGTTTGTATTTAATTAATAGTTTTAATATGCTAATGTGTGTTTTGTTGAGTGCAATTACAATGCAAGACAAGGCAGTTTAAAACCTTAGGTCACAGACAAATCATAGTGGAAAGACTTCTCTGACAACAGAAAAACCCGGTTAAAAAAAAAAAAAGCTAAAATGAACCAACCAGGATAATATAGTAACCTTGCTCTTCTACATGTCTGAATTCAAATAGCTGTTTTCAGTGTTTTATTCGCTAATGTTAGGTTATAAGAATTAGAAAATTATGCTGACTGAAGTAGAAAAGGATAACAACTGAAAAAACCCACATCTTATACTGGCCTGTTTATGAAGGTTGGAATAAATCACCAGAATGAAAGTAAATTACTGTCTTGATATATCAACATGCAAACATAGAAACAATCTTGCATCTGTTTAAAAAACAGGCAAGCACTTAAATTGGTGCTTTTGGTTATTGAAAACATATTTTTCTTATCTTGTGAACTTTTGTATGTCAACAGAAAAAAGTATTTTAATTTACTCAATTGCTGCATTCTCTTAATGCTTTCTTTCATTCTCTCAGCATCAAGAACAATGTGGCCATAGCCGAGTGTCAAGTGCAGTAGCTGGCAAGACAGGGCAACAGCCACTCAGAGAAAGAACTGTTCCTGTTGGTCAATTTTCAAGACCCAACACAACTCATACATTCAGGGTATGTTACAGTGTAAGTGGAGACATGGAAAAAGGGAAGAGATTTTCTTTCATACCTGCTGTTGGTTTACAGAAGATCTCATTTCTGGGTCTCTCCTGACTTCTGATGTACAGGAATTCCTGCTACCTTTAGAGAGGAGGATGCTAAAAGTCTTGGGGAGAGTCTGGGGCTGTTGTATAAGGAAGAATTTTTTTCAGGTTTTGAGGGGGTGTGTGTATTAGAAGGGTGCAGTTTTAGTGCTGTTTGGAGCTTTGCACTTTGGTAGGATCCAGTCTGCTGGACTAGATCATAAAAACCATAATCAAACCCTTCCCATAGATAAGTGGGTCACACTAGCTGATAGTATATCTTTCCTTTTCACAGAGAGACACACCTCTGAAGAAGGCACTGACTCCTGTGGATTTTGGTAATCAGAGAAGGACTGGTCAAGGATTTTTGGTAACAGGTAGGCAAAGAAGAATGACTTGGAAGGTAAAAGGCCAACAAAACCTATTAACCCATCATACTGTAAAAAAGTGTAGTGCTTAGGGAGAGCCATCTCAGCAGAAAAGAAAAGCAGGTTTTCTTGGCAGGATCTTTTGAGTTTGGTTTTGAAATTTCTTCTCACTTTTTCTGAGGTATTCCTAACTCTCATGGGTAGGAAGCCTGTGAAGCTTCTTTTTCTTTTTATGACATAGGAGGAAAAGGATTCCATCTCATTGCATTGCATCTCATCTCATCCCATCTTTTTTTTTTTTTTTCTGTGTTTTGACATATTTCCAACTATAGCAAGAGTATGTGGTGTACAGGCTAGATATTTTTGCAGCTGCCAGAGTAGTAACACTGTTGCATGCTTGTGAACTGCTCATGACAAATTTTATTTTAGGTCTGAAATTAATAAACTTTTTGTGTGAAGAAAAAATAGATTTGAAAATGTGCATTTTTAACAAAAATATAAAGCTCTCATAAAAAAAAAATCAGTATTGATTTGCAGCTCTGTCTTGAATTTATAACCCCAAAAAAGAGAGCAACCCTATGTGGCTCAGTTTGTTCCATGTTTACAATAAAGCTGACTAGCTAGCTCCTGGTGTATTTGAGTCCTTATAAGTAACCTTTACTTGTCTGGAAGCTCCTTGAGTTTAAATAATTATATCATTGAAATAATTATATAACAGGTGATGCAAGAATAAGGGCAGATTAGCAAATATTGATCTGAGCACATTGGTGGAAGTAACTCATATATAATCTTGGTGTGTCTTTCAGAAACTACAGCTATTAACAATGTTTTATATTTTCCAGGTTCACAGAATTACTCCAGAACCTTTCAGAGAAATCCTCCAACCTCAAAGAAGAGATTTCAGATTGCCTCTTAACCTGTTTTAGGAAGAAACAGAAACCCTCTGCACTGAATGAAAGACTGAAGCACTAAATTTGCCGCTTAGTATCTTGTGAAACAAAGAAGGCGTGCATATGCTGGTGTGTGCTGAGCCTTGCAATCCTCAGGATGCCTGCATTACCTTCTTTTAAAATTATCTGAACAGAGGTTAGATTAAAAACTAGAGCAAAATGAAATAAATGGTTGAGGTGTCTGCTCTGTTTGCAGTATCAAGAGACTGTGTTTGCACATTCTTCTCAGGCATTCCTCCTTTTTATGCCTTTCCTAGGGAATTGTTTTTGTACCTATCAAACAAGATACATTTAGAACATAAAGTGCTGTTCCCACTTTTTGGTTTTCTTAAAGATGTTCTAGTCTATCTGAATATTAGTCATATGTAAAATTAATACTTTTAAACAGGAGTGCAGTACTACTTCTAACTACTGTTTTAACATTTCTTCATTTTTCAGTCTGTCTGCTTATTATTACATTATTATTATATTTGATCTCTTACAAATATTATCTGTACCAACCTTTTTTTCTTCATTTAATTGTTTTATTGCTGTTCTAATAATCAGTAACTGAACTGCTGGGATAAACTTTGTTTACAGCAAGTAATGTTTTCCCTGCCAGGCCAAACATGTTTATAGATGCTGAGTAATTGAACCCCATGCTGACAAATCTGTAGGATCATTCCCAGTTTTTGAGATTTCTTCTACAAATGAAGAGAAGAGCAGAACAAGAAGCATCTACTTCTGCAGCTTAAAAAGAAAAATTGGCTAATTACTAGAGCAACAATGAATTGCTCTCAGGTGGCAGGAGAGAGGAAGAGGGATGTTTGCTATCTACCAGAAATATTTTAACACTTCTCTTTTTTGGACAATTTTTGGGCACCTGACAATCACTGGTCATCTTACATCCTGATTGATAATCATTATAGACTCATTCCAGGTTGGAAGGGCCCTCAAGGATCATCTGGTCCAATCTTTGCTGGCAAAAGCACAGTCTGGATGAAATGGCCCATCACCCTGTCCAGCTGAATTGTAGTGTCCAATGTTGGGGAATCCACCACTTCCCACATAATGGAGCGATTATTCCAATGGCTGATTATTCTTATTGTGAAAAGTTATCCTCTTGTGTCCAGTTGGAATCTTCCCAGGCACAACTTGCACACATCACTCCTCACTCTTCCATAAGACTCCTTGTGAAAAGGGAATCTCCATCTTCTTAGTAGCCACACTTTAAACAGAACACAGTGATAAGGTTTTCTCAGCCTTTCCTCACATGACAGGCTATCCAGTAGTTTGGTCATTGCTGCCCTTTACTGTACCTTCTCCACAACTTTGATGTATAGCAGGGACCAAAACTTAACACAATATTCCAGGTGTGGCCTGACCAGAACTGAATAGAGTGGGATAGTTACTTTATCTCTCCTGATGTTGATGCAGCCAAGTCTTGTGTTGTCTTTCTTTGCTGCAACAAGAAACTGTTTACTCACACTGAGCTGCTTGTCCACCCCAGGTCCCTTTCCATAGAGCTGTTCCCTAGCCAGGTAGGTCCCCAGCCTGTGCTGCTCTCCTGGATTATGTTTTTCCATGTGCAGGACCTTAGATTTGTCCTTACTGAACTTCATAAGGTTCTTGTTAGCCTAATTTTTCAGCCTGTCCAGATCTTTCTGCAGGGTGGCTCTCCCTTCCAGAGTGTCCACTGCCTCACACAGTTTGGTATCACTGACAAACTTCATCCAGGTACACTTGATCCCATAATCCAAACCACTGATGAAGATACTAAACAGCGCTGGGCTCGGTATGGTTCCCTGGGAGAGTCCACTTGTGGCAGTTGCCAATGTGAAAGGGAGCAATTTACCAGCACCCTCTGGGTGTGGCTGGTCAGCCAATTCCCCACCCACCACACGGATCACACATCCACACCATCACATCCACATTTCTGTAGGAGGAGGCCATGGGAAGCCGTATCAAAAGCCTTGGAGATAGATATCCAGGTAGACAACGCTCACCGCTGGCCCCACATCAACCAAGCAGGTTCGTTTGTTGTAAGAGGCAATCGGGTTTGCCAGGAATAATTTGTCCTTGGTCAATCTGTGCTGGCTTTTCCTAATCATGTGCTTCATTTGACCTGTAACAGCCCCCAGGAGAATTTGTTCCATAGGATTCCCAGGGACTGAAGTAAGACAGATAATTTTCTGGATCCTCTCTGAAGTCCTTCTTGTAGATAGAAGTTAGGACATTAGCCTTCTTTTAGTCTTCTTGTATGTCCCCAAAATTCCACAACTTGAAGATTATGGAGAGTGGCCTTGCAGCTCTATTGACCAGCTTTCCATGGTTGGATACTGTCAGAGTGCACCAGTGTGTAGAGGTCAAGCTGCTGTAATAGTTCACAAACCAACCCCTCCTTCACAGATAGTGGGTCTGTGTTTACATCAGCCCGGATTTTTTTCCCAAGGCCTGGTGCTGGTGAAAGGACATGGGTGAAGAAAGTGTTGAGTACTTCTGCCTTTTCAGCCTTGTTGGTGACTAATTCATCTCCTGTTAAACAGCAGGCAAATACTTTCCTTCTGTCTCTGCTTGTTTACATACCTGTCCTGGTTTCAGCTGGCATAGAACTTATTTTCATCCTAGTAGCTGGCACAGTGCTGTGTTTTAAATTGGTATGAGAATAATATTGATTACACCCTAATGTTTTAGCTCTTGTTATGTTTGCCCTACATCAAAGAGTTTTCAGTGTCCCATACTCTGCCACTGAGAAGGTCCACAAGAAGCTGTGAGGGAGCATGGCCAGGATAGCTAATCCCAACTGGTCAAAGGGATATTCCATACCACAGAAAGCCCTGCTCAGTACATGAACTGGGGAGGGTGGGGGGGGGGGTGGTTGCAGCTGTGAGGGAGCTATTGCTGCTTGGGGATGGACTGAGGTCAGCGAGTGGTAAGCAATTGTTTTGTGTAATTGCTTGTGTTTCTTGGGTTTTGTTCCTTTCTCTTCTTTTCCTGTTTTCATCTTATTTTATTATATTTCAGTCATTAAACTTTTCTTATCTCAATACATGGGTTTTATCTTTGTTCTGGTACTCCTTTCTGTTCCACTGGGGTGAGGTGTATGCATGGTACTTTGTCATGGTCTAAGCCATGATAGTACCTGAAGAATTCTTTCTTGTAGTTTTTGACATCTCTGGCAAATTTCCTTCTGAGCTGAGGTCTTGCTTTTCTAACTGCATCTCTGCACATCCTCGTAGTTCCTTTGTGCTTACTTGGACATAATCCTGAAACCTAGAAGAAGGTTCACAGAGAACTAGACAAGGTGTTTGGTAAGTATTCCATTCCTCCTTTATCAAGATTGAAGAAATTGAGATAGGAGTGCACCATGTGCCCATTCTAGGGTTTTAAGTAGCTAGAGGTGGCTGGGATGGGTGCTGGAATATCTGCAAGAGAGAGTACTGAGGTTTCCCAAGTAAAGGGTAGAGGTTTTCTCTTTTTTTTTTTTTTTTTTTAGTGGTAAAGCAGTTCTAGACAGCCACCTGTTTGCTGTTGTTTTGATCCTTCTTTCCCCTTTCTCCTCAGGAGGATGTCAAGTATTGGATGGCACAAATAGTTTTGTTATAATTTGTGCCCTACCAAGATTTTCCCTGACCTGGAGGATTTTAGTCCTGAGCGATTCTTCCCTGAACATTGTAAGGAAAAGCACCTATGTGGTTTCTAAATATTTAATGTTGTTGATGGTTTGCATGCATCCATCACTTTGTAGTGGACATTTCTGGTCTCACTAGGGGGTGATGTGAAGGACATTTCACCCCTATTTTCCCTTTCAGTCTTGTGATTGTTTGATGGTAGGCCTTTCAGCTGAGTGTAGGTGTCATGGTGTCAGTAGCAGGGCTGCTGCTGGAGTGGCCTCTCTGAAAAAGGGCTAGAGAGGAGACCACCATTCCTGCTGGCTCCACTCTGGAGCCACTGCAGGACATAGCTGAGCTCAGCAGCCAAGCCAGTGACACCTCTGTGAAAAAGTATTTACAACTGTACAAAAAAATGCTAAACAGACAGAGGAGTGTGGGGAGGGGAAAGAGAGGGAAAAAGCAGTGCAAACACCATGGTCATTGAAGAAGGAGGCAGTGCTCTCGGCTCCAGAGCAGAGATTCCTCAGCAGCATGTGGAGAAACCATGCTGGAGCAGCAGAGAAGAACTTTTGTCCTTGTTTTTAACTTCGTCATTATCTGTTTTTATTTGTCTATAAATAAAATTGAATTTCCAAACCTGGGTCTGTTTTGCCTATGAAGATAACCAATAAGCAATCTTCCAGTCTATTTTGGCCCATAAGCTTTTGCATCCAGTTGAGGGAGGGGAGTGAGTGGGTGAGTGTCTGACTGCTGGCCAAGGCTAACCCACCACAGCTTCTAAGAGGCTGTACAGCTATGACTGTGTTATGTGCAGGCACATCTAATGTGGAAAAAGAACTTCCTAGAGCAATTTTTATCAAAAACTACCGATACCAGATCTTCCATGCTGCAAGAATGCAAGTGGCAGATTTGCAGTGCTGTGCTTCTGTGACCCACAAGTTTTTCCTGGTCTTAAACTGCCCTGTTTATTCATCCTTCATGACCTCTGGTTCACTTCATATAGTGTGTTGCATGCTGCTAGATGCTTTCTTTAAACTTGCTGGAGTTTAGCAAGGAGGAGGCTCTGTACAATCTAGCCAAATCACAGAGAAGTGGGCGGAATCTTCACTTGTGACCTTTCACTTGTGATCATCCAGCTTGGGAGTGTGCGCTTTCTTTGACACATTGATGAATAACTATAGGTGTGGGGCTTTGGTAGCTACTTTGTATTAATTGTCTATTAGTTATGCCAACATCACTGACACCTGATCAGAACTGCTTTACAACAGTAGCCTGTGTTCTGGGGCATGAGTAGTGGTCTCCATTATGGTAAATCATGTTGTTATCCTGGTAGGGAAGATTATGGTTTCTTAGGAGGCAGGCTTTTGTATTTTATTGGGGATGATTCATTCATGCAATGAATGTCTTGCAGTGAAGAATCCCAAGTGATGGCTGTGGAGATACAGCACAGGTAGACAGGCTTTCACTTAGGTAAGAGGCTGAATAAGAGCAGGTTTGCACTGCTATGAGCATTTATAAAAGTGAAGATTCACTAACCAGTGGAATGCTCACAGAAATCCAATACTGAACAAATAGGTCTCTCTCTAAAAAGGAAGTGCTGATCTGGTATTCTGGTAGAATAACAATCTGGTAGAAAGCTCATTTCCTACATAACATCCTCCAAGTTTTGTTATAATTCCAAGTCTTGGTGATATAATTAGGCCTCAAAGATGTGAGATCTCTCATTTTTTGTTTCTTGGGTATATATATTTTATGTCTCATCCCAGTGTTTCTGCTGCATTTTATTAACATCATCATCATTAACATCATTGCTAGCTGCTGGCAGGATGTTGCAATGTTTGTTTTGCAGTGTTCCCTACTGCTTTCCCAATGCCTTTCCACCTTCTCCTTGCTGTTTCACAGTTTTGGGTTGTTTTTTTTTTTTCTTTTTTCTTGTTTTGTGGTTTTTTTTTTTCTTTTTTTTTTCTTTTTTTTCTTTTTTTCTTTTTTTTTTTGGGAGGTTTTTCTTTGGTGTTTGTTTTTTTTTTCCTGTAGAAGGAGTAATCAGCAGTTAGAAGTACAAATTTTTGACTCCAAATCACAAATAGTCACTTCATCTAATTATTGGTCTGACGAAGGCAACAAACTGCAAGACTTTTTGTAAATAGAAGAGTATAATTATTCAGCTGATCTCCGTGTGAAAAAGACAAAAGGTGAGTCTCTTCATCATGTGTGCTTGCTTCCTTTCTAGGATGTCACCTGAACAAAAGATGGGACTGATGATTGTGTAACTTGCCTATGTGTTTTCAGGACTGGGTATGTATGTGCTGCTTTCTGTCACAAACCATTACAAACAACAGCAAGAGTAGCAAAGTTCATTTCCAGCTGTTTGCTGTGCAGAAAGATATAACAGTCAGCATTTATGATAAAGTCTCTGCTAGGAGATTGCAAGAACTAACTGCCAAAATTTGCCCCCCTCTAATGCCAAGGGTCACAAAAACCTTACTTAACTTCTGATGTTCTGAGCTTTCTGTTTGTGGTTTTTTTTTTTTTTTTTTTTTTTTTTAATCTTAGTTGTTTTGTTTATGCTGTTTGTTGATTTGCTAAAAATACTTGTGCAGTCACTGCAGTCATTTTTGGTACAAAGCAAAGAGGATTAATGTGGCTACGGCCATAAATACCAGTTGTGCTTTTTTTGGGGGGTGAAGTTTTGTGAAATGGCTGTGAACCATGCTGCCTCTACCAAAATTCTGTTTGACCAAAAGGTTTCTGAGCACCCACTTTGAGAAACAGATGCTCAGTAGCCCTGTAGCAGTGAGAAGAGACCCTGGATCCTCCTGAGGCAGGAGGGGCAGCTGTGTATATGGTGGGTTTGGTATTGTGTCTACCCAGGCACTTTGCAAGCTGAGGCACAGGTTCTGGTGCTGCCAGTAGTTTTACTGTCACCCTTTAGCCTGTGCCTGAGCATTCAACAGTGAGATCAGTAAAGGCTATTTGAGCTGAGAAGCATCAGTGCTGCTGTTGATCAGGGGTCTTTATGGGCTTTGGTTTTTGTAACCCCTTGAAGCCGTCAATCCAGCTGAAAAAGAGTTTTTTCCATCTGGCCCTTTAGTCATCGTGTTGGATAGCACTGGAGCAGTTCTCTATGGCAAAATGGTGTTGAGCACCTGAGAACACATTAAGAAAGATGATCTTGAGAAAACTCATCTATCCCAAATCAGCAAAAAGGTGTTTTTTCTCTAGGTGGTGCTTTGATTTTTCCTTCTGAGGTATTGCATGAGCCTGCAAAAAGGGTTCTCGCTCCTCACTTGGCTTGAGGCAAATGAAGGCAGGAACCTGTTCCCTCTAGCTTGCCTGCCACCAGGAAATGCTAGCAGGCATTCAGATAGCAGCCTCCCTATGAGCGTTGTTTAACTCTGTTTATTTTCCTGGCAAGAAGCTACGCCCATGGCCTGTGTGACGGCTCCGCCTCCTGCTCTTGTGGCCAAACTTTTCCGCACGCTTGGCTGCAGTGCCGGGTACGGGCAGCGCCAGTTTCGCAGCGGGGATCAAGGCTCAGCGCGGGAAGCTGAGGGGTGATAATGGAGGTCGTGGAAGGATTCTCAGAGAGACCTCTGCTGCTGCCCTGGGGAGCTGGGGTCATTGCGCTGCTTTTGACAGTTGTAACTGTGTGCTCCCTGCCCTCCCTGATGGAATACTGGAGGCGATGGAGGATGACGACCTCGATCCCGGGTGTCAGCCCGTGCTATCCTGTGCTGGGAAATGCCTTGCTCTTAGAGCGGAAAGGAGAAGGTAATGCCAGCTCACACTGCAGCCCAGCTACAGTGAGTCCCTGCACTGCCTGGGGTTTGCTGGAGGAGCCGGTGGTGGTGAGGTGCTTGTGTGGCTGAGCTGTGGCTGGCTGAGGAAGGGGAGTGGGGTATCAGAGGACGTGCTGCTGCCTTTCGGTCTCTCTGGGCAGTCTGCAGAGGGGAACAGCGTGAGGAGTGGACAGTGAGGACGAAAGGAGAGGAACTGCATAAATGTGGCATTGTTATTGGTCTCAAAGGCTAAGGAGAGGTTAAATCTGACAGCAGCTGCTGCTGGGCTCAGACCGTTAAGTTGTTGGCAGGGGTGGAGCATGAACGCTGTGTGTTTGTGTTCCAGTGTTTTAGTGAGAGGGAGGCACGCAGTGGGCTCTTGCAGGAAGTGCTGTTTCACGAAGTTGAACACTGTGTCCTCGGGACTTTTTGCTGTGATCCAAACAAAACTCGAAACAATTACCCTCCCCCAAGCGACAGCATGTGCAAGGGACTTTAGCGTACCAAGTTACTTTTACCCAGGCTCGCTTCCGGAATCATCTGTGACTTAGATTTATGTGTTAGATGCAAAAGAACTTGCTGAACATTTATAGTACATCCCTCAAAAGCAAATATTTTTGTTCTTGAACTGATTAACGGGAACTTCTTTTTGCCAGACACGGGAGAGAGCACTAATGTGATAGATGTTCCCTTTCCATTTGGTATTTGTTTTTTAACAGGAGCAATTTCTTAGGGAGTTTGTGGTATGAAAGCATTGCTGAGTCTGCTGCCAGTGGGCCACACTCCTCTGTGTGTTTGTGATGTCAGTTCTGCCCTGTGCATATGTGTTGCTGGCTGTGCTGCTGTGTATGCTGCCAGAAGAGAGACTAATGGGTTGTGGGAGCATAGTAAAGTCAAGTGTGAGTACAGCACTGGAACAGAAATTGTCCAGTGCTGACCCATACTGAGACACTGTGCCTCTGTTCACAAGGCGCACTGTCATACCTTTCCTCTGGATCCAGTCCCATATCTAAGTGCAAATATGAGGGATCTGTGGTGGATGTGAAGGCAGGCACTTTTCCACAGCTGAATCTGGGGAAGCAGTAGGAGGATCATAGGATGTTTATGTAATATTTTTTGGTTCTTTCTTTCTTATCCTCTTTTTTAAAAATCTTCTCTAACCAAACCAGAACATTGCTTCTATCTCCAGAAAGCAATTTGATGTGAACTCTGGTAGTCCCTAATCTCATTTATTAGCTGGAATCACATAACTCTTCAGCCACCTTTGTTCTTGTTTATTTATGTAAAAATGGGTGAAGTTTGTGGTTTATCATCTTTTTCATTAAAAATACGACCAAAAATTTTTAGAAAGGGTAAGGTTCTGTAGCAGAAAGGACAATAACTTCATGTGATGGGGATTTTTTTGTTGGTATTAGTAGACAATTTCTGGAAAATGTGCTATTTTAATCATGACGATGTTAAGAAAAAACTATTTTAAAAATAGCAAAATAATCTGACACTCTGAATTGTGTTAGATGAGGTGTCATTAGAACTTTTTGTAGGACTAGGGAAAGCTGTATTTAGGCATCTATTGGGAAACTATTTTTTTTCTTTTTTTTCCTTTGATTTGGGGACCTTTGAATTTTCAACTCTGCAGAGGCTTGTAAAGGTGTCATTTGTCGTTGAAGCTTGTTTCTGAAAGGGCAAATAAGTGTTTAATCCTCGAACATGCTGGCCCCCACCTCTAGTATTGCTGAATGAACCTGATGGTCATCTGTGATGAGGTAGTATCAAAAACCTTTTTGAATCAAATCAAACACCATCTACTCTTCTTCCCTTTACCAACAGATCCAGCTATCTCCCATACTTTTTGTATAGCTGAATTGACAAGACACGGACTGGAGAATTGCATAATAATATGGGAGGAGAATTTATTGGGTTACTGAGCTCACTGGTATGGAGTCCAATTGGCAGCTAGACAACAGTGGTATTCCTCAGGTTGATCTGTGGCATAAATGATGCTGTGAGTCTGTACCTGAAGAGATTAGGACACTTGCATTGTAAAAATCCACAAGTGCAAAATATGCTGCTTAGTCACAGCAGCAGGTTAAAACTACAACAAAATCAAAATTCCAGGGCATGTGGTACAAAGAAGCCTTGCTTAGTTTGTAAATCCCCCTTTTTGAAGCTCTACTCTGATGTTCTATTCCAGATTTTTTTAAACAGCTGCAGTTTTATAGTGAAGAATTCAGAAGTTGGCCACTGTTCAAACTTTGGATAGGACCAGTGCCTCTCCTGGTTTTGTATCACCCTGACAGTGTGGAGGTGAGTGTGCTGGTCTCCTGTCTATTCTACTGTCATGCAGAGCAGTATCCAACCTGTTAGTTTCTCAACATAAGTTTTGTTGAGACGGGCTTGTACTGATTTGCTTTGGTATGGTCCTCTGTGTTAGTGCTAAACAAAGGCATAAAGCAAAGGAATATAAAAGGGCCTGGTCAGAGGGGATGGGGGGGAATGCTGAAGATGACCAGCAAATGAAAGCAGCAAAGAAGCATTTCCTTTAGCTTTGTTTTCACATATGTGAAAGCTTCTGCTCCCAAGATCAGAACAAACAAGCAGATAGCAGGGAAGATGGGACTATTGAAATGAGGATAGAATATTATAAAATTCAGGTTGCAATACTTGTGTCTCTTTGACAGACTTCTGCATTAAACCTGGTGGGTCTGTTTTGATGCTGTAAAATGTAGTCATTAGTTTTGCTGCCAACAGTCATTGTCCTTGAACTAATAAGATAGTGTAGTTTCTCTGTTGGAATGTTAATTGAAGAAATAGTGAAGAAATCTCTCCATCTAACAAGTACTATTTTTTCCTCTCTGTTCATTTTTCTGACAGGTTATTCTGAATAGTTCAAAACATATAGAAAAATCATACCTGTATGAATTCCTGCATCCATGGCTGGGCACTGGACTTCTGACAAGGTATAATGTATAATGAAATGCAGGTGCATTGCTGTCTTTTTGAAATTTGCAGGGTGTATGATAAGAAGAGGTCTTGGTGGCAGGAATGCTGTGTGTATTTCTGAGCAAAGAGATTGTGTGCACTGCTTATCTCAGCTGGTCATACTGCAGACCCATAGGATAGGCCTGAGGTTGGTGATGCTTTGGGGTAGGATCAGAGAGTATCTGCATCCTTTCCTTCATTTCATTCATAAAGTAGAGGATGATGAGAAGTGAGCCTGGGCAGGTGCATAAGTCAGGAGGGGAGAGAGGGAGGAGGAGTGGTATAAGGGTTTGGTGTCCTCCAGTTGTGGAAGGGCAAAGGAAGGATTGGTTTGGATGATGCAGATATTCAGGAGTCAGAGCAAATATGGAGTGGCTTTGGTATCTTTGAGCCTCTTCTGTTTTTGAAAAAAGGTCAAGGTCTCTGTGTTAGTGGTTAACTTTGTTGCTTGTTTGGAGCCCTCAGAGGTGGACTCCTCATGCTTTATGGTGGGACCGTGGTATTGTAAAAGCCAGCTGTGATCATGTTGTGTGGGAAGTGCAGGTTCATGTGAGAGGATGAGACATGCATTTTATCTTGAGTTTTGTTCATGGCCTTAAGGCAGCAAGTAATCAGTAGCAATGTGGAGAGGAGAGGTCAATGGGCATCAGGCATGGTGTATCCTCACTTTTCTTCCTTACTGGTTGTTACGTCTTCCAGAGAGACACAGAGGTATTTTGACTTCCTTGTGCTTGCAAAAACGTAAAGGAGAATGTTCCAGTTTCTGCTGATTAGGGGCAGCAGTACAGCAGGCAGATATGCTGGCCTGTGGAGAGTCCCAATAGCAAGTTAACAGGGGCAGTGGTGTGATAGTTTTACTCTGTAAGAGGAAGTGCCAGCTGTGTGCCTGTGGGGCATGTGATTTAGAAAAAGTGAACAAGGACCACCAGGAAGCTGGTGACAACCACGGTGGCTCCATGCTGTCGTTGGCATGTGGCAAGTGATTACCTGTGTTCAAGGAAGTAGACTGTAGCCAGGCCTTGAGGCAGTAATTTTCATAATGTCCCTAGGCCCCAGTTCTCTGAAGGCCTTATTTCATGGTCAGTGGATGAAGGCGAGCAGAACTACTGAAGCAAGAGACACGGTGGGGTGAGTTGAGGCCTTGATGCTGAGTAGCTGGCTTAGCCTCTGGCTGGCTTGGTCCCTCTGAGCACTGACTAACAAGGATGTATTTTCTGGAGGCTTTTTGGCATCTCTGTTTGTTGAGATCAGCTGGAGAAGTGGTGGCTTCTGCTTCCAAGAGGCCTGAAGCAAGAATTATTTCCATATGCTCCTTTGGTGGAGTGCTATGAACAGCTTGAAGAGATGTCTAGAGTGTGTCCACCTCTTCCAGGCTGCAGTATTCACTGTGTACTTCCTGTAATGGAGAGGATATTATTTTTGACTGAGAGATTTTTAGCCTTCCTTCTCCCCATTAATTTTACAGTACTGGAGACAAGTGGCGGTCACGGAGGAAGATGATAACTCCCACATTCCACTTTGCAATCTTGAATGACTTTCTAGAGGTCATGAATGAACAAGGAAATATTTTGGTGAAGAAACTTGAGAAGCATGTTGACAAGGAGCCGTTTGATGTCTTTATGGACATCACTCTGTGTGCCCTTGATATCATTTGTGGTAAGTCCTGTTCAGTTATTGTGGTAGAAATGTGAATGATGCAGAAGATCATGAGTTTAGCCGTGTGAGTTTGTGTAAGATGATTGAAGAGGAATGTCCCTGCATATTTTCTAAGTATATTTCTGTCCTTCCCAACCTTTTTCCCAGGGTTTACTACATGCATCTGAGCAGCTGAATTTCTGGGGCTGGCAGGACAGTGGTAGCAGTCTTAAGTGAGGTTGTCTTTTGGAGCAGGGTTCCTGGGCATGGAAATACAAAGAAAGCTCATTCCCTGCAAAGGGATATGTGTATTCACTTGTTGAAGGGAATGTGAAATGAAAGTGATAGTCAGAAGCTGGGAGCAGTAGTAACTTACTGGGTACACTGCATTTCACTTTGCACTTGTGAAATGTTGGTGTTTTCCTCCTAGAAACAGCAATGGGCAGGAATGTGGGTGCCCAGAAGAATAAGGATTCTGAGTATGTTTCTGCTATCTACAGGTAAATGCACATTTTCCTTAGTTACTTTGTAGTTGAGCTGGAATTAAAGCTGCTGGTGTCAGGAAGGAAGGCCAGGGAGTCAGAGAGGGAGGGATGTAAAGCATTGGAACAAACTAACTCTGAGTCACTAAATATGCTGGAGGTGTTTGACAGACATGTTCCTATGGCACTTAGGGTCATGGTGTAGCAATGGGCTGTTAACACTGGGTTAACAGTTGGACTCAATGATCTAGAAGGTCTGTTCCAACCTAAATGAATCTGTGGTTCTATGATCTCACTCTTAGCTTTTGATGGAACTTGTTGAGACAGGTATGATACGAAAAACAGGGGTCGATCTGAAGGTTTTGATTATCATTGGTTTCTTGGCCTTTTCCAAATTGTACCACAAGTGTGCTTGAGGAGTAATAATTACTCCTCTGCAGCTAGCTGAAGCATGTGCAAGAGCTGAATAGCAATGACAATCAGCCCTGCCAAATGTACTCCAGTTGTGTTTGAGCATGCTTGAAGTCTCATATTGTTCATTTTAAATGCATTTTTAAGTACTTTTACCTGTGGTCTGGTATCTGGACATTCAAGATGGAATGCAATGCTTTCAGAAGCTGTTTGAATTCTTGGGGCAGATATTTTGGGAGCCTATCATGAGTAGTCTTTACAGCACTGTCAGTGCTTTGCTGAAGTGGGGTGTGACTGGACTGGAAGACTTAATGGAACTGTTTTAAGAGGATTCCAACTAAATGAAAATGTGCCTCTCAGAGACCAATACTTAAAGATATAAAACATGGTGATGCTGGGATAAGTAACAGAAATTTTGAAATGGTGTAAAATCAAGATGCAAATGTAAATGGCCTTCCTTTCAAATAATGGGTTTAAACCTGCACAATATGTTAAGTTCTACCTCATTAGGGTACATAGAAGTTTTGTTGCTGTTGTTGTTCTTGAAATGTGCTATAATTTGGTGCTTTTGTCAAGTAATGTTCAATTATAATTGTTTTGTGCCTAGGATGAGTGATCTAATCCAGCGGCGACAGCTGAGCCCTTGGCTTTGGCCTGATTTTTTGTATATATTGTTCAAAGAAGGAAGAGAGCACAAGAGGAACCTCAACATCCTTCACAATTTTACAGATACAGTATAGAGTCTTTTAAAAAAATGTTATTTATAATGATAATTTTTATTGTTGGTTCAAAGTTCTGCACTCAAATCTTCCAAATGGGGATGAGGTTCAGCCTCCTTGATATGCTGGCACTCTATTGGGCTGTTGAGGAATGCCCTGGAAAGAAAACAAGAGCTGACTTCCCTTTCAGGATCTTTGTTGAATTTAAATGAGGAAGTAGACTTCTCCAAGAGGGTGTCAGAACTTGCAGGTCCTTGACAACTGAAACAAACAGAAATTCATTGAACTCTTGTTGTGCCCCAAAATCTCCACATTTGGATCACCTCCAATGGCCGGCCCACGGCCATGTTTGGAGCAGTAAACACAGGGCTCTGCATGCTCATGCCACTGGCTTGAGCCCTCAGAAACTGAAGCCTGTATTAATTTTCTCCTATTCAGATCAGAACTGCTGAGAAGGGCAAGCACATGCAGGTCCCCACATCAGCAGTAAGGCACTTTGATGCAGAAATCTTTAGGCATGCATCACTCACTTAGCATAAAGTGTTCTCTCACCTTGTTAGACTGTGGAAGTAACAGCCCTTTCTCTCACCAAATTATTCCTGTTATTCTTGCCAAAGTTTGCCCTCCCAAATCTATTAGGATGTTATCAGAGAGACTGCTATCCATATGCATGTACCCCATGATGTCATTGTATCAATGTCTACAACAAAGGAGATAATCTTTGAACTTTGGCTACGTATAATGAGCCACATTAACTCTGTGGGTTTTTTTATGCTTCCTTTTATTTGAAGTTGCAGCAGTGAGAGTCATGAGGCTCTCAAGAGGACCTAAGGTGGTAACACTGGCACTCTTTCCATGCTGGGCTGATGCACTGAATATAAGAACCTAAATCTTAGAAGATGACAAAGGACTGTAAATAATAATTGCACCTGGTCTAGGTGTTGGCAGCAAGCACTGAGGTGAAGGATGGGTTGATATGTGACACATGTGCATGTTCAGTGAGGAAAAAAGTATGTGTGTATGGACACATGAACTGTACTTTTTTCTTCCATTCAGTGATTCCTCCAAACAGAATTGCATACTCTACACCCTTCTAAATTATTTTGTTGTTTTTAAGAGCAATGCCAGTTTATTGAAGGGTTCTGTTTGGGCTTTGCAACAACAGTAGCATCAGTAAGAAATGTATGTCTGTTATTGAGTCTGGACTTTGACCTAAAAAAGGGAAATTCAGCCATTACTCTCACACTGGAGAAAAATTGGGAAACTTTAGTCTTGCAGGTTCAGTGATGTGTGTAGGCCTGACACAGGGTTCTGGGATGCCCTGGCTTCTCTTCAGTTTCCTGAGTTTTGGAAGTTGTGAGATCTTTCCTTAGTTCTCAGATGGGGTAGAGAAGATCTTTTTTGGTGATTAACACATTCACACTGGGGTGATTTTTTTTTGATATGCTGTTGCCATTGTTGGCATTTATGATTGGCATGTTCCAGATACTCTGGGTATGTTTATGCTACTTGTTGGACCCCCAAGTTGTTTATGTAGTTTGGCTGTTTATTTTCTTGATCATGCAAAGGCTGTTCATGGTTTATTCTGTTGCTTGGGGCAAGAGAGGTTGGTCATAATTCACTAGTAATACAAAAAGTCAGTTAAAATTTCATGACCTAATGCTGACAGTTGTGCCAACTAGCTCACGTAGACTGCTACAGATGGATGTTGTTGCTTTGGTAAGTTAGGAAAAAACTGTATGAGGCAGATGGTGCACTTGTGCTGAGTTCGTTGTGTCTGATGCAATGGTTCTAATCTCAGGTCATTGCAGAAAAAGCGGAAGAACTTAAAAGCACCAAGCAAGTGAAACGTGATAATGATGGCAACTGTGAAGAAAGTGGTTCCAAACAGAGAAAAGCATTCCTGGACATGCTGCTGAACGCAACAGATGATGAAGGGAAAAAGTTGAGCTATAGGGACATTCGTGAGGAAGTGGATACTTTTATGTTTGAGGTAATCAAGGAACTCATTGGTTTATTGTTCTTTTTTTTGTGTGTGTGTGTGTTGTTTTGGATAGTTTTGTTTGCTAGGTTTTTTTGTTGGCCTTTTTTACCTGCAAACCTAAGATTCAGAATTTGCAGGTGGTGACTCTTGTCGTAGTTTAGGATGTTGCTAAACTAAGACAAGATGTCATTTAAGCCCTGGAAGCCTAAGAGAAAATCCCAGTGTTTCTATCCTGCAGAGGTAGGATAGAAGCATTGGTATGCCCTAGAAAAATTTTGGATAATGCATATGTGGTGGGCCCTGCCTATGTGAGCAGAGTCTACTCATGAAAGCAGGTGAGACATGAAAGCTTAGTAGCTGACATGGACCATGGGCTTTTGCCTTTTGTTGCAAATTTTGTCAACACTGAAGAGAGCTCTAAATAGTTTCACTGTTTTGACTTGCATTTTGTCATGTCTCCTCACATTTTTTCCCTACCTACATTGGCTACAGTCTTCTGGTTCTGTTGTCCGCTGTGCTTCAGTGCTTTGTCTTCTTGTAGAAACTTGTCATGGAATGGCTTGGGTTGGAAAGGATCATGTAGTTACAACCCTCCTGCCATGGGCAGGGATGTCATCAACTAGATTAGGTTGCCAGGGCCCCATCCCGCCTGGCCCTGGACACCTTGAAAGACAGGACATTCAAAACTTCTCTAGACAGCTTGTTCCTCACTCTTCTCTGAGTAAAAATTTCTTCCTAACATCTAATCTAAATCTCTTCTGTTTTAGTTGAAAATAATTCCCTCTTGTCCTGTAACTATCTGCTTAGGTAAAATGTCACACTCCCTCTCTGTTTTTAATAAGTCCTCTCTAAGTAATGAAGGGCCACAATCAGCTCTTCCCAGGGCCTTCTCTTCTCCAGGCTGAAAACCCCCTACTCTCTCAGCCTGTCTTCATAGGAGAGGGGTCCCATCCCTCTGATCATCTTTGAGTACTCTCTTGTCTGATTCCCTAAGGGAGGATCTGAAGAAAGTTTTCATGAGTTTTCCACACACTTCCATTAGATGGACCTGAATTCTCTCAGAAGAGCTTCATAGAATCATATTAATACAGTTGTAACCTAGAGAAACTCTCTGCTCATCTTGCCATTTCTGTACTACAGCAGCATCCTGAACTTCACCACAAGTGTGCTTGTTTAGTATCAAAATCCTTTTTGGGTCAACTTTTCCCTTTTCTGTTCCTCCCTTTAAATTTTTTTTCCCTTCATTGGTTCACCTTTTGTCTTTCCTTTCCTTTCCTCTCCTTCCCACAGTGCAAGCAGTTGATATCCTTCTCATAGAAAACCACGTATTTTTCCCTACGGCTGCTGTACTGTGTCTCTTTAGACCATTTTTAGATAGGTTTGTAAAGGTTACAAGTTGTGTCCATTGTATCTCTCCTGTGATAGTGATAACCCTAACCCGCCCCCCCCCGGATGTTGACTGGACAGTAACCAAAAAGATGAATATGCATCTCATTAATTGTGTAGATACTGATAGTTCACACAGCTCCTGAGGATCAGAAGAGAGGGATTTTTCTTGGTTTTTGGTTTATTTCAGTACTTTCCCCTTTCATCAGCAAAATTGTGGATCACCTTTTATCTTGATACTGTGTTGTAAAGTTATTCTTGATTCTTGTTTTTATCGTGGTCCTGGAACTAATAAGTCTCACTTTTCATACTAACTGTACACCTAAGTATTTACAAAGCCCACTGGTGCATGGGAGTAGAGTTGAAGTGAATATCTTTGTAAATCTGTAGGGCCATGATACAACAGCAGCTGCCATAAACTGGGTCTTGTACCTGCTTGGACGTAATCCGGAAGCTCAGAAGAAGGTTCACAGGGAATTGGATGAGGTGTTTGGTAAGTTTCCATTCTCCCTTTGTTGGGGCTTAGCTGCATTTGTGAGTGGAAAGATGTTAAAAGCCTAGAAGGGGACTTAAGAGCATGCCTTGTGGCCCTTCTGGAGCTTTCAGCAGCTAGAGGTGGTTGGCATGAGTGCAGGAAGGTCTGTAGGGGTGTAGAATCATCCTTATGTCTTTGAGGCAAGATGCATGTTCAATATATTTGTAACACCTTCTTGCATGTAGTCTTGCTGCATAATGAGAGTTTCTGGGGAGATCCAGGATGAGTTTGTTTAGCCAAAGATGTGAAGTTTTGGTCTTTGTCATCCTTCTGTTTGTTTTTGGACAGGTAATACTGACCGTTATGTTACAATGGATGATTTGAAGAATCTTCGATACCTTGAATGTGTTGTGAAAGAAGCTCTTCGTCTCTACCCTTCAGTTCCCATGTTTGCCCGTACCTTGAGAGAGGATTGCTGTATTAGTAAGTGGTGTTCTGTGTTTGCCACACTTTCCCTTGTGTTAGCATTTCTGCAGTAGAGATGTTTCCCAAGTAAAGGGCAGCATTGTTTTATTTTTTACTGTTCTGCTGTGTATAGGAAAACACTTGCTGGCTTTTGTTTTGACTCTTCTTTTCCCTTTCTCTCTTTAGAGGGATACCAGGTACCAAGAGGTTCAAATGTCCTTGTTTTAACTTATGCCCTGCATAGAGACCCTGAGGTCTTCCCTGACCCAGAGGAGTTCAGGCCTGAGCGATTCTTCCCTGAAAATAGTAAGGGAAGGCACCCATATGCTTATGTGCCTTTCTCAGCTGGTCCCAGGAACTGCATTGGTATGTATCTGAAGAGGAAGCCCTTGTAATATAACAGTTCTGCTTTTGAATGTGGTAACTGAGACAGCAATGAGTACTGTTTGTATGGTGTTCTTCTTCTCTCACCACCCCTGAATTGTGAGCACTGTGTGCTCTGCAAGCTTAGTATGTGGGCTGCCCCATTTGTTCCTTGCGGCAGATTTCCTTCCTTCCTAGGGACCAGTGTCTATCATGCTGGTGTTTCTTCCTCACTGCTGTGCAGCCTGGCAGCATGTTATTGGGCTCCTGTGTTAGGACATGATTGCTTCCAAATTTCTGATCCTCAGTGACAGCAACACAGAATGAGAGAAGACACATGTCCTGCACCTGTTCTGCTCTGGAAACACCTCAACTGTCTCTTCTCTCTCAGGTTCTGAGCTGAATGTCCAAAGTGTGTAATCGACAGCTGATGTATTCTTTCCCTGTTTCTACTTGGTTTGGTGTTTTCTCTGTCATTCCAGAACTCTCTAGTACTTTCAGATGCCTCTGAGATGCTTGGCATTTTTCTGTGCTTCAAGTAGAGGCAATGTTGTTTATATTGTAGACCATGTGAAAAGACTGTTCCCTGCACTGATTTTAAGTGCAGATGGGGAACATCCAACAGTTGTCATGCCATTTACAATAATGAGATTTGTTTGTTTGTTTGTTTGGTTTGTTTTCTGGTTTTGGGGGTTGTGATTGATTTGTTTTGATTTGTCTCATTGGTAAGAGGTGCCCTTTTCCCTAAGAGCAGTAAACTAGGTATTTCCTTGTTCCAAAGAGAAATCTAATTTAATATAACATGTCTAGCTAGTTCCTGAGCAGGAAGATGTGAAGGAGAGGTGGTTCATTAATATCATTGCAGAAGTGCATTGTGTGTATGGACGTCCATCTATGTATATAATACAGAGGAGAGAACATAAAAAGTTCTCAGCACCATGTTTTGTGTCCTGTCTCCATTTTTTAGCGGCACTTGGTTTGGTTTCCCTCACATTTCTCTGTTCTTATGTTTCCTCCTTCACCTATCTCTGTATTGTAAATTGAACTTTGCCCTCTGTGATGCCAAATCATCAGTGTGTATGAGGCTTAATGATCACTGAAGGAAGGTCTGTCTGTCATTCCACTGCAGTTGCATCTCCTTTGTTCCTGTCCACATTTATGGAACCATGAGATTTTTTTCTCGCCACAGTCCCTGTGCTGCATCTTCTGCTCTGGTGTGCTATCCTTTCCCCCTGCCTTGCCCATCCAAGACAAGGCTATGTTTTGTAGTAATTCCATATAAAGGGTTGACTGTTTCCATGTTGGTGTTTTTGTTCGGTACTGTGGGAAGGCGAACATACTGTGGGTTATCCCAAGAAGGCCAGAGTTTTCATGTAGAGTGTTGGTATTAGTTTTAGCCATCTTAACTTGATTTGGGCCTAAAGCTAGTTCTGTTAAGTCCTGTGAACATGCAAGTGCAGCAGCTGTTGATGCAACCTGACAATAACTGCTTTTTTCTCTGCACCGTAACTCACAGGTCAGCGCTTTGCACAAATGGAGGAGAAAAGTGTTCTAGCCCTCATTCTGCGACGCTTTTGGGTGGAATCCTGTCAAAAGCCAGAAGATCTTGGTTTATCTGGGGAATTGATTCTTCGTCCAAATAAAGGCATCTGGATTAAACTGAAGAGGAGACCAAATGCTGTATCAGAATGAAAGGAATTTCAAGAGTTTACTTCCAAAAGTTTTCCATCCGTTCAGGCTGAGACACATTCTAAAAACAAATACTTTGATGTTAGTCCAGCAATTTCTTAAAATTAGTTGTTACTGTTTTTTAAAAAAAGATACAGTAATAGCCCTAGTTGCTCTACTTGTATAGTGCCTGTGAACTCCATGTTAATCTTTGAAATGCAAGTCTTTAAACCTTAAATTTTAGTGCCTTATCTGCTCAGATGAAGCTATTGTCACAATGCCACAAAATCTTTAGCTGTGGTAATAACAACAGCAATGTCTGTGGTGAAGTGATCAGCTTACATGCCATAGCATTTTCCAAGTAACTGGAAGTCTCAAGTATTTGTAAGGTTTTCAGGTTTCTTTGCTTCTGAAAAATACAAGTGATAATCCTTGGCACAATTTTATATATATATACTTTTTTTTTTTTTTTTTTTTTTTGGTGATGGCTGCCTCTGTAAAGAGCAAGCAAAAAAAAATCTCTGATAACTTCACTCCTCTTTGGTAAACATTTACAGTAGTTTGATGGAAGGGAATGCTTTGAATTATTTTTAGCGGTACCAAAAGGATTAATCTGTATAACTGTAGCAGAACTAGACAGTATGCAAATTACACACAGGATTTCATAGTGACAGAAGAAATGTATTATTACAAATTTTGAGAATAAACTGAGAATAAACTTCTACTATGCCTCAGTGGAGACTGAAATTGTAGCTATTGAAATTGCATGCCTGTGTGCAGGTAATTTGCTGATGAATAATAATTTCTTAGTATCAGTTCCTCTAGGGTGATCAATCAACTCGATTTTACTGTGCTAGTCAAAGCTGAAACAATGAGCCAGTGTGCTTCTAGTGCCCTGAAGGCAACATACAGAGTTTTTTGCTAGTTGATGTTGAAGAGGAGTTACAGTAATGGAATGAAGTGCCTGATTGTACCTTCAGGACAGGTCAAAATCTGCTACAGGCCATACAGCTGGAGAACAGACTCTCCCTAATTTTTGTAAGCTCTGAAGAAAAAGCTTGTGCTGAACCAAGCTGAGGTCCTCTACCTGGTTTGGCTTTACTTCTGCCCAATGCTGTGGGCTTCTTTTGGCTGGTGTGTGTTGCTCCAGCACGATGCCTAGCACTGTACAAAGAGGGGTGCCCAGCAATAACCACACTCTTCAGTTGTTCCTGCCACTTGCCTGTGAGGGCTTTTTGGTGTATTGTTGCCTTTAGGTTGTTCTTGGGGTGTATGGACTAATATGGACTGGCCCACTCTAATGGTTTTTGTATTACAAAATAAGAAAGGAGTAATCTGTTCTTACTCATATTGTTGACATTTACAGATTTTTTTCTCTTGTCTGTTTCCATGTGTCCTTTTAACAACGCTTAGTCGCTTAATACCTGGGATACTGCTGTACTTTGCAGAATATCATAATAAGAACAAAAGAATTTATATTTGTTGCAAATAAATTAGAGGTTTCCTTGAACCTGCCAAAGTCTTTATATTCTGATAAGCCTTGTTTTTACCTTTTTCTGAGGATCTTCTAAAAAGAAAGTGTGTAACAATTAGTTTACATAAATCAAGTCACAGATCTTGACAAATAGTCTATAATCACTACCTTTGTTTTACCATTAAGACAAAAAAGTCTTTAACAATAGTAATACTTGCATTCTTCAGCCTTCTTTTTCAAAGATAGGCTTCATTTCTGTATAGTAATAAGAATTTCAGTTTCCAGGGCTGAATCTAAACATTATCTTCTTTATAATGAGATAACTTGAGACCACCTTCATATGTTAATGCATATAGTACACGACCCATGTTTTCCAAAGAGACTCTAAATTAAGGAATTATTTCATGCTTTTGGGTACTTGGCAGAGTGAACTTTCAAGATAAATAAGATCAGCATCCAGAATATGTTTTCTCAGGAGATTTGGCATGTAGTTGAAACCTGAAGAGGTACCTCATACCTTAAGCTATGTGCTTAAGTTGAGGACTTTCAAGACAGAATGAAAGTATTATTTCCTTTTCTTCTGTGGGATCTGTTTCATGGAAACAGTTTGTAAGATAGACCAAATTACAAAAAAAAAAAAAAAAAAAAAAAAAAAAAAAAAAAAAAAAAAAAAATTTCCATAAGATAATTTTTATTACTTCTGTTTACTCTGACCAATATTTTTTTCTTGTGCTTTGATTTTGTATCATGCTTTTCTCATATAATGTATATATATATATCTCCTATAATTTCCTTATACTCTCCAAAATGGACAAAAAAATAATTGAGACAAAAACTGGATAAAACTATAATAAGAAACTTATTATGAATGTGAATGGATCAGATGCTGGCACGAGGATGCCAATGTGAAAAATGCCTATTTAGTGATGCACAAAGTGTCTTTGCCAAGATGAGCACTGATGTAATCCTATAATCTTTGTGTTCTGAGCTGTTCTGAAATGGCAGTGATCTCCTATCTTCTGTTGTGAAAATTGGTTCTGAGGCAATCTGACACTGCTAAGGAAATAAATACTGAGGAAAATAGTACTGAATATACAGGGAGGTTCATGCCGACTGGGTAGATGTTAAATACCTTGTGTTGTGTAGTGTGCTTTTGTTAGGTTAAATCATGTGGTATGTAGTTGTTGGTAATGGTCAGCAACAACCCTCAGGGTGTGGGGATTTGTTTATTAGTTTTGCGTGGTGTTTTGTTTGTACATTTGGAGGTTTTATTGTGTGTGGGATTGTTTATTTCCTGTAGAATTGTGGAATGCAGTGCAGCATTGCCAGATTTCCTGATAAAATAATGGGACAATAAAATGTGGTGTAATAAAAACTGCCTGTGCATAGTAGCTGTTTGTAGTCATTTTCCCGAGTTCCGGGTATCTGCTGTGGTATTAAGGTAGCAGCTGATTTCTAAACCAAAATATCACACCTTCTATAAAGATCCCTTTTGTATGGTGCCAGGAAGGACACAGCTTTCTACTAGGATGACAGGGAGTGTGTGTTTCTGGATCATGGTTTACGAGGAACACTGACAACAAGCAATGTGTGACCACCCTCTTTTGGGCAGCTCTGCTTGAGAGCGCCTGCAGGTGCCTCAGAGGCAGTAGAAGTTTCCAGCTACCTTGACACAAACTGCTTTTTGGCCTCTGAAAGCTGCATGTTTTGGACACATGCAGGAGGTGGAATAGTGGTGCATACTAGATATCCACCTGCCTTCCTGAATTTAATCCTCATGGTGTAAAAGACAAAACCTCGTATATAAATGCTAGTACACTGCTACAAACAAATAATTTTGCTGTGTTTGATTTCACACATCATCTTCTCTTCCAGCAGCTAAAAGAGGTGTAGCCTTTGGAGAATCCTACCCCAGTTTTCTTCCTGAAAGAGTATTGGTGCCATGCCCTGGCAAAACTCCCAGTATAGAAGTACCTCAGTTTATAGTCAGGTCATGTTTGGAAGATGACCTTCATGGTCTGCATGAATTAAAAGTTTAAAAACTAAATTAGCTCACTTTATAAACCAAAAAAATACATACATCTGAGATTCTTCTAAAAATGGGAGTCTCTTAGTAACACTCTGCTATAACTCTATCTTTTCTTCAACAAATGGACTTTCCTATTTGATACTTGTGGAGACATGAAGTGTTCATTGAAATTGCAAAATATTTTGATCAAAGAGAGGCAAAAGTTAGCAGTTAGAAAAATATTCAGTTAGCACTTGGCATATGCCCAAATGACCTCATTCCAGGCTAGTAATTGAGGGGTACATAGACCTTGCTCAAGAGTTACTGTTTGTCAGTTTACAGGCCTTGATCAAGATACTGGGACCCTTTAGTGTATGTTGAAACATTCTGCCTTCTCTAATATCTAACAATAACCAGCATCAGGTCCTTTAGCTCCAAAAAGTAAGGCCATGGGCAGCAATGTGATTTTCCATTTATAAAAAATGGCAAATCTGATTTTAAGAAAAAAGATCAAAGAGGACCTTTGAAATAACAAACCCAGTAGCTATTTGTTATTTAATACTTGCAACTGTCTTCCTATAATATGATCCTGAATTTTGTTTGCATTGATTTCTTATTTGACATCTGATTTTCAGTTTTTTCTGGGCTCTATTTCCAGGAAGGCTATTGTTGACATGTAGTTTCAGGATATGGAACTACTAAACTGCTTTTATTTTGATGAAATACACAGTGCTGCACTATTCACAAATCAGTAAATTATTCTATCCATCTTTTTGCAGCCATTTTAGGTTGTATCAAATAAAACAAGATTCTGCCTTAGTGAGACAGTGGATTCTTCTCTCAGATAATGGCACTCAGATGAAAAAGCTCTAGATTGTTGATTGCAAGAAGAAAAGATCAAGATTTCGATTTAGAGTTTGTTTTAGCAGCATTTGATATTTTGTTTCTCTCTCTCCTTTGTCATATACATAATGATAGCCATGAAGTTCTTCAGAATATTTGTTGGTTGGTGGATATTTTTTCATGCTTGGAGCATTTAGGTTCATGAAATTATTACAGTAACCTTATTCAGATGAAAGGGTGTGCATAAAGCCAAATCAAAATGAAAATGTGGGTTGTTCCCACCATATTGGTGCTTTCCTTCCCTCATTTCCTCTGAGAAACTTCTCCTCTTGCTCCGCATCACAACCAGTGAGTGTTGTCTCATCAAAGAGAGTAGATACTCTTCAAAGTTGAAGCTATTTTTTGAATAGGACTACTATAAGAAATATGGGATTTGGTTCTGCCAGACAGAATTATACCTAAATTAGGCTAGAATCCAGTAATTTATTTCCTGAGGTGAAACAGTTCAGTAGTTCCTGCCACCTTTGCAGATGAATGAGCTTTGTACATGGATCACAGTGGAAATCAGCAGAAAGCAGTATTAAGCAAGTAGGCAATTGCACTGCCAGGGAGATGTCATCTTAAAGAACGTGCTTAGGGTGAAGCAGGTTTTGGGTCTTTTTAACCACCAAGTCAAAATGAAGCAGAGTCAAACAGAAGCAAACTCTTAATTGTATTTTAGATTATTCAAATAAATTCTTGGATCTTCAAAAATATTTACATTTATAAAAATCTTTTGTTGAGCTCTTCGTTTATTTCTGCTCTCTGAATTGCTGAACCATAAATGCAACATCCTAATTTAGCTAATATTTAGAATATTGGTAGCTAAATTGATACAATGAGGGAACTAAGACCAACAGTAAACTTATATATCGAGCCCTTGTGAGCCTAAGGAGTATTAGATGGTTTTGGCATTCTATGCACTTTAAATTTCAAACTCTTCTAGTAAAAATCTTATAATCTCTGGATTTCAGAGAGGCTTAGGAAACTTACACCAGCTGAGATTTTATCTCAGCGTATTTTTTTTAATTTGTCTTATAATAAATATGTCCTATAATAAACAATAACTCACTCATCAACATAGAGTCCATAATACATTTTTTTTCTCTGTGCAGAAGTATAACTGTTGGTTTGAGCAAGAGCACAGCAGTATAAATGGGAGCACGTCATGTGAGTAACAGGCCACGTGAGAGAAAATGCATTTATTTTCCAAAGTGAGCATGCTCATTATGATTCTCTTGAATAGCATTTCTGCCTTATTTCTGAGCTTCACCATCAAACCCAACTGATGGCCTTACAGATGTAATTAAAATGTTGTTTGGTTTTAGAAAGAGTAATACATAAATTTGTGAACTTCTGCTTTAGGGAATTTTTTTTTTTTTCTCTCAGCAGTTTGCTTCTGAAACAAACAGCCATCACTAGAAGATGTCCCTTCTTCAGACAAAATTCTAAAATATAGACCATGGATTATAGAAGTGAAATCTTACAGGAACTTCTGATGAATGTGGGTATGACTACATATTGTATCAATGGCACACATGATCTCAGTAAAATTTAGGGTCAATGTGCTCTGTTTTTCTGCTTTTTTGAATGGCATACCTTATTTTTCCAAAAGTGCATGATTAGAGATTTTTTTGGGGATTTTTGGTTTTGTTTTGCTTGTGTTTTTATTAAAACAGTAACAAACTGGAATAACTGCCCAGTATCTGAAATGGAAAGCCCAGACAAGAAATGAAAAATGAAGAAACTAAGTTTTTGGACAAAAGTTCCAATCTGTTTCCAATTTGTGCCACTGATTGAAATGAACACACAGATACAAAGGCAAAATAACTATTTGAATACTAATATATGTTGAGCAATACAAAAAAAAGTAAGTTCAGCTTACTTTGTAAATATTCAAATACAGGTAGATTTTGTGATTGCTTCCAGGGACAATGAAAATTCTGCAATTTGATATAGTGGTGAAAATTTTTCCAGGAGTTTAAAATATTATCATCATTTTTTAGGGGAGAAAAGAGAAACTGTGTTGCATATATGTGATTATACAGGATCAGTTCCAGTCTGGTGTGGATGATAGATGGTCTGAAAATATGTCCCAAGGTCAGTAACAATATTGACAAAAAGAGCTCCCGTTCAAAGTAAATATTCAAGATGAGTTAGCATTGCAGGCAGTAATATTTAACACAAAGTGTTGACTTTTTTTTTTTTTTTTTTAGTAGAGTGCAAACCTGATCCATGCATCCAGACTTATGTGTTCAGGTATGTAATCATTATTACAACTGGTGTTCAGTGAAACCTTTTTGTAGCAACAAGGCAGTGTAAGTTGGAGTATTTATGGCTTGTGTTTTGGGGTTAATTTATTTCACAGCTTAAGTTGTTGCACGTGAAAGAAAAGTTTAGCATTCTTATAGCATATGAAGCAGTGTGAGTCATTTGTTTGCTACCTTGATAACAGTATTTACTAAACTACCTGGAGAGTCCATATTAGTAATGTCATTTCAGTGGAAGATTATTCCTAGTCTAAGCAAGAATGAATATTCTTGTTAAAAGGTCTGCCAAAACAACATGTCACAGCTGCAATTTTAATTTTCAATGTAATTTTGAATTAACGGTGAAACAGAACAAGTGTAAATCAGTGTTAGGCTTAGCATTGCTTTATAAAACTAATTATACACCCTTTATTGAGCATATCCTAAAGAATGATTTTGTGGTTTTTAGGATGCATTGGATTTATTGGACTTTTTATTTCATTTTCTTACTTGCTTCCGTTTGCAGTGGTAAGTTAATATGTAATTACTGAGATTTACACACAGCATAAAGTAATTCTTGTAGCAGGGGAGAGGATAGGTAACTGCAGTCTGCTTTTGAGAGAGCTGTTTATTCTGCTGGATTGAGTTTAACTAAATTTGTGTAACTGGCCTAACCCTATTGTCTGACACAGAGCTTTCTAATGGGGCTTTAATGGCACTGTCCTGCCACCCCCTATGCTGTCATCTGCCCCAGCACACATGGGACCGTGCCACAGGATGTTTTCTCTGAAGGACTGAGACTGCATCCACATTGTAACAGTGGAATTGGTGTGATGCTCCATGTTCTGTGCCCAATGGCAAGGCTAGTAGCCTAAGTGGCAGCTGGGGAAGGAGTCCCTTTGGGGGTGTAGGAGGCAGAGTAATGCATGTCCCTTCTTCTGTGTTAATGATTTACTTTGTTCCATTAGCAAAAGTTAAACTAAAAAAACAACACTGAGCTTTGCTGAAATTCCCTTTCCTGATAAATTATAACTAAGGCCTAACATGGGTGTAAGTTCAGTACTGTATTAACTGTTTTCTCAGAGAAAAATTAGGTAACAGCTTTTTAGAATAATCTAATACATAAATGAAGTATTATTTAGGAAAATATTTTATCTGGCTTTAAGTCTCAGGAAAACGAAAGTCTTGGAAAATTTCTGAGACCTAGAAAATATTTTAATTAAATTAAAGTGTTCAGAACTGGCACAGTTTTACATGGTGCATAGTTTTACAGCGTAAATAATTTTTTGTGTGTTAATTTATTCTAGAAGAAGATAAGTAGGATCCAAAATATCTGATGCATAAATAATTGTAATATTCTTTTCTTTTAGCTTTAGAATTCACTTGGTGTATTCTAAGAATTGAATTTTTTTTTCTGTTAAGGACAAAGTTGGATAAAGAAATGTTACTGAGAATAATAAATACCATTTTTATAGAAAGAGCTTGAAAGTCTATATGTACACCACAGAACTTGGATGTTTATAAAGTCTATTTTTTTACTAATAAGAATTTAACCTTATTAGCACATCTAGCATATATGTCTAACAATCCTCATTTATTCCTTTAAAAAAATTATACCTGTGTGCAAGAAACAATGAATTGACAAAGTGTAGTTTATAATCATATTAACAAATATGATTATACTTACTACAATACACTTTTAGTATTTTAAACCTGTCAAATCCAATATGATATTACCTTTTTTTTTTCATCTTAAATATCACTTGACACAGTGTGATTACTCTATACTAACAGATTAAGCCACTAGATAAAATGTTTTCAGTTGGCTTTCCCCCCCAGTTTGTAAAAATACATTATTTTCCTCTTTATCTCTTATCCAAGAAAAAGCACTTTAGTAGATGAGGGAATAAAAATTGCCATTTTATTTGTTTGCTACTCCTTTTGGAGGGTAAATTCAAAAAGAGAGTGGTCTCCTGTGCAAAGACAGCGCTTTTGAGTGTTTTAATACAGAGATCTTAGAGCCTTTAGACAAACTACCCTGCTTCTCCACTACAGTGGATGTTCAAGACCCCCAAGAGACTTGAGACTGACAGGACCTGAGGGAATGGCCTGATGCTGTGTCAGAGGAGGTTTAGGTTGGATAGCAGAAAAAGGTTCTTCACCCAGAGGGTGGTTGGACACTGGAACAGGCTCCCCAGGGAAGCAGTCACAGCACCAGCCTGACAGAGTTCAAAAAGTGTTTGAAAAACGTTTCTGGGCATGTGGTGTAACTCCTGGGGATGGTCGTTTGCAGGGCCAGGAGAGGGTCTCAGTGACCCTTGTGGACCCCTTCCATACTCTGTGATTCTGTGATCTTAACGAGTACTTTCATTTTGAAAGATGGGAGCAGGTTGCTACTTAGGTACTTTTGCTGCGGAGCTCTGCAGCATGAGCGGTTGCTACTACAGAGTTCAGTAGGTCATTCAGAGTTATTCAGTCCTGCAGGTGCAAGGTAATAGTGCAGCTCATTTTTATTCTAGACTGTTCCTGAGATATTATTCCTGTAACAGTACTTTCTTCATTATGAAGAAGATTTGGGGGGTTCAGGGTAGAGTATGAGAGAGCTGAAGGTCTATGAAATGCTGGGAGCCATTGAGGCACAGTGACACCACCTGTGACTTTGACCTCAGAGGATCCCTAAAAAATAGGATTGTCTTTACATAAAACTTTCTAACTCCTTTTGGTCTCTGCACATCCTCTTCCTGGTTTTCCTCATAATGATGTTCTGTATTGGTCTCTCTCAGGAGAGGCTTCTGCTATTTTTGAGATTTGCCATGAGAAGGTGTATTTCCCCTCTGCTGTGCAGATCTGCCTTGTGGCCCATCTAGTTTCTTGGGTTTCTACCTGGGCTCAAGCTGCCCTGCTCCAGCATTGGATATGAGGCAGGGAACAGAGGGAGACACCCCAGACAGTATTATTTCTGCAGGAGTGAAAAGATGAGAGTCTCAGAGGAACTGTGCTACTCACCCTTCTTACCCACTTTTCCTGACAAGAGCCTGTTTTAACAGCAAAATCAGTGACAAAGAGGAGCAGTGGCTTCACCCTCTCCTGGTGAACTGGGTGTTCTCATCTCTCATAACTGACACCTTTTGTTATTCCATGTTAGAATGTGTGACTCAGATCTATGAAAATACATTCTTCCAAGGAGGAGACCTCACTACAGTTTTTACACCAACTGCCAATTACTGCCAAATTGTGTGTACTTACCATCCTACCTGTCTGCTCTTCACCTACTTGCCAGCAACATGGACTAAAGATCCTGCAAAAAGGTAGAATGTTCATGTACTTGTGTCTTTTGCTGGTCCTGTGATAATTTAGAAACCTGGTAACATTTTGACAGAACACTGGCATGCAGGGAAAGGTGCAGGGTTGCCATGGAAAACAACGTCACGTATCTCTAAGGTTGGTGATCTAAGAGTAATTGCCTGAATTCAAAAGGTTAAATTTGATAATCCCCAACTTTTCACACTCACACACCAGCCCTTTCAAGAAAAGACTCTGCACTCCCTCCTCTAGGCCACGTATTTATTGTTGAGGGACAATGTGAATAATTTCACATCTCCAGTTATCCCCTGTACTGTTCCCCATCCTTTCTATTTAGCATATTTTTCTCACAATTAAGAATTAAGCCTGAGAGAATGAGGTTGTCTTCTCTCTATGCCCAGTGCATTTCTGTTTTCCAAACCCTGTGCTCTGCTTCTCATTTTATTGAGACCTCTTGGAGCTTCCACAAGTACAAAATATTCTCATTTGCCACCAGTGCCAACAAAGCGTGTAAGGCTTGACCCTATTTTTCTTCCAATTGCACTTGTCAAAATTTTCATGCTGAGAGATATTGGACAGGCTGCTTTTCACCTGAGAAACAGTTACAAAAGTCTGTGTTGTACTGTAAAAGCTGTGAATTGCTGCATTTTAAAACACAGGTTCTCCTGCTATTTAAAAGACAGCGTTACAGAAATGCTGCCGAAAGTGGATATGGAAGGAGCTATCTCTGGACATTCCTTAAAACAGTGTAACCAAATTAGTGGTAAGATATGCATGTATTTTATGTTCTGCATTGTGTAGCAGCTGTAAAAAAAAAAAAAAAAAATAGCATTTTGGAAAGAGGAATAGAATCAGGGAAGCAGCCAAGTAGTGATTTGTGTGTTCTTTGCCAGACCATTTTTAAGCACAAATGCCACTGGTTTTACTTTTCAAGCCCACCTATCACCACCCAGGCTTCCCAGATGAGGTAACAGGGAAATCATGCTCCTGCAGTCACTGTTTCATTTGCTAGAAGCAGATGGTAGCCTATGCTTTAACTGCTGACTCCAGTTCTAAAGATTAATTTACTACTACAATTCCACTCCAGAAGATGGCTCGTATGGCATGTGTGACCTTGCTTTATATGCTCAGCAAAGCAAAAGTGCATCATCACAAAGTGATGCTAGTACTTTCGTGAGTCTGTGTAATAATTTTTTTAGCAGCTTCATCTTTTGGGGTATGTGTGCTTTTCATGAAGACTTAATGTCAGCATGCCATACCTGCAAGTTACCACCAGGCATTTTAAAAGTCTATTAAATGTGTTATTTTATGTGTGTTTTAAATTTGCACTGGCATAATGATGTCATTAAAAGGAGATTAACTTTGAGCATAGCTTGTTTAGAAAAACAGAATAAGGAAGAGTGTAGTTACTCACTTCCTGCCTGTGAGGACAAGTAGTGTCTTATGGATGTCAGGCTAGTTCTTTAGTTGTATTGGTATAGCATCTCAACATGGCAGGACTAAGTTGGTTTTTATACAAGTTCTCCACTGTAGCTATTATCAATAAGTTGTGCCTGCTTTTGATTGCCACTTGCCCTTCCGAGCAGACAGGCCCCTTAAAAGCTCCTTCCTGCCAATAACCCTTCATGTTTGTGTTTCTGAATACCTTGGAACAGAGAAAAGATATTTCAGTGGGATGTTATTCTTTATGCTATTTAGACTAATTAATATCACTGGAATGACTCTAGAATCAGACTAAAATGAAAATCTATCCATACATGTTTAAAAATACCTCCAATCATTGGCTGACTCTTGTTTTGCGAAATGACCATCTCAAACCCCACAGCTGCAATCCTCCCTCTGTGGACTGTAAATGTAATATTCTGACCCAAGTGGGAAATGTCTGTTGCTTATGAGGATAGAAATTGCCATGTAAACTGCTGTATGAATTTGGAACTGGGAAAATATATTTTAATATTAATTCTGAGTTCTTGCTTTGGTAAATGTCATCCTGGTCTCAGTCAGCCACAATGGTTAGAGCCTCTCTCTCATGTAGGCAGAGGGACTGTCAAAGTCTGCCAGTTTTTCCCTTTGCCATGAGGTACTACACTAAACCTACATTTCTGATTTGGTGCCAGATCTATGTATAAAGTATAATGTAACTGAAGTGAGTGTGGGATGTGACGTGGATTATGAGGGCTGTGTCATATAAACTGATATTTTTTGGGCAATTTGGGGCACCGGATGGGGAAAAGAACAGAAGTACATTTTCAGAACTTGGTCTCTTTTTCTTCACAGCTTGCAGCCCAGATGTCTATGTAGGACTGGATATGGAAGGAAATATTTTTGATATTACTATGGCTGACAGCTATCAAGAGTGTCAAAAACGATGTACCAATGACAACCGTTGTCATTTTTTTACATATGCCTCTGAAACACTTCACAATGCAAGCTTTTGGTAAATACAGGTTGGATTCATTCCCCTGGACAGCCCTGTGCCTAAGTAGATTAAATTTCAGAGCACTCTAAGGTGCAAGAATTTACTTAAGAATATTCAATTTATTCCTCGTTGCAATGTTTGTTTGCACTTAGTATCAATAGTAAATTGGCTTTCATTTGTCCATTAGTGGGAAAGACAAACTTGATTATTACAGCCCTGAAAAAAACCTAAAATCCTCTGAAGATACTGAAATGCAAATTATATTGATATATCTGCTGTGTTTTGTTCTGTTCAATCTCACTCTGCCTATTGTTCTGGAAATAGCATCATCAGAGCATCCAGAGAAGTTATTTCATTTCAATGAGACCTATTTTTGAGCTCTTAACCTGCTCAATTTTGAAAGTTAAACATTCGGCTATCTCTGTTCATCATTTGAAGTCTTTCTGGAGGTTGGAGATTGTCCTGGCCCATGGCCAGACCATGTACAATGGTAGGAATTTTGGGTTCAGGAGGATGGTTTAGTCCAAGGAAGATGACCTGTTTTCTTAGCACTTTCTTTACTCTTTGTCATTCAGTAAAAAATGCTTCTTGAAACATACCAGCGTAGGAACTCCAACTGACATAAAGGTGCTTAATGAGGTTGTGTCTGGATTCTCTCTAAAGCCATGCCAACTTTCTGAATTAGGTAACTATTGAAAAATCTCTGATTCTATTTAGTTTTAAGGGTCATGTATCCTGAAATGCCATCTATCACTGACATGTAGAAATGTTTCATTATGTAGAATAATTCTAATATAACCTTATTCTTAAAATATAGTTAGTATACTCAGGGACAGTATACTAACTGTTCATCTCTTTTTAATTTTTTCATGTTATCATTTATCTTACAGAAACAGTTCCTGTCTTTAAAGATCTAAAGAATTCTTTCATAAGATTAGCTTGATGAAATTGTATGTTATTTTTATACCATGGATACAAAAATGAAAGATAAAAGCCCATCATATTCAAAGATCAGGGGAAATATAAAGCTTTCTACATTCTGTTTATATACTGTGTATGCACTTGAAAATTTTTAATGAAGATCTGCAGCTTTCTAATGCAGCTGGTTAATAGGAAAGGATATATCATGCATTTTGTGGATGATTTGTGATGAAAGCAAGAAGTCTGTGCTTGTTCCTGCAATCATTACTCAGACGAAGTTCTCAAGAGTCTAAAATCAAACAGTGTGTATCAAACCTTCTAATTCTCAATTGAAACATCTTTTATTTTTTTCTTGTTTTTTTTTTTTTCTTTTTCTTTTTAATTCTACCTCCACTTTGTCTTACTGTGTGATATTTTCCCTTCTTACCGATGATGTTGTTATTCTGCTTTCATATAGCCTTATTTTATCTCACAGATAATCTAGTTTTCCTGTATAATTACATTTTGTGTAGACTGTACCAATATATTTATTTCTAAAATCAGTGCTTGGGTTTATTGCTGGGCAGAACTGGCACAGCATTAGCACTCTCTCCCCAACATTCCTCCCATCAATAGTCTGGGGGTGGGCGAGATCCTGTGAGAGCATACATCTAGGTCAGCTGACCCAAATTACCCACAGGGTCTTTCCATATTATATGATGTCAGCCCAGCTATAAAATCTAAGGAAAGGAGGAGGAATGGCAGGCATTTATAATTTACAATACCTGCCTTCTGGAGCAACCACTATGAGTCCTGAGGCCCTGCTTCCCAGGAAGTGGTTGGATATCACTTGCTGCTGGGAAGCAGAAAATAAAATTATTGGGTTTTTTTCTCTTTGCTTGTGTGTGTGCAAACTTTTGCTTTTGCTTTAGTAAACTGCCTTTTTTCAATCTATGACTAATTTTCTATCTTGTTTTCCCTCACCTGTCCAGCTGGGAAAGGGGAACGATAGAGCAAGTTGCTCCTGGGCACCTGGCATCCAGCCAAGGTCAACCCACCAAAGTCCTTTTTGGTGCCCAACATGGACTTTTCCTATAAAAGAGTCTTTACCTGAAACCACAAGTTCTCTGACTTTTACCCTTCTGATTCTCTCCCTGATCTTACTGGTGGGGGAGTGAGTGAGTGGCTGCATGGGGCTTGGTTGTTAGCTGGGGTAAAACCATGACATCGTGTGAAAATCAATCTTATTCCTGCCTGTCTTTCCCTACTTTCTGTGTCTTGTGAAAGAGGCAAGAGCAGGCAAGAGAGAGAAGAAATAAATTGTGTAATCATAGAATCCTAGACAGTACTAGTGGTTCAAGAGGTCATCTAAGGAGGTCACCTATCCTCATCTCAGACACATCATCTATACCCACCCAGACAGAGATTTGTAGAATGTAGTCATAAAACCTCAGTAATGTCTTATTTAATGTTGTTTTGTTAGTATCTGAAATGGATTTATTTCAATATTTGTTTCGAGGATTTTTTTCTGACTTTATTTAGTTTATTCCTTTCTATGTGGCCTTTAATTTTATGCCTTTGCCTCTCTGACCTTATGCACACATGTGTATGTTATGCGTGTTATTATGCATGCACAGCACTTTGTCTGTTTTCTGCCCTTTGCAAAGTATCTTCCTGGAGATCACTGAATATTGAGAAAGTAATCACTGAATGTGATCCTTGAGATCATGGGTTGGCTTCCCTGAAATTTCAGATCCACATTTTTGCTTTAAATACAATTTCCTTTGAAACTATCCATTCTTCTGAAGGGCTATTTCCCCTTGACATAGGATCTTACCTACTAATTGCAAGAATTAATTGACTAATTTTCTACATTTCTGATTATATTTTTTTACTGTTCTTATTTTGTAATACTGCCCAGTATTGTTGTCCTTTCTTGCCTATGTTTTTTTGAAATCTCATCAAATTAACACGATTCACAGTAAGCTCTGCATCTTCTTCGTTTCCCTTTCTGTAGTAAGATGTTCCCAATATTTTTCTATAACACACTGGGCAGTATTGACTTGGCTGCTGTACTTTCTCAGCAGCTCAAGTTCTCTGCTGCCACCAAATCCTGCTTTTTGGATTATTTCACAATTTTTACTATCTCTGCAGCTTGATAGGTTCAAGACACTTCCTCCATGCCAATGCTTCCACTTTTTCTTTTTAAAATCTTGCACTAGGATTCTAGCTGGGACTTCAAGTATATTGTTGGAGAAGGATACTCAATAATCTCTTTTTAAACATGCTAGTGTTTCCTGTAACCTCCATATCCATAGTCTGGTAGTGTGAACTATCCTGCCAAGACTCTGTTTTGTTATTTTGGCCATGTCAGAGAGCAGCACTTCTATTTGCTCTACCTACTTTTCAAATAGTAAAAGAAGTGTTAAGAAGGTCATCACCTTATTTTTTTTCTAGTCTTCCCATGAACCTGATACACCCATTGAAAATTAAATTAAATCTTTATTTAAAGATTATTAGGTTAGCAAATCTCTATTGTTACATGTAATTTCTCTTTTCCTCTATATGAGCCTTATCCCTGTAGTGCTCTCCATGACCTTCTATATTCAATATTCAAAATATTCTTGAGAAATAGTTTTTGGTTAAAAATATTGTGTTACCTTATCAGTTTATCAATCACAGAAGGAAAATGGGAATAAAGATAGAAATTACTAATCTGTAAATGTCAATATTCTGATGATATACAAAAGTTTTTTGAATTTTGATATTTTGTTCTTGTTTTATACAGATTGTCAAATGGACATTTTTGAAGATCAAACATTTTCAGGAATTAATATTACAAGTTTTTTCACTCCTGATATTTCTGTCTGCCAAACTATTTGTACATATTTTCCAACATGCTTGTTCTTTACATTTTTTACCAGGGAATGGCAAATAGAATCTCAAAGGTGAGTATGACAGTTAAATGATCTTATCTATGTAGATGATTTAAAATTTATTTTTAAAAACACTGAATCTTTTTTTAAATACTAATTTCTTATATGTATGTAAATTTATGTTGGAAAGCTATTGTCAGTAAAGCACAGACTTTATGGGTTTTGTTAATAAATTTATAATTTCCTATGGGCATTTCAGCTGTTTTCCAATATGATCAGGGCTTTTGTATTGTGGTTGTGTATCTGGTCTAAATCTGAAAAGAATTATACATGTCAAAAGTACTGTGAGCCTCCAGACTGTTTTAAAGACTTAAAGCTGATTTTTATGACATTATCAAAAGAGCCATCTGGTTTCCTGGCAGGGCAAACTAATTTACTTGAAAAGATCTTTCAATTAAGTTAAGGGCTTTAAAAGTATTTCTCTTTGGCTTTCTTCTTTCATACTTAGTAGTGAGAATAGTTAAAAACCGACATTCCACACAAATCAGAAGAATAAAGTTTCAAAGGAATTTCAGGGAGAAGTAAAGCTAGGATGGCATGCATCATCTAAAGTCACCTCTTCTATATATATGTATAAATACTGTACCACCTTTAGTAGTATAATTGTATGGCATTTCACAGCACTATGAAGATTCCCTCAATTTAGTGTGAACTAGTGAACTTAGTGAATACATTTTCATATGAAATACTTCTACAGGTTGAGACTTGGGGCAAAAGAGTGTATTTAGGAAAGAACCTTCTTTTACCAGTACCTAAACAATTGTTTTTATGATGTGAGAATAGGTTTAGTTATTGTGCAAAATATTTCATTTTAGAAATCTTTGCCTTCTGAAGACATCAACAAGTGGAATTCCAGAGGCACTCATATCACAAGAGAATGCTGTATCAGGTTTTGGCCTCCTAAATTGCAGAAGATCTTTACCTGGTAAACAATACATTAAAATAAAAATAGAAAATTTGAATTAATCTAATTAATAACTTTCTGATACTTTGAATTAATAAATTTCTGATGCAATTGTTCTTTCAGCCTGCAATTCTCGCACTTACATGCATATGGATTTTTTGGGAGATGAACTTAATGTCACTTATGCTAAAGGACACAGAGCCTGTCAGCAGGTTTGCACAGACATGATCCGCTGCCAATTTTTTTCCTATTCTCTCCTCCAAGGTTCATGCAATGAAGAAGGGTGAGATATATTTTTTTGAAATGTTCAAAGGTTGCTGAAATAATCATTCCAGAGATGTGGTCAGGGAGTAATGTATGTGTTGTTCAGTGAAAAATATACTAACTAAAAGTTTGTATTAATTCATTGGCAGAAAGTGCGAGTGTCACTTAAGAATGTCCTCAAATGGATCTCCAGTGAAAATAGTACATGGACCAGGAAGTATTTCTGGATACTCACTAAGATTATGCAAAAAAAAGGCCAGTACTGGTAAGTAAAACTTCTTTTATGAAAAATAAACAGTGCTTCCCTCATTTCAGTGTAGGAGGTCAAACCATTTTTTTTTTTACGTGGTTGCACTGTCCTAGTGGGTGATTTTGTGAAGTTAGTGTTCTGGAAAAGTGAAGTCAGTCAGGTCTTCACATCGTAAACACCAGAACAGCGTTGTGAATTTGGTTTTAATAGACTTTATGATCATAAACCATGAAAAATGTTTCAGGTATCAGCTTCTTCACAATAGGTGGTGCCTATTCAGTGATCAGCAGTAGTCTCATCTTCATTTTTCATTGGTGAATGCAAGTTGTCTTTAAGCTCAGTTTGAAATTATTTCTGTAGTGTGTATGCAGCATTCTGCAAGAACGATTAGGATTGTTGGTGGGACAGACTCTTCCCCTGGTGAGTGGCCATGGCAGGTGAGCTTGCATGCCAAGCTGTCTCGCCAGAGACACCTGTGCGGGGGCTCCATCATCAGCAACCAGTGGATTCTCACAGCTGCTCACTGTGTCACGAGGTGAGGCCTAAATGTAAATGTACAAATAAGCCCCAAAGATTAACCCAGCATGCAAGATAAATTGAGATCTACCTTTCAGGATAATAGCAATGAGAACTAGAAATAGTTGAACGGCTTTAATGTAACCAAAAGGTGACATTTTCAGGTAGACATTCTGTTTCTTAATGTAACAGGAAGTACATACTTTGTTCCTTTCTAGCATAGTATTGTACTGCTGATGCTGAATTATTTTGATGAATCTAGAAGGTGAAATTCTAAAGAAGACAACAAATACCTAGGTATGTCTAGGTATACCCTAGACATTCTCATGAGATATGAGGTTTTTTGTACTGTAATACTGTATTAGGCTATTTAGTCACAGACTGACTGTTTGTCTTTTTCCCTCAGTTTAGAGAATCCCAACATTTGGCGTATTTATGCTGGTATTTTAAGACAATCAGAAATAAATGAGGATACGCCCTTCTTCAAAGTGGAAGAGATTATTGTTCACTCTCAGTATAAATATGCACAGATTGGATATGACATTGCTTTAATGAAACTTGCTAAGCCTATGAATTTTACTGGTATGTAGTATATTGCAGAGGAGTTGTGAAAATGTGCAGGAAGACACAGGGCTGGCATTGCTATGGCAGTGCATGGCACCTGGGCTGGTTTCCTTGAGTATGCAGTTACTGGGGTTTGAGGAGAACCTATTTTGTTGGTTTCAAAAAGAAAACGGGTGGCTTTAATTTATGTGCTGGGAGTGAAACATAATGTAAGGGACAAATCATACCAAGGAGGCTGTCGTCAGGGGTCATGTAGGTGGCCACAAAACCTTACTGTTGCAGTTGTCTCTGCTGGAAAAAATAATATTTTCTCTCATACTTTAGATCTTCAACTACCTATCTGCCTGCCATCAAAAGAAGACACTAATGTATTTTATACTGACTGTTGGGTAATTGGATGGGGTTACAGAAAAGAAAAAGGTACAGAGAAATACTTTTAAACAGTGATTTTTTGTATTTTTAAAATTGATGTGTTTGACCAAAAACCCTCCCCTTCTCTAAAAAAAGAAAATTCTGCTCTGTTTTTAGCTACCACTATTCCTTCTAGACAGTACTTCAGTATAATTCTTTATTAGAATTGATTTCTATTAAGACACCATAAAATATAAATGAAAGATGTATGAAACTGTCATTAAACAACTCCATGCTCTGATACAATAATTAATTTTATAAATTGGTTCAATAGTTCGAAATATCTGAGAATCCAATCTAAAATAAATCTTCTACAAAACTCAAATACCCTTCCTTAGATTCTAGCTTAATCTACTGTTTAACCCCAGTACATATCTGGGTTTTGCACACTCTTCTTGATTTTTTCCTAGCTGAAAAAAAGGCAGTCAATTTACCATTGAATTGTTTGGAATTACAGTCTGCATGCAACCCATGGTTTTTTGTTTGTGGGTGGGTTTTTTTTGTTGTTGTTGTTGTTTTTTTTTTTTTTTTGTGATTGTATTCATATGACTTTAGAAATTGGAGATTGAAGTATGTTGCTTTTCTTATTCTGAAGATTGATTATAGACCATGCCAATGAGATGTGTTTTGATAGTAGATGAGATTTGAACTCCTCTGATTTTATACAGAGGTAGGCCAAAAAGCTCTTAAATATCAAGCTGTGGCTTTACTTCTATTTATTTATTTATTTAATGTGTAATTTTTATATTTCTATAGATGTATATGCACCTGTTTAAAGAGTACATTTTCCTTTATACATGTGCCTATCTGAAAGTTATAGTTCAATGTGAAATCTAACAAATTTAGGCAGTGACTGCATAGAAAAATTTCTTCTGTTAATTACTAGAGAAAAGGCTGCTTTTAAATAGTCTTTGTGCAAATTTCTCCAATTTGAAAACTACTAGGACAGAGAGCAGCACATATTTGGCAACTGAGAGATTCCAAACTTATTGCAACACTTTACTAGGAAATAATAGTTACTAACACAAAGCAATGCTAACAGCAATGCTCCAAGGGCCAATGTCCTGAGAGCCATTCACATGTGAGGATTCGTTGCACAACACAAGAGAATTTTGAAACTTTTCCAGTCATGAGAAAGAAGATGGCAACATAAAAGCATTTAAATTAGAGAACAATTCAAATTGTTTGCTAACACAAAGAAAGGAAAATCAGTGTTGTGAACATCTATTAACCCTCTAGAAGCAGTGACCTCCCAATTTGTAGTATCAGTGTACGGGGATTTCTAGAATTGAATTTTGACCCTTATTTTGCTAGAACCAAACATTTCTCTGCTGATGTTGCCTTCTATATAGGTCGAGTACAAGATATTCTTCAAAAGGCTCCTGTTCCCTTCATGTCAAAAGAGGAATGCCAGGCAAGGTACCGGAGGTACAGAATAGGTGACAAAGTGATCTGTGCTGGCTATGATGAAGGAGGAAGAGATGCTTGTAAGGTAATGACAAATGGTAGTGTGTAGTTATACATTCCAGCCATGTGTTCAAGTCTATAAATGAATACTACAATTATTTTCAATTGTTATTATGAAAGTATGATTATCAGTAGAGCTCTTGATTAACATGTCACTCTTGGTTGTCAAAAGCACTGAACCAAGCACTGAACAAACCAAGGAATATGGAAAATATTTCTTGTACAACATTGAAATCTTTAGGGATAGATTCCATGGATAGGAAACTCTGAATGTGGGTAGATATCATTTAGAGCATAAAACAGTGTTCCCTCAGACTATCAGAAATCAGAGAGTGCAAGTATAGTTCTTTGATGTGTTTCTCCAATAAGAACAGATTTTTTTTTTTTAAATTTCTTGGTGGGAAATACAGAACATAAAATCTTATTTTAATGCGTCTACTGTGTATAAACCAGAAGGGAGGGTGCTAGCAATGCTATTAAAATGCATGGGGAATAGAAGGCTAAAAACAAACTGTGAAAATTGCTCTGTTCATAATTAGAGTTGAAAATGTCACAATAGCATGAGTTCCGTGAGCTAAATTGTCTGCTCAAGAGTAAACTCATGCACTTTCACCAGTTTAAACACTCTGAGCTAATTTCTGCAAGAAGAAAATAGCCTGATTATTTATACTAAATTCTCTACCAAAGACAGTTTTCACTGCAAACATTTAACACTTAATAATTGTACGCTGCAATGTTACTATTGCTATGGTTAGTTAGGAATAAAGATACGTGGAGCTGGAAAGTAATTTCTCCTCTATTCCAATTAAGCTTTCTTTGTCTGATACAGCATAACTGAACATGGAGAAACTCTTTTAAAAAATAGCACACTTGCTGTTGTCCTAACAACTGATAACAGCTTCTCTAAGGAATCCTATGCTCAGAAAGGCATAGGAAAAGAAAACACAACGGTGTTTTATCCTGTGTGGGACAGAGTCATTCAAACAAGATAAGGCATGTAGAGAACTGAGATACTAAAAAACGTGGCCATAAGAAAAAAAATACTGTCAAAATTGGCTGTTTTTACTTACTTACCTATATAGTTTTTTTATTGAGTTTTAAATCACTATATGTAGATAAGTTAATAATAATAATAACAATAAAAAGAAAATAGTAAAAGCCAGTATTTTGAACTTTCACGGAAAGAAGAAATTGTTCGCAATGGATATTTAGAAACCGATTTACTAAACAGTCAGAATGCTGGCTTCACTCCTCTCTTAATTAGTCATGAGTGAAAGTGATTGAAATGTAGGCTGTTATGCTGGTGGTAACATTGAATGATGCTCATTTTATTCAAGGCTATCTTTGTGATGCTCATTTTATTCAAGGCTTTCTTTGTGACAGAAATACTGATGAGGCCTCTTCCTTGCATGCTCTCTCTTTCTCTCCTGTGAGACAGGGAGATTCAGGAGGGCCGCTGTCATGCAGGCACGAGGAGGTGTGGTATCTGGTGGGCATCACCAGCTGGGGCGAAGGATGCGCTCGCCCCCGGCAGCCGGGAGTCTACACCAAAGTTGCGGACTATTCCGACTGGATTCTAGAAAAAACTACCTAGAACGAGCATTACTGACTCACTCAAAGTGTTGCTGTGGAATAACAACCCTCAGAGCAATGGGATAAAGCGTATTAGTGCTTTCGCAATGGTGTTTTTTGTTAGCCTGGAGTGTAAAATTCTTGTTTTAAAATGCAGACGAGCAGGAATGAATGAATGTATTTTCCTGTCACTAAATAAAAAGCAGTAATAACAATAAAATCTGTGATCGCTGATTTGCATAAAAAATGTGGCTGAGCCATGGACTTATTCTGTCCTTGCTAGCATAAAACAGGAATGGGTGAGGTTGCAGGACATGTATGGACTTTGGAGCTGGGAACTATTTCTGTCTTAGAAGGTTGTGACACAGCAAAAAGAAATTTACCTCCCTTGTCTGAATGTTGTTAAAATGGGCAAACCACTTACAAGCTTACTAAAGGTCTGGGAGGAGGGAAGCTGAGGCACAGAGACACCTACACAGTTGAATAAACCTAATTTCCTTGGGGAATTAATCAAAAAAAGTGTCAGTACTAACCAAGAAAACAAACCCAGAGGTCTTGGCAGAGGGACACACAGACATCACCAAGCCCAGTTCATGCTGGAAAATCCCATCCTGCTGTTCCCAGCAGTCTGCCAAAGGTTTGCACAGGTGTGGTTTACCATTGTACTGTAATCTCCACTGGGCTTTGATCCTCTCAAGACCAAGGCAGGGAGCTCAGGCCTGTCCCTTAGGGTGCCTCCAAGTTACCAAATACCTTTGTGATCTATACACAGATATTCTCAAGGCACACAGAATGACAAACAGTGGAAGACATAAAATACATATTTTTCTACATTGCTACACTCCAGACTTTTTGTGTTCCCAGCTGCAAGGTCACGTGAATGTGTTTACAATCCCCACCAGTCTTCCACTTTTAACCCATTGCTCCCAATGAGCTGTCACTTACATCATTCTAATTTCTGTGGATAATTTTGTGGTGAGAAAGATAATGAGGGTCTACTTCTCTTGAGGAAGAAAATCCAGAAAATCAATAAAAGGATCCCCCCCAATATATATTTTTATTTCCCAAATACCTAATTCTGCATGATTAAAGAAACATCTTTATCTTGTTCCTATTTCTCCCTATTTCCTTTTATCATTTCTTGTTACTTTGTGTAAGATAGCAAACATATTTCATGGCTAAAATTAATACTAGTGTGAGAAACAGGAGTCAAAAATCAATTACTTTCCCATAGCAAGAAGCAGGATTTCACACGGCATCAGAAAGGAGAGCAGAGTACCATCACTGTCTTTGCCAAACTTTATGAGCTTGTTTCCTAATCATCCACATTACCATAATTGCTGAAAATATGTTCCAGAGTGCCCTACACCACACTGGGAGGAAAACAGCAGGAGCAGCTCTGCAACTAAATGAGGTCATGAAACTTAGGAATTAAACATCAAATTTATGGGAGAAAAGAATCAAGCTGCTGAAAATTACTTTTGTCTTTAATTTTTAATGCTTTATTTGTAAATAATACTGAGGAGAAAAGAAGTAATTTCACACTACAAGCTTATACTCCTATCTGTATCTGGAGTCAAGGTGTGCAGTGCTAAGCTGACTGCAGTGAACAAAGCTGAAATCCCAAAGATCTATTCAAAGGTTGGGAAGCTGATTTAGTTTGTTTATTTTTAAAGAATCAGAATTCAGAGAAGGGATGAAAACAGTCCAGACTTAACAGGAGACAGGCACAGGCTGCAGGCACATCTGGGGAAAGAGAGGTGCTGCCTTCCCTCTGCCCTGTAGTGAACTCCTGGTGACAGGGGCTTGAGTCACTGGTGGTGCACAGTGCTGAAGGCCTCATGCACTGGGAGTCCTGTTCAGAGAGCCAACAGGAAAAGTATGGGGTGCGTTGGGGGAATTGGATCAAGTGTGAGAGGGAAGGCACATCACTGTGCTGGGATTTTTGCCAACACTGCAGAAGCAGAACAGAAGATATGGGTGGGGGCCGATGTCTTTTCATGCTCTGTTTAATCCTCAGCTGGTTTAAAATAACAGCAAACCTCAGACATGCTGTCAAAAACCTAGAGACTTAGATAAGGGACTGAGAAAGAAAAAATAGAAAGCAGGGTTAAAAAAAGAAAGATTCTTGGCATTCAAGTGTGGTTCTGTCCTCAAGGGGAAGGAGTGAAGACAGCTGGAAAAGAGTTGCTGGAGGAAAAAAAGGAATTGCTTCAGTAGGAAAATAGAGGTTGAAACTCTTTAAATAAGAATCATCAGGAGACCATCTGAAATACTTGTCTGCTGATACTCATACTGTGTAGGCTAAAGTAGATGCATTGTCAATCTGACAACCTTTAATATTTCCTCATAATAATGCTGCCTTCAGCTTTTTCAAATGCACAAAATATGTGTTCTCTTTTTTTCTTCTCCTTTATTCCTTCCCTCCCTTTTGTTTGTTTGTTTGTTTTTTTCTGCTATATCTTTCCAGGTTGTAAATATTGCAGTAACAAAGAGGAATGGTAGTCAACAGTGCATTGTAAACCTCTGGAGCTCCATTTTTTTTCCTCAGGGGTATTCTGGGTGACAGCAATATGCCAAAGGAAATTCATCTGTTCCTGTGGAAAGGATAAGTGATCTCAATGACTGCAGACATCCTTCATGAGTGGCTGTTGAATAGATAAAATACCTTAATTGCAATTAGAGCAGACATCCTTTAATGACATTTTGCATTAGTTGTTGGTCCCTCTAATAAATTCCTGATGGCTAAAAGTGAGTAGCAGGAGAAGGTATGTGGAGAATGTAGGAGTTCTTGGTGGCTGTATGAAGTCCTTATGACTTTATTTAAGATGAACTACATGAGGGAATGTATGATTTTTTTGTGGGTTTATACACCAGTGTGATATGTAATTCATTGAAACCTTCAGACTCAGAAGTGTATTGGTGTTATTAAGTGTTGTGCTGCTTGGGCTTTCTGGTATCAATAGGTGACTTGCATTATATGAGAGGCTGTTTATGACCTTTATTCTCCCTTCTAATCTACCTGCCTGGGGAAAATTAATTTTTAAAAAGCTAACGACCAAAAAACCTATCTCAATTTCATTAAAGAACAGCCTGGTGTTATACTTTAAATCTTTCTCTGTTCATGTTGGAATAGAGGATAAACATCAGTGCTTTAGTTGTTATTTTGATTAGTGACAAGTGTCTCTGGTTGTCCTGAAAGTCAATAGATCTCATAATCTTACTTAGAGATGTAGAAATTTTGGTAGGGGCAAGAGCCACTATTGATGTATCGAATAGCAGTATTAGTCTGGCCTTATTTTTTTGTATAAACAAGATCCCTGATCCCAGAAATTTTCAGGCTCGTTCAGATACAGACGAAACACTTTGTATGTTCTGTGACAGTCTGGAGAACAATTAGTTAATCATGAAGTAAAGGCATATTCTTTTGCTGCTCCAGAGGACCCAAATTTTAACTGGTAATAGCTTTCTCTGTAATCGTTTTAATAGAATTGTAAAGCAAAAAACCCAGTTTCCCATTAAATGGCAATGCAGTGCTTCCTACCACTGCTGGTGTTTTGTCTAATGTCTGAGTTTGAAGTATGACTTCTTGAAAGTCACCTGAGCTGTGAACAAGAACATAAAGCCTCTCATTTCTTCTTGCTGGGAAAATTCAAAATCCTTGCAGTGAAGATCTAGAGAGATCACCTAGTAAGTCCATTTCCTCTGTTTTCCCAGCAGAGGGGAGTGGAACAATTTGGTATAAGCTCCTAGTGTAAGTTTAATTTTTTCTGTGAAAAATTATTATTCTGCTGTAATGAAAAATCAATCTCTGATGCTGAAAAATAGCAAACTGTATGGAATTAAAATAATTCACAACGGCACTCCTCAGAGTAGAACTGTGAATTCTAATTCTCTCCCTAATTTCCTGTATGTATGAAGGATTCTTTGAAAAATTATTGCTAGGTGCCTTTTTTTAAAAATGAAATATCTGCATTAAAATACATTCAAATTGGATTTCTACTTCAAATAGGAAGCAACATTATTTTGCCTCTGAGCAATTATGGCAGATATGAAATACTACGTATTTATCGTGAAGCATTTCCTGAAGTAGTAAATTGATTTTTTTTTTCCTGTGGTCTTTGTGTTGTAAATCACATTATAGATATGTATAGATGTATTAGAATTACTGTGGATTGTTGCATGCTACAAGAATTTTTTTCGTATCTTATGCAGTGGAGTTTGGAGTTTCCTTGGTATTGTGATGAGTCTTGGTTTTATTTTGTTTTTGCTTGGTTTTGGTGGTTTTTTTTGTGTTTTTGGTCTTTGTTTGGGTTTTTTTCTTTTAAATTTTCTACAGTTTCTCTTTACATTTCTGATACTCTTTTCCCATCACTATGTAATGTTAGCAAATACTGAGTTGGTTCCCATATTTTTGTTTGCTGGGTGTTTTTTGTGGGGGAACAATGAAACTAAAAGAAGAGGACTGCATGCACAGGGCATGCAAGAGTTTAAGGGAAGTTGATAGGAGCTAAAGCAAAGTTGAAGTGAGTTGGAACAAAAAAACAAGAATCGGTGCAACTTGAAGAAAGACCAGCGTAAACAATAGATATACGTCTGGGCGCGTGGAACTGAAAATGTGGAACACTTAGACATCCTTTCAATTCACAAAACTGTACCCCAGGACCCTAAAATTAACACATTTCCATGTATGATATGGGAAGACTTTCTGTGCTAGGAGGTTGTGGAATCATCTGAAGTGCAGCATTGCTCTAACATGATGGTGCTGTGCTCTGACCTGAGCTTATTATCACACAACTCTGCTGTGATTTGCTGCTCCTCATTGAATTACCTGATGCAATTGTCAGGCTCATACCTGTACTTCCACTCCATTTCCACTGACTGTACTGTCTGGTAGATTTTTGTCTCCCAACAACCTCTTGGATTATTTTTTTTTCCCTGAAGTCATGTACAGAGATTTGGAGAATGAGATGGTTTTAATTATCACAGGAGATCTAAATAAATATCTCCTCTGGGATGTTATTGGGTGATGAAGCCTTCCTGAAGTTGACTGTGTTGCCCATCCTTAGTACAGCATCATTTTTGAATGATTCCTGTTGGTTGAGTGCTGCTAAGGGAAAGGTGTTTTTTCTGAAGTTTCTATGTTTCTGTACTGTGATTCCATTTTTCTGTTTTTCATGGTTCACTATTTAAGAACTTCAGGCATGAGCATTTTGTTTTCGACCTTGTGCCCAACATATTGAGTAAGGAATAAGTCATACTCCACATCACTCAGTGTCACTGGGGAAGGAGGGAGGAGCAGTGGCATCCCACGGGGAACAGAGTGAAAGTGTAGAAGAAGGACAAAGGAGCTGCTCCTCTCTTCTGGGCTTCCTGGGATTTGGCTGTTTTGGCAGATGACTTCATGCCATAATATTATCTGAATGCAATTAATTTTCTGAACTCTATTTGTTGGAAGAACTGGACTGAACAGTTAATAAAACATTTATACGGTTAATACTGAATGAGTCCACACAATCCGGAACTTTGGACTTCAAAGTGTCTAAAACTTTGGATTGGCAGAATGGACTGGTGTGAGCAGTAGAATTACTGTAAACACGGAAAAGAAATGGAATAAAGAGGTTTTATATTTATTTCCAGTAAATTTATTGTGCTTATTTCCAGAAAGGTTTTTACGGCTCTCAGAAAACCTCTGATTTCTTTGACTTTAACTAAAATTTCAGGGAAAAGAGCAGCTTTTTCGTATCTTCTAAAATAACTTTGAATAGTTTGTCACTAGGTGGCGCTTTAGCTTTAATTTGCTTGGTGCTCAATGGCTAGGATGAGAAAATGAACCTCTAAGAGGATATTTTTATTACTATAGCTGATAAGTAATAATAAAAATTAAACTTCCATCTTCATTTGTAGAACTTTGTCTTGGTTTGGAAAGACAGGTTTCTGCCAGGGAAACTGGAGTTTCCCTTAGAATGGAGAATGTAAACCCCTCACCCCCTGCCAAATTAAAATTTTGCAATCAAGGGCTCTCAGGCAAAGATTTTGGGGATAGGAATAACAGTTCTTTACTAAGAATATTAACAATACAAATGTAATAGGAAACAAAACCACCCAACCAAACAAGCAAACAAACAAACAACAATTTTGGAAAACCCTGACAGAGTCAGAGCTACAACCTGGCACACTGTGGGTCAGGGTGTTGGAAGCAGTCCAAAAGTAAGTCCTTCTGAAATGGCAGATGTGGTTCTGTTGAGGTAGGAATGATCTTGTAGCAAGAGGGTCCAGGGATGGTGAGGAGAGGGTCTGGTGATGGTGAGATGGGGTCTGGTGTTGGTGAGATGAGGTCCGGTCTTCCTCCCAGGAAATCGGGTGAAAGCTAGCTGCTTTTGTGTCTCTGAGTCTGAGTCTATCCAGGTAGAAACTGCCTGCTCCCCCCCACCCCACTGCCAGGGTGGGATGTGATGCATCTCACAATAGGATGATGGAAATGCAGATGCACCGCTCTGGGGTGGGGGGTGTAGTCTGGGGAGGTGCTAATGGCCCATTATCTGAAGGTGTCAAGCCTGTCCCACCTTGAGTTACCAGAGATAAAGAAAAACATCTCCCCAAATGCTTTTTAACAAATGAAAATAGAATATGCAACCCCTGGCTTCAAACCCAGGATAAACTTGTAGAATTCAAAGGCAGCAGATATGTTTAGCTGCACATTTCTTCATGGCACAGGAACATTAAAAGACTGTAGGATGTGAAGGCTGACCAAATCCAGTTAAACAAAAGCCATTTGCCCAAAGCTCCCTGCCTATGGAACCCCACAGTATTTCACATGTTAATAAATAGGCATAAAACCACTGAAAGGATCAGCCAGGGCTCTGAGCACGTCTGCTCTCTCTGGGGGGCTTGGCTTGAGGCCAGCTTGGGCACAGTGCATTTGTCTGGCCCTGAATCAGGGAGTTTGGGAGACAGAGTTGGGGGAACTAGCTTGGGGAGCTATGTGTGAGCCTGGCCCTCACTACTGTGTCTTATAAGCTTAAAACAAATTTAGCCTGTACTTTAATAATATGGTTCTTACTGTCAAATTCATACCCATCTCTTAAAGATTCCTTTTTCCAGATATGAAAATTCCAGATTTCCATATCTTGAAAAACCTTTAGCGAGATTGTCTGAAATGGATAAATTTCTCAGTATTGGGAAGAGATGGTAATCTGAATTATTAGTCTCCAGCATTACCTCTGAACACAACCAAAAGGAACCATGTGGAACAATGTCCCAGGTACTACAGGTTCTTGAGCAGAAGAATAAATAATATCTTGCTCTTCTACTACAGCTCTGTCATTTGAAAGTGGCTGTTGATCTTAGTAAAACTTAGACCACTCAGGCAGGAGGAAAGAGATGTTCTTTCTGTGCATCAGTGAACAAAACAGAGATTTAGATTTATTGTTGTTATTGTGGATTAAAGAACATGTGACTTCAAGTTGTACCTAAAAGGATGCTGAAAAAAACAGTTTGGAGTAAAGAGAGTGAAGTAGTGGGTAGGGGGCAGTTGAGGATGTTGTGGAACTTCCATCACTGGAAGTACTTAGGGCCAGGTTACACCATTGTTTAACTGGGCCTGCTTCCACATGTGGTGGACTGGACCTTCCAGCTGCTGCCTATGATCATGAACAGCAGTACAAAAACATGGATTTGGTGTTTTTTTTCCTATAACACATATGTATTTTTGAGTATTTGTATGTTTATTTTACATGCCCATTCTTAAAATAGTTCAGTCCTTTCATTCTCCTACAAAACCCAGAATTTTTTATTGTGGACTTAGTTTTCTTCCCTGCTTCAAGAGAAGTTGTTTTGTTTAGAAGACTCAAGTCCATATAAAATCATAATTAAGTGAAAGGAATAAAGGCAAATAAAAAGATAAAATAGGCCTAAACATTACTACTTTAAAGATACGAGCTAATTGTGCTGCACTGTTCAATGTGGTTTTGCCACTAGCATGAGAAAGCACCAGGCCTTGTGCTGACCTGGTTTTGCAGTGACCCAGCACTAGTCTGCCTCAGCCTGAGCTGTTGAGGCTTGGTTTAACCCTGTGAAGTGGTCAGTGACTGCTGCCTGACCTGTTTTTGGCTGGGGTGATGGGAAATTCAGTGTGGTAAAGGCCAAAGAGAACTACTGTGCAACAAACAGCATGCTGGGGTGTCAAGGCTGGGAGAGCACTGTCCAAACTTGACTAGGAAGGAAGGAGAAACACATCATGATAAAACACAGAAAAAGATAATTTCAAGAGGATCTCTGGGGTACCCAGCAACAACATCATACTTCTCTCAGTGAGGGATTGAGGATGTGATAGTTGCTGTATGTACAACATCCCTCCATCCAGCAGAAATCTCACAAGGAAGCCTGAAAACATCAACCTCTGGATGCAGGGGAACATAAGAAGGGCAAGCACACACCAGAAAAAAAGGGGTATGTAGTTGGAAGGGCTATTTTCCTTCTAAAGAATTTTTTCCTTATTTATAATGAAGATTTTCTGTGTTAATTGGGCAATATGGATTATTAAGCTATTAAAACATTAGCTGGACTGGCAATATATTTTAAACCTCCATGTGTGGTGCATTGCCTTTTTCCCAAATGAAGATTTTACCAGTGGAATGTTAAGTAAACAGGTTATGGAGGCATTCAAGGGAAGAGTAGAAAACCTTAAGGCAATAGCAGAACTTCAGTTGGAGGTATTGTCATCTGTTGATTGGAAAACAAGAAAACCAGTCCTTTTGCAACTCCTTCTGTTGCTTCTGAACTCTTATATTACTCTGCATAATACAACAGAAGCTCATCTTGGTTAGCCTCCAGGCACTACCTAATGAGACAACACTGGTAAAATAAATAACTTACGTGTCAGTTAACTTATAGTATAAATACAGTTGATACTGACATATAAAGACTTTGTACTCAGTATTGATTATTTTATAATTTCTGTGGAGTGTTCTGTATTTGATACTCCTTTAAAGCTACAGCAGTGAGGTTCATAGGACTGTGCAAAGGTCACATTTATTGCAGAACGTACATTTCTGTCTCTTGTGGTAGCAGGGGAAAAAAGCTGAAAAACATAACCTGTGGCCATTCTAGAGGCTTACAAGCTCCCATTAGTATTTGTAAGCAGTTTTTCTGAACAACAATCCTCCTAATATTAAAGTTTTTTCATTACTTTTGAAAATCTGACTCACGGCTGTCATGTGTGTGGCCTGACAATACTATGTAAACCTCCAGACAAGATGAAGGGTAAGTCTCTTGAATTCAAAATGCAGACCAAATGTTCCTCTAGAGCTTAAATACAGAAAGTCTGACCTGAACTTCTTGCATTTGCTTTTATCTATATTACAGACTTTTAAAAGACATTTAGATTGCTGTCGCTTGTTCCTCAAAGGTCAATGTGCACTGCTGAAGTGGTCCAAATCTGAGAGCCACGACTTGGTGCTGCTCTTCCATTCCAGAAGTGAGCTCAGCATCAACACTATCCAGACCTACAAATATAGCTAAAATTATCCTGGGAGAAGCACAGTTGGAAAAGAGATAGGTAGAGTAATCTTGTAGTCGAAACTGGGATTTGACAGACATGTTTATTGGGAGCATGTCACTTACTCTTTTGTCTTTACAAGCTCTGGCATGACTTGTGGAAGTTTCTGAAGTAAATACTACTACTACTGCTGCTACAATTATTTCATCATTTGGAAACTGTCCTTGTTTCATCCAGGACAGTGTTAGTTTTCTGGTGGTAGCCATGAGGGTGTGGAGCCTGGAGCCATATTTGGTATTCTAGTGCAGGTTTTTCTTCTATACTGCCCATCACTGGTGGGTGTGGAAGTAAGGGATTATGGTTTCTGAGAAGGAAGGAGGCTTCAGGTGGAAAGAAAGGGGACATGCAAACACTCCACAGTGATTTTGTCCTTTTCCAGGGGAGCAGGTGGCAAGTGGAGCAGTGGGGGGGCACTGGTCCCAATCACATGGCTTGTCCATTATTTCTTTTCACTGTCTCAGGCTTGGGAAAAAACGTGGTGGAGGGAGCAGTGAGGAGGCACTGGCTAAGGTAACATTGCATTGAACTTGGTGAGCATTATTTGCATCGAATTCACCCCCCTTTGGTATACTTTTATAGTTAGTATTTTTGATGTTACCGCACATTATCTTATTGCTTTTCCAGTAAATTGTCATCTCACCTTAAGGTGTGTGAGGCTTAATTTCCAGTGGGGCTTTAACCATGACAGAAATTACAATATTTTCAGGTGCTATACCTGTGCTTGGATTTATGGGGAGACTCCCCCTGCAGTGTTTGATGCGTGCACTTATAATGCTGTGATGGTCACCTACAATACTTTGGGGCAGACAAGGTTATAGAGAGATAACCCATGTTTTCGAAATGCATTTTTTAAACACAAGGAATACCCAGAGCAGAATGACTCAGGTCTGCCTGATAGTGAGGTACTTGATTTTCAAAGAATTGCTTTCAGTACCCTGTTACTCACAGGTGAATGTGGTATCAAAGCAGCCTCTTTCTGGGTGTAGGTTCTGATGCAGTGCAAAAGGTTTATTTGCAAAACATCTAACACATGATATTTCATTTTTTCAAGTAAAAATTAAATTATTTCCTATGAATTTAATGGGAAGGATTGAGCAAGTATGTTGCTAAGAACAAAAATTCTCTAGTAACGTTAAGTGCTAGAGGATAACTACTCATTATAAATGGACTCAGCTTATCTGTTTGACTTGAGCTCATATTAGAGACATTGCCACACATCTAAAGTAATCCATGTCTGACTTGGGTTCTCTGTGAATTGAGCTCATTTCACTAATTCTTATCACCTTGATTCTTGTTTCATTCATCTCTAGTTACAGCATAGCAAAACATTTTAAGGCCAGATGGATGGAGAGAAATGCTTTTGAGGAGATAAAAAATATGTTTCAGACAGAAACATTCGGAATCTTTCTGAAAGTTTCTGAATCTTTCAGAACAGACAGAATCTTTCCTTAAGGAAGATTGCAGGAACAAACAACGCAAATAAGTTTCTGGACTATGGTACATGGGCAATTCTATGCTAAAATGAACTATTTCTATGTAGATGAGATGGAAGTGACAGATGAATATAAAGGACAAATTAACAGTTTATTCATGTGCACACACCTATTGGTTTATTTTTCAGAAAATGAAATAATTAGCCCTTTTTTTAAGAAAACAGAATAAAAATATAAGATAAGCATGTGTAATAAGTTATCAACATTAAAATCAATTGCTGTCACTTTACTGAAATATGTGTTTCAGATGTTATGGTCAGTTCTGTAAGTAACAGATCTGCTGTTTTGTTCGGAGTTACTTATGCATCTTCTTTCTAATGTTTTGTCAACAGACAATGTTTGATTGGTTTGGATAATTCCATTTTCCCTTTCATTAATGTTCAATGCATGAAAAGTTCCCCATAAAGGCTTTTTAAGTGTGGTAGAGACAGCATAAGGGCTTATGGCAGTCTACAGAGGGGACTCAGATCTCAGACACTTTAACAGCTACAGATCAATTTTTTTTTCGTAAGGCCATCTATTAAATTTATAAGGACGCGAGGAGTTCAAAGAAAAAAAATCTCCAAGACTAAGTATCCTGAGAGATTTTAGTCAAATCAGGTTACTTGGTATCTCCTCCAGATGTATTGAAGAGCTTTTGCTTCTGTGTTCTGCAATTAGACTAGCAAGAAAGGAAGTAAAAGAGCATAAAACAAAGTGGATTTTCAGATGTTCTTTATTTTTAGACTGAAAACATTTCTTATTAAGTTTATAATGTTTTATTAGATATAGTATGAAGTTGGTTTTCTTAACATTTCAGCTCAGTTTTATTTTTTTACAGGCCACTGGGCAAATCAAACCATTGAAAAATCATTATGACATTTTTTTTAACAAATTAAATGTTTTTGAAAAATTTGATGGCTTTTATTTATTTATCATAATTAAATGCAATTGGACTTCTACAACGGCTCTAAGTTAAAAGAAAGGAACCCCTGACTGAATTTTCTAGAGCACCTGATTGTGTACTTTCTAATGTAGGAAACACTTGACATTTTGAAAATGCCGTCCAGATCTTGCATCAAATCCTCACTGGCAAGTTTCCAGGATCACTTGAATGTTTATTTTTCTGTTTGCATCTGTAATCATAAAACCATAGAATGGCTTGATTTGGAAGGGACCTTAAAGATCACCTCACCCAGTCCTTGTGCAATGTACAGGGGCACCTCCCCCTAGCTCACATTGCTCAAAACCCAATCCAGCCTGGCCTTGAAGACTTCCAGAGATGGGGAATCCACAGCTTTTCTGGGGAACCTGTGCTTCACTGCCCTCTTTGTAAAGAATTTCTTCCTAGTATCATCTCTCGTACATCTCTCGTCTGTAAGTGTAAAACTGTTTATCCTTGTGCTTTCACTATCTGCCCATGTAAAAAGTCACTCCCTCAGCAAGCTCAGGTGGGCACATCTGGCACACACATGAGGCTTCTAAGCAGTAACAAGAAATCCTGAATTTTCAATCACAACATATCTGATTTAAATACCAGTAAATTCTGGAGTCCATACCTTGAAGCAGCTAGCCAATGGTAGGGTTTGGCTTGCTGGTTATCTCACAGCCCATGGGAACAGCTCTCACCCAAGGTGCAGATGGTGGCAGCTGACTTGTATGAAAAGGAAAAACCTTCACACCACACTTGGGTGATGTATGTGGAAAGTCAGGTTCTAAGGGTATCCATCAGGTCTCAGTTTTTCATTTGGTAAATAGGATTCTTAAGCCATTGTGGTCAATGATGAATTCCCTTTACTGTATATTGCATGTATTTTTTTAAAAATACAAGCCTAAATAACCACATTAAATAACCTTTCAATTTTACCTGTTTTATTTATCAGTACTTTTCCTGGCACCAGCACCCTCAACTCAAAGACCATTTTTTGTGATTTCAAAAATGTTCTTTGTATCAGAATAGCTAAGTTGCTTTTCCCCTACTGTATATGTGTACAATGAAAGCAAACATCATAGCAAAAATCTTTGTGTAAGATAATTAATTATCTGCTGTAATAATTGTTTTTTGAAGATAAAATGGGAGGTCAAAAGACTTTTGGCATTAGAGAAGGAGTTAGAAGAAACTGGAGTGTGTGCTGGTGTTAAGCAGTACATGTACAAAGGCTGGACCTTCCATGGGAATTTTAAATCCTAGAAAAAGACTAAAGTTTATGACTATGGGGAAGATTATGAAAGACCTTATGCACAAAAAAAAAGTTACTGTTGAGAAAAAGTGGGGATGGACTGGGAGAGCTAAATGTGCTTTGGCAGTTGAAGCATGCAAATATATAATAAAGCAAGCAAGAGGACAAAATAAAGTATTCTTAGCTTTTGGACTTTATTCCATAAAAAATAGGGGAAATACAAAGGGCCGTTCTATCCATCAACACTATAAGGTAATATATGTAAATACAGAATACAGAAAGAAAGTGAAAGAGTAGCAGTACAAATGATAATTTGTTGATGAGTGTTCAAAGTCCGAGGAAGCACAGTAAGGATTACCACCGTTTGTGGTTATTCTGGCCCTTTTTGAAAACTACAGGTTCCAGCTCAAACTGTCCTAGCTATATTTCATCCAGGGCAACATTTACATTCTCCTCATCTACCTTTGACTTGCAGTTTCTTTGAAGAATTATCCTTTTCTTTCCCGACTCAAAACCAGCCTTGCTATGTTGCAAAAATGAAATGGATGTCACGGACTCTTAACCCCGAGGGTCAGAGCACTTCAGACGTAGCTGAGACGATCCATACACATTAAGCAAAAAATTCCATCTGGAGTGAACTCAGAGGTAAAGTCTTATGATTATAAAAGTAGCTGATGCTTAGTAGAACAGCTCAGGACTTGCAGCAAGGAAAGTGAAATGCTGGCTCTATTCAAGGGGGAGAGCATTCACCTCTCCCTTTCATGAGGCCAGGACTTCTCTCTGCAGGCTATCATCTCTGTCTTCTCTAGTCTACCTTCAGGGCCATAAAGTAGTGTTAACAGAATGACTTATGAAAGCTCTGCTGTATCACAGGAGAGGACTGAGAGCTGTGTTCCTGTAAGTGATCCCTGAGCCAGGATCTGTATGAGCTGGCATGTCCAGGTGGTGCCATGGGCTGCCAAGTGTACTGCAAAAGCCCTGGTGGGGTACAGAAGTAATTTAGTGTTCTTCCAGAGCAAATTAGCTCTGCTCATAGCAAGGCTGATTAGCCTGGATTCAGCGTAGTCCTGATGCAACCGTCTTCTTGCTCTGTTTTGTTTTGTTTTTGTGCTTGTTTGGCACTGGGGTGCTTATTCATGTGCTAAATTACCCAGCTCAGATGCCTACAAAGCAGAGCATTCCCTACTACCTGCATAAGTAAGCAGGAACTTCACTTGGTAAGCTCTCTCTACATTCCTCAGTGGTGTTATGAGTTGTTTTTCTCAGCACAAGAATTTTTATCATTAGTGATGACTATTGCCTGAAGATTGTTCTGGTAACTGACACTTTGGTTGCTTCGCTGGGCTGAAACTCTGTTATTTATAAGTCTTAGTCACTGTGTAAAACAGATGTAACTTATTATCCTGGGAACCATTCAGGATTCAAAGACATGTATGTTTCTCATGAAATGTGGAAGTTATGTCAGGTCTTCAGAACCAAGGGGAAAACACTTGTTTTTTATTTTTGGGAAGTTAGTCATGCATTAGGGTGACAACAGTGAAGATGTATGAATAATTGTTTCATCCCTTGGCAGATAAACAAAACTTAAAAGAGTATTCAGGTCAAACATCAAAGCAAGTCTGTTTGGTGAATCAAATATGTTTCATTTTCGTGTTGACCATTCTTCACTAAATAAGGGAGCCAAAAAATAAGTTGCTGAGAAAAGCTGCTGACCTTTCACAGAACAGAGAGGAGCAGAGATCTGGTCTTCTTGGAAGTCTCCCATATCATTAGACAATTATCAAAGTAGAACTGTCTCTGTCACCTCAAGCATATGCTACCTAGAAAAAGCATATTACAGAGAAGAGTTGGAAAACTTTATTAAGGCTCTTGCTTGTGGCCTGGCCTTCTATGCATTTTATGTTCTTGTCGCTGAGCTTGAATAGATAGTCTGCACTCAGATATTTTGTTACATCATTATCCCCCACTGGCTTTCCTGCAAGTGTTCTATTCTAATGAATTAAGCTTAGAGAGGTATTGACAATAAAAAAGGCAGGAATTTATGGTAAGACTTTTTCATCTTATGGTGTATATGGCTTATGGTGTTCCTGCTTGCTTTCAAGTTCAGTATTAATAAACTTACAAACATTCCTACAGGCATTTAAACACCTAAATCTGTAGAATTTCTAAGTTCTTCTGATGAAACTGATGGAATCTTGTTCTGACAGTCTCAAATGATTATTTTTCAGTGTTTTCCTGAAGTGAAGGAAACATGGTACTATTTTTCGCAAGCTTTTCATTTATTCACCTTAAACTGTGTCATCTTCTTCAGATCTCTTCTATGACCAGTTTCAATTCCCTAGGAATTATGCATTCAGTATAATAGCAAGGTTTGTAATTTATGAAGTCTTTAGTTAATATTTGAACAGAAAGAAAGCATATCATTTTTTAGAAAGAATTTTCTCTTGGTCTGTTGGAAAAAAATCTTGTGGTAATTCAGAAAATCCTGATTCTGTTCTCAGTCTGCTGAAAAGGCTTCAGATTTATTTCATACCTCACAGGCACAGCTGAAGCATTAAGAGCAGAGGAACTACCATCTTACTCATTTGGACTCAGCCTGTCTCAACTCTACACCAGGGATGCAAAGTGGCTGCTATTTGAACTGCCTGTGCTGGGACTGAGTAAATAACACATTTTTTCAAGCAAATGCAGTAGTGTGGATAAAGAACTACTTTATTTTTGAGAGGGACTTATAATACTAGTTTTAAAATAAAGATTTTTGGAGAGGAAAGGTGAATGTTAAAACATTAATTGTCTCTTTTATTGGATTTTAGATGGAGTACCAGATTCTCAGTGCATATTTAATTTTTCTCATGGCATAGCAAAAGAGAGGAAAAAGAGAATCTCACAGCTTTTACTTTAGCAGTCTTGAGAAGCCATAAGCTGGAGTTTTAGGAAAAACAAACATTAAGATTCAGCCACTGAGCCTAGCAAATCTAAAATTGTCTGGACTACCCTCACACTTTTCAGTCCAGTTGCTTTCAGGACTGACCACACAGTTCAGTTTCAAAGTGAGTGCAGCTTAGACCTTTGGGAGCAGCACAGCTCAAAGCACAAAGGTCTCTGACCTTTTCATTGTTGCATCAGATACTTGTTCTCACCTACTCTCTAAGACTTTGGATTCAGAAGCTTTCTGCTCTATTTTATTCCTTACTACTACACTCTCAGCTTTGAGTGGAGAGGAGAGGAGAGGAGAGAGCCCTAACCTTTGAGGACACCTTTGTGCTACTATTCCCTGTTAGCAACATTCATGTTAAATAATGCAAAATTGCATATTGAATGCATCTGCATTGCTGGTCAGTGACTGGAAATAATGTTACACAAAAGGTAATGATGGAACTATGTTTGTACACAGTTTGAAGTATTAGGAAGTACTTGAAGATGTGGAACCATTGTTTACAGGATTTCTTCTGTGACAAGGGAAAGATAATCATGATAGAGGTGTAATCCTACCTTCTACCAGAACTGGGATTTTGACTCAGGACTTCGCCTGGGGAAACAGAGCTCTTTTTGTTGACTTGTTCACTGTAACACCAGGTCAAATAGATCTCTGATTTCCAGCTGGATAGAGAAAAGGTGAGGATGAAAGGAAATTGAAGGATTTGCAACAAAATGTTCAGGCTCTAGCTGACAAAGCCTGTATAAGGCCAGGATCAAGAGAAACCTTAGGCTTGACGTTTTTAAATTCTTGTTTTATCTGACTATTTTTAAGCTGTGCATAGTCTAAAACCAGCTTTAGTTGACTTTTTGGAAAAAGAAGCTTCTTGATTTGATCCCTAGGTGGCCAGAGTGCTGGATATTAGGGAGGAAACCAAAGGTGATATTTTGTTGTGAAGATAAAAGCATTTTCAGCATATAATCCAATGCTGAAAAAAAAACCTGGCAGAATGCATTACTTTCTAGCCAGTACTTTTTCTGTCCCTGCATCAGAGAAAAAAAGAATGGAAAGTGTTATGGTGCTGCCTCTTTTTCCTGCATGAGAATTGACTGAAACCTCCTCCATGAGAGGCATCGTGCTGTTTTATCAGTTATAGGCACAATGCATGAAGGCACAAAGGATTTAACAATGACACATTTAGCACTTCAGGTCATGTCTGCTATGAATACTCTGAAATTCATAAAGTACTGTGGAGCACTTCTACTTAGTGATAATTTGAACCATCAATAAATGAAATACACAAAATATGTGTAACAATTAGGACTGCACGTGCTGACTTGAATGATTAAAAGTCCTAAAGCAACTATAATTAAAGTGTATTAATTCATAGGTGGTAATATAAAATGGCAAGTTGTTTTATTTTGTGATTTTGCTCTTAGAGTGTGGTAAGTAATGAGGCCTCCCAAGAAGTTGAGTACATGGAGTCACAGGCAGTACTGGTAAACACACTTGGAATTCATCTCAAGTAGCTAAGAATATTTATGCAAGAGTGGGACAGTGAGGAATAAATTCAGGTAAAGTGCTCTGTTGAATAACTGTGTGCTTAAGGCTAAGCAGATGTCTGAATGATTGCTGCATCCAGTCCAAAGAACATGAGATATTTGCTGCTGATTTTCAGTGTAAAATCTACTATTGCTGTGTGAAGAAAAAAAAAAGGGGATGATTTTTTCAACACCTTTCACTTCCCCAGCAGCTGGATTTTATTCAGTGCAAGTCACTTTGCACTGAAGACTGTTCCCAGCAGAATTTTCGGGATTTTGATGCTCATGCTCTCTATCCTAATTAAAAAGTGGCAACGCCACCCAAAGTCTAAATCAAAGCAGAATCTGATCGGTAAAATTTATCCCAAAAGAGTAGAAGACAAAGGAAAAGAGAAAAAGCTAGGAAGAGGAAGAGATAAATATAAAAAAAGAGAAGAAACTTGGGGGTGGGTTTTGTAGGTGCTTATTGGGGAAATAGAAAATCTTTTGTATTATAAAAAAAAATCAGTAGAATATACTGTTTCTTTAAACCATTTTTTCATTTTTTAGTAAAGCTTCAGTTTACAGTCTGTTTCTATGGATATAATCAATGAGAATTTTTGTTTTAAAGATGAATAACAGATATTAATATTACAGATGTTTATCCTCTTTCCTGGAGAATTAAAAATGAGCATGACTCTAAGAAGTCAGGTATTGAATATACATAATTGCATAGTTCTGACAGAGAGGAAATTTTATTCGGTGTTCGAAGGAATACTTCTATCCAGTAAAATACAGATGATTAAAAAAAAAAGAAAAAGAAAAAGATTAATAGCCTTTAATTCTGGTGAATGGATAAGTGAGGGTATGTCCTACAAGGCAAAGGATGACAAGAGAGTACATCTACTGTACTTCCTGAGTGGATGGAGACACTTCGGTGCTTGGTAGCACTGTAAAGTTCATTTTCTCTTTGTTCTAGTATTAAGTGCTAAAAATAAGCAATTGAGTACTATGTAGCTTTGGAATGGAAAACAAAATAAATGGATTAATTTCCTACGAGAGGAAATACATTTTAGTGTATTGCACTGGGTGAATGCGCAGTCAAACAGAGCTGCAATCACTGAATCAGATCTATCTTTGAAAGTGCAATGAAGGTCAGCATCATAATGATGGGAAATGCAGCTGATTATTCCCTTGTATTTCACTTCTGGAACTTAGGGCTCTGTATCCTAGAGAGGCTGAAGGAAAAAGTAATTTGCAGAATGACTCATTGAAGAGTCACTTAGATGTTTCAAGTAAATGTCACATTCTGGTCTGTTCAGAGGTTTGCAAAATGAAAAGAAACCTTAAGAAACAGGAGATTGATTGTAAAGCCTCTTATGGTGCAAATGGAGTCAGTCCAATTCTTAAGACAACTCTCCCTGCCCTTATTTTGAGTTGTAAATATTCACTACAAAATGAGTATTTTTAATAACTCAGTTTTCTCAGTGTAATGTTATGGAGATCAGGCTGTGTGTATGTGTAAGGGCCATGTGTATGTGAAGCAGTCAGTTTTCTCCCACATGATTAGCACAGATCTTAATTACCACATGTTTCTTAAATCTGGCAGATGAGGTGATTTAGTTCATTGTGTATCCATCTGAAAAATGTTGTTAGGCGGTCAGTTTTTTCATTAGAATTCTATTTTCCATGCTATTTTATATAATTTTACAGTGTTTTCCTTCCATATGCTGTAGGAAGAGATATTGGACATTGTGGGTATCAGTACAGTTGGAACTCAAAATTCTGATGATTCCTATATATTCGTACAATATATTTTGAGGCATGCCTACATCTAGATATATGTAAATAAAAACATGTATTCATTTTTTAAATGTATATGTTTATGTAATCTTTATGTTATTTTATCCAGGAGTTCTATATATAATTATCGACACTGAGTGTTCCATTTCTCCTCTCAAGCAGATAAAAAGAGGATCCACTTAGGTACAAGTGGCCCTGCAGGACCTACAAGGAGATGAGGTGCATTGATGCTTCCAAGCAATATCATGGAGAACAGAATTAATGTGATCAGCAAAGCATAATTTTTCAATTGTTTCATTGATGTAACATGTAAAATTTAATATAGCTGTGCTTTTCTAATTTAGATCTGAATTGTTACAAAAGCATGAGTTGTATAAAGGGGATATGTCAGGTGACCTTAGTCTCATTCTAATAAAAAATGCAATATTGATTCAGTAAAGAAGTGACAATTAAATACATATAAATACACAAGTTAATTCCACTCCAGATTTCATTGCCGCAGTTATGCCTCAACTACAGAATCACAGAATCACAGAATTTTCTAGGTTGGAAGAGACCCTCAAAATCATCAAGTCCAACCCATTATTATAAGTAGTTAATCTAAAGTAAATATATAAATTTTGACAAACCTATCACACATTTGCCTAAGAGACAGGTATTTACATGTGATGTCTCCATTTGATACACCCTCTTGAGTAAAGAGTAGGATCCAGATTTTTAGCTGGAGAAAACAGAAATCTGATAAGGGAGCATTTATTCCTATTTAAAGTGCCTTGGTTGACTCATGCCCTGAAGAGTGATGTTTTGTATTAGATAACAATGATTGGTTTTAACAGGTAATTCTTTTATTTTTTTTTTTTTTAATTTTCATGCCAGACAAAACCATTCACCATATCAAAGTATGATAGCAGACCTTAAAGCGTGACCAAAATAACTTTTGTGTTTTGAAAATGTATTTTATGGGAGGCGAGGAAGTTATTTTTTCCTCTTAGATGAAAACGTGTGACAATAATTGCTCATACCTCTTGTCATAGAGAAATTGGCCCAACCATTAGAAATATAAGTCACAGACAGGTTGGGAGTTTCACTGTAGTATCATTCACCCTACGATGACAGCATTCAACTTTTATGTTCAGATGCCTTCAAGAAACAGCTACGTGTTTTGAGAAATTGATAATGTTGGATATGTTTTGAACTTGGTTTGCTAACAAAAATGCAGAAGAGTGAGAATGGCAGCTGGGTAGGAGGTTGTTACATCTGAAATAACTTGCAGATTTCCTCAGGTTTTTGATCTATAGAAAGGGCTCCTCTCTAGAGCAGAAGCAATTTCAAATGTATTAGCATCAGAGATTCAAAATGAGCAGTACCAAGATTCTAACCTGTGAATTCAAAGCACAAGGATATTTATTTGCACATTCTGGTCCTGGATGAAACAAATAAAAAGAAATACCAAAATAATTACAAGGTTTCTTAACTTACAATACACAGGTTTTCATCAATATGTAAATGTAAAATGTATAAAAACCAGGAGTTTTGGAGAGAGCTTTTGGACCTAAGGAGCAGGGCTGTTTATTTTCTGTTGAGAATCAAGAAAGAGACCCCTTCCAATCCTCACAGTCTTTTCTTTAGGAAGCTTGACAGTTTGCCAGAACACCAAAATATGATTTTTATTTTTAGTTTTCAACATACATACAAGAGATGTATTCATAATGAACAGCAGTAATATTCAATGTGACTTACAGATGTGTGGCATTGTTTTTGAGTTCTATTGTTGCTACTGTTCCTCTTAGACTGCAAATGTTATGTTCAGATCCGTATAGAGTATCTTTTATGCTTTGGTGCTCCAGACATGGAGCTGAGATTGTAGCAATTTTCTCCCCTTCCCATCCCATTCTCCATTGCTTCTTCTCATTCCCTTGAAAAGAAAAATGAGGCAGAAACCTGGGTTTGTGATATTTCAGTCAGGATGTTTATATGGTGCCATCACATATCTTGTCACCAGAATTAGATATCAAACCTGCTGCAAACTACAGAATTTTCTTTTTTAACCTTTTTTTTTATTATTTTTTTTTTATTAGGCTCTGTTGTTGGTGTTTTTCCATCTCTGTTCATGTTCTAACTATCATTTGTCCTCACCCTCATGGTTCTCATCGTTTGCTGGTGCAGGCATGCATTTGTACCCCAGTTAATTTTCCACAGTCTTAAAAGCTATGGGAAAATCAAGGGTCATTTACCATGTTACCATTACTACATCCTAGTAATCCTTACCCAGGTGCTTTAAAGTTCTTAATAGCACCTTTCTGTAATAGAAATTAAAACATACCATCTGTGAAGAATGATGGCAAGAACCCTTCAGCAATTTGGCATTTGAAGACATCATTTTCTTTTAGTCTTATGCAGGTTATGAATTCCCACAGCTCTTACAATTAGAAAACTATAGTTGGCCATAATGATTTCAACAATGATTAATGTATAGTTCTAGAATTATAGTGCAAAATACATTTGAAGGCTTACTTAGACCACAAAAAATAGCTTTTCTAATGGAAAACACATTGAAAGAAGTTTTAATTCAGAACTGTAGAAATAGAACAGTGGACTGATGATATATTTGATACTTATGAATGATGCAAAGTTGACTTGCAAGTAAATCTAAGGAAGCTTGACCTAAAAGTTATGATTTTCTGCTGAAAGGTACTTTGATTTTTTTGGGGAATCTGAAACAAATTCTCTGGTGTTTTTTAAGAAAGAAAAAGCAAAATTATTTCTGAGATGCTGTTGGGCTTTTATTAAGTTTAAAACACTTGCACACTATGCAACTTCGCAGTCTTTTTTTTTTTTTAATCTTTTTTTTTCTTTTTTTTTTTTTTTTCCCAAAAGAAGAAGCACAACATGCAGGAGGAAATATCAATTTGTTTTGTTTCCCTTCTGCATATTTTTAGCAATGCAAGTCACTCTTGAGGAAAAAGCCCTTAGCTCTAATGACATATCATCCACAGACTCTGAATGAGCAGAGTATAATGAATGATTAATTGTGAGGACTCACTACTGTAGAGGGAAGTTCTGCAAACCAAAATATCAAAAAAATATTCTTCCATTTTTTTTCAGATTTGTAATTAATAAATGAAAGGCATAAGTGAAATATTTCTCAAGCACAAAAAGCCCTCTGCATTTCTTGGCAGACAGGAGAAAAACAGAAGTCATGATTTCAAATTTATTTGAAGTCTGCACACCTCTGAGCAGTGTGATAATGTTTGTACCTTCATCTATCTTGAATCTGATCTAACTAATTGCAGAAAACCTGGGGTAAATGAAAGACTCCGCCACTGAAGGTGTTTGACACCCAAACAGAGTTGGTGATGAGTGTGTTACTGGCGTAGCAAGGAAACATGCACAGAAGAAACACTTGAGTGCACCTGCAGTTTCAAAAGAAAGCATGGCTTACACTGTTGCTTAAGAAAACCATTGAGTGAAGTCATTGAAAGGCAAGGCCTAAGAAAATTTTATGGGGAGATTTGACAAAACAGTTCATGTACCTTGTAGCTGAGGATGTCTAGAACAGATATCCACGAGTCACACCCTTCCCCTTCACTGTAAATTGCTAGCAATTAATCTACTTTATTCTGAATCAATTTTTTTTTCAATTTAATATAATGACTTTCAATGCTATTAAGTGATTTTCTGTATTAATTCAATTGCAGAACAAGATATATGACAAAATTTCCACTGCCATCCAAATATATCCTCTTTACTATTGTACCAAGGAAGGGCAAGGAACAAGAAGAGTTTTATTACCTTTTGTTTTATCTGAATTGCTGTTATTATGGTTGGATATCTTCCACCAGTGCCAGATAATTTTGTTTTACACTGTGATATTTTAGATTTTTTCTGAATATAATGTTTGGCATTTTTTCCATTGTGACATCTAGTTTGACTCTTCAGACCTCATTTATAAACAGCAAGATTGTCTCTACAGTCCCAGGAATATTCTATACTTGAAAGTATTCAGATATTTTTCTTTTGGCCATCTGTCTACATCTGCTTACTGAAATCAGAGTAGCCAAGGTCATATTACATTTCTTGTCTGAGGTTGTCAAACTTATTTTCTGCCTTGTCAAGTTCAGCCTTTGCTTTTTATCTTTGTGCTAAGGGGACATTTAGTCTAAGTGTGGTTCTGTTGGCATTTCTTTTTCAGTCCCCTTTTTGACATATTGCTTTTTGTGCCATTTAGTGCTCTGAGACCATTCTTGGTTTATTTTAAAACACAAACTATTTTCTTTCTCTTCTTCGTTGTATTTCTTACAATCTCCAATGCAACCTTAAATCCCTTTCAGCAAAGCAAATAGTTACAGTATTTGGTTTGCTGTTATTGTTTCATGTGAACTGAACTCAGAAATCTGATCAGAGTACCTTGAAAAGCAAATTATATAGTTCTGGCTCAGAAGGTGAGAGCAGTTCTCAAACACCTCTGAATGTTCTCTGATTATTGTATTTTGAACAACAATAAAAATCACTAAGAAAAAATACTGTATTCTTAAGCATCATACTTAGGATATTTAAAAATGCTCTAAAAAACGAAAGTTTGTACATCATGATGTAAATGTATAATTTTTCTGGTTCACCACTGTGATGCTTGTATTATGCTATTTGTGGTGGTTACCTACAGACAAACTAATCAAAGTTTATCTATAGCACTGTGGAAGTGACTTACTGCAATTTTTTTCTCTGGACCTCTGGATCCAAAATAAGGTTGAGCCCAGGTGCCATGTAGAACTACAATGATTAGCACACAGATTGTGCAGTGCTTGGCTGCTTCTTGGGTAATGCTTAAGGAAACATGGTGGTTGCAGCAAATCCTTGTTAGGGATTTCAATAAAGAGTTTTGTCCTTGTTGACACAGAGTGAACTGTGCATATTGCTACATCTTTCTTTTTCACTTTGTTTTCATGATATAATATTCTGGAACTTCATCACTGACCTTGAAAATAGTTTTTCACTGAAGTGGTTTTTCTTTATCCTCCAGGGAGCTTTTGTTACTACCTCAACAAACCATTGTGAGGTGAAAATATGGAGCTGTTTCAGCTGCTCTCTCCATTGTTTGCACTGCCAGCAAGGTTAGATACTTATTGCTGATGCTATTCCTATGCAAGACCATGAAATGGAGGAGGGACACCCAGGCAGCAGAGTTTTAGGGATCTGAAGGCACAGCTTGGGTCCTCACTGCGCCAAAGGGTTTTATCTATGTTTCAGCACCCTAGGTAGTCCAACCCAACATGTCTGTGCTCCAGGGCCCCTGCCATCCCATCCCACCCCAGTCCCTCATGGGAATACTTTAATTTCCTACAACTTTGGGAGACTGCCTAAGTGAGGGATGAAAAAGAAAGATGTACTGAGAAGGGTGCAAGGCAAGACACATTGTTCCCAAAGCCAAACAAAAGTCATGCAATAGATTGATCATGTGAACAGCTTGCAAATCCCTGAAGAGCAGAAGACTGAAGAAAGTATGAAAGAGATGAGTTTGAAACGAGTCTGGATTTTGCTCATGGAGCCACTTGGGAGCCATCTCCTGGTGGTGGGCAGCCTCATGAGGCAGATAAACAGCTGCACCACTTTGCTCAGTTGTGCCACTCTTATGCCTCTCTTCCCTACCCTCTTAGGTTGTCAGGGTAGAGAAGGAAAGGTTGTATGTGCAACCTGGAGTACCCTTGTGAGGGTCGGCTTTCGTTAGAAACCAGCATCAAGGTGTGTGTGTTGGTGCTCTTGGACACAGTAGCCTCATGCCTAATTCCTCCTTTGCCTGACAGAAGTGCTGTCTTCTTCACTTTCCTGAAATGGTTGTGAATGTTTGTGATCAAAGAACCAGGAGGAAGAAAGGAGCCTGTGTGCCAGAGTCATGCAGACTGAGGAAGTCAGGGGACTTCACAAGTTTCACCTGAGGAATGGGTGACAGAAAGTTGTCTTGGCCAGGGACTGCTTCTGTGTTTTGCATCAGTGAAGAGCTTGAATGTAACAGATCTGCTGTCCAGGCAGCAGAGCCTCAAGCTTGGGATTGCTTTCTCCCAGCCAACTGCCCTGAAAACTGGAATTCTGGGTTAGTTTCACATTTCTTTTCCAAATGGCCTTTTGGTATTCTTTTTGGTGTGGTACAAGGGCCTTAGGGCCTTAAAGGAAAACCACCTTTACTTGAATATTCTGTAGGGATTTGCTTATTTTCCTAAGAGGAAGTTTGAGAGGGATCAGAGATCAGAGATCTTGTCGAAGGCCCAAAGGTGTCTCTTTGTACTCATTGGTCTTTTTACCTCCCAGGGCTGCAAGATTTCCTGGCTGCTGTTCCAGGACACAAAGAACACCCTAAGTTGACTTTCCAGTCACTAGATGATAGGGATTTGGTTTTCTGCTTATTTTTTTTTTTTTAATGAATTGGGGGCTGCTATAAGATGTTGTGAATTTTGCAGTTCTTTTCCTTGTCTTGTCTCCTGAGAGACAGTCTCAGTCCCCTGGGACTTGTGCTGTAGGGAAGACTGGATTTTTATATCAAGGCATGTAAGTTTAGTAATTCATTTCGTGGTGAGACTGTTCTTTAGCTCTGCAGCTAATTAGCACTATTTCTTCTCTCTGCTTCGAAGCAGCATAGCTGAGTCCAAATTGGGTGTTGGTAAGAGCCACCAGATCTGCTTTTCCTTGAACCCTGCCCAAGCATTATCACAGGCCAAAATCATGCCAAAGAGTATGTTAACTATTAAATAATATGGGTAATTGTGGCCAAATGTCTTGATGCTGTTTAATATACTAGTACAAAGATAGTGGTATCAGTGTGACTTTGTATCTGAGCTACTTAACTGGTATTTTATTGCTCCTGCTTGGGTCCTCTGCATTGTGAAGGAAAGCATGGCTTTTGGAAAAACAAAAACAACCCAACTGGACAGCTTCTAGGCAAATTGAAATAAAAATATTTTCAAATTTTATGCCTTGGTGAAGAGAATAGACAAATACTACCTTAAAAGAGCTGGAAGCACATCTACTGTTTCAAGAGGAGTTTCTGAAACTGCAAGAGGAGTTTAAAGGCAGGTGGAGCAAGGCAAGGAGAATTTAAAACTTGGTGCACTTTTGTTAATTCAAAAATGGACTTACTGGTTCTATGTCTTTTTATTCCGTTACTTATAATTAATTAAACTATTTAAGATATTTCCACCTAGTTCATCCTATAACTTAGTTGAATTTTCAACTTAATTGCAGTTATATCTGTGTTCACTCACAAAAGCTAATGATCTTGTACTTGGGGTTCACTACCCATGGTTAAACACCTGTACCATTTTAGCAGAGAAAGTCTGTAAAAGTCAGAAGGCCATGGAATAGCACATCAACAAAACTAAATGGAAATTGTAGCAATTTGCTCCAGAAATTCATTGGTGACTGTCAACCTGCATAAAGCTGTTAAAACCCCGTCCTCTTGGTAATTTCCTTTTCTTAACTGAAGAATGCGTGCAGGCACTACTAATTCATTCTGAAATCACTCTGTGCTTACTGAACTGAAATGGGATCCAAAGCTGAGAATTGTATCTGAAACACATCCTTGTTTTTGTTGTGAATTCTATGCTGTCTGCAGCACAGCTTGAAGATTGCCACCTGGTTAATTTAAAGCAACACTGGATTTAGATAAATTATAAACAAACTCTCTAAGACATTCTTGTTGCTAATGTCACATCCACTGGATATGTTGATTATAACAATCACTTTACTTCACCATTGTAAAGAGCTTCCTTTCCTTTTATTTATATAAAACATCCAAAAATTGATCTAGAGGGTAAAATTGCGTAGTCTAATGCTCGTTTATTTCTGTGAAGACTTACTGATTTTTCATGTATGCACTGGAAAGCACTGAGCCCACCTGTGGCATTTAAATTACCTAATGAATGTAGTGCTAATGAGTGAATTATTCACTTACGCTTCTGCCAGAGTCTCAGATCTCCCAAATTTGGCATAATTTCTGTCAGACAGTGCTGACAACAGCCTTTTCCTGTTGATCTGCTACTTTTGCTATCCTTTCGACATCTGTATGTTTCTCAGGTACGTGAAAACCAGTCTCAAAAAAAAAAAAAAAAAAAGAGGGCATAGATCATCTGTGAGCAGAATTTGCAGCTGTCTCAAACTGTGTTCCTGGAGCAGATGGATCAAGAGCCAAATTCTAGATGGGAATTTATTTAATGCCTTTGTCAAATGGAATATTTTGGAGCCTGGGCAAATTTTTTTGAAGGCAATCCTGAAATTTATAGATACAAGTGAAATGAGTTTTCAAACATCTTTCAGTATAATTAAGAATTGAACTATTGAAATAGTTCATCATTCAGAGATATCCTGAGTATTTATAGTTCTCCCCGGAACTGCTGTTTTTCCAAACAGCCATTTCCACCACAATTCTGTCCTGGTAGTGTATTTTTTATTTTCAGTGTGTAATGAAATGTGTAACCCAAATCTGCAGTGACAAATAAAAGTCACTTCTTGGAGACACTTATGATCAAGTCAGATACCTTTCCTCTTTTCAAAAATATTACTAAATAGACTTTTAATAAATAAGCCTTCATTGAGGTAGTGGGAAGTGTGCCCCTTCTGCAAATGAATGAACATCTGGTTTAGAACATTTATAGATTTGATTTTTCCATATTGTCATCAAATTTTTTCTCCGTTGCCATTTGATTCTGCAGTTCTGAAAGATTTGCCAATAATTTCCAAGTCATTACCTTAAAACGTCTTGTAGTGAGAGCCTGCCAAATTGATGGGCCTTCACAAGCCTCTCCTCGTGTGTTTGCCTTGAGAAGGAAGGTGTTTTCACACTGTTCTCTCAGCCCTGATTGTCCCATATTTGTTGAATCTCCCTGGAGACTCAGACAGTCATTTTGTAGTTGTACAAAGTTGACAGTTGACCTTTCTTTCTTAACCACTGAAAAGAAATTCATTATTCCACAGGAGATAAGGATGCATGTATAGATCCACATGTTCACAGTGTTATGTCACTCCTGTATCTCTACTTGTTCAAGGCTCAGAACTTTGCTATTATTTTGAGCTGTTTATTTCCAGGAATGCAAGCCAGAATTGTACAAGAGCTGGTTGTTGCTGTACATGACATGTTTTTATATACCTGGAAAAATGTGTTTAGTGAGGTTGGACTAGATGATCAAGAGACAAGATTGTGTCAAAAGGGAACTGCAGCAATTTCCCTAACCCCTGTGCCACTGACAGAGAGAGGCAGAGAATTTGGGAGTGATGTTTGGCCTGGGAAGAAGGAAGAAGTAGGGGGACAAATTGTTAAGATTTGGGTTTGTTTATCATTATTCTACTCTGATGTGATTGGTAATAAAGTCTATTTTGCCCATGACCATAATCAATGGGTGATTGCTCCCTGCCCTTATACTGAACCATGAACCTTTTGTTATATTTTCTCTCCTCTGTCCAGATGAGGAGGGGACTGATCAAGTGGCTTTGATGGGCACCGGGCATGCCCCTTTGAAATTTCTTTTTTCAGAGGTTTGTTCAAAACACTGTAATGACTCAAAGAGATAATAGTGAAACTAATAGCTTGCTTTCTTCTCTCCAAAATGTGGATTACAGGGATTAAGAATATTTCAAGGGATGCCATAAATAACTGGTTAATGTATAAACTGCTCCTCACTCAGCAGTTCCATGAATACTTTGCACTGTGAACTTATGCATTGGTTTTCTAGTACTGAGAGCAGCACTTACTGAAACATATCTAGTTGTAGCCCAAAAATGGCACAGCCAATTTACAGTGGCAAAGTTGTAGAATTATATAATTCATTGTCAAGGGATTACCAAAACATCTAAACATAAGGTATTTGACACTTGAAAAACTGAATGATAGTCTAAAACTAGAAGTTTTCCAGGTAAGTTGATAGTTTATATATTAATACTATGCTCAGAGTGTTGATATTATTGACATGTTACACATACACACAGGGCTATTAGCTGTTGCCTTGGTAACACAGTAATATGTATTACACTGGTAGCATAGCAGCATATTTGAACATGCAAGGCTTTGAAGAATCTAAAACAAATATATAAGTAAGTGGAGGGAGTCAGGTCTGAAGGAAAGACATTTTTTGTGTATCAATAAGAACTGAATGTTGTACCTTCAGGAACTATTTCAGGAAGAATAGATTTTTTTTTCTCTATGTTAATGACCTCTCTATATTGATTTCATAGTTGGAATCGCAAATTGGAAATAGAATTATATTTTGTCATTAATTGCTTGCCCCTCTTCCTTCTAAGATGAAAGTGCATCCTCAAAAGGTAAAATTTCCCGAATTTCTAAAGAAACAGTATGGAAAAATAATTGAAGCATAGTAGCCAAGCCATATTTTGGGCAGTTTTATCTATGTTTCTAGTAGTCAAACTGCAGTATCAGGATGTTATAAGAGAACTATATGAGAGGGGCATAGTCCGTAGAAGGTTGACTTTACAAAGCCTTAGGTAAGTTCAGTCAGTTTTAGGTACTGGTGATAAAATGGCAAGAAAAAATAAATTGCTCCATATGGAATACGAACTTGTATTTCTACAATACTGTGCGCTTGAGCTTTGTGGTAGGAGCATTGCATGACTTAGGCATGGACAGACTTCTGTGAGCTGTTTGTTGCTTTAGAGACTTGGGCGTAGAGCTGGTAAACCATCTCTGTTTTGGACCATGTAAATTAAATTTTGCAAATTCAGTATTACTAAAGCATATACTTAAAACAAATTGCATTATTAAATCAGAATGAATCAGGTATGAATTTAAGAATACAGGGATGTCACTTCATGAACCAAGGACAAAGACAACCAGGTCCTCTGCTCTGCAGTGCACTTGTTCTCATTGGTGCATGTCCTGTCCATGTGAGACTGTTTAAATGAGAAATATTAGAAGATTGCAAATAGCATGCAAAAGGCTAAGGAACGGTAAAATATCTATACTCCCCCACTGCTTATGCAAATTTTTATTGCTCAGTATTTTAGTGATTTAATTTCTGTACATGTAAATCACACTGTGTTTCTTTTGTTCCTCATGAGATCACTGCTATGGAGCTGTTCTTTATAAAACTTCAGCAAATTTCCATCTGTGTAAAATTACACATTAAAGTAGGTGTGAATTCCAAAGGAAATTACTTACTTTTACTGCAGTCCCCTTTTGACACAATGTTCTTATTTAATTCTCTTCACTCTATTTTCATTCTTGATGCTGAATTGGGTTATATGTGTGGTAGAGACAATATGTGAAACTTGTTATCTGGGTAGGTGTGAAAAGTATTTATGTAGCTACATCTAATTTTTACTTTACTAGAAAAAGACTGTATGTGGCTTAAAAGCCCTGACTACATCCAGAATCCCCATGTGATGATGTGTACCCATGTGAAAAAACTTTTCATACAAATTTTAATTCAGTGTTAATACTCTCAATTATAAGCTTTTTGTTGTTGTTGTTGATGCATTGTTTCATACATACAAACATTTTGTCTCTGAGACATCATAGAATGTTATCAGTGTCTCCCTCTATATTAGGTTTATGATTACTATGATTTCTTGTGACTGGCTATAATAGTCAGAGAAATAAAAGACAAACTGTTTGTGATACACTGACACTTTCTCACTATATGCCCTATATTTATACATTAATGCCAGCAATCAAACTTCAGTCTTTGCTCATCTCTCTTCCCTGACCTCTGTTTGCATGCCATGTGTTCTTGCTGCGTACAATTCACTACAGCTTTGTTGGGTGGGAGAATTTTCACCTTAGTGGAGGCAGACTCAGGAGTCAGTAACATGCCAATGCTGCAGTGAGTTCAAGTACACCCACTCCTGAGAAGAGAGGGAAATTAATTTCTGAACCTTGCAGAACACTTCAAAAGCCCACATTGCTCAGTGACTTTTGCTAAAAAATTCTCTTGTTTCAGGAATTGCCATTGCCAGAAATGTGAGAAAAGACTGTTTTCTTAGGGAGTCTCAGCCCAAATTGTTTGGAAGACCTCATAGCCAATCCTGGCTTATAAAATCTAATGATGACTTACACTGTGGAAGAGGACCCATTACCTGTGCAGACTTCACAAGATGAGGTGAAGTCAGCTGTTTCTTAGAGATGTGTTGAAATTTAAACTACTCAGAAACCTTCTTCTCAAACCAAAGAGCATCACCCAGGATGCTGGACTGAATATCTCATTTTTAGAAAAGTAAGTGTTACAATATAGCTACATAACACCAGGGGCAGCATCCATTACAAGGTTACTCTCATGTCTTCCTGTATTGTAAGGAACAGAGGATACAGAGGACAAGGAACAGAGATAACAAGCTAGAGCAATGCAAATTTTGAGTGATTCCCTGTCCTCAGTATCCTTCAAGCTGTGTCTTCTGTCACTTTTTGAAATGATCATGATTCTTCCCTATGCATCAGATATATATATATATCCAATATAACTCTTAAGTAAAACTAAGTTTATTTTAGTTACATGAAGATACAACAGTCCCCATTAAATCACGTAAGTCCAACCTGTCAAAGCATCATATAATGGCTTGGGTTGGAAGGTACCATAAAAGGCACTTACCTCATTCCACCCCCCATTCCATGGTCAGAGACACCTTCCACCAGACCAGGTTGCTGAGAGCCCTCTCCAACCTGGCCTTGAGCACTTCTGGACATGGTGTATCCACAGCCTCTCTGGGCAACCTGTTTCAGTGCCTCATCACCCCCACAGTAAGTAATTTCTTCCTGATACATAATCTAAATTTACTCTCAATTTGAAGCCACCCTCCCTTGTCCTGTTACTACATGCCCAGATGAGTTTTACTGCCAGAGTGGTATCCAATTAAAGGAAGGAAACAAAATGGGGAATTTTCAAAAGGTGATAACTAGCACCTCTGTGCAGTAGCTGTAGCATCAGTGCAAGATGAATAGTGGTGTCATGACTGGTAAATTCATTAAATGATATATGGTTATACAGGGCTTAAAAGAGGTGGGTTCAGTTCATCCTTTCTATGTGACCTTGGACAAGCTGTTTATGCTGTTGCATAGCAGAGAAAGTGAGACTTATCTGAATACCTCTTTCAATTTAATTACAAGGAGCTGTTTTCCAAAAAAGTTATCTAATAAGGGCAGGTAGAGCTTTATGTGGAGTGAATTCTTTCTCTCAGCCAGTCTGGCTGTTTTTAGGCTTATCTCTTGATGTGCATATCCTGCAATGCTACATCCTGTAATCCTGATGCTCTGAATGGCTCTCCCTCATTTCATCTGATATCTTTGGGGAGAAAACAGTTGCATCTGAATCATACTTAGATTTTCTTCCAGTAAAACAAGGGCATTCCAGGGCCTTCTCTGGGCCTATGATGACCACTGGCATGGACCATCTTTCTACTGGTTATATGGTCCAGGTGGGGTTATTTTTATACATTTCCTTAACCCAGTTTGCCTCTTTCTTGTTGCTTCCCTAATGTTTGGAAGTTGCCTCCAGCCTCTCCAGTTGTGTTTCCCCAGATGAATGTTTTTCATTGCACACTGATTTCCTGGGGCTCTCAGGTCTTAAACACATACGGTTTGCTATCACTCAAACTAAAACAGGTCGGGCAGTGGCCACTGACCCCTGTACAGCTGTTAAAACAAGCCTCAGCCAGCTCAGACTGAGTCACAGTGTGCTGGATGCTTTCTCCTGCTAATGTCAAAGATCAGGTTTGCAGTGTACATGATTGTGATGCAGACCTGGGGCTGCTCCTCAGTTTCTGCTCTGATCAGAAACTGGAAAATGTTCTCAGCTGTTGTAGGTTGCCCATAGCCTCTTTGCTAGCCTTTCTTCTGCTGCAAAGCTCTGCTGCAGTGATAACAGCAGGCACATGTGAAAACTGAGTGGATGTGTCTTGACTTACCGCAAGTACGTCAAAAGGCAATTGTTCAAAGACTCACATTTTTTAAAATTGCATTTAGCTGATCATTGCTAACAATTCATAAGTGCATATCTACCAAAGTCTGCTGTACTTAGACATAATTTAGATACATTGCTAGATACATTGGATCATTTCTGATATACTGAATATTAAATATCAAGTACTGGACTTCTCTTGCCAAATAGTGTTCTACCAAGGAACTTATGACAATTTGAAATGTTTTGGGTCCAGTGGATATCACTACAATAATGCATGTCAACATCCATACCTAAATAAATGACCCTGAATTAGTAAAATTGCTAGGGATTGGATTCTATTATTGTATTATGTAGTGTATGATGTCTGTAAGTATTTTTTGCTTCTGTAAGTGATGTCAAGGTCTTTAAAATATCAAAATTTATCTAAAAATTGCAAGATAACTTGCTCTATTTTTTTTAGTTGATCACTGAGTTAACTGAAGGGAACAGTCTTTATCATTATTAAATTGACTCTTTTTTCAAGTTATATTACATCTCAAATTTTCATTTATTTCTGAAGAGCAGCCAAGAGAAATCTCTTTAATATTGCAGTACTGTGTAGCAGAACTCCTAGCCTGTGCCCAGACAATCCACTGACTCCTGCTCATGATGGCTGAAGCAGGTCAGATCGGAGGCTGCAATATATTAGAATCAGAATATTGTGATCTATGTGAGTATCTCATTGAATGCTGGGATCTTAACCTGTGCGTTTGCTACTCTTAACCTTAGACATTCCAAATGTTTAGGCACCATTTGAACTAATTTCCACAGATTAATTTCATTTTCACATAGGTCCAAGTATATGTGTGACTGTTAGTCACATCCCAAAGCCCTGCACCTGACACACAGCTGTGCTTCTCTCAGAAGTGAAAATGTATGATTTCATACTTGAAAGGTACAAATGATGTAATCAGCTTAAAGGTAAAGAAAAGCTTTCAGATGTGTTTTATATTAATATTATAAATGGAAAATGAAACTGTATCTAAAGTAAACAGCCCTTCAGACATCTCATGGTAATCTGCCACTGAAATGCATGAGCATAAATGTCAATAGCATTTAATTATGAGAACAGTATTGGGCTTGGCATGCTGCTAACAGTGTTAGAAAGAGCTTCCTGGAAGGTGTCTAAAGGAAACAGGATAATGTCAATCTCTTTTAACCCCATTTAATAAAACAAAATTGTCTAGTTTTCAGGTGCCAGAGACGCATCAATACAGATGCCACTACAAAATGAGCTGTCACTGATTATCACTGCTTGTAATCTATTTTGTTAATGAAATCATTAGTTATTTTCATGTCAGCTAAGACAGAACTATGGCAACCTTTATTATTTGACATTGATCAAGTGAGTGTTCATGTTCCAGCAATCAATGAGTAATGAGGTGTCTTTTAAAAATCCTGGGTAGCACTAAAAGAAAGGAGGTATATCAAAATCTTAATAGGCACTTGTAATGCCTGGGGGAAAAAAAAAAGAAAAAAAAGAAGAAAGAAGTAAAAGGTACAGAGAAGTTTGGAATAAGTTGTTGTTTCCCACTGTGAAAGAACTTTATGTTCTTTCCTATAAATATTCAAATATTATGCCAGGAACTCCTAAGCCCAAGTGTACCATGACTTGTGAATCCCTCAATCTGAATAACTATTCACTCCCTATTGTAAAAATTTTACAAGTTTGTAAAAGAGCTGCTGCCTGAAGAGTTGAAGCAGCAAACTGGTTACATGTCTTTATGACTAGCTGTTCTTATGTAAAATAGGATAAATTATCTCCAAATAGCATCAGTTACAAAGATTATTTCTTCTTAGCACATGTCAGCTGTGTGCGATGACCTCTACAGGTGTATGTCTCTCTCAGTAGGTAGATTTTTTTTGCCATTGACATATAATCCATTTTATGGCATGCTCTGTATTTCCATTTTCTAGGGAAAAGAGAAGCCTTTTCTTTGCTCTGCTTAACCTGATTTGCCAAAAACCAGCCAACCAGGCAAACAGAAACTCTGTGGTCTCTTCATTACAAGAGTCAAACTAGTGTCCCAGTCTCAGAATTGCATGATTAGTCTTGTGGTGTAGGTTTTTTGGAAGTAAAAACTGACACACACAAATATTGAAGTATATTCATGTTATTTATAGGTTACTCTTTCGAATACCAAATAGAAAAGCTTTAGTTTCCAAAATATTTCAAATTGCTTGTGTAATTCTATTTTTATTCTAAGCAAGCATCAGAACATTAACAAATTATTAGGCCTTTTCATTTCTTTTCAGATCAAACTGTCAATTTCTTTAATTTTCTCAATTCATCGACTGGTACCTCTGGACAGTAAAATGGCACAAAATTATGATTATCTGTTTATGGGATAATAATAACAAAGCTGTTCTCTGTAATGGGTCTCTAACTATTAGCTTAATCAAGGCAAAGCAGAAAAATATCACCTTGTTTGGCAGTTTACTCTCTCTTTTCTGTGAATTCATTCATAGGACCATAGAAACATAGCATCACTTATGTTAGAAAAGGCCATTAAGGTCATTGATTCAAGGCAAGTCCACCACTAAACCAAGTACTTGAAGTTCCACATCTACATGTGCTGGTAAAAGTAGAAGTCCATGGCATGTGAATTTTGGAAAAGCAAATATAACTTCTATTCTAAATGGTAGTTATGCCTTTTTATTTAATGAAGGTTCCTAGCAGGGGATTAGGGATCTCTTATTGTAGAGTTAAATGCAACTTCAGACTTTTCTTAAGAACACATACCCAAGGCTACTGCAGTTTGGCACACAGATAAAATCATTCATGTACTGAGGAACCAGAGAAAGCTGGAGATGTTTCCAGTGTTTTAATTTCCCACTTTGTCACTAACTACTGAAATTTGTATTTCTGCACATTAGGGGCCCAAACAGACCTTTGGCATTATGCAGCCTAAGAGAGAGCATGGAGTTCCACCCAGCAATTCATCACATGCCTAATGGTGTACCCAAGACTAATCCCTTAGCTCTCCCTTGCTCAGCAGAGGGGTTTATCTGATGCCACCAGCAGCAAATGGGGACTGAATGTGTTGACTCAGCTGTGCCCTGCCCAGTTGTTAAGCAGTGAAGAGGACAAGTGCACAGGTAATACCTGTGCCCTGCCTTGCTCCTCACTCAAGCTGGAAATGCTGGGTAGGAATCAAGAGCCCTCTTGGGCCTGTTACTCCTCTGCAAGGAAAGTGCCTGGTCTTGCCTGAAAGCAGGTAGAGTAAAACACTTTAAATGCATGTCACAGACAAGACTTAGAAAAAGGCTAGAAAAGTCAATGCTGCTATAATTATTTTAGTAACAGTCTCAGCAGTGGAGGCAGACACAGACGTTGAAAGTGCAATTATGGCAGCTACCGTGGTGATAACAAAAGCAGTGCAACAGCAGGCACCCACTTGTCTTTTTCCTTCCTTTAAACTGAGGCATCAAAAGAAAGAAATGGCAATATTTCTGAGGTGAATAAAAGTATTTTGATTTTAATCACACATCCCCTTGCCTCTTTCCCCTTTCTTAATATGCAGCACTAGGCAGAAAATGGTCAGAAAACTTGAGAGGCTCTGTCCTCATAGGTAATGCTGCCATATAGAAAATTCCAGAGAAATCAGTAGTGTGAAGAAATTCAGAAAACTTTATTTGGCTAACCCAACTGTATCTCTTGCTTTTAATGCATTGCCAATCATTTCTGTGTCTAGATGAGGGTGAGACAGACACATGGAATGATGCAGTCTTCAGCTACTGATACATTGGGTTTGTGTTTGTGGCTAACTAACTTTGGGATTTTTCTTCTAAGTCCTTTCTCTAGCTGTTTACTGTTTTGGAACTGTGGGATCCTGAATCAGTTGGAGGGCAAACAAACCTTAGGAAGACAAATGCCTAAAGTCCAAAAGCTCAAAGAAGGAATAGGAAAATATATAAATTTCCTCTGTTCATCTTATGATGAATATACTCAAAATGAGAAACTATGTCAAAACAGGCCATAATCAGCCTCAATAGTATACCACAGGCCTAATCCTGTTTTAATTTCGGCATTAAGAGCAAGAACAAATTTCAGTGTGTACTGCATTTTTGTAGAAACCCTTTACTAAGGGGTTGGTGCTCTGAAGCAGCTACTTTTATACTTTGGAAGGAGATTGAATTATAATTAGAATTTGATTTTTCTAGGAAATGTGTTTTAAGAACTGGCAGATTGTTCTCCCCTATTTTTTTTTTTTTTTACTTTTTTAGCTGAAGAACTGCTTTCTATGTACATGAAAGAGGTAACAGTCTGATTGTCTGATTGATTTTCATTAACTATCGAAGAACTTGCAGCTTCCTTAAGGAGAAAAGAGAGAATTTGTAGCTAGAAATAGCAGCTGAAATGCAAGGCCCTGGCAAGCTGTGGAGAAGGAAAGGAAATGTAGCAACCTACATCTGGGGCACGACGTGGTCACTGGAAATGCGGCTGGTAGAGAAATCGAAGTGAGATTGATTATTTTGAAGTAATTTGACATGCAAATTTAATGAGTGATGTTTGTACTGCTTGATGAAATACCTTAGCACCTTGATGGAAAGGGCTCAAAGTGACTTGTCGGTTTGGAGGATTAAGACTTTAGCTGTGTTAATGATGGGCCTCCAGATATTCATCTCTGTGGGTTTTGCAAAGTCTGACCTGTTCAGCAGATCTCTAACATAATTTTCTGTGGCTAAAATGTACGTCCTTAAGAACCCTGCAACCCTGCAGTTCATCCTTTTTGGGACGTCTGCAAGTCATGAGTATGACCAGCCTTTTAGAAGTGGATGATTCTAACAGAAATTTGGTTACAAATGTAGTCTGAATTGCTTTCAGGATTTTCTTTTTCCATCAGAGGAAACTTAGAGTTACATAGCAACTCAGAATACTAAAGGATATGTTTTTCAGCAGTTAAGACTATTAGTCATACGAATATTTTTTTCCATTTTGGAATATAAAACTCTATTAACTTTTAAAATATCTGTGCAGGTGGATTAATTTCTATGATCCCCTTGTTTGACACTGAATTCAATTAGAACATCTACATCATAGATTTTAAGGGGAATCTGAGAAATAATGTGCAGTATAGGTAAGAGCAGAATAAGCTGATTTTAATTACTGATACTTTTAAACTAGTAAAATCGTTTAAATCTTGCATTTTTCTCCCAGAAATTGTTTTCTATGTTCCCTGTGGGTTTTGTTTTGTTTTTTATTTTGACAGGGAAATCTAATTTAAAAGATCACTTGGGTAGAAAAGGAGGAGGAAAATATATAATTCTCATTGTTTTTAAAATTATATATTTTTAATATCACAACAGATAAACTTGCAGAAATAGGAGGAAAATTAATTACATGCAACAATTTTTAAAGAAAAATAATGTAAGTAAGGTGAAAAATTTTAAATCTGTTTTTAAAGGCTCCCTCCTTGAGAGTCATATGCAATTGAAACACAAACCTGTTCCAGTAACAGAGACTAATCAAATAAAGATTATTCTTACTGGCATCATTCAGTGACTGGGTAGATCAATATAACTGATTAATTCACTAAAGACATTATAAGTACTAAAAGTTTAAGTGCTACAATTCATTGGCATTAATCATATGTTAATTTGAAATTGATTGCAAAAGCAACAGCTTCAACAAATTGTCATTTTTTGTATAAGATAGCAACATTTAACCCAAGATTGCAGTATTTCAACTAGTGTCGTACTCTTTAGATGTATAAACAAGTGCCCATAAAATTTTGTTTTAAAATCAGTGTTTTTGTTCACAGCACTCATTCTGCTGAGGGCACTGCTGCACCTCTTCTTATGAACATTACCAAAGCCCGGGGCTACAAAAGATCTAAGGTAGCACAGGCACTTAAAAACTGAACTTTAGACACCAGAGATACCTGGTATTTGGCCTGTTCAGTCTCACCTTTACCAGTTCCTATTTTTTTAGAATCTTGATATGCAGTTACAATACAAAACTTCATTGTCATCCTCATTTATATTAACATCTGTAGAGTGAAATTCCAGAGATCAACATCTAGATCTGAAATCCCATTCTTCTGAAAAAAGGTGCCAGAATTCTGGGAACTCCTGAGTTCAGTGGGATAACTTGCCGTAAGCACAGTTACTACTCCAAAATTACCTGTGAAAATGGTGAGGTGGTATGGGATAAGGAGACCGTCAGTGTATGATGGACAAAGTTGCAGTTGGCTGTGAGGATTTGGGGACTAGGCAATCATCCCATCTCCCTGGAGGAGGTAAGCAGTGGCCTGGACTTTAGAAGGACTACCTGGAGAAGTGTGTCTAGGCAGAAACTAGTTTCACAGAAATAATCCAGCCAACCATGCAGAAGGACCGGATACTGTAGAATTAAATTATTTAAAAGTTTTTGTTGCATAAGTAAGCAGTAAGTAACTGGGAATTTTGTTGAGAATGTTTTGATTAAAAGAACTTTCACATGACAAAAAAAGCACGTACCTTGAGACAAATATCTGTTTGTTCTAAAGAAAAATGAAAAGCTGTTGCTGTAACTAACAGAGGTTAGATGTTTGTTGATGTCTTTTTTTTTGTATTGTGGGCAGGTTTGATCCATCAGCAGACCTTCTGAATGGACACTGTTAAAGAGGTTCTTGCTGTAAGATGTATGGTTCTGGTTATTTGTTGTCTGTCTGTCTGCCCATTCAATCATGTTTTGAGGTGTTACAGAGAACATTAAAGGGTTTAAGAAAAATATTCACTCTCTTTCCTTTAGCTGGTATTACTTTGCTTAAGTGAGAGTGCAAAGGATTTACACTCTATCCAGAGCAGGCCAAGAATTCACCTTGGCACTAAAACTTGCAGAACCATCTGATGGCCATAGCTCTCTATAAATAACTTTGTGTTACATGCAAGACAGTGACTGTTGCAAGTTTCTCACACATTTTAGTAAAGGAATGAAATTTATGGAGAGGGGCATTTATCTGAGCTCCTGTAGGGAAAAGAGAGAATAAGGTGTCTTTTAATTTCCTTGTCAATTAAAAAAACCTTCATCCAGTAACAAACCATATCTTCTTGTTAGGGGATCAGTCAAGATTTCAGGCACAAATTTTACCTAAGGGCCAGGTCTGAAAGTAAATTTATGTGACTGTACACGGGCATCAGGGGCAATAAAATGAAATTTTTAGCTGGATTTAATTACTCATTTCTTTTTATTGCAGAGATGTTGCTTTGAAAGCAGTTTGTGAATGCCATAGCAAATGAAGGAGAAGGGTAGAAGCCTGTAGATTTTGCTCTGTTCATGGGAGTCTGCCTTGTGTAGCCAGGACTACTATATACCAAATAAACAGCATGCCTCTAGAAGAGAGGGATAACAACAAGCAGCTTCATCAGTCAGCTATATCTGAGTCACAGGGCTTTACATGGTTTTCTTAGGGTGACAGAGCAAAGCATAAGACCACAGGGATAAATATAGAACACAGTTATTAGCCTTGGGCCTTTTCTTGCACGATGTGTGCTACACAGACTTTGGGGCATAGTGTGTAGGGAGATGTCTTTTTGCTTTGATAACTCTAGCACAGGGAACTACTCTAACCCCTCAGACACTGTAGCAGTAGTGAAATGGGTTTGTTGCCAATCCATGTTGTGCAAATGAAGCAAATTTTCTCTCTCAAAGACTGCCTGCATGCCCACTCAGGCAGAATGTTTAAAGGGTGATTTTGGCTTATGGATACAAACAAAGTAAGAGATGACTATATATTTCTTTCTGCACATCCTTTTCCTTTTCCTTTTCCTTTTCCTTTTCCTTTTCCTTTTCCTTTTCCTTTTCCTTTTCCTTTTCCTTTTCCTTTTCCTTTTCCTTTTCCTTTTCCTTTTTTTCCCTTTCCCTTTCCCTTTCCCTTTCCCTTTCCCTTTCCCTTTCCTTTTTCCCCAAGGAAACACTTCTCTCAAACATTTCTCTGTGCCCTAATGGTCTTTCTATAGCTCTGCAAAAGAGATGAGTGGATGCTAAAGAAATTTATCAATATTTTTATATGCAGTAGGGAGTAAAAATGAAAGATGTGAGTACATTATAATTTATAGAGAAATCTCTAAATATTATCTACAGGGAATTAATTTAAAACTTCAATTGAAATAAAATTTTACTGTACAAGAGTTAGTAGATAGATTTTTGAGCATGCCATGTTTGAGCTGTGGATCAAAATTCTTCTAGTGTTATTGGTTATACATAGAAAAAAAATCACACTTTAGGAGCAATATGCATAAAATCCCACTCTGTTAAAGGCTGTGTGTCTTGAGTAGTACTTTTGCTTATGTTTTGCTGTGGGTAAAGGCTGTATTGTAGATGCTGCACTGAATACTGAATATTCATGGTCCATGTCACCAACAAGACAGGGATATTCCTTTCCAGGAAGGCTTATTGCTGACTGCTGATGACATTTGTGTCAATCATCTACAGTCTGTCTAAACTAAGAAGTTTCCTGTAACATTTTAGGTTCTGAAATTATTTTCTGGTTTTAGAATACTATACTTGGCTCCAAATGAGAAGGTCTTTTGTTCCTTTTAAATAGTACTCATTAATTTAATTCATATACTCCTGTTTTGTTTTTTTTTTTTTTTCTCACTCTCCTACATCTTCTCTTTGCTGACTGCAGAACTTCAGAATACTGAATTCTGCCAGTGCCTTCTTGGCACAGTGTCACTAGTTTCTACAGAAAGGAATCTGGTCCAACCATTACTGAAAAAGAGAGCCTAGATGATATTATCTAGCATTCTGTCCAGTCATGTGTTGAAAAGCTCCAGTGATGGGGACTCCAATACGGAGTCCACTGGAGAGGTTGTTCCAGTGATCAATTGTTCTTATTGTGAAGATAAATTTTCTCATATCAAGATAAATCTGTTTGTGATGCAGCTTGCACCCTTTGCCTCTTGACCTCTTTGTGTGACTCTGTTCTTTTTGTAGCCACACATTTAGTAATGCAATATTGTGATGAGATCCTCCTCAAGCTTTCTTTTCTCTAGAAAGACAAGATCTTACTCCTTCTGTCTGTCCTCACCAGGCAAGTTCTGCAGACTTTTGGTTATTTTCATGGCCCTTCTGTAGACCCTCTCTGTCTTTTTTGACCTGTAGGGACCAGAACAGGAAACAGTGCTCCAGCTGCAGTGTAACAAGCTCTGGGGAGAGTGGAATGATCATGCCTCTACCACTGCTAGTAATCCCCCTGTGACTGCAGTCCGGGATCTGATTTGCCTTCATTGCTGCAGTGGTGCTCAGTTGACTCATGCTCCATCAGGATCCCTGGGTCCCTTTCAGCAAGGCTGCCCCTCAGCCCACAGATCTTAGCCTGTACTGGGCTCTTCAATTATTTTGCACCAGGTACAGGACTTTTCACTTTTTTTGTTAAACTTCACGCTGTCCTTGACCTTCCAACCTGTCCAGGTTTCTCTACGAGATGCACATCCTACCTGCCCTGCACAAATGCACTAACACATCTTTCAGTGTGCTGGAGACAATCTGTTCTGGATTTTTTTGGAACCCATAAACTTCCTTCACCGCTTGAAAATTAATGGTAACACAGATTTGGGATTTATAAGTTTTATTTATCTGTGGCAAATGATTAATTATTTTTGTAGAGTTAGTTTATGTACCTCTTCTGGTCACTAGATGGAGGTAGGCAACCACAATGAGGACAGCTTTCCCTAAATTTTGTATTATGAAAGGAAAGCAATATATTCTGTGCTGATTTGGACAGCAGGGAGTGTATTTTATCATTAGAAATACTATTCTTGTACAAGGTTGCTTGAGGATAGGATGACATTTGCACTTGCCAATCTGTAGCTTTCCATCAAAACAAACTTTTTGACTGCAATCTGTTTTAGATGAAAACTAGTCTGGGTATAATTTAATCTGATACATTTTATTATCAGTAATCCACTTCTGAATTTAGTGAAGCATGGACATTTTTTAGATCATGCATAGATGTGTTTCTGTGCAGAAATGACTGCATGACCCAAGATAAAAAGAGAAACTTCATAACACAAATTTAATGTCTATTATACCCTGGAATTAAATAGATAATATATTATGGACATCCTTGTATTAGCAGCTATGAAATGCAAAGCTGTTTTACAGTGTTTGTGTATTACCAGCATACAAGAAATAAAAATATTAACAACCTTTTCAGTAACAGCTTTTAGATGTTGCTCATTTATAGTCACTTACTTTTCAGTAAGATCCCACTTATTTACAACTTAAGTTGCTGCTTCTTGTTGCTTAGTTCCTAAAAAAATGATTAATTTACAAGGACATTTTGGAAAGAGTGAGAGAAGGAAAAATTCTGTTCCTTCAGCTACTGAAGACTGCCACAAACCTGTCTTTTAGCCTCAGCGTGCTCTGTGCAGACGTGTACAGCTGTGACAATGAAGTAGAGCTTGGTGTCAGAGCTGATCTAATATTACCTGTCAGACATAGGAGAGCTACAGTGCTGCATACTGAAATTCTTGGGAATTACTAGATTTTACTTTTCTAATTTTGTAGATGAAACTAGTCTATATGTCTCTCTCCTCCATTTCATGCTGATATGATGAGTTATAAACATCCCGACCTTGCAGAAATAGTGGTGAATTAACTCAGGTAGTGCAGGTTTATACGATTACCATCTGCTTTCTATGGAGTTAAGCAGGGCTGCCCATTTGCTGCAAGATTATTTAGGATGGGGTTGAATGAACTGATTGTCCATGCTTTCAAATACCATACTGGCAGCTTCATGCTGTACCATTCTGGTCACTGGTTCCCACCCAGGGAAGCGTCCCTCCATAGGGAGTTAGACCTGCTGGTACAGCTAGAGCTGAAGGGAGGTGTGTTGGTAAAACAGAGAGGGGAGGAGACAGGCATATAAAGGATTACTGTCCAACATGAGAGCACTGACCAGCTTAGCCAGGTAGCTTGTCCCTGCTCTGCATGTGTATGTGTGTGTGTAGTAGCGTGTCCTTTGGACAAGATTACAGCAGTTCATCTCTTGGACATGATCCATCCTCTGACCATCTGTGAGGGTCATGATTGTGAGGCTGTATGCACAAGTGTGTTTTGTTCTTAGAGGATTTCTCTTCCTTTAACCACTGGGTTTGGTGGGGTTTTTTTGAGACTTTTAAAAAATCTTCTAGCCCTCACAGCATCCTGTGGCACTGGGGTCCATTTATTGCTGTATGCACAAAAATAGCTTTCATCTGATTATTTCCAGTTCTCACATTATAAGAAATATTAAAGTTTTTCCCCATTCACCTCCTTCATTTTTTTATGTTCCTCAATCATATTGCACTTAGGGCATGTGCAAGGTTATGGAGACTGAGGACTAGGGATGACTGGAATACAGAAAATGCAGAGAGATGGAGAAAGCATGATCAGTAGAGTTCCCTTATAAATTTTGGAAACGGAATTTAATTGAAATTACTCTGCTTGACCACTTGAGATGTATTGGCCATTGTAGAAACTTGTAGTCTGTATTCTCAATGACACTAAGCTGCTTTCTGACTTCTTATGGGTATAGAATACTCTGTATTTAGGCAAATTCTGTAGATATTAGTGATATAACGCTGCTCAAATTGTTGAGAAATGTTTTTCTTTTCCAAGACAGAGTCCTATATTTAGTGGCCTGTGGGGTGCTGCTGCAGAGTAGAACTGTCTGCACAGATTTTTTCTGAACTATTATAGAGAAGACTTGCCTGCTCTTCCTCCTACACATGCTGCTCCTTTCAAAGCCTAACATGGTTTCACAAAGCTACAGATGTTTCTTAGCAAATTTTCCACCTGCAATGCCAGCAACATGAACTCACGTGGCAGTGAATGAGACTTACCGCCTCCTTCTGCTCCCTTGTTGCCAGGACATCTGAAGAGTTTATCTCAGAAGCCAGCACTATCTGCTTAAGGTCTTTTGAGGTGCAATGGAGGTTATATCTTTTTCTTCTCTTTGGGTTTCTTCTTAAATGTGTTTTTTTTTTTTTTTTTTTTTTTTTTTTTTTTTTTTTTTTTTTTTGTGTGTAGTTTGGCTTTTGTCTGTTTGTTTCTTTGTTTTTGGTTTGGTTTGGTTTATTCCAGACCTTTGTGTTCATTCTGAGACACACAAGTGTATGCTTTAGACTCAAGTTACATTTTTTTTTTATTTGGATATGGAGAAATGTGGAATCACAAGTGTCCTGGTTCAAAGTAAGTGTCTTAAATAGCTTATACTCAAGGGGTGGTTAGAAAAAGGAACTAGCTTCTTTGTTTTCTTCTTCAGATGGTCTTTGACTTCTGCCTGACTCCTGTTTTTTTTCCATTTCTGTTCTGTATGCACACCTGCCTTTGCCTTTTCTCATGTAAGTGGGGTGGGTTATTTCCATCCACACAGCCAAGCACAAGGACACAGGGATTACGTGTCTTCAGCCTGGTGTCTTCAAGAAGCTCCTGTTTGATAAGAGCAACACTGGGTTACAGCAAAATTGTGTTCATTCTGCTGGGAGAGCTCTTGCACTGTAGGAGCTGAGAGGGGAGGGAGTGAGGACCTTACTTGGTGCAAAAGACTGTTGCCGGGTATTGGCGATTGATAGAGGGATGGGAAGACTGATTCGGTGATCAGAATTCGATTTTACTCAGATTTTCCAAAAGCTTATGTACCATTTCAGGAAGGTTAATAATTTTCTACTCCCACAGCTGGGAATTTGACTTTCAGGTGTTTTACGAATGACAATGTATGTACAAGGCTTCATTCACAACACTGAACCGATAGAAATGTTCCTGGAACAATACATATTTATCTAGTTTTTGAGAACTGGAGTCTAACCAGGTATTACTTGAAAACATCAACTTATTTTTTTTTTGAGACTGAAAAAAAGAGAAAGTTTTTCTTGCAAGTAAGTGGAAGGATGGGACATTTTCAATAGGACTTCGTTTTCTGTGAAGAAAGTAACACTACAAATTGTCAACAGCTCCAGTCATGATAACTCTATTGAAATGGAAATGAGCTCATCATTAATCTCTGTCAGCTTTGGATTTAAGTTTTAATGACAAAAATAGCCATTTTGAGACTATAAGTAGAAAGCATTCTGTAATTGCTTTAATTAACCCAGTCCCCCTCTGCAGAGCTAGCTGATGAGCTGACGGCCTGACTGGCTCAGGGAAAAGTCCTGCAAAAAGCTGCTAGAACCTGTAAAGTGTATCCAGTGAATTATGTATGCTTGAAGACTCTCTGCCAGAACGTGTTTTTGTTGCTACCTATGGCTTCTAGACTAATGCAAGAAAGGACTTCAAAGAGGAAAGTCTTTGCAGGCTTTACCTGAGGGGCTTAAACATCAGCAGAATTCAGCTAAGTGTGTCCTTGTTGATTTCAGTGACCTTGTGCAGACTTTGTAGCAAGGCTGGCCTTTCTTGTTCCAAAACAGCATTGGATTAGAGAAGCAGTGTAAATAAAATAATTGTGTGCTGTTATGAACTCTTAAATTCCGCCCTTGTAATCCTTGTATGCTACATTTGTATGGTGCAGACCCTCTTGCCCTTTTCAGTTTCAGTACTGAAATGGTAGAAGTATTTTTCTGTCATAAGATAGAAGACATGGAGTGCTGGTGGTACTTCCCTCAGCTGTGAGTCCCCCAGTCTGCTGTTTGTTTCTGTATGTGTGTATGTGTGTGAGCCAGGAACTGGTATGTCGCTTAGTGCAACACAGGCTGTGACAATGTATTGTTTCCAACTTTAACTTGCCCTCTTAAATGCCAGGCTTTCCTTCGGTATTATTCAATAAAGTAACAACCTGACTGGGTCAAAGACCCCTCTGACCCGCTTTTCTTAAAAGGACAGTCTTTAGTCCTGCTCTGTGGGCAATATCCAGGGTTTTTCAGTGTTCAGCTGTTTCATGCTGAGGCCAGTGTGTGTGGCAGCCAGGGCTTCAGGTTCAGAGCCAGTCCCTGCAAGGGGCAGGTGGGAGTAGTTACCTGCTGCAGTTCTCATGATCTTCTGAAACCTATTAAGAGCAGTTTCTGCAGTCATTTTTTCATTTAGGATGCCTTGGTTGTTTTGTTGTTCAGGACTTGACTTCAGTATTGGAACAGTCAGAAAACTTCTCTTTTAAAAGTGCTGTAACAATGTTTTGAAGCAGAATTGATTTGGTCTGGCTAAATTACTGCAATCTTTAGCACCTTCTACAGCAGTTGTTGGGGTTTGATTTGCTCTTGTCATATATCCTTCCTTATTGTCTTGAAATCTGTGACAAAATATTTGCAAGCCTTCTGCTGTTCCATCATTCAAACCTCCAAAAAATTTTTGAGTGGAGTCAAACCAGGGTAGAACTCAGGACTCCTTTTGAAAGACTTAATCCACTCTGATGGTAAATTATGTTTAATTGGTCCTCCCAATGTTTTTTTTGTTCAGCTGCAAATTTACCCTACAATGTTTTTTGTTAATTGTATTTTTTAAGTTAATTACAAAACTATAATCTGGAATTACGTAAAAAACATAGCTAATACCAGCATGTATCCTGTGCACTCCTTACTACTTATCCAACAGGCTGCTCTGTTTGTCTTAAGCTTCGTTTTTTTGACCCAAGTTTTAGGTTAAGAACTGAAAAATTAACTCACAGTTTAATGAACAACTTTCACAGATTGTAATTTGTTTTTAGAAGTGTTGATTTTTCTCTGTTTTATTATGAAATAAGCATATATTTAAAAAGTAAGAATATGCCCTTTTTTTATTTTAATTTCCCTTTACATTGCCAATAATTCTGATTATTTTCTACTTTCCTTTTTTCTTTTCCTCTCCCTTAGTTCTTTTCCCAAGGAGTGTGTCTTGGATGAAGGGAAACCATGGAAAATGTTGATGAGAGAGAAAAACTTAAAAATGGAAAAAAACCCCCTTGTTTTCTACTGAAACACCATGTAAGGAGAAAAAAACAAAACCCAAAACCAGTGACAAACTTCTCCTTGCAAATGTTTAAAATTAAATTCTGTTTAAATTAAATTCCAAATAGTCTTTTTGCCATACTGAGCCATTACTGAGTTACTGCAGGATTTCTCCCTGGCCAAGACCCAGCACTTTCCATCTAAATTACTTCAGTTCCAACTTCTTCTCCTGCTGTTTTTCTTTGTATCTCAGTAGTTATTCCTACTCATCTCTGGCTGGCAGTTTGCCTACGTATTAGGATTTCAGTTTCACCTATGCTTGCAGTATCAAAGGGCTCTTTGCCCTGCTCAGATTACTTTGCAACGTTTGTGTATAGCACTGTGTGTATTTTGTATGTCAGGTTTAGAATATTTGAGAATATTTTGTTATGGGGTTTGCTGTTTCTTAAATGTTATAGCCATTCTCTTAGATATGGAGGTTAAAACATTTTTGAGGTGATGCATTAAATGCCAGCACTTGAAATCTTAGTTTTTTGTTCCTTATTGTCTGATGCTTTTACCAAACAGCCAGAACCAGTCCTCACACAAGCAGTTGTGCTGGTGCATCTTATTTATGTCTGTTTGGGTATATTTTAGTTTTGCTTTTTGTATTTTCTGTAAAACTTGATTTGCTGTTTATCTTTTGATATTTATGTGTGGGTATTTCTTCTCCTTGGAGGGCACATGTGCTTCCTTTAGGGCCCAATTAACATTTTTAGTTGAACTATAGGTTGGCCTATGAATATTGCCATATCTATTTTTTTTAATACAATTTCACTTTACTTTTTTTATTAACACATCTGAAAGCATTTGAGACCTGTTTGGTCCCTAAGCCAGAAGTCTGATATTCTAAATTCAAAATGCACTTCTTTAATGATAGCACACTGTACGTACCTAGAGCAGAGTCTCTCTTGTGTCTGCATTAGACCTCAGAGCTCTTGAATTCCAGATTCTTTATTTTCTGCTGAAACGATTGATCAGCTAAGACAGACACTTTTTTTTTTTTTTTTTCTCTGCCTCATTTCCTCTATATGCAAAATCTGAGCAAAGGAGCTACTCTTTCCATTTGTATCCAATATCCAGTATGTCCAGAAAATATTGTAAACTCAATATTCTAAACTACTACTATTTTCTTACCTGTAGAAAACCAAATTTTTTCATGTTTTTTTTGAGTTCTCCCACAATAAACATTTACTCTCTGGAATGCATGGACTCTAGTTATCCTTGCACTGATTTTTAAGTTTCTTTTTTTTTGTTGCTGTTTGGGGTTTGAAACACCTTGTATATGTTAAGACCTTGGGCATGATCAGCCTTCAAAACCAGAACATTTTTCTCTCTTTAATTCCATTTCATTGCTTCTCTGCATCTAATTTACCTTCAAAAATGCTAACAATCAAAAATACTGTTGCATGTTTTTTCAGTTAGCATTGGTATTCCTTGTAATATAAGCTATGTCCAACATGGAAGAGAGAGAATATTAGAAAAAACAAAGCTGAAAAAATTAATTTTTTTTCGCCAAATTGAAGTTCTTTTTTTTTACCTGCAGTTTATTTCAGAATTATAATATATCATGCATTGTAAATTCCAGTAGGACCTAGGAAATTCTGGCGTTATGAGATGTATTTTTTTTGTCAGCAAAACATGAATCACAGAACATATCGCTTGTTGAACATTTAAACACACTTTATAGATAGTTAATGGGAGAACCAGGTTTCAAGGAAAAAAAATAGATAAAATTAGAAAGACAATGCAATTTAAGATAACAATAAGTAATAAAGGAGGAGAGGTAAACAAAAAGTATGCAATGGATAAGCCAGCAGTGTTTACAGCCTGTGCATCTGTGACCTACCTCAGATCTGCACATTTCCATCCTTGGCAGCCAGCTGCTCAACCATCCACTGCTTCCACTGAGAAATGCCTGATCTCATGTTTATTGACATGCAGAGGAGAGATCTCCACACTCATTTGTAAATGTTGTTTCATCTTCTTCTTTATTTATAGATCTTTGAAGTTTGTGCGTTAGGAAAAATACATTTCTACATAGGAAGGAAAATGGGATGTTTATACAGGATGGTACATTTTTAAAAAAAAATCTGAAGCATCTGTACATTATAGCATAGACTTAATAAATAAATGTACAGAGCATATTATCAGTGCATATTGAGAAGAGTAGGGAGTTCTTGAGAAAGTAATTACTTTGTCATATCCTATGGAATGCTATCCAATTTATCAGCATTAATAATTCTCCTTATGAGTAATTGTATACTTATCACCTCTCAGCTATTCATATAATACAAAACCCCTGCACAAAAAGTCAAAAGACAAAACATTACATTGCTGGTTCAATAAAACAAATGGCTGGTGGAGAACTTTTGTCTGAACACCATAATCAATATTATATCCAATATTAGCTCATTTCTCTATTTGGTCTTTTAAAAAATAATTTCTGAAGGGGTGATAAAACCTCAGAGTGAATAATGTCATTGTCTGTCACATTATTAATAAATTTTCAATGGTAAAAAGTGTCCAGTTAATTTCAGGTTTTGGTTTTGAGAATGATGCTTCATCTTTTCCATTTGAGTCTGTGTGCATGTACACAAGCCTGTGTAGTCATGGAAGTGATGGGAAGCACTTCTTTTTGCTTCAGGGATTAAGCTACTCTTCAGAGTCTTGCTGTTGTCAGTGTTTGAGAGGGAAGTGAAGACACAACAGAGGGAATTTCTGACAGAGCGTCTGTTGTCTTCTGCAATTCTTGCACTTTGCACAATCGATCATTGAGGTTTAGCATCAAACATAAATTTCTGAAGCTTCTTCCTTACCACAAATGACTCACACAGGGACTTAGTGCAATACAAATATAAATTTCCCTTTGAATAAATTATTTGAATATGGCTTGGAACAATGTTTTTAACTTCATTTTCAGATGCAGAAGTTCATACCTTTTATTAGTTTATAAATGAAGAAACTGCATGTGCTTTGTAGTTAGAGTACTTTAAGACTTTTTCTATAACACATAAATTTGTAAGCATGGATTTTAAAAAAATTTTGAGACAGTTTTATCAGTCAGACTTTTATCAGTTCTTTTATAGGCTAGACACACAATAACTCTGTAAATTAGTTTTTTACTAGGCACACTTTCAAATATCACATACGTCTCATGGACAAGTGAAATATTTAGGCTTTCTGTTTTTCATGTTTGCATAGTTTAGCTGTAATGACAATTACCAGTATAAGTGTTTGTGGTAGCAGTGTCCTGGTTTCAGCTGGGACAGAGTTAATTTGTTCCCTGGTAGCTGGTTTGGGGCTGTGTTTTGGATTCAGCGTGAGAATGATGTTGATAACACTCTGATGTTTGGTTGTGGCCAAGCAGTGCTTACCCCAAGTCAAGGACCTTTCAGTGTCCCAGGCTCTGTCAGTGACGAAGTGCACGAGAAGTTGTGAAGGGAGAATGGCCAGGAGAGCTGACCTGAACTGGCCAAAGGGATATTGCATACCGTGGAATGTCATGCTCAGGACATAAACTGGGGCAAATTGAGTGAGAGATGCCAGTGGTGGCTCAGAATTGGCTGGGCATTGGTCAGTGAGAGGGGAGCAATTGTACATAACTTGTTTTTGTGGGTTCATTCCTCCCTCTCTTTGTTGTCTCACATTATATTATTGCTGTTGTTGTTGTAAATTACTATTATTTTCATTATAATTTATATTTTTCAATTATTAAACTATTCTCATCTCAATCCAGAGATAAGGGTTTTCGTTTTTCCTTTTTTTTTTTTTTTTTCCGATTCTTCTCCCTATCATAACAGAATGAGGGTGGGATCAGTGAGCAGATGTGTGGGACTTAGTTGCCAGCTGGAGTTAAACCATGACAAACAGTGGAACAACACTAGACTACTTTTTATAGTTCTGGTCACCCACTTACATGGTCTTTATTTAGAAAGATGTGGGGAAGAGCTAGTTTCTAAGACCATAGAGAAGCAAGTTCACCTTATAATAACAGAGCAAAAAAGTCTTCACCTTTTTGTTACACAGAGCAAATTAGGAAAGGGCAATAATTATTATACTTGTCTTGCTTGCAGAGGGTACAAACACAGTGCATGTATTTTTGAAAACTTCACAGCTGGATTTCAATAGGGGCAGAAAATTTAATACACTGGGAGTGTTTGGCTATGACCTAATTACACTGTAGAAAATCAATTTCTTGGTTAACTAATGTTTCCTAGCATGACAAATAAAACTCATTAAAGTAAAAAGATTGAATTTTATTTTCTTGACAATACGGTACTAAGATAAGAAAAATCAACATTTAGTTCAATTAAAATAAGCTTGATTATTTAATTTTTTCTAATGGTGAAAAAAATTTAATATTTCCAACATGTATTTTTCCATATTTACTAGCAATTCAACAAAACAAATTTTAATATGATTTATTTAATACTTCTCATTGACATCAGTGGAAGCTCTGGTGATGTATCAAGAATAAAAAAATATTTTTCTCCCACACTTGAGCCAAATTTTACATTCTTCTGAAACTTTTAAAGCAGCTTTATATTTTTTACATTTCACTTAAAGAGCAAATAGAATGCTTAAGGATATGCCAGAAATATGGGAGGACCCAGTACCTGAGTGCATGCCTTGGTTACATCCTAATCCTACGCTGGGATGAAGATCACTGTGACACACCAGCGACCTTCCGTGACCAATTTTATGTGGGAAGGAAAGCTGGGTCAAAGTGTACTCTGAGAAAGGCTTCAGCACGGATTTCATCGCTCAGTGTCAGCAGGCTCCAAGGCAATGTCCATCCATGCAGCTGTGACTACAAGATGGGCAGCTGCCTTTGACCTGGGCTAGATGAAAAGTTAGAGTGAGATTCAGTCCGCAGTTTCAGAAAAAACAACAACAACAACAACAACAACAACAAAAATCACCTTGTCTAGAAAGCTGGGGTGCTGTATGTTCATATTTGTGTTCACACAGTGGAACGACTATCATGGACTGATTTATGGGAAGCAGTACAGGCAGACATGCCCGATAATTGGAATCTGAGGGCTGATAGTCTATTGTCAGAGGATTGAATTCTGCTTAGTCTTCTGCTTGGTTTCTACAGCCAAGCTGAAATTGGTTGGATGGCTGATTTCAGACCCTACTCATATGTTTGGATCTTGGCTGCGGCAGTTCAAAAGCAGACACCAAAGCTTCTTCTCTGCTTTGGGTGAAAGAACCATCAGAAAAAGGCTAGAACCTAATATTGAAGGTAGTATCAATTTAGCTGTTCTATCTAAATGTGTCTTCATCCTCAAGTCAGCACTGATAGACAGGTTTCCTGGACAGGCTGATGTTGAAGATGTGAAGGAACCTGGGGTCTTTCCTTGTGAATGTGCAAATTCCATCTCTCTCTCTGCCTTTCTTTCTCTTCACAGGGTTTTAGCTAAAACTACTGAAATACTGGACAAAAAAATACTTCAGCATATTTTAAGGTTTTTGTTTTTTTTTTGTTTTGGTTTGGTTTGTTTTGGTTTGTTTTGGTTTGGTTGGTTTGTTCGTTTGTTTTTAAAGTGTCTTTAACTGGACTTCAATGTAGTTTTGTCTTTAATCGTTGTTCTACGTCCTGGTAACTTGATTAATGAATTTCTGTAATATACATACCTAGTCACATATGACAAGAAGATGAATCCAATATCTGAATTTTGGTCTGCTTGGTCTTCTAACTTAAGATTATCTGCAATTTATGTCTTTCCTCCTAGTGAACAGACTTATGCAACTGTCATGCTCTAAATTTTCTGAGTGGTCTTAATATAATTGAAAAAACAGTTATCTCAGTGCTGAAATCGTAACCTTAAAACTTCCTGGGAATTTTCTGCTTTGTGTAGGGCTGCTGAAGCTCGTTGACACCCTCCAAAAGTGGTGGATTTCCAAAAAGACAGGTGAGCATTCCGCAGATTGAATCACACCTGTTCTCTTTTTTTTACAGCTGAGCCACCCAAAACCTGAGACAATTCAGGGACATCTTTTGGACTCAACGGGTTGTACCAAACTAGGTTTTGGAGTCTTCCCTCTGAAAAGTCTTTTCTCCTCTGCAGACTTCCTCCAAGTTTCTTTCACATTTTCACATATTCCTCTGCCACCAAACAATCTTTCTCTTGTTTTCTTTTTTCCATGACTCCATCCCCTTTCCCTCAATAGACCTTGCCTTATTAGCTAATAAATCCCTGACACAGATCCATCCATTTAAATACCATTCTTTTGCATGAGCAACTAGGTTCTCCCTGGAACTAATTTGAAGCTTAGCAGACAATATTCTTTTCAGTATGTTCCTGTGTTACATCCTTGTACCTCAGAGTTTCCCAGGTCACTGAGCTCTCGTATCAGCATCAGAGGCTGTAATACTTTCTGTGCTTCTGCTCTTCAGGAAAGTGAATAATTGAATCAAGTAGTTTCTGCATTCCCCTGGGCACAGGAGTCAGTGGTAGTTCTCAATAATTGTATGAATGGGAGAAGCCCATTTTGAACTTCATGCATTCCTCATAACAGCTGGGCACAATGTAAATCCTAATTTCATCTCCCTGATGGACTGTAGTTAATTAGAATGTCTGCCCTTCATTTGAGCTATGGCTTTTATATTTTAATGCAAATTCACTCAGTCATAGTGATCAGCATGTCCAGGTGACAAAACGGAAATGTCAGTCAGTGTACCCTTAACTTCCTCATATGAACATTTGCTAACTTCTTTTTTTTCCCTTGCATTTTAATTAAATTTTCTTTCATTCAATTAATTTTAAAAAATTAATAATTATTTTTTTAAATAGTGTGGCACAATTCCATAATGTATTTTTTTTCACGCACAGCTCTCTCTGTCTTTCCCCAGGATTTTATATCTGACTTTGCAACCTTAGAATTTTTAATATTTATGTGTAATGCAACTACAGTTATTATATGATCATTGTAGTAAGATGATGCCAAGATTGTACTCATAAGCAAAAAGATCAAGAAAACCAAGACCTGACTTGGCATATGAACTGTATTTCAGTATGATTATACATATGCAATAAGATTCAATCTTTTACTACATAGAGTAATACTGTAAAGGGGGCAAAATATGAACAGTGCAGCCAAGTATCTTTTGGAGCACTGTTCAATTTAATAAAAAATTATTTCTGATATGAGTGCAGCACATCAAGAATAATTTTTTTGTTGAAAACAAGATGAAGAATATGTCTATAACTTGTCATTTGTGCTTTAAGTAAAAGTCTAGGTACAGACTAGAAATGAACTAAACTATAAGATAATATCCAGGGTCCTATATTGAATTTTGAAATTATCTGTGTGTTGTTGATTTTCTTGTATTCAGCCCATGTATATCTACTATAGAAGTTGTGGTACCCACAGCAAACATAAATTAGTTCTTATTTCTTTCAAATCTTCTATGAAGTATGTCTTAAATTGAAAAGGCAAGATCTTTTATGCTTTGATCCTTCTATTAAAAGAAACCAAACAACTGTATTTATTTTTTTTTTTTGTTTACATTCAAATAGCATAGAAATTTTTTTAGTGGAACAATAAATAGGGGAAAGATATTAAGATTAAAGATCTGTCAAAATTGGTCATTGAAGATGGCCAGTTCTTTCATGACAAGGTAACCCACCATGATCAAGGGAAGCCAGTTGAGGTAATTCTTTTGGATTTCAGCAGAGTTTTCAATACTCTCTCTCACAGGATTTTTTTGGACAGAATGTCCAGCGCACAGCTGGATAAATACATCATGCAGTTTGTGAGGAACTGGCTCACAGGTCATGCACAGAGTGTTACAGTGAATGAGGTGACATCAGATGGGAGACCTGCCACTAGTGGGGTTCCTCAGGGATCCATCTTAGGTACAGTTCGCTTCAGCAGCTTCATTATTGACTTGGACACAGGACTGGAAGGGATACAGAGCAAGTCCACAGATGATACAAAACTGTGAGGAGCTGTTGACTCCCTCGAAGGTAGGAACACCCTGCACAGAGGTGTAATTGGTAAATTAGAGGATTGGGTAATCACCAGCCAAATGAAAGTTAACAAGGCAAAGTGCTGGATTCTGCACCTGGGATGGGGCAATCCTGGATGCACAGACAGACTGGGGAATGACATGCTAGAGAGCAGCACTATGAAATGGGATCTGGGGGTCCTGGAGACTGGCAGGTTGAACATGAGTCAGCAGAGCCCTGGCAGCCAGGAGAGCCACCTGTGTCCTGGGGTGCACCAGGCATAGCATTGCCAACAGGCAAGGGAGGGGACTGTCCCACCCTGCTCTTCACTGGGGCAGCCTCACCTCGAGTGCTGGGGGCAGTTTTGTTCGTAGCAATATAAAAAAGACAGTTATCTACTAGAGAGTGTCTAAAGGTAGGATATGAGGATGGTGAAGGGCTTTGAGGGGAAGCCGTATGAGGAGTGGCTGAGGTAACTCTGTATGTGCAGCCTGGAGGAGACTGAGGGGAGATCTCATTGTGGCCTCAACTTCCTCATGAGGGGAAGAGGAGGGGCAGGCACTGATCTTTGTGGTGACAGTGACAGGACCCAAGGGAATGGCCTGAAGTTGGGTCAGGGAATGTTTAGGATGGATATTAGAAAAATGTTTTTCACCCAGAGGGTGTTTGGGCACTGGACATGTTCCCCAGCGAGGTGGTCACAGCAGCAAACCTGACAGAGTTCCAGAATAATTTGAACCCTCTTGGGTACATGGTGTGACTCTTGTGAATAGTGCAGGGCCAGGAGTTGGACCCAATGATCCTTGTGGATCTCTTCCAGCTCAGAATATTCTGTGATTCTATATTTCAGTACTTCTGTCATTCTATGTAGATATTCAAAAAGATGAACACTGTGTCATGGAAGAGAAGAACAAAGACCCAAATTAGTATTCATTAAAACCTTCTGTATTCAGATATGGCTATGCTGTGAATTGCCTGCTTCTAATTAAATTACATTTGATTTTAGATGAGGTCTTTATCTTTTCCTTTCTTAACCTCAATTGACTAGTGGGATTCAGTCTGGCAAAGTCTCTGGTGTTTATTTTATTAAGTCCTTGCCAGCTGATGCCTTAATACAATTTTTGTAGGAAAACAATGCCACCTTGCTCAGTTATATTTAACTTTATCAAAGAATTGCAAAATTATTGGATCAACAATTTTATCTGTCTTTTTTATAAAGACAATATTGTGGATAATTCCTATACAATGGAAAATTCATATTTCTTTCTTAATTAATCCAGAGGGAGTGTATTGTATTGAAATACATTAATGGTATGTTAGATATCTTGATATTCTCTATATATTAATATTGCAAAAAACAGAAAATGTAAATTCAAGGCTAAGAAAATAAGGTCAAATAAATAGATAGAAAGTTTAGCTGATCTGCTGGGTCAGATAAAAGATACTTTTTAATGTTCAAAGGGCATATAACCAGGGCAAAGGTGGAATAGTTTTCAAGCAACAAAAAATATTTGTTGCATAAATAGGACTTAGATTTCATAGAAATGAAATCAGGTCTTACTTCAGGTCTCTAAAATACCTGCTTTTTTTTTTTGGTTATTTTAGAAGTCTGACAATTATAGTATGATGATTATACCATGCTTTTTTTGACCAAAAGTACTGAAAACCATGTTTATATCATTCCTGCTAAATCTTTTAGCCCAGTTTTACTTAATGGATAAATGTCTGATGCTTGCAGCCTGTCTCTTTGCACAGGCATGGGTGTAATGTAGGTTAGGTGAATACAATCTTCAGGCAATCGCTAAGCAAATCTATTTCAGTCCTATCTTCACTGCTGCATATGGTACTCAGTGAGACTTAAGAACATTTGCAATATCTGATGTTTTATCTTCCTGTTAGAAGAAGGAAACGCAAAACTCATTGTTCCTTACTAGAATGATTGGCACAGTAGAGGAGGTCCACCTGGACTTAGGTGGCAGAGAATTTGAAGGTGAAAGACTTGCTAAGAGAATTCACATGGTTGGCTCATGTGTGCAGGGTTTGGTGTCTGGTGCAGTGTAACCAGATCTTTTTCTTCAGTGAAAATTAATGTTTTTCAGAGAGTATCCAAAAGAGCAGCATACAGGCATGCTTTTCTGTAAAGGCACATTCATCCTAAATGTGTGAGGTCTCTGCTCTGAGGAGACTTAAACCACTGTCCTTCTCTGCAGAACATCTGATGTTATTTGAAACTGGAGCAACCAGAATAACTTACTGCCTTCCCTGCTGAAGCAGACACACACTACAAAGACTTCTCTGGGCTCAGAGCAGAGTCAGAGTAAGCCTAGTTTAAAGCAGTAGGGAAACCTGAAACCTCATGACTGCTTCACAGGCTTATTGTATTTTATAGAATGATATTTCCTTGTAAGTTCACAGTTAATAGACACTGAAGTTAAAGCTCTGGATACCACAGACAGGGCTGACACTGCTTCTTTCCTTTACCCCTTTCTCCCCTGTCCTACCTTGTAAATCTGAAATTTCCAGTTTTATGACCCTTTATAACAAGCTTTTAATTCTGTCAGACTTCAAGTACATGGATTGAATTTCTTCACAGAGTCAGTCTTTTGTGTCAGGGAAAGGCATTTACCTCTTCTTGTGCAAGCATTTACGAAATTTGCTTTCAAATTACCATGGTTTGTATACAATCTGCAGTGGATTTAGTAGCTGGTATCTCTGAAGAGCCATTCCTGTGTCTGTGCTAGTTTATCACTATCCTGGATGCCTCTTGAACATCAGATATGGGCCACCTTTGAAGAGAGATTGAACATGCTTCAATCCAAGGGCTGTGCTGCAGTGGAACCTCACCTCAGGACAGAAAACAGGCACGGAGAAGGCAGAGAGAAACTACCTGACTGTAGGTCAGAGAAGACAAAAGCTACCTTGCTGTGAAGTTCTTTGGAACAGAAATTGACATGAAATTTGTTGGTAAAAAACATGGGAAAAAACAGGAGAAATCACTCCTATAGTCTAGGGTTATCTGTGTAGGGAAGAAGGATGTTTAACAGCCAGATGTGCATGGGGGTGTAGGGAGATACTAACACAAAAAATTCCTGACTAGAGTTAGGAACAGCAATGAAGGGAAGTCTGAGACAGGCTGGAAAAAATGTGTCACAGGTGGGGACTGCAAAAGATTTTACTTGTTTGAAGCAGAAAACCAGCTCATGGTCCTAGAGCAGCTGAGACTAGATGAAAGGAGGTGAAGAAAGAAAATCTGGCTTCATGCAAGAAAATTCTTGAAGGAGGAGGGGCATTCAAATGGGCAGGGAAGGTGAAATGCCAGAAATACATGAAAGAGTGGAACCTGGGAAATTAAGTCTTGTGTTTTCATCCATGTCCTTCAGGAAAGAGTGAGGTGTTCAAGTCAGGTGAGACTGGGAACAGATATTTCCACTCTGCTTTGGTGACATGGCTAGAAACAGCCAGTGATTTATTTCTATCTCCTTTTCTCTCTCCTCCTCTCTTCTCCCAGAAGACTAAGTCATGTATCAGACTCCTTTTAGATTTTCTAGATTTTGTGATGCCTATAAAGAGCTATTATTTCCTGCTTGAACAGGATCTTATATTTTTCGTAAGCCCAGTACCATCACAGATGGCAATTCTCACTCCCAGGATGCCAGGATTATGCCAATATGATGCTTTCAAATCAAATACCTTGTAAGGGTAAAATAGAGCTTCTTTTCATATTTATATCAGGTACCTGTTCCTTCATGAATGACTTCATCTTAAGCCTTATTATTTGAATTTTGCCAACTCAGGAGAAGGTCCCATCAAAACAGTCTGTGTCATCTTCAATTTTACAAACTGATCATGGAAAAGTCAATGGAGAAGAAAAAATTGATTATATCTAGCAGAAAACTGACAGGAGTAGCATGGCAAAAGTGACAAGCATGGAGTTTTCAAAGCACAGTGAGACATAGAATAGGCAGCATTGCTGGGGATCACAGATGTCAAATCTTTCTCACTCAGCTCATTTTTTATGGTGCCTTTATGGTAGACTTGTTAAACTTACATGGGACAAAAGAACCTAGATTTGTCTTTCTGTTTCAAATATCCTTCCACATTACAGTTTTTAAGCTTACCTGTGTTTCACACACTGAAAACATTTTGTAAAACTCAGCGAGCCACTAAATTTTTAAATTAATTTCTTCAACTATAGCATAAAATTTGGGGAATAATGTGGAAGACTCCAAATAATTGTGTTACTATGTGGCAATAGATGTATTCTTGTTGCTTTACTGCAACATCACTTGCAGTCCAAAGTTTGAAATAGTGATTATTTTTGCCCCTACACTCAAAAGACCCAAACAGTATTTTTAATTGGTTTCAATGAATCACACACAGAATTATACTATCATAGAATCCCCAGGTTGAAGGGCTCTCATTTAACATCCTGCCCAACCTTTGTTGGCAAAAGCACAGTATCGGCAAGATGACCCAGCACCCTGTCCAGCTGAACCTTAAAAGCGGCCAGCTTTGAGGAATCCACTTCGCACAATGGAAAGATTATTCAAATTACTCTTTGTTCTCAGTGTGAAAATTTTCCTTGTGTTCAATCAAAATCTCCTCAGGAGGAAGAGATAACCCGTTGCTTTTTCCATATGACTTCTTGAAAAAAACAAGTCTCTATTGTCTTTGTAGACACCCTAGAACATGCTGGAACATGGTCAAGTGTCCTTTAAGCTTCTTTTCTCCAAGCTGAACAAACTCAGTTCCCCCATCCTTTCCTCACATGAACAGGCTTCCCAGTCCTTTGTTCATGTTTGTTGCCCTTTACTGCACCTTCTCCACCCTGTCCACAACTGTCTGTAAAGCAGGGACCAAAATGGAACCATTAAAGGTATGCCCTGAGTAGCTCTGTGCAGAATGCAATAGTGTTTTCTTTATCACTGTTGGTGACACCCTCGTTGATGCAAATTTGTGTTGTCTTTCTTTGCTGCAGCAACAAATTGCTCTCTCACACTGAGCTGCTTGTCCACCAGGACCCCCAGGTCCCTTTCCATAGAGCTGTTCCCTAGCCAGGTAAGTCCCCAGCCTGTGCTGCTCTCCTGGATTATGTTTTACCATGTGCAGGACCTTAGATTTGTCCTTACTGAACTTCATAAGGTTCTTGTTAGCCTAATTTTTCAGCCTGTCCAGATCTTTCTGCAGAGTGGCACTCCCTTCCAGAGTGTCCACTGCCTCACACAGTTTGGTATCACTGACAAACTTCATCCAGGTACACTTGATCCCATAATCCAAACCACTGATGAAGATACTAAACAGCGCTGGGCTCGGTATGGTTCCCTGGGAGAGTCCACTTGTGGCAGTTGCCAATGTGAAAGGGAGCAATTTACCAGCACCCTCTGGGTGTGGCTGGTCAGCCAATTCCCCACCCACCACACGGATCACACATCCACACCATCACATCCACATTTCTGTAGGAGGAGGCCGTGGGAAGCCGTATCAAAAGCCTTGGAGATAGATATCCAGGTAGACAATGCTCACTGCTGGCCCCACATCAACCAAGCAGGTTCGTTTGTTGTAAGAGGCAATCGGGTTTGCCAAGCATAATTTGTCCTTGGTCAATCTGTGCTGGCTTTTCCTAATCATGGGCTTCATTTGACAGTTGGGCCTATAATTTCCTTGTGGATAGGGGTGATAGTAGCCTTCTTTGGGGTGTCTCCCTGATCTTCATGACTTTGCAAAGACAAAATATCATATTAGTTTAAATGACCACTGACAGTGAATTATTCCCAAATGTGATTACTTTGCATATGAAAATTTTGTTGTTTTTTTTCACAACCTCCTACAATTTCCTTTAAAGTAAACGTTTTGGGAAAATAATCTTGTCATTTGATCAATTTTAACATTAATGTCACAGCAAGAAAATTTAAAAAATGTGAACAACCACTCTTGAAAATAAGTGATTAATGGGGTGAATGATGTGACCAGACAAATTGCAAAGGAAAAAGTAACATCACTGCTGTAAATGAGGTGCCCTGGACATTGTATTTCAGTTTCTAGTTGCAATGTGTCTATGTCTCATCATAGTTTTGGTACAGTAATGGAACACCAACAAATGCTCGGTAAGTCTACTCATTATCTTTGTAATGTATTACTGCTCAGTAGTCGAAATACTTTATAAAGTGCACTTTTATATGCCTTTATGTTTTTCAAATGTCTTTGCATCAGACCTTCTTTAATTAAGTAATGTTTGAAGTTGCTTGTAGCCTCCGGGACTTGAGTCAACAACTTGCCTCTAGTTAAGGAGGACAAAAAAAAAGGTAAATTATTCTAGTTCTAATTTCTCTTTCTGAGCCCTAGAGATAAACTTTTTTTCTTGTTGAAATGCCTAAGAAATCCCATGTTACCACAACAAAGAGATGGAAACTTACTTCTTTTTCTCTATAAATATGACACAGACATAGATTTTTTTTATTTTTTTTTTTACTCAGCCTCACAACCTATCACAATTCAGACAATAGTAATCTCAGTACTTTAGAACCCTGCTTTGAAGTGCAACATAGGATTATGTGAAGCAAGAGTTCAAGACATACTGGCCATTCTTGAAATGTGTCATGGAATGACTGCTTAGTGTTCTGGCTGTGTAGCATTTATTTTGTGTTAGTTCTCTATCTTTCTAGGTGCATATGGTAAGAAATTGAATTATGCAAGCAAAAATTTATTACTTTTTAATCATTATTTCAAAATTTTCTACTGCTACCTCATAAGATGACACTTATCTTAAGTCACTTTAAAAATGAACAGCTAAGTCCACACCTCAACAGATTTTGTAGCAACTGGACAAGATAAGGTGAATTTTACTTTGGAGTTGCCTGTCTTCCCTTATGACAGCAGAGGGAATCCTGGCAACTAGATTAGCTTTATGTAAGCCAAAACTTTTGGATAGCTGAAGTTTGGTGAACAAACTCATATATCTTCCCTTACATATGCTTTTGTAATTTTAATAAAAATAGACTTTTATCCTGAGCCAATCCAGTTAATCTGAGTCCTGTTGAGTTAATGCAAATGTCCTTTAAGTTCTGAATTTTAGGCCAGTCATGACTTATACCGTGTCTTCTACTTTCCTTTTATTTTGTTTAGTTTTTCTATTTGTAAAATAAATATGGGCATCTCTTTTGCTACACTTGCTAGCGTTGGAAACACATAATCACAGAATGATTATATGCAGGTGCTTTTATTGAGGAGCTCCGGGAGCTGGGGTACACAGACAAACCCAAATCTGACTCAGACAGTGATTTGCAACACACAAGTTTTATACCCCTCTGCCACACAGCTACAAATTGATTGGTTACCCTGGACTGTTCCTAAGCAAAATTTCTTGTAATTTAGCCAAACAGTGATCATATTCAATTCTCCCGAACAAAGTCATACTTGATTTAGTTAAAACAATAACCTTAGCTACTGCAACTATAGCAAAGCCAACGTCCTACTCTCGAGGCCCGGCTGACCAGCAAGCCCGGGCCTTTCCCTTCCCAACCGTTCCCTCTCCCAACCACCACCCCCTTAGTTACCCGCTTGCAGTTCTACAAAAATCATTTTAACCCTATACTATCACACTGGTAGCTAGTATTAATTGTATGTGTGTGTTGGGTTATGGAACCAAAAGTGTGTGTTCTATTTAGTCTGCTGAAAGCAGTTTGGGGAGATGTTTTTCTTTATCTCTTGTAACTCTGGGGGGAGAGGGGCAGATGCCTTCTGATAATGGGCCAGCTGTTAAAACCAGGTGGGGCAGTGTTTCTTATCTCTTTCACCACCAGTCCTCCCTCCAGGGAGATATTTTCTGCTGATGGGCCATTAAGGCTCACCAAGGACACCACAAATTCCATCATCCCATTGTGAGATGCTACACCCAGTGAGGGAAGCCAACCATTCCTACCTGGATAAAACTGAGATGTAGGAACGCAAGGTATCTGGTTCCACCGGATTCCTGGAGAAAGACTGGACCCTTCTCACCATCACTGAACCCTTTTCTCTCAGGATCATCTCTGCCTCAACAGAACCACATCTGCCACTCCAGGAGGACTTACTGTGGACTGCTTCCAACACTTTGACCAACAGGGTGTCAGGTTGTAGCTCTGACTCTGTCGGGGTTTCTAAGATTTTTGTTTGTTTGCTTGCTCATTTTTTTGTACTACTACATTTGTATTTTTTTTTTTAATATTCCTAGTAAAGAACTGTTATTCCTATTCCCAAATCTTTGCCTGAAAGCCCTTAATTGCAAAATTACAATTATTTGGAGGGGGTGAGGGGTTTACATTCTCCATTCCAAGAGAAACTCCAGCTTTCCCTGGCAGATACCTGTCTTTCCAAACCAAGACAGTGTGAAATTATATCCAAATGAAAAGATTTTAACATTTCTTATTGGAAGATCATACACACAAACACCCCAAATCATTGCTCCCAAGGCAGAGATTAGTATTTCAGTGCTTTGCAGCTCAACAATTTAGCTGGCAGTTAAACTCATTATAAGTCCTACATTGTCCCTTTGTATTTGTTTTTGTCTTACACCTCAATAGGTTTATATATGATTTTGTGGGTGGACACATTTATCAGCTGAACTTTTTTAGTGACAAGTTCTATTTTCATTCAGCTTCTTTGCCAAGAGATACTTCTAGGATGTATATGTAATAATTTGAGGAATTTGCAGCTGGCAAGGCAATCTATGTAATTCTGTGTTGCAATGTAATTTTAGTTTTATTGTATTAAGCTTCTGTTGCATGATGATGATTGGAATTTATGTGAAACATAGAAGTATTTTAGAATTAAAGACTTTCATAATCAATGTCTTCCTTTATATAACTATGCATTTTCTGCTTGCAATGTCTGGGTTTTAACTGAGGCAGAAATCAAGAGTCACCCCAATTTGTATGGTTAAGTATGGTATCTCAGAAAAAATTTGCCTTGAAAGAATTCTAAAACAAAACCATTAAAATTTGTTGCTTTAAACAGCAGTCTTCTTTGAGGTTCACAGAGCCACTTCACACCGAGTCTGGTATTTATCTAAGATTCCAGTAACCACTTAAAAACATTAAAATAACTTTTCATTATCCTTTTTGGTTTGGTATTGTTTAAATCTTTAATCAAATTAAATGGAATCGTTATTTTCTTCACTATTATTCCTGTTTATCTTTGCTTTGCTTTTAGATCAAAACAGGAGTGAAGACTTGGGAGTCTTATACAGAAAGTAATTAAAATGTGATGGTCAGAATCCTTCTACTTTGTAAAAATAAATCAATGCATTTCAGTATTTCTTCTGAAGAAAAGACAATACTTAGATGCAAAAAAAAATCATATTGGATTAAATGATAAAGTACCTTGCTATTATGGCACTGGATTTGAATTAATTACTCCTGGATGTATTTGAGTGGAGAACACTGACTTACTCTGATGACTCTGAAAGTATGCAAATGTCATGAAAAATGAAGGCTTCATAAGAAATTTTAGTACTGCTCCTAAAAATTGGTACGACCATTCATTCGATCATTTATTAGATTACCACAATTTTTAAAAGGGAACTGAGTTTCTTATAGAAATCTGGAGACATTATCTAAATACGTGGCTTTTTGACCCTTGCACTTAACAATACTTATATCTTTACCATCACCTCCATTCTCCTTCCTTTCCTTTGAATAAAAGCTGATTTGTAGGCAAAAGTTAAGTGAACACTACACTTTCTGTTTTTTAAGAGAAAATCGTGTTGAATGGGATTACTTGAAATGTAAAAATAACTGATCTCATGTTTGGTACCTTGAGCTGCATTTTAAGAATAAAAATTTGTTACCTAACAAGAAAAGTTTTAAGTATTTCAGCACTTTTCAGCTAAATTTTAGATGAACTTAGAAGCCTATGTTCTGTAGAGTCATCCTCTGTAGGACCATTCTCCTAAGAAAATGATTTTAATATTTCATAGACACCACTCTACCCCACCCTTGCTTAAAGTTTTACACATTTCATGAACCTGATGTATTATATGTATTTTGGCCCAAAGGTCTGTATCATGGGCTTTTTATTATGATCTAAGAGGAAAAAAAAACATGAAGGGAAGAGAGTTTGGTTTGTATGTGACTATTTTTTTGGTCTTGCATCAAGGTCTTATCTACTTATCATTATGCCAATTTAAAGGATATTATTGGTGAATAAGAATGACTTACCTGCTCTACTGCCAGAATAGAGATGTTGTTATCCTTTGTATCCAATCTCTCTTCAGCAGATGTACATGAAAGTGCATGAAATGAAGGAATTGTTTCTGTCTTCATAAATGTTTAAGTTAGGAACTGACCTTCCTTTTTCTCTGATTCTAACCTCCTTTAGAGCAAGGATAATAAAATTTCATCCACTAACACCTTCCTTAGAGCCATCCAGAGTCTTGATAGCAACAGTTAGCAGATGTCTGGATGTTCATGCAAGTAAAGAAGCTCCCTGGGCTGTCATTAAAATTACATAATTTAGTTTTCATCTATCTATATAAGAAGTAGTGCACCATTTCAGCAGCTCCTGTACAGTATGCAGTTAAGATATATTCATGTAATTTTTAGAACTGACATATCAAGCAAATTTCTAGCTAGTTCAAAGTCAAGAATAAAAAGTTGATGTTGTTTCTTTTAAGGAAAAAAAATTCCCTGAAGATTGTGTTGTGAAGATTACAAGAAACTTAAGTGAGTATATTGGGCAGGTCAGTGAACTATGAAAAGTTTAAATTAAGCAATGCTCTAAAATGTTTCCCTAAAACGAAGCTAAACCTCATCAAAAGATCTAACATTAGATTTGTTGGCCAATGCAATTGTAGCAAAACCGCCAAAATCATTGCTGTAGGTGTTAGGTTGATAGGGGAATGTTTTATTTTATTGAAGTCCTTTGATTTTGTTATGTGATATATCCAAGTGTTAAAAGAATGTATTTTGGTTAATTTTATTTTCTTCAGGATCACACAAGCTTTGGTTGTGCCACCTTCTTCTCATGTCATGTTCTCTGCTCTCTGATTGCTGCAATGTGAACACAAGAATATACTGCAGGAAAAGAAGGACTCCATGGAGTCTAAATGTTGTTTTCCATACAAATCCTGAAATTGGAACAAAAGTTACCTGTTAGCAAGCCCCCAAAAGCCATGGATTTGTAGGTTAAGTACTTGTTAAGCAGAGTACATGAGAAATACAGATGTAAAAGGTGATGTATTTTGTTACCAATTCTTGCTCTTTACTTTTTATTCCCTCAGATATTTCCTAAGTGCTTAGACACAGACAGGAATATTTAATTTTATCAAGACTAACTTGTAATAGTTAAGTCAATGAGTGTGACAGAGATAAATGTTCTAAACCCTCTATTTTTTCTTGATAATTTTCTTAAAGTAGCTGACAAAATAACTACTTTGGTACTTGTATTTTAGCTGATACAAGTTGCATCTTCTATTCTGTTTCATGTCTCAAACAGTGCAGAAAATCAATACTCCAAATGTACAGTATGATAAATTTTATGGGTTAGTAAAAACAGCAAAAATTCTGAAAACATCTGTTAAATAATGCACTGCAAAGTACATAATTATCTGAATTAGATAGGAGAGAAAAGGGTAAGAGATCTTAGGTGAATTCAAAGAGAACATTTTCTTGTGAGAGTTGAAATTCTTTTTATAACATCTGAAGTCCTTCCTTCTGTGTAATTTATTGTGTTAGTTTATGGATTCACTAGGTCAGATAATACTGACCTGCTCACAAATAATTTCCTTAATGAAGTTATTTTAAAAGGAGAGAAGTAAATCTCTTGTTTTTATAAAGCTATCATGTTTCAAACAAGTTGAAAACCTGAAAAAACCTTTCAACAAACTTGAAAAAAACCCCTCTGATACAGCACAATTTTGTGAAAGACATATAATTACTTGATAAATTTTCAAATATAAAAATAGTCCAGTAATTTTTACATCCTCTTTTTATGTGTGATTCACAATATCAAATATTTAATAATTATTCATGAGAATACAGATGCAAAAAGAATAAGCTGATTAATCTTTACTACTTGGTACAAAGAGAAATCCTAAATTAATATGCAATCTGTTCAGGTTTTTTTCCCCTTGCTTCTGCTTTAAGGATATGAAGGCAGTATCATTTTTTCATTTGAGGAATGAACTGGTAATGGAACCAGCATTCTGTCTGAATTATTTCAGGATGTGTCTAAAGCAGAATATTTGTTACAAGTATCAAGTAAAAGCATGCTAGTTGTCTTGAGAGATCACAAGATGTTTTGGGTTATGAGCCTAAAGGCTTCTGTCAGTGCCTGAGGATTTTTTGAATGTGTCATGGGCACAAGAGCTGCTCAGCAGCAGTCAAAATGTCCACGTGTTACCAACACTTTCCAGTCACAAACCCAAACCACAGAACCACACAACATACCCTTAAGAAAATTATATCCATCTGAACCAGACCCAGTACAGTATATTTTTGTATTAATTTTACTGTGAGGTGAGAACCTTGGTTTATTTTTGATCTTGAACACTATGAAAGAAAAAACCTTCTGGAAGTAGGAAACCATTGGTTTTGGAACTGAGATTCTCCCACATTCAGATGGTGTTTTTTCTTACTTTGTATCAGTCTTATAAGAATGGCTGCAAGAAATTAAATTACCTCTTTAACTTCAGTTCTCAATCCTATGCTGGAAAAAAAGTGAAACTGGACAGATTACTATTATTAGAGAAAGGGTTGAAAATGCTGGGAGAAGAGTCCTGCATGACTAAATTGCATAATGTATGTGCAGGTTCTCATCTGTTTGCATGCAGCTTTAACCAACCAGCTTGATCAGCTTTCTGTTCTCTGACTATCCTCACCCTGAGGAGAGTCACAGGCATGTGTTGGATGTGTTTCAGTGTTGTCAACTCGAAACTTCCAGTGAGTAGATTGTTACATAGAAATAATTTTCAAGGATATTGGAGTCAGAAGTTGTTTATTTTTCTACAACTACTATTATTCCATATACATTTTTGTAAAGGTTTTGGCTCTTCTAATGTGATAATAACCATTGTAAAGAAGTACCATATTTTTTTCTATAGTAATCTGGATGGTGGGGTGCATAAAGATGGAAGTTATAGTTGATCTGCATCTGTAATTACTGCATTAATTCCATCAGAATGTTTCACTTTCTGTTTGGTAATATAAAGTAAAAATTTCAGTAATTGCTTTAAAAACATTCAGATATTTTCTTTAATTATTATTTTTCACCAAAAATATATAGTGTAAGCAAGTACGGCAGTAAGAGTCACATAAGTAGTATGCATTGACATCAGAACATAGATAAATGTAATGCTAACCAGAAAATTTCTAAAAACTGTTCATGAGATTACAGTAATTGAAAGTTTAATATAAAAAATCCCAACATATGTTGTTCAGAGCATGATTATATCTTTCATTGCTGAATTGCATGAAAGACTAGTATAGCACTTAGTAGTACAAGGTATTTATTAAGTTGAGACAGAGTCTTAGGAAATAAGTTTTTCTTTTTCTTTCCAGAGAAGGCTTAAATAGTTCACTTGCTTTCCCCAGACAACAAGTCTCTCAGGAATGACCCAAATCTTTTCCTTCAGAATCTTATAAAAACTGTTCTTTTTTTTTCAGACAGAAAGGTCCCTATTAAGGTACTGTTTCTCCATCAGCAGAACCCAGAGAGATTATGGAAGCCTGTATGCTTCCTGGCAAAGAATTTCTCAGGCGTTTTGTAGAGCCAAGAGACATTATTCCCAGCAAGCATTGTCAATAATGGATTTTTTTGCTGCTTTGGGGATAACTTTGGAGAGTTACTTTCAGATATTTTGAGTTTTTCTCAATTTATTATTTCTGTTACTGATTCAAATGAGACGTTTCTGCCTTTCCATTCCTGATCCAAGTATAGTTTTGTGTATTTTTATCCTTAGCAGAATCCAAACTTTATCACACAGGTTGCTGTGATACTTCATAATTATTGTTTCATTTAGCTGAATATCTATTTGAATTTCTGTTGAACCAATTTGTTGTAAATTAGATCATATCCCAAAGCACTGAATTTATCAGCATGACTTTGATCTGCCATTTACCACTGTTGTAAAATAGCTGAATTTCAGATACACTGTACAAAGTTTAACTTCTATAGTATGAAATGAGACTTCAGTCATTGAACTGGCATGTCTGCTCAAATGGTTTCCATGTAATTCTCATGGCTTTCTATACCATCTTTGTTTAACTAAAATTATAATGCATACAGTAGAAGTTAGCAATTGAAATTCAAGTTCAAATTTCAAGTCTTTCATTCTTCAATCACTTTCTCTTACCCCTATACTATTTCTTAACACAAAAGTCTATTACATTTTTCACATTATTCCTCTTTTAAAACTGAGTATTGTCTCCTTCTCTGGGGAAAAAATCCTGTCATTTTTTTCTGATCCTTGAAGTTTCTGAACTTTATATATCTTGTTTATTTACTTCATGGACAGGAATGCAGATAGTTGGAAACCTCAAAAAAAAAAAAAAAAAAAAAAAAAAAAAAAGTAAATGTGTGCAGAACAGAGCTCTGTGGTGTATATCTGCAAAATAAGCATGCAAACAGCATGGTGACTTTGTGACTACTCTCTTTGAGTGAAGCCGTAGAGGATTAATAGTCAGAAAAATAGGGAAGTGTTTGGAAGAGGACTGTGTGTGTTTTGGGAAATGTAGGAGCTAGTTAATGGAAACAAAACTAGTATATCTCCTCAAAAGCACAGCCCATGAAGGTACCTCCCTGAAGAAGTAGTTTTAAAGAGTCAGCAGTGGGACAGCAAGATAACTTCAGACTACAAGATATTCAAGATTGTGGTAGCAGTCCTAAATTACTTATTTTTGTTACTGAATTTGGCAAAGAGCTGGAAGCTGTACCTGTTGTTATAACCTTGAACAGACAACTAGATAGGTACTGGCCATTTACTTGATTTCTCTTGACTTCTCAAAAAATGATCTGCAGTGCTCAAACACAGGAAATAGAAAGATTCATATGCTTCTGTTCTTTTAGATTTCATTTTACATGGATGCAGTTTTACAGTGTCAAGCTAATCCAGGTGCAGAAAATACAACCCAGTGCTTCTGGGATGTCAACTGTGACATCTACTAAGAATGGTCTTGCAGTCTTCAAAGCCTTTCTCCCTGAACTGGTGGCAACAGCCTCCTCCTGTATATCAGTGAAGTGTTCTTGCTGTGAATGTGAAGTAGACAGTGTTCCTGAGCTAAGTCACTCATTCTTGGAAAGCATTCTGACAGGACTGTAGGCTTGCAAGAAGGAATTAATCTTATGTGTGGCTTCTGTTTGCTCTTTTCCTGGGCAAACAGCTGCCACAACCTATGAGTATGTCCTGCAAGCAGGTATTTGGCAGTTCACAGACTGGTTCACACAGGGTAACACACAGGGGACCAAGGGATGCTGCCGCTGCGTCTCTTTGCTCTTGGCACCCCCTGCACCAACCAGAGCTGATGCATATCTTGAGGCTGTATTCACTAGTAAGGAAGAACGTGTTGGGGATGTGCTAATCAATGGTAGCCTTGGCTGTATTGACCATGAAATTGTGGAGTAAAAAGTCCTGAGAGATATGAGAAGAAGGGTAGCAGAGTACTTGCCCTGGATTTCAGGAGAACAGACTTTAGCTTAATCAGGGACCTAATAGGTGGAATCATGTTGGGACCCTGGAGGCTGAAAATTTCAGATCAGAAACCCACAGAATCCCATGGAAGTCACTTCTGAAAAGCAAAGGATTTAGGAAAATGTAGGAGACCTCTAAAGGCAGTTTTTTTCAGGCTCAAGAACAATTCCATACTGGTACTGAAGCAAACAACTTAGTTTATCAGTATATGTTTGTGACTAAACAGCAGTACAAAGGAGGTAGGTAGATGGTACAAAGGAGGTAGGTAGATGCTACAGAGGAGGAATTTACAAATCTTGTCTAAATAAGAATATAAGGATTGATGCTATGAAAGCTAAGGGTATACAATGCCTGACCAGCCTTGTTGACCTATAGGTTGAAATGCTCACTTCATAAATAAAGGGAAAGCATTGAATGTCTTTTACCTTGTCTTCACCAAGGTTTTTGATATTGTCTTCTGCAATATTCTTGTACATATGTTAGGAAATTATGGATGACTGGACTCATAGTGTGGTGGCTAACAAGTTGCACCCTCTGGAGGTGAAATACTGAGTGGGTTTTTACCATTATCTGGTCTGTTTAACACCTCTATTAACAAATGAAGGAAGTGTTGTAGTGCACACATGAAATCTGCAGATAGCAGTGAACGGGGGCCAGTAGATGATATAACCATGGGCAATGCTGTTATCCGAAAGGACCTAAACAGGCTGTAAGAGCAGACCAACAGTAACCTGATGAAATTCTACAGGGGCAGATGCAAAACTCCAATGTCTGGTAAAGAAAAGCTCCTTGTGGTGGTACAGGTTGAGAGCTGCCATGCTGGGGAGCTGCTGTGTGCAGAAGCACTGTGGTCCTTGTGTGCAGGGAGCTGAATGTGAGCCTGCATCTGCTCTGGCCTCAGAGAAAGCCAGGAACCTCCTGTGTTTCATAAGGGACGTGACAAGCATCCAAATGGAAGGGATAACTTTCTTTTGTGTGGTGCTCCTTGGCAGTTTGGGGCCCTACAGTATAAGAGATGTAAAATGGGAGTGAGTTCAGCAAGGGGCCACTGGAACAGATGAGGATATGAACATTTGCCCAGTGAAGAGAGACTGAGAGATGGGGACACTCTGCTCAGAAAGGAGATGCACATGGGGTAACCTAACAGCAGCCCCAGAGTATCCATGGAGAGGATACCCAGAAGATGGAGTTATGATCTTCCCTTGGTGAATCAAGTACCCAGAGAGTTTGTGCCATCTCCGTTCCTGGAGATTTTCAAGACCAGACTAGATAAGGTCTTGAGCATCCTAATTCAATCCCATAGCTGTCCCTGCCTTGAGCAAGCTGTTGAGCTACAGACCTCTTGTGGTTCTTTCCAATCTGTGATATCCTGTGATTGTATGGTTTTCCTTTAAGTCAGAAGAGAACAAATGAAGAGCAGAGCAACAGGAAAGGGCAAGAAATATTTTAGTCGTAATTTTTAGTAGTAAGTACCAATTTGTACAAGTCCTGAACATTAAAACAGAAAGAAAGATGGATGAACTCTGTAGCAGACATGATGTAGGACATATTTAAGAAGCAAAAAAATCATTTAAGGTTTAGATTTTTACACAAAACTATTGGTAAAAAATCATTATAAGCCAAAGCACTATGTTTACTGTCTTTAATTAAGTGATTTTTTTCTGAGGCTGTTGGTATTTATAGTGCATTCTTCCTGTCTGTCATTTAAAAAAAAAAAGTGCTCATCAAACTTCTTTAAACATTTTTACATTTTGCATAGGTTTTTGTGGTAGAAATTTTGAAATACTTAGTCAAGCACTAATTACTAATGTCTTCCCCTTAGGAGGAAAATAGCTTTTACAATGAGCTAGGCCATGCCCTGGTTCTAGCTGCTTTGCTAGTGCAAACTTGCATCTTAATTTTTTTTTTTTTTTTCTCTGTGATAAAAGAACTTGGGAGCTTTTAAGCTGCTCTCTGATCTTTGGTTGTATTTCCAGTTTCAACTTAGTGCTGTTTAGAAATGTATTAGTGAGTAGATGGTGGATTAGCTTGGATTCTACAATACAACTTCAGATTCTGCCTGGAATAATCCTGGCATGCTGGGAAAAATTCTCAGCAGATGCTGTGTTAATTTAGCTTTTATTTGTGAATGTTAGTGCACATCTGGATAAATATCTTGTGTAAATACTTACCATATGCTGCTCTCGATGTAATAGAATGCAATTGTTACCAGGATGAATATTCAGTCATTTGACTAGAAGAGTACTGATGCTTGATGTTGTAAACCCTCAAGGAATCCTTTTGTTTAAAAGATAGTGTTATCTAGTGGTTTTGCTTATTCCTGGAATGTTACAAGCCCTTTGTTTGATTGTTTTTTGGTGTGCTTTCTTCTTCTTCCCTGTTTTTACTCCTTATAGAAAGAGATAGTAGAAAAGAACAATATCTGTACTCTCTGATAGACTTGTTAAACTTAAAATAAGCAAAGAATATGGACCAGTAGTTTAGATAATAGTAGAGATGTTTCTGAATGTGGACAAATTTATACACAGCTTAATACATCTTTATAAATTCTTCATGTTGAGGACTATATAAATGGGGATTGAATTAGTAGTTATACTTTATCTGGTGTCATAGTACCACCGTTATAATCACCAGAGGTTCTTAGATTATTGACTAATAATACCTAATACTTTAGGTATTAAAGCTTAGGTTTTGTGTTAATTAAAGCTTTTAATTTTTTTTAATGTAACACCAAAAAGGCTTGTGAGAACAGAAAAAAGTATTTATTTGCCCAACTTATTTATCCTGTGAAAAGGTAGCTGTTACATGCACACATCATAAATTAGATGTGGATAAACCCACTTTATCTTCAAGTGTCCAAAAATGTCCAGAGAGTTCAGTTATCTGTCAAATAATTATATAATAGGCTGGACTATAATCTTTTATAAATAGTGAAATGGCAAGGTGAAGTTTTCATCTGTGAGGACACTCCGGTGCCACTTTAAAAATTGTGTCGCATAACTTTTGGGTAGCAACTAGAATGGGTAGCAATTCTTAGGGTGAAAACTTCCAAGCCAATTTCTCAAAAAAGGATCACTTTTATGACTGTAGAAACAAAATAGTTGGTGCAGTGTTCTTTATCTTTCATCTTCTCACACTTTTTTTTTTGGTTTTCAGTAGGAGAGGAGAAAAAGAAAAGATTCTTTCATGTGCATTTGAGAACAGAAGAATGAAGGAAAATATAGGGTGTTTTGGGGGGGAGAAATATAAGGATTTTTACCCATATTGCAAACAGAAGTGCTGTAAAGCTCATTAAATTATTTAATTAATTCATTTTTAACAGAAGTACAAGGACTGTATTTTTTTAATAGCTGAACATCCTTTCATTTTCTAACAACCATACCTACCTTGCTCTTTCAGTACTTCAACCTTAGACATGAAAGGCTGTTAGGGCAAACACAGTCAAGAGCACAAGGAGTCCTGGTTTACGTAAGCTGGAAGTGGTGCAACTCTGCAGAGCAGTGCAGACAAGGCTTATTTCATGCTGAGCAGCTACACTAAAAAGGGAAAATATTCCTCCTGGAGGTGAGCAGAAATACCAGCATATGCTGTGTGCCTATTCAATGACTTGAAAAATCCTTATGCTTCAAATGCAGCACCTTGGCTAAAGTCAATGGGATTTCACTGGTATGTGGGTGAAGAACTTGTATATGACATTCCTTGACCCATACACAGTAATCACCATCCTGCAGAGATCAGAGACTATTTTGGCATAAACAATGGCCGCTTTTATGGGAAACTGTAAAGGAAAAACTTGGAAATCTTTTCCTTGACTCCTCTCTCCCCTTCCCCTCAATGATAAAAGGGTGCACGAGGAACAGAATTTGAAGTGCTGGATAACAAGAGGGAGTCTAATTTGTTTCAGACTGAACTTCTTTTGACTCTGGTATTTTGGACTGTGTCATGGAGATGAAATCACTGAGAGCAATTTGGCTGACATCTTTAGATATGATCTTCTTAATGCTCTAGAACCTTTAGCTTAAAATATTATTAATCATGTTTCACTTTGATTCTGAAAAATAATTAATTTGATAAATAAGCCATATTGCTTGTTTTCCAAACCATAGTTACTGGTGTTCACGATTTTTGGGGGGCACCCCTGTAAAAAAGATTTTAAAAAGTAAATTTTTACACAAAAAATCCTTTTAAATGCAAAATTTTTAATAGGGGAACATGGTGAATGTGGTTTGATTTGCACTTCCTGACAGGCTGTTTTCTTTCTTTGTCTCTAGGCTTGCAACTCTATCTGTTCCTATTAGAGGATGTGCTGTCTCATGAGGAAAAATGTTTTGATTCTATGTGTAGTGGGAATAGTAAGGAGTGTACCTGTGAGCTACCCTGACCAAGACTCTTACCAAGAAGTAACATTTCTTTTAGAGAAAAGCAGCTCCCATTGCCATCCTGGTTTTGATAGTCAAGCAGAAATTCCGTACTGGAACCAGGGCACTTAATTAAAGGTTAATGAATGTTAGAATTTTCCTACAAAAACTTCTGTCCTGGGAAACCAGCAGTTTTCTAAGAGAAGGTCATGATATTGAAATGTCTCAGTAAATGCACTTCATTGATATTTCCCATGCTTACTTTCTAGCTGGTCTGTAATAGTTTGCTTTTTTATGCATCTGAAATTTTAATATCTTCTTATTGCATTTAATTTTAACAATGGATGCTTCTGCATTGATGGCATAGTATGTCAGATGTTTTGAGACTACATGCATTTGTTCTGCTGTTTAGATGGTGGAAGAGAAAGAAGCAAGACTGCATTGTTTTCCAAAACTCAGAGATAAAAAGGAAGAAATAAAAATTCCCCATCCTTAATTACAATCCATTTTTAAAATATAATTCTTTTTCCAGTCTGTCCAAAATTATTTTCTCTATTTTCAGGATGAGGAGCTGTCTTGGTTTGGAAAGACAGGTATCTGCCAGGGAAAGCTGGAGTTTCTCTTAGAATGGGGAATGTAAACCCCTCACCCCCACCAAATTATAATTTTGCAATTAAGGGCTTTCAGGCAAAGATTTGGGAATAGGAATAACAGTTCTTTACTAGAAATATTAGCAACACAAATGTAGTAGAAAACAAAACCACGCAACCAAACCAGCAAGCAAACAACAATTTTGGAAAACCCTGACAGAGTCAGAACTACAACCTGACACCCTGTTGGTCAGGGTGTTGGAAGCAGTCCAGAAGTGGAGTGGCAGAGGTGGTTCTGTTGAAGTAGAGATGATCCTGTAGAATAAGGGTCCAGTGATGGTGAGAAGGGGTCCAGTCTTCCTCTGGGAATCGGGTAAAGCCAGATGCCTTGTGTTCCTACATCTCAGTTTTATCCAGGTAGGAATGGTTGGCTTCCCTCACTGGGTGGAGCATCTCACAATAGGATGATGGAATGTGGATGTTCTACTTTGGGTATGTGTGCTTTTAGGGGTGTCTTAATGGTCCATTAGCAGAAAATATTCCCCTGGAGGGAGGAGGGGCAGTGAAAGAAATAAGAAACACTGCCCCACCTGCTTTAACAGTTGGCCCATTATCAGAAGGCATCTGCCCCTCTCCCCCCAGAGGTACAAGAGATAAAGAAGAACATTTCCCCAACTGCTTTCAGCAGATGAAATAGAATACACATTTTTAGTTCCACAATCCCAAGACAGGAGCAATGGCCGTAAACTAAAATACAAGTAGTTTCACCTCAACATGAGGAAGAACTTCATGTTGAGGATGACAGAATACTGGAACAGGCTGCCCAGGGTGGTTGTAGAGTCTCCTTTTCTGGAGAAATTCAAAATTTCTCCACCTAGATTCATTCTAGTGTCACCCGCCTTCAGGGACCCTGCTGTAGCAGAGGGAGTTGAACCAGAGAAACTCCAGAGATTCCTTCCAACTGAAATGATCCTGTGAATTGTCAAGAGCACATTATTATCTAATGCTTATTTTTTCCCTCACAAAAACTATTTTCTCTTACACTCTATAAAAATAGCTGAATTTAGAATTTAGTTCTGTAGAAATAATAACTGAGCCTAGAATAAATATCTGTGGAAAAACTCTGGGCTTAGTGCTCTGCAAGGATTGTGAGGCAAAAGTCAATCCTTCTCCTGGAACTCTCTTCCTTATTCCACACACACCTCACTCTCAGAACATCAGGTCTAGTTATATGAGTATATTTAACTCAAAACAAGAATATTTGTTACTTGCAAAATTCCTCTGTCACCAAGTTCAAGCACATCATATGTTCTTGAGCTTGTGCAGATGTTTCACTTCTAGTATATAGCTTGATAACCTTTTTGTGAGAGCTCTGGTCTCTGGTGAAAGCTCTCCAGACATGATAATTAAAATGAAAATATTCCTGCTCATGCTGATAAAGTCTAAAGTAACTTATTTTATTTTTAGCATTTTTGGTTTTTATGAAATATTCAGGCTTCTATTCCTCTGGTCTTGGATTAATGAGCAACATCGGCAACCCCTTTTATGTTTAAAAAAGGTGAACAGATTTAAGTTTGATTTATCACAATGTGCTATTTAACATTTGTGGCTACTCTTTATTTTTCTTTTCCATCTAGAAACATGTAGGGAGCTTTCAAAAGAACTGACTGAGAATCTGTGGGCTAGAGCCACTGGAGTCAGCGTGATACAAAGCTCCTGCAGACATCCATTCAGATGGACGTGGTAGAGTCAAAAGTGCCCAAGTCCTAAATGACTAAGTTCCCTGCTGCCTTAAAAAATTATTTCACATAAATGCTTATTTGAAATACAAACCTGGAAACTAAAGACTACTTTGGCAATAGTGCCTCAAATGTAGCAACAATCTTAATAACTCCTAATAGTGAAATAAATTTTTCTTTTCAAAGCAGACATCCTTACACCTATCCGAGTTGTTGGATGCATATGTCAGTCTGTTATGGAAGCCCAGTAGGGCAGACTCAGGATGGTTTGAATTAAGTGATTGCTTCAGCTGCTAGCATATTCAGTTCTAGCATTTGCTTTAGCACTGGCATTCATTGCACAAGAGAGCAAAATGGTCTGAACCTGTGCAGGTGTCACAGACCGTTTGTGATCTGGGCTTCTGCAAATCAGAGAACTCTCATTCAAAGCAAAAGATGAGGTGTATTGAATAAAAGTAATTGTTTACTGGACGAATCAGTTGAGATATCTGGTCTGACTAAGTGTCATTTTTTTTCCTGGATGACTCCAAAAGCAACCAGTCATGTATTTATGACTGGTCATGAAGAACATCTTCAGAATGCTCAATGTATTACTCAGTTTTGAATTACTAGATTTCAGAAGGAAAGTGAATATTATTTTCTCCTGGTTTTAGATCTCTGGTTGAGTAAATGAATATTAATTTGGAACATAATCAAAATAATTCCTGCCTGATGCAGACAATGTATTTTTTCAGCATAATAAAGAGTTCAAATGCAGTGATATGCAGCACTTGATCTAGAGGAACTACTAATACACCCAGGAGATTTTCTGTATGCAAAGGCAGTGGTCTTTCTTAGCTCCATACTTTGACACAATGCAATTAGAATATTCAATTATGTTTATAAAGGGAAAGAATGCAGAGCTGAGGCTCTGCTTCCTGTTACTCATGTGAACAGAGATTGAATTTGTCCTTTATGAATGATGAAGAACCCTATTCTCCTATTTGCTCCTTGCAGCTTAGGTCATTGCTTGTGTACTTTTTGGAAAGCAAATACATGTATTCCTAGTTATATGAATCTATTCACAGGAGGATGGTCAGCATGTGCCATTTTTCATTTTTTTGGGTAGTTCTTTTAATCTGGTGTCTGAGATTTCTTCATGGGAGTGCTGGAGTCTTTCTGTCATTTTAAAATGATACATTTATATGGTTCAGTTAGGAAAATGATGGTTAGATCAAATTATGACTTCCTCTTTGGCACGACAGCCTGCTCTTCTGGAAGTAAACATCTCCATGTAGGCATTTGCTTGTTGAAAAAAAGATTTCCATAGTTCAATTTACATCCTGCAAACACCAACAATGGTATGGTATGCCAAAAATGAGGAGGAATAAGAAAGCAACTCACAAAAGAAAATTACATGAGTCTCTTCCTTGTGTTTCAAATCACTTAATTAAGTTATATTCTTGTGAATGAGAACCAAGTCTCTACTTACAATAGTTTTTACTTTAAACCTGTAATGCTTCTGGTATGTGTGACAGACTGTATTTTAATTAAGCTATACACAGATTTTCAATTAAAAAGTGTTTTTGAGCAGGTAATATTTGTCCAAAAAAAAAAAAAAAGGACAGTTCTGGAAACAGTACAAAAGAGTACAGAAAAAGTTTAAGTCACTTGTAATTCTGAAGATTAAACAGATATAAGCTGGAATATGCCCTTATGAATTCTAAAGCAGAAGTGGCCTATCATGAAAATACCATAATGCAATTAACAGCTGTAGTGACAAACCCACGGGGTTAGACAAACAAGGCAAACAGATGGTACTCACAATTCTGCATATTCAATCAACATTTTTTATACTGTATCATAAAATTTATTCTCTGGTGTGAAGGGTCATATACTTTAGTCTTGACAAGCCTATGTGTTAGTACGCATTGTCAGGAGCTGTGGTTGTATCTCATATGCACTCTTATTAAACAAAATGCCAATCTCACATACCTACTGAATGCAAAGTGCGAGTGATGAACTGTCACTACTAAAAAGGAAGGATTGGAAAGAGTTAATAGTTCTTTCTTTCCTTTTTCCTTCACTGTGGAAAATCAATAGACACTGTTGAACAGTGGCCTAAAATCTCTGCTGTAGGTGACTGTGATATGGTCTGTGAATAGGAAGGGTGCATTGGTGCATGTATTCAACAGGTTGCTTTCTTTCATTAGCTCAGGATCTCAGGAAATTTAAACTTTATAGCAGCCAATGTTTATGGCTCTTTATGGCTCTGTTGCTCTTTATTATGCATTTTCCATCCTTATATTACTGTTCCTCTGTAATAATGATATTTTGAAATGCTTCACCACGTCACCAGCTATACTATTTTCAGACTGGATAATTTTTTTGCTTGTTTAACACAATTTAATTCAAATAAATGTGTTGCGAAATTATCATCTATGCATAGAAAATAACAAAGTGTTTAGTTTTAAATTTTCTATCATTACTCCTTTTTTTGCAGACATTATATGCCAGACATGTTTCTTGCTCTAAAAGGCAGGGCACTGGTGGGCAGCCCCTGCTTTTTTTCCTAAACATAAAAAGAGGACATATGTAAAAATGCAAGAATTCATATGAAACTTTTGAGTTCAAAAGGTCTGTAATGAAGTGAAACTCATATGACTATTGATTCAGCTTTAAAGGTGACATTTGGGTACAAGCATCAGAGACATCTGCACGTAAGATTTAAACATCCAGTGTTTCCTTTGGATCAAAAGCAAGTACAAGTATGCTTTCAGAGTGTATAGATATGACTGACTGCAAAAACTGCTTGTGCAGGCTGCCAGGAACTCACTTTGTCATGTAGAAGAGGCAACTGACAATCCTAATTGGAGCTATTGAAACAAGAAATGCAAAGAAGTAACTAGGCACATGAGCATGTGATTGAGGGTGATCCTTCCAAAAAGCTTTGGCAAGGACTACAAAAACAACTTTCAAGGAAATTAAAACTGTCAAGAAGTAACAGAGTTTGATCTCTCTCTGGCTACCAGAAATAAAGTAAGGAACTAAATGGCCAGTTTTCACAATGGAGGGGGTTTACCTGTGGAATGGCACAGAGCTAAGGTAAGGTCTGCATCATGCAATAATCTTGATATCAATAAATTGCATAATTTCAGGTAAGATTACATAATTTCTGGATAACAGAAAGTTTTTCAGGATACAAGCAGCTGCAAAACAGTTTCAAAAAGCTCAATAGAATGAATGAGAAATTTCAGCTGAAATTTAAAAATGGCAAATGCCCAGAAAGTTTGGTTGAACAAGACCTTGGAGTCTTTGTGGGTAGATGACTGAGGATATCAACTTGATGTGTAGCAGCTGTCCAAAGAGCACATGGGAATAGTTTTGGAAAGAGCAGGACATAAAACAGGGTATCAGTATGATGCTGTGAATTCATAATGCTTTTGCAGCTTAAATGCTGGATGAGTTGTAGGACATTGTTTCTCAAAAAAGATGCAGAAGGACTATGAGGTACAGAGGCTTTTAAGAAGGGTGGTCAGAAATGGAAAAATTTCCACACCAGGAAAGCTGGATTGACTAAGACACAGCTTTCAAAGGAGGTGCATGCAGAAGGAACACAATGAAGGTTTACATAATTTTGTACCATGTGAAGAAAATCTGTAGGGAATTTATCTGCTTGGAGCACAGGATCTTGGAGCTGGCAAAAAGTAGAAGGTTTAAAAGGTAAAACAGCCCTTTTTTACACAATGCAGAAATGAAAGCCTTCTGTTAAGTAGTTTCCCAGTTCATATGGGTCAAAATTATAAAAAAGAGAATAAATAGAAGTGTCAGCAGGGAGGATGGCATAAAAAGTACCTGAAGTGTGATTGCCATAATGGAGGAAAGGTGGAAAATATGGAAGAATCTCAGTGCATCTCGTGTTTCTAATCCTATTTTAGGAAACCTTCTGCTGTTCCTACCTTTCAGAGGTAGGACACAAGGTTAGGTTTTAGTCTGGGGGTGCAGACTGATGCTTTCTGCTAGATGGGTCATTGAGGTTCTCAAAATCAAATCTCTGATTGAAGCTCCTCAATAACTGTGCTCAGTAAAAAAATTTGTCAATACCTCAGGGGTTTAAACACACACTTTTTTTTTTCTTAGGAGTAAATATATTGTAACATCAGACCTAGGAGAGGGTTCTGTTACATCTTGCATTGTTCAAAGAGCCGGGTTTTATTGAGGAGTAAGTATGATTTAAATACAGCTCTTCTATCTTTCTGTCTCCCCTTACTCAGAAAGAACACACCCATCAATTGGTTCAGTCTTGCTGTGTCCTGGAACAATCCCTTTAGAAATATTAATTTTTACAAGAGAATGGGATTTAGCACACATAATGGAGAAAATAATTATTTTTTTTTAAATCCCTGTATATTAATGTAGTCAAGACTTAAACTAGCTTGCCAGTTAATCAGCTTTCTTCAGGCTTGTACAGCAACATATTCTCATTAAGTTGTCTATGCTGTGGTCACAGGTTCCTGAAACAGAGTACCCACAAATATTTACTTCATCTTTGGGGAGTGAATTTGTAAAACTGTTCCCAAGAGTCTGGCTACATTTTCCTCGTGCTCTTCAATCACCAGAATGACTGAAGTGGAATAGATTTTCAAAGGAGAGCATACATTTTCTGCTGTGGTCTCAGGTTAGATTGAGACTGCAAAGGCTCATGCTGAACTGCTTTTATACTGCTAGGTTAATATCAGAGTTGTGTATCTGAAATTTGATATATTATTACCAATAATACTGAGAACAGCCATCTCATCTTAAAATGAAAATATTCTTCTCTCTTGAGATTCCAGCCTGTTTTGTCATGCCAACTTAACACTGTTTTGTAGAACATCTGGTCAGGGTACTAAGCAGGCTTGGTGACAACCCCTTTCATGATTGTGGTTGAGTGACTAACACACCCATCTTCTTAAATTTATCAGATATTTACTTCACATGCACAGTCCATAAGCACATTATCTTTCATTTTCACCTTTACATTTTATAATTAAAATTCTGTTGGCCAAGGGGTGGAGAGGAACAGCTCCATCACTCTTAATCCTAATACTTAGACGCATACAGGAAAAGTAGGGGCAATCATGGGTAGGATGTCTTAGTCTCTGGCTCATTTCCATGAGTATGTCAGTGAAATGACAAATTAGTGGAGCTCTTGAACATGGTGACCTTTCAGTTTTAAATTTCTGAACGGGGAGCTATTTGCAAAACAGGTAAACTATCATTGGAGTTATACTACTCAGTGAAGAGCTAATTCAGTTTAAGGAGAAATAACAGTCCTTGGGGGATAGGTCAGAAGTTTGTAGACAAATGTAGGACTCTTAGCAAGCAGTCCTGGAGACTGGAGATGTATTAGTTCCCTTTCTTATCCAGTCTCTACCCGTGATGTCCTGTTATGGCTGTTTTGAAAAACAAATGTGCATTCCTGGCTAGCTGGGAACTTTTTGATAGCAGAAAGGAAAACTCATGTGTCAATACATTATTGTGCCTGCAGCTGTATGTATATATATGTGGGGCATATTCTCTTTTATTTGAACCTGTTAAAAAAAAGGACTTATATAAGCAAATTTTTGAATTAGGATTTTTTTTAAGGTGTAACAGGAGATATGATCTTATAGTAAAGGCACTGTGGAGAGAATTATCTCTGAATGCATGCATGGTTCTTAACATCTATACATTATTTGAAGGGCAACTGGCAATTCTGAAAGTCTATTGATGAGCCATAGAATGGCAGGAGGGTATAAAAAGAATAAATTTTGCAAAGATGATAGTTTCATTTGGATGTGAATTATTTGAAAGATACTTGTTTGCAACATTTTTGATTGTAGTTTTATCCTCTTTTCTCCATTGGAAAAGTGACGCATACAAAAGCACAGACAATCTCCCAAAGTTTGCTGTTTTAACAGTACATATGTTTCTTAGCTGAAGAATTAGAGGAGATAAAGTTTTTTTGGAAGGAGTACACAGCAGACCATGGTGCATATTCAAATTTTTGCTCTTTCTGAGGGGATTTTCTGATATTGTTACAAAGATAATCTGTTTACATAAGATGGTGAAGTAAATTACCTGAATTGAGGCTGCAATTCTGGAAAGAGAAAATAGAAAATAGCCCCATCCTGAGTGGTTGTGCGTGGTTAGGTTAGTGTAATCGCAGTCAGGGAGAATTTAAACTTAACAGGTTTAAGTTACTTTCCACCTTATGAAAATAAATTCAGAATTCTCAATATCACTTTCTGCAATCTATCTGTAATGGCACTGCAACAACCAGAATAATAAGATCCAACACATTTAATAGTGTTTTCAGGTGATCTTTTTAGCCTCTGAGATTTGGAATAATGGTACTACCTTACTTCAAACAGTACCATATAAGAAAATTTATTTCAGGAGATGATAAACGTGTTTATTTATAAGTAATAAGAGTTTAAAAGAGAGGGGAATATATTCTGATGAGACATTACAATGGACCTACCAAACCCATGGTAAGATTTATAATGTGTTATATTGGACTATATTTCATAATACTAAACCTGTTTGTGCTTTTGTTTTCTTGCCCTAGTTTATGAGATGTCATCAAATGGGAGAGCAAACTTTTTTTATTTTCATAATGTTTTTTCTGTTCAGAAGAGAAAAAAGAAAAGAAAAAAGAGGAGAGAAGAGAAGAGAAGAGAAGAGAAGAGAAGAGAAGAGAAGAGAAGAGAAGAGAAGAGAAGAGAAGAGAAGAGAAGAGAAGGACAAACTCTGATAACCGCTTCGGACTGATCGTGTTGCTCCATGATCGTGGTGAATCCTCAGAGGACAAACTTGTCTCTTCACTCATATAAGCTGGTCCTAGCAGAGGCCATTTATTAGATTACTGTTACTTTCAGGCAAATAGACCAGATGTAAAGTCAGTGTAAAGCGGTGCTGCAGGAGTCCTACTCTTTGCCCTCTCCCAGGAAGCAGTCTATTGGACTGCATTATACACTAGGGTCAGTGAGATATCAAAGTCTGACTTTGGACTTTGAGACTTACAGAGAAGTGAAGACTACAGAGAGGCAAATCTAACACACATTATTAAGGCAGTGTTTACTAGTTTTCTTCCTTTTTTTTTTCTATCCCTTTTATAATTTCTGTTCATAGTTTCTAAAGAATTGAACCTGAATTTTCCTTTGGATTAATCCAAATTTAACCTGGCATTTAGTTTGCTGACTATTCCTAATTTCTTTGGTGGTTACTTGTTCATTTGATGTGTTTATAGCAAAAACTAGCTATTACTTAAATTTTTCCAGTGTTGCTGTAAGCTCAACATCCCTTGGGCAAACCTATCTCACTGGAGTTAGCAAGTGCAACCAAATATTCCTGATACTGCTATCAGGGCCTTCACTGACAATCAGTTGAAGTTTTGACTACTCCTTTCATTGTAAAATAGAAACATAGGAGAAACTGCCATATCAAATTTTAAATCTGGCAGATATAGATTTAGAATAAACCATACAGACAGAAAGATACCTGCCTGAGCTGATATTAGGTTTCTTTTAGAACTAAGAATCTGTATACTGTAATTGATTTCCAGTCCTTTGTTTAAAAGTAGAACAAGTTTGTTTCAGTAAGTCTTACAAGAATTCTTGTAATAAACACTTATTACATATTTGAAGGATTAGTGATCTTATAAAATATAGGCTGAGGTCAACCAAATAGAAGGACTTGCAAAAAAAAATAGAGAAGAAAATCAGTCCCCCACAAACAGTGTTCCAAAATAAATTCTGTCTTTAAAGGCAGCATAAATTTATATTTTCTAGTTCAAAATAAAATTTCTACTTTTAATTTATTCACATTGTACCCAAATGCATAGCCAAGAGTGTAGAATTTCTAGAATGGTCTGTGCTCTCCTTTTTCTGATCTTGCAGTTCCTTTGAGGAAAAGACCTACTTAGAAATTTTGCAATGTCCATGGAAAAAAGTATTTTTAACAGTTTAGAAATAGATCAAATGCTGTACTCCATGCAACGGACTGTTCTCACTTTCCAAGTCATTGAAAGTCCACCCACACCTCTCTTGGAAAGAAAGTGACATTGTTAATTCACAAAGAACTAATGTTTTGAGCTCTAGGCTATACAGAAAATTTGACAGTGCCCATGACACCAGACCTTATTTTTACGCCTAAAATCACTTGGAGGTTTCAAAAAGGAGTGCTATTGTTGACTTATGTACTTCTACACTTCTGTTTTGTATTTGCCATTCTTACGACTAATTTTATAAAATACCTGTCACTTGTTGACTAGGAGACTCTTATCTCTCTATTTCATACCACTCCCTCAACAAAGAAGTGTACCGAACAGAACACTTCTATCTATCTTTCAGTCTTCTTTCTATCACTGGGCTATAAAGAGAATTGCTGACTGTGAATTAATAAATAATAAGCAGACCCCAGTTTGTAGCTTTGCCTATTACTGTCTAATTGCAATGAGAATGTAGACCCAAATTGCACCTAAGACTTAACAGATTATATTTAGGACATGAATTGCAGGCTTAGTGAATAGGATAACAGGTGCTGATCAGGTTAGAGGTAAAATGGCTTTAAGAGCTTTTGCAAATCAGAAACTTTGAACTCTCCTGTGTGAGGCTGCTTATTGCAGTTGTGCTTAAGAGCAGATTTGATGCCGTTAAGGTCCTGCTGTTAAACTTTGACACCATCCCTGACATGGTCCTTCATCTTCAGTGATCTTTTCAAGGAAAAGAAACTACTAGGATAATTTCAAAGCTGTCTTCTCCGTGTCCAGTAGATCCTAAGTGCAGGTAATACCTTTCCAGGTCTTACAGTTCCACCATGTTATTCCAGCTGCTAAACTTATCTGACACAGGTTTAGGTTTTTGCTTCAGGTTCTCAAAGATCATTTCTGATTAAGATTTGACACACACACTCCTACCCTCTGTCATTCTGGAATAGTGTCCTTATTCCTCACTCAGGATAAAATGTCTAACTGTTTCTCTGTGCCTGTAGACATATCCCATTCCTATTCCCTAGAGCCCTGCAAGGCAAAAGTGGTATGCTAAGATGCTAACTTTTCCTCTTTTTAATGCCCCCAAATTTATGTGATCTCTCTCATCTATTGTGTGAACTTCTCTGCCATCATTAACTCCAACAGCCGTATGCGCAAAAACACATGCCAATCATTTGGGAACTCCCAGTCTGCCAGAGCATAAGTCGGCTCCTGCTGAACCTCTGCTTTATATCCATGCTGTTTGGTCTTCTTTAGAGGTAGCATATGTTTTTATAGTAACGATGTACAAAGCCAGTCCTGACATTTTGTCCAGCTGAGCCAGCTCCACCAACGGAATAGGAAAGGTCAATGTCATGTACCCTACTGTGGCAAAGGCAATTCTGGAACAACTGCATTGAGGACAAATAGGTAACTGCATCAAGAATAGCATAACTAAACCCAAGGATGGGAAGGTGAAACTGAAATGTTACTAGGTTTTCCACTGACCAAACTCACATCTTATAACTGGTTTTAGTGTACATATATTGTTGGCATGTCCTTAGTACTGTGTAAGATTGTATAGCCACTAAATAACCAGAACATTTTCAACATTAAAAAACCACTTAATACTAAATGCTGATTTATTTTTTCTACTAGGCATGTACTATAATAGATGTGTACAGAAAATGGGTATTAATGACTTTACATTTGCAAACTGTCCTATAGTTGCTCATGCAGGTGCAGCCTAATGTTCATGTGGCATTATACAAGTTTACTAGCATATGTATTAATTATATATAATAATATATGAATTATGAAGTATATTTCTTGCTGTTTTATGGATCATATCTTTCAAAAAAAGTACCTCTGCAAAATAGGTGTTCAAAGATCCTCCCTCCTGTACTAAAACATCTTAGATTTAGCCAGTTAAAAATAAAACAAAAAAGTAGGACTATAGCCTATACACACAATATCTGTAGGGGAAAGCATCACACATTGCAGGAAATAAACAGCTGAGTAAAAAGTTGGGAATAGTTTAAGTGTATATATATATATTATTTTTTAGGTCAAACACAGATATGTAAGTTTTGATATTAAATATGATTTTCATGAAGCCTAGTGTTGTGTCTGTAACGATATAATAGTACTTCAACCTGAGTGATACGACGACTATTTGTTTACAGTGAGTTATGCTGAAATATTCATGGAGAGAGGAAGTAACGAGGTTTAATTGACATATCTATCTCTTGGATGCACAGATAGATAAAATATCAAGAAGTACAATAATCTCTTGTTATGTCTATTGTGTTATTGCCACCCTTATGAGTAATTGAAATATACACTCTGACAGTGTCTTTACAGCTGCCTTGGGCATTGGGGGAAGAGGGTATGGCTTTGTTAACATTGCAAATATCATTGTATTCATGTAAATAGTCTTTGAAGAAGTATTGAAAGAAAACACTGTTATTGAATGATAAAGCATAGAACTGATTTGGTAACTGGAAGTTCATTTTCTGGTTCTGTTGTAGGTTCCCTTAAAAGTAAAGCATCAAATCTCTCCATTTTGCTTGTTTTCCAGGAAAAGAAGTAAGCAGTGGAGGTTCCTTTCTCATCTTGCTAAGACACTATGACACATCTCAGAATTACAGTCTTCTGGGAATACAGCTTGGATTGCTTTATGTCCTAATAAAATCTGATTTTGTGGAACAAAAAAATCTATTTCATAGCATGATCCCTATATCCACCCAGGCCTGCAGGGACAGTACAATGCAAACAGAGATGGCTCCAGGAGATGAACTGGAGTTGCACAGGGTTTTATAGGAATGCCACAGGTTAACAGTATCACCAGAAACAATATTTTCTCTGGCACTAATTTCTTTGTAAGTATAGTTTGTAAAATTATTAAGGCAATGTTTCCTCCTCTTCTTCTGCATTTTGAGAGCTTCTCTAGCACATTCTATGTCCGTGCCTTTTGCTGTGCAGACTTTATTGTAAAGGATAATGATAATCAGCAAAAAGCAGCAAAAACTAGACCGAAAAATCTGAGGCACACCCTGTAGTCTGTTAAAAAACCATACACACAGTGGTGTAGTCATATCTTCAGCCCATTTGAATATCAAATGATGGCCACCTCTAAGTGAAGATATATATGCATGTCTTCAGCTGATAGCGCCTAGTAACAGCTGGCTGTGCCTCTTTCAGCAGTGACGTGCAGTGTGCATCTAAAGGGCAGACTTCTGCACAATAAATCAAAAACAGCAGAGGAGGGAAAAGTAAAAAAGTTAGAAAAAAAGGCCATAGGCTGTTTTGCGGTGTTTTAAATTGGTGGTGGTTTTGTCTTTTTTTTTTTTTTAAGAGAAACTAATTAGAGGAACAGGAGACTTGTGTGCCTTAGAAGCATTGAAGAGAGAGTGAAGAGGACAAGAATTCATGAGACAATAATGTTTGCTAAAATAGCAGATCATGCTTGAACATAACAGTTTTGGCTGGAGCATGGACTACATTTCAGAAAGAAACTACAAAGACAAAATGAAGATCAAAGAGAAAACTCTGAAGAACAAGACTAGACACAAGCAATTCCAATATTGTTGGGTAGTATTATTTTGCATGTCTTAAAGGACTGTTCAGTATGCATCTGGTTAAATCTTAACATCTTAAAAACATGAAAAATTTTGGGCTGTTTTAATTTCCCTCCACTACAACCCTTCACCCCAATGCCTAGTCTCATCCAGGTAAGAACTCCAAGAAGAATTCAACAAGATATGGCCAAATCACAGAGGCAATACATTTCTGGCATTTCTGTAGGAAAATTCTCTGCAGTCTCCTGTGCTTTCAGTGGGTAGCTATAATAGCAGCTCTCAGCTGTGTGAGAGGTACAAATTGTTTCCTCAGTAGGGCTGGTGTTGATGTTTTTGCAGTGGATGCCACTATGAAAAGAAATATCCAGTAATAAATGCTTAGGGCTCCTTAAAAATGCCTGGTGATCTCGCAATTAATTGCAGGAGTAGATTTTATAGAAAGTACCTATGGTTGGGGAGTTTTGTATGTTTGCAGAATATAAATGAAATGCTTCAGACTCTTAAAAACCTCGTGCTTCTTCTGGGAAAAGCTTGTTAAATGCTGGCCATGTTTTGCTGCATCTCCAGGCTGATCACAGGTGAGATTGCATTCAGGTTTGGAAGCAACATTCTCAGTGAGTCTCCTGATTTCTTAATGCCACAGATAACCTGAAGTGTTGTCTAGAGCATTGGATAAACTGGGGCCACAAATTTGAATTAGAAAGTGAGACTTCTAAGTTCTACTTTTCTCGGATGCTTATAATGCAGACAAAGACCATACATGGACTTTTTATTTTCTGATAAATTTGTGTGGGATCAGCCTGGGTGGGAACTTTTTCTTCACTTGAGCAGAAAAGTTGAATAGCTATTTGATACATATCTTTATTTCTTAACAAAACAGTTTATCAATTGCCAATTTAAATACTACTTTAAACATATCCTGCATGGCTGTGCTTTATCTGTCACCAAAATTCACATTTGCATCTGAATTATTTTGCTTCTCATAAAACATAAGGTCTGATGTAGAATTATGTCTTATTAAATAAACATTCTAATTATTTTATACCTTGTTTATCTATCATCAGATAATTTGGGTGGGCAATTACTCTTTCAAAATACAAGCAGTTAGGACACAGAAAAGCCTAGATACTTTGTTTAAAATTTCCAGGAGAAATTATTTGTGACCTGTTACAGTGGTAAAACTGAAATGATTCAAATTAACCTTAGATTTGAGAAGCCTCAGAGACATTTATAATACAGTAGAATAATAGAAAATTAAAAAAGATAATTTTTAGCTGAAGCTATGAAAAGCAAATATTTTTTAATGGAACTCTTCAGTTTTGCCTGGACACCTATAATATTGAGTTCTGTGATATGTTTAATAAATTAAAGTATTTAAATTGAGGAAGACTTGTTTCATCAATAAGTCAATTAAAATCTATTTGTGGTGTGCAACCTACCAAAGCCCATTAGAAAAGACATTTCATACTGAACAAGATTTTTTTTTCCTCTTTTGAGTTACCTACTTGGATAAGTATAACAGAAAAATACTAAATTGTTGTCTCCAATACAACGGTATTTGTAAAATTTCAGATCAGTAGTGAGGTACAGGTTTATTTTGGCTGAATAAATGCAACAACTGTTGAACCTGAGTCATTACTATCACAGAATAGTAGAACTAGATTTCTAATTTTTTTATTTCCAGTTTACATTATTAATTTTTTTTGTAATGTACATAATTTTTTCAGTTAAAGTGTGAAATCTGATTGGATTGCATCACTCAAAATGAACCAAGGGGCAGCTTCCCACAGAGAGCATCATTAACAACATCAGGATTTACAAGGGAAAAGGGAAGGAGTGTTTCTGCCCCACAAGAATCTATCTATGCCTAAAATTTTACAGGGAAGGGTGGTGAGACAGACATGCATCGGAGACGAAGGAGAATAGTGAACCAACCAATTCATTCTCAACGACTTTTATATTTTAAAAAACTCCTGAACTGTAGAAAGAGAGATGATACCAAGTCAAAACAACCCGAGGAAAAATGCTTTCCAATCTTTGAGGATGTCTGATGCCCTGCAGCACATCTTTTCAAATACTCCAGGCTCTTACCTACTGATAAACACTGAAAATATTGAGATGTGAAATGCAGACAAATAATGCATTTCACTAATAATTGAAAGACTGAGTTGTACTTGTGTCTGGTGTTACAGACCTCAAAAGATGAGTTTTTAGCCTTCCTTGATTATAAGAAATTGGAAGCTAACCCTTCTGTGCAAAATAATAAATACTTGGAGTATTTTGTACATCAGTAGCAAGAAGATTTACACTTTATGACTAGTTAATGTCAAAGCACTGTCCACATAGGGAAATTTTGTGGCAGCATTACATAGAAATCAAAGGAATAGTTTTTCTAGGATCTTTCATAAATATATTATTAAATGATAACTCTAAGTAGACTTGGGAGATTTACTGAAAATATTCTGGCCAGGAATTTTTATGCTTTGAGACTAGTCAATGGTATTCTTCACTGTAATGCAGGACTTAATGCCTCCAGTTGGCAAAACTTTTCAAAACCATCTGTGTAAATGGTTCACAGCATCATGAAATATTATCAATTGACTTGTATTGCAAATAATTCTACTTTGTCATGCATCTTGTCTCTGCAAAACAAGGTTTTCAGACTCTGATAAGTTTTAAGACAATGGTCAAGAGAAGACTTTTCTATTGGAGCATTATTGCCTCCTAGGTATATGAGAAAATCACTAAAGAATAAAACAGCAGCTCCCAAACCTACAGGATTACAGGTGTATTTGCCTCTCAGGAGCCCACCAGGCCTGTGTGTCTGCTCCAGGCACTTCAGCCTAAGGGCATCCTAAATTCAAGCCACAAGCACCAGTCTGTGCAAACTCGAACTGAGATTTCATATCATTTGAATAGGTCACACACACACATTTTTTATATTCTCATCAATATTTTAAATTCTAAGGTTTTTTTTTTGGAAATTATTTCAATTTTCTTCTCTGAAGGCAAAGGTGCTTCTAAAACAATGTAATATGATTTTTTTCTTGGCTTTATGTGACTGCATGTATATATTTTGTCTTAGTCTACCTTTTCCTTACAGTGCTTAGTTTGCATGTTTACTGTGGGTCAAGACATTTCAAATTCAGTATACCTGATCTAACCATGTGTTAAAAGGTCATGCTAGTGAGAAAACATGATTAGGATACATGATAGTTCTCTGAGTGTAAATCTTCTTGCTACTGATGGGAGAGGGAACTCACTGGAGTACAACAAAGCAAGCAAAAAATGCTGAACACCATCTTGCTGGACCATAGTCAACAAATATTCAGTTCAAGCTCTTTTTGAGACTAAATAACTACAGGCAGTAGACAGAGTAGAGTTTTAAATGTCAGGCACCCTAGTCTGTAATGCCTCTTAGATTATGCAAATCTATTGTATCTATGAAGGATATGTTAAGGAACATTATTTGGCTTGTAAAATTAAGTACTTGACAACCAAGACACATTTGATTTTTGATTGTGCTTTTAACTTTAATTTTGTCTCTTTGTCCACTGAGTGTGGTGAATAACACAAGGTTCTATTGACAAAATATGTAATTTTATAAACTGCTTGTGCCGTGAGCAAGCATAGCTGGGAGTCTTGAAACAAATACAAACCTGGTATTTCTTCAATAAATGGAGAGTAAGGCCAAATTAAATAGCATTCTTTGAATATAATACTTTTCTGCATGTCAGTTTTTTGACCATGTTTATACAAGTAAAAGCAAACTATCTTTTCTATAAAATTCCATGTGTATGTGGTCCGTGGAATCCATCCTATTAAGATAATGCCTTTACCCTGAGGTTTTAAACCCAAGTCACAATAGGCCTTGCTTTCTGTCTGCCAGTTGGATAGAAATTTTCCTGAGGAGTGTTATTGGTCATGGTCCAGGGCAAGCAGCTTTAGGAGCAGTGGGGTTGGACCAGATGACTTCTAGAAGTCTCTTCTAACCTTGGCCATGCTGGGATTCTGTTAAGATTAACAGTGTAATTTAAAAGCTTTATAATATGCCAAATCTACTGGAAAAGTATTGCTTGTTCATGTAGAGCCCCAGCCTGTCTCTGCTTTATTTTCCTCATCAAAGAAATGATGAGGTTTGAAAAATATATAAAACATATTAATGTCCACCTGAAAAAAAAAGTGAATACCACAGTTAATTTTTATGGTGAATTTAACAAGCTGTTTGCTTATGTGGGGTTTTTTTGGTTTTGTTTTGTTTTGGTTTGTTTGTTTTTTTAATGTGTGTGCATATGTTTCTGATTAAATCATCACCTAGATTCCATAGTGGCCTGATCTGACTCATAATAAACTCCAGCAATCTTTTTTTTTTTGGGGGGGGGTGGGGGGAGGATGGTAGAGTGGGGCTTGTTTTGATTAATTGAGTTTTGATCTTTCTGCTACCTCAAAATTAGTGTGAATTAATATAATAAATAGGAAGCAATGCAATTTTTGTAAAAGAGTACTTTGACAGGATAATTTTTTGATGCAATTTTCTGTTAAAATGACTGAGTGCCTTTTTGCTTCCTAAATTTCAGATTCTTTTTCATAATGTCATCAAAGTTAAATTGTGTTATGGCAATATAACAGTAGCTAAAGGCATTCTTAAAGAATGCAAAGATTTAAATATGCAAAACACAGGCTTCCTAGAGTTGAAATTAAAATAATGAATGCAAAAGACTAAAAAGTACTCCCTTCAGGTTTCATGAAATAAAAATATAAATTAAAAATATGATGCCAAGGGAATTCATAGTATTTAACCACTAAAGTGTCAGATTTCCGGTTAATTTCCCCACAATTTGTTTTTATTTGTACAACTGTTACTTTTGGTGTCAAAGAAAGAATGAGTACATATCAAGAGAAGTTTATAAAGGTTTTTGAAAAGCTTTGTGAAAAAGAATTTTCTTGCAAAACTGTCTTAACTCATTGCCAACATTTGTTATTTGCCTTCCTGTAGAGATGGTACAAGTCATGTTGGCTTTAAGCAAACAGCAGTGAGCCAGGGAGAGAAAATCATCCTCCAGTACTTCCTGGGAACTGACACAAAACTGAAGGTGCTGTGTATCTGCTGGTGAGGGATAGGGACAGAAGGAATTGGGAAAGTAAAAGTGCAAGGTCACTGATGAAATCTCTGGGTGCTGAGTTCATAATGAAGTCTGTAATGAATCACACTACAAGGACACGCAGCAAATTTCACATGTCTGGGAGTGGGAAGACAGCAACAGACACTTAAGAGAATCAGGGAAGATATGCTCAGACTAATCACATTTTAGGGACTTCCTGAAATTGAGGTTGTAGCCATTTCCTGAAATTTAATAACATAAATAATTGTTGGATATTAACAGCAGTAAAGATTTCAGAAAACAAAACAAGGGGAAAATTAATGTGTCTCTTTTCAGTTTCTTATCCTTTTCAATCATGTTTGCATCCTGAAATTCTCGCTTTATTAAGTATGGATAGAACTAAGGATTCAAGGAGGAGGTGTTGCCAGTAGAGACATTTTTGTCTAGCTGATAAGATTAGAAAACATTTGTAGCAGCCTTGATATTGTTGCAGAAAAAAAAAATATAAAAATTGCTGTCATTACAACCAGTCCCTCTCATTGTAAATATATGGATTTGAACTTCATATGCTGATGATTGAGTATTTTCTGAACTGTTCTTCCTTTCTATATCTAGGCTGTTTATAGGCCTCTGGTTAATGAAGAATATCAGTGGAGATATATAAAAAATCCTTTTCTGTCTGCTTTACCTGTGTTAGTCTCAGTGGTGGTGATTCACAGTTTCTGTTTTTTTTAATGAAAATTTCTTCAGGGTTCTGTTATCTTGGTTGTTAAGAATTATGTCTCTCAGGAAACACTGTCAGAATGTACTTGCTTGTGTAAAATGCCTGTTTTGGTAGTTTGTGATCACTGTACATAGAGTAGAAACAAGAGGAGAAGGGGAATCACAGAATGGGTGAGGTTGGAAAGGACAACAGTGGCTCATCTCGTCCAACCTCCCTGTACAAGCAGGGTCATTGTAGAGCACAGGGCGCAGGACTGTGTCCAGAGGGCTCTTGAATATCTCCAGAGAGGGAGATTCCACAAAGTGTCTGGACAACCTGTTCCATTGCACGGTCACTGCACAGTAAAATTCTTCCTTATATTCTATCCATTGTCTCTTGTCATATTGCTCAGCACTATTGAGAAGAGCCTGGATCCATCTTCTTGCCACCTTCCCTTCAGACGCTGAAAGACATTGACGAGGTCCCCTCTCAGATGCCTCTTCTCAAGGCTGAACAGGCTCAGCTCCTTCAGTCTGCCCTTGTAAGAGAGATCCAGTCCTTTAATCATCCAGGATTTCCAGATGTCTTTTGTCTTGAGACAAGAGAACTGGACACAACACTCCTTGATGTGGCCTCACCAGGGCTGAGTAGAGGGGCAGGACCATCTCCCTTGACCTGCTGGCAATGCCCTTCCTAAAGCCCCACAGGATCCCATTGGTTTTCTTGGCCACAAGGACACTCTGCTGGCCATGGACACCTTGTTGTCCAGCAGGACCCCCAGGTCCTTCTCTGCAGAGATGCTTTCCAGCAGGCCAGTCCTTGTCCTGGTGCAGGGGGTTATTCCTCCCCAGGTGCAGGACCCTGCCTTTGCCTTTGTTGAGTTTCAGATGGTTCCTCTCTGCCCATCTCTTCAACCTGTTAAGGCCCTTCTGAAGGGTTGCAGCTCTGGCGTATTGGCTGCTTCTCTCAGCTTTTGTCATCAGTGAATGTGCTGAGGGGGCATCTGCCCCTTCATCAAATAATTGATGAGTGAATAAAACAGTGCTGTGCCCAGTATTGAACCTTGTGGGACACCACTAGGCTTCCAACTAGAACCTCTGCCACTGATTGCAACCCGCCTCACTGCCCATTCCTCCTGAGTTTGCCTATGAGGATGTTGTGAGAAACAGTGTCAAAAGCCTTGTTGAAATTGAGGCAGACAACATCCATTGCTCTTTTCATCCATCCCAGAAGATTTTTTTTCATCAAAGAAGCAATCAGGTTGGTCAAACATGATTTACCTTTACTGAATCCATGCTGACTACAGCTGATGACAGAATAGTTAAAAGCTATTTTGGATCCTTCCTTCCTTCCTTCCTTCCTTCCTTCCTTCCTTCCTTCCTTCCTTCCTTCCTTCCTTCCTTCCTTCCTTCCTTCCTTCCTTCCTTCCTTCCTTCCTTCCTTCCTTCCTTCCTTCCTTCCTTCCTTCCCGCTCTTTCTCTTTCTCTCTCTCTCTCATATAAAAACTACAATTACTTAGGCTGTTGATGATGCTTCATAAATGGAGGAACAGGAAAGTGTGAAAAACAAATCACAATGGACCTTGGAGAAAGGTCTTTGAGGAAATAGAACACCTTATATGCCAAACAAAAATACCTGCAGCTATGCAAACATTTATTTCTGAAATAGTAAATGGCCTTTTTGTCTTGAGTGGAATTGTTCACATGTGTATAACAGTGTAGTAATGTGAGTATAGATACATACAATATGTCAGTTGTTTGGGTGTGAAAACAAGAACACTGGGGTTTTTTTAAACTTTTTTTTTTTTTATTACTCTGCCCAACTCATCTTTCCTGACCTCATTATGCTAGAAGCTGTATACATGGGGAGCTAAAGGATTAATGAATCCTTTTGTCACTGGTGGAAGAAAATTATTAATGCAAATTAACAGCAAGACAGTTATGAGTACAGAATAGACAGGCATGCTTGTAGGTGACAATGTACACACAAATTTTGATAGAAAGAGAGATGTTGTGGATGCCCAAAGGTTGTTTTCTCCTTGAGTGGCAGTTGCAACAAGAGCACAGAAGTGTCCGTGGGGAGTATGCAGGGTGGCATTTTTAGTGAATGAAAGGCTGACTCTTGTTACACAATGGAGAGTAGTAAGCTGAGTAAAAAGAAAATGTTATGAAGTTTGAACTGACTGTAGTGGACAGCACAGAGGTCCCACGTTAAGTCTGGCCTGGGTAATTATTTGCTTTGCCCTTCCCTTGAAACAATGCACTTCCATGAAGAAGGTCTTTCTAATGGAAGCATAACTATGTTCATTTTCCCAGTAGTTGCTCTGTGGGGCCTATTTCTGCTATATATATTTTTAGCTATGGCAGTGCAACGTGCTCCACTCTGTTCAGTTACAAATGTGTGCCTGGTTCTCCAGCATAAATGGAAACTATAATACCTGTTGAAGCAGGTTTTTTATATGTCTTTAAGTCAGGAAGTCACCTAGGATAATGTCACTGAAACACTTAAGGCATTCAGGTCTAAGCTAATGTAGTATTTTTAATATATCACATTTACCAACAGAGCTAAGAGATAAAACCTGGTAAAACTAAGGGTGACTGAAAAGAATTAATCTCCAACGAGCTTTGTGAGTACTGGAATTTATAACACCTCATTTCCCAAGGTTTTTTATGTCATGACTGGACTATTTACTGGGGCTGGAATATCATATAATGTATCTCCCTTCTTCATACACCTGCTCCTTCCCAAGATGGTTTTGTGATATTGCATAGAGATGAAATAACACAGTAGCATTTTGCATAACTTGTGGAAGAGTTAATAATTTGGAATCCTATTTTCCACTCTGATAATTTTAATGAAACTGCAGGAATTGTTGGGTTTTAATTTGGTTTGAAACTGACTTCCAAATACAATTTTTTATTCTGGGAGGCAAGCAGACAGTGCAAGTGGGAAACAAGGATGAAAAGATAGTCCTTAACTCACTGTAAAGGGATTGTGTTTATCCAGGCTTTCTTTGATAACTTCATGGATTAAATGGAGAAACCTTCCTCCTGTCTCAGTATGGAAGCGATGACTAATAATGGACAATTCGACTTCTGACAAGGCATTTAAAAGAATTCCTGTTTCTGAGTATTTCTTCAAAATCTAAGTTTTGGCTAAGCTTTGCTATCAATGTGTTAAATTCTGAATTGCCTTTAGGAAGTTCTCAGAGGTTAGTGCTTTTGTCTCTGTGGTGAAATGAAAAATAAAATTAAACTATGTCTCAGCTATCAACACGACATTCACATGTAGCAAATTCCCTAAGTATATGTTAATACCTGTGGTTTCTTCCAGTGGTGTATGGTAGCTACTGAGGGGCTTGGGTTTCAGGGCAGTGATTTAAAAGGACCCCCTTCATTAAATTTCTGCCCATTGTGACCACTGTGATGGGGGGGCTTAAATCCATAGCCAAGACAGTTCCATGCAAATTTCCTCCCATTCAACAGAAATCACTTGAGTACCTAAAGCTTGTTTTGAGATAAAGCTCTTGACATGCAGAGCTGCAAACTTTTTCCTGCTGATTTAGAAAAAACATGTTCTTGAATGGCATATTTTCTGAACAATGCATTACCTAGTTTAGTATGTAGCCTTCCTTAGAAAGGAATAATTTACACATTGACAAAATGGAAAAGTTATTAACTGAGGAAGGTTTTGCTTATAAAAGAAGTCACTGAGTTATGATCCGATTTGTAGCTGCTCTATGTAATAATATTTTCATTGAAGTAAATGATGCTACAGTGCTCTGGAAACTGCATATAATAGTAGTTAACAAGAACATTAAAATATCTCTTATATAGCCAAGGTCATTCTAATGCAAAGAGGCAAAAAGTTTCAGGTTTAATAGTAAAGTAATTGCAACAGACAAAAATACAAGTGAAAGAGAAAGATATATACATGTTCGTACCATATTTTTTTTTTTTTTTTTTTTTTTTTTTTTTTTTTTTTTTTTTTTTTTTTTTAGTAAGGTGGAGGGACCAATCTCAGTCCAGGTAATGCTTTACAATGCTTCTTACACAAGTGGTTTTATTGCAGTAAAGTCCTGGTTTTTTGAGACCTCTTTATGTTTTTCATTTGAAGTCTGTTAGAAAGTTTCAGACCCTAAAGGGAAATAAATTCACTCATTTCCTAACCTAGTTAGAGGGCTGGAAATAGTGTTTAAAACAGAATTTTAAAATAAATGGCGGTAATTCATGCACTTCCTAATAAGTAAAATTCATGAATTGGTACAACTAGTACTCTGAAAGTAACATAAAAATAGAGATAGTTTTATGAAATAAATGAGTACAAACCCAGTTCTTTAGAAATGTACTCCATTAGGAAACCTTTTTTGGTGTTGCATTAGAAAAATGTTGACTATTTTGTTATTAAAACCTAGTTCCCTTTTAAATAAAGGGGCCCTATAGTTTGAAAGGTAATCATAATCACATCCACATTTTCATGATCACTGGATTAAGAAAACAAATCTAAACCTGAAGCAGCTGACTCTATGCCTACATACTGCTGAATGACTGCAAAAAGAGAACAAAAGCTTTTTCTTTTCTTATCACAGAGACATTTCTTGCATCATGATGATATTTTTTTCTTTCCTGACTTGCAGAAGTCTTGTGCTTAGAAAACATGGTATTTGCTTTCTTTATTCTTCTGTGATTTTATTTTTACAAATAAGGTCATTCAGACTATCATTATGAATACAAATTCTTCTGAGCTCTTTGTAAAGGACAAGAATGGTGGGATATGCCAGAAATAATGAATGTCAAATGTGTCCTGTAGCTAAAGTAATTCTTGGTTCCTCTGCTTAGAGTTGCAGCTTTGTTGAACTCATTCAGTTCATAAGCTTGTCTATGTCCAAAAAATCATCTCCAATCAGGAAGAATTCATCTCAGTTTTGTATACATATGTATATGTCTGTAAGATAGGTTTCATAATTTTTTCCTGTTTCAAGGTTTCTCCAAATTAATAGTAGATTAGGAAATACCAAATATTTTAACTTGAAGGAAAGGAAATACTCATAAAGAATATTGCTGCATCAGTCTTGACTTCATACCAAATCAAGGCTTAAACAATTGAGCAATATATGACAATACAGATGTATAAATGTTAATACCTAGCATGTAAAAATATATTAGGCAGAATTTTAGATAAACTTATTCCACCTTGGAATACTTTATTTCTTAAACATCAAATTATATTAAGTGCTAAATATGAAGTACCAAGAATCTCAAGAGACATGATTTTTTGGTTCCAGTAAACATAATGAAATATTATGGAAAAAAAAAATACTTTGAATATCAAGTTCCTGATGTACTCTCCTGATTCCCATTTGAACTGCATCGTGAAATAGCTTCCACTCGTTTTACTCACAATAGTTGCTCTCAGTCAGAGTTTATCCAGTGCTCCTGATAAATGAAAAAACTTTCAATGAACACTGTGAAATACTCCTCTTTTGCACCTAGGGCAAGTAGATATTAAAGATGACATGGAACATAATGATACATCGGGAATAAAGGAGATGCCCCCTTCCTTTTTCTCTCCAACTGACCTCACTTTATCCCAGACAAAGTTTGTCACTCCGTCTAGAGGACAATGGAACACGGTGACACTGCCTCAAAATATCATGTCCTTTTCCCACAGTTTAACATTATTTCTTCTCTGTGAATCATACAGAGATGTTTTTTTTGCTTTCCACATACATGTGGAAAACAAAACAAAACAAAACAAAACAAAAACCTTTCCTTGGCAATATTTTTTAAATCTTTTTATATTGATGCAAATATATATATTTGGATATTTCTTGTGAAAGAAAAACCTAAAGCAAAACAAAGGAGAGTGCTATGCTCTTATAAGAATTGACCTTTTAGATACAGTGGAAAGAGAAGGTGAAATTCTGTGACGCTAAAAGAGCAAATATAAAAAATGATGGAAGGAACAAAACTAGAGAAAGCTCACAGTGGATCTAATTGAGTGGAAACAATTTGTAAGAAATTGAGAAATTGATACTAATAAAAGCAAAATATGAATTAAATGCTAACAATTAAAAGCAAGCATATCACATTACAAAGCATATGGATATATGGTATTAAGGAATCTTTAAAAGTCTTACCAGAAACGTTAAAACGTTATAAAACCTCTGACTTGGAGATGAATTAAGAGCTATTCACAAACATTTTAAAGCACCTGGATATATTCACCTAATTGATGAAAATCCTCTGTGATTTGTGTTCCTCGTTTATTTTTAATTGTTATGTGTCTCTAAATGCCCATTCTTTCTTTCCTCCCTGTTACCTTCAGCAAAATCAATTAATTTAGAAAAAAAAAGAGCTCTCCTTTTTCCATGTACTAACTTGTCTGGTCTGTTTGGACATGCTTGCCAGACTAAAAAAGTCTTTTGACCTGTACTTTGAACTAAATGTGAGAAAGTAATTATTGGTCTTAGGCAGCTGAGTAGGGTGAAGGAAAAGGAAAAAGGGTGTCTCACTGAAGCATGCAACAAAGAACATCCATCTCCTGAGGGTTAATAAACTAAATATGGCCTTAGACTGGGCTGTGTTGTGTTGCTTCTCCATGTCTGTATTTCTTTTAGTTCCAGTTATGATAGCTCTATTTGCTGAGGGAACTTTATCCTCTGCTCTGCAGTCTGGAATACTGACTGTCTTTGCTGCCTAAAAGTGTAGAGCCAGGAATGCTAGTAGGAAACACTCTTGTTGCGTGTATTTACTGGAGTTCACTAGCGAATTAAAACTAATGTGTCTTCCTCTTTGGGAGGATTTGGCCCCTCAGCCATGCTGTTTTATTGGATTCACAAAGAAGTTCCATATTTCTTAACTAAATACAACATTTGAACTGTGTATTTATAAGGTTTGTTACGTATAGATGAACCTGGACAACATCATCCACATTTCAGTCTCCAGCCAAACTTTCTTGGAGCTGAAATTCTGTAATACCATTTTGATGCATCTTACTCCCTTTTATCCTCCTCCTCCTTTTCTGGGATCATTTTTCCCTTTCTCATGCATAAATGCACACTCCCACAGACAATCACTCCTCCACCAAGAAAGCAGAAAACTGCTCTGCTCTGAGTCATCTTGTTTACTGGCCTAAGTGCCTATATGAGGTGAAAGTAGAAGATGGAAGAGGGGATGGTCTTCAAATTAGTCTAGCACTAATGTCATTTAAACTGAAAGGAAGTGTTGAAAAATAGTCAAATAAAAGCTGGAGAAACCCCTTTGACAGGAGTCATCGGGTTTTTTTGTTACTGTTGGTGGTGGGGTTTTTTTTCCATTATTGTATGAAGGAACTGTAATCTAAACTCTAGAGACTTCCTTTGAAGGAATGGCCTGCAGTCAGTAGAAAGGTAGCAAAAAAAAAAAAAAATCTGGAAATAATTTCAGAAATTTCTTTGAAATGTGATAGAAAGATCAGCCCAAGGTACAATCTTCTGTATACAAGCTGCAGCTGAAGTTCCACGCCTTTCTCTCAGAATGTTAATAGCTTGTTCCTATCAAATTTTCTATTATATATACAAAGTATTTTCATAATACAAAAGAAATTAATTTCAGTCTCTGTCCATGCTATAAACATACCAAAAGTCATATAACCCCAACATAACCTGGTAAAGCATGATGAGAAAATATTTATAAAAACAAGACCATAAACTTTCTCTAATCCAAGGTTAGGGTTAAGGTTAGGGTTAGGGTTAGGGTTAGAGGTTAGATTTAGGATTAGGGTTAGGGGTTAGACTTACGGTTAGGGTTTAAGGATTAGGGTTAGGGTTTTAGGGTTAGGGGTTAGGGTTAGGGATTAGGGTTTAAGGGTTAGAGTTAGTGTTTTAGGGTTAGGGTTTAAGGTTAGGGTTTTAGGGCTAGGGTTAGGTTTAGGGTTAGGGTAACAGTTAGGGTTAGGTTTAGGGTTTTAGGGTTAGGATTAGGTTTTAAGATTAGGGTTACGGTTTTAGAGTTAGGGTCATGGTTAGTTTTAGGGTTAGGGCTTTAGGGTTAGGGCTTTAGGGTTTTAGGCTTAGGTTTTTAGGGTTAGGGTTAGGGTGTTAGGGTAAGGGTAAGGGTTAGGCTTAGGCTTAGGCTTAGGCTTAGGGGTTAGGGGTTAGGGTTCTCTAAAACTTTGGATTTTCATTATGAAAATTAAGAAAATTTTTGTTTGATATAGGATTATTTTAGGTAATATTGTGTATTTTATTGAGTGAATTTCCTGAACAGGATTGCAAGTAGCCATAATAGAGTCCTTGGCTATGCCTTAATTCCTATTTTATTTTGTTGTAGGTCAGAGTCTGGAGATGAATTGATTACTTAGCTGACCTTCTAATTAACGGTGATCTCAGCGATTTCAAGTTGTTTCAGGGCGGCTGAAAAGTAGAATCTTGTGTCAGACTGTGCAGGTGTCTGTGTGTTGCCCATCTTTGTCTCTGCAGAAAATGGAGAAGACTCCTCTTGTCCAAAAGTGAAAAGGATTGTACTCAGTAGAGGTGGGTATGTATATGTGTTTCTGTGACTGAAAACAAGGATGAATCAGAGCATGGGATGAAGGCAACTTAGAGTCTTCAGCTCCCCTGCAGAAAAATGTTTTCTTGTCTACCAGACTGTTTAGTTCCATTACCTTGGTAGGACAAAAACACTCTTCTTCTATGCATAGAGTTTGGACTAATTAGATAACAAATAAAAAGATTTTTTTCTCAATTATTCTCTAACTTTAGAAGAATCATGTGCGATGCAAGCTATTTCCACATTAATGAACGTTCAGACTTAGGTAATATGTTGCATCTCTTTAGACATGGCTGTAAAAATTTGAAGACAATATTGTTGGACACATTTTCCCCATTTAAAAAGAAAGAAAAGAGAAATTTCTTTGAAATTTAATAAATTGTGTTTCATTACTCTGTGACAACACTGAAACCTTGCATTCAAAGCAGCCAAAAATACTAAAATCCACAAAACTCTTTGTCATGTTCTTTCCCCCTTGAGCGTATGCAAGCAAACACAGAATCATAGCATATCTCTCAAGCTGGAAGGGACCCACAAAGATCATTGAGTCCAACTCCTTGCTACTCTCAGACCTACCTAGAACTAAACCATATGACTGGCAGCATCATTTAGATGCTGCTTGAACTCTGGCAGGCTTGATGCTGTGACCACCCACCTAGTGAGCACCTTTTCCTTCATTCCAGTCTGAACTTTGCCTGACGAAGCTTCATTCTCCTCCCTTGTGTCCTATTTCTTGTCATCAGATAGAAGAGATCACCACCTTTGCTCCACTGTCCTTCAAGATGTTGCAGACTGCACTCAATCTTCTTTTCTCCGAGCTGAGCAAGACAAATTATCAGGGAATTCCATGAGCTGGGGAAAAGTGGGACACAGACCAAAGAGCCTGGGACTCACTGCATATTATGTTTCCATTGTTAGGAACCTCTTTTAAATGTTTGATTTCCTGAGACTTAGAAGTTTGACTATTAAGGGCATTTCTGAAGGAGCAAGGTATATTTTATTAAAATTGCTGACTAGTCTGAATTCTCTCAAATACTACAACTTTACAGCATAGAATTCTCCAGTCCATAATTGCCTATATCAAAAACATGAAACTCTGGCTTACACAGTTATTTCTTATCTACATGAATTTGAATAGTTGTCATACATATCTCTGACTCACCCTACTTTGTTAAAAGCTCGATTACGTGCAGCGCCTGTGGGAATAAGAGCCTTTATCATAAATGAAAGAAAGCATAAGCCAGGGAGTGCTCATAATAGTTGTACTGGGTTGGAACATGCTTCTCCCTTAAAGGTTCACATTCCATTGCTTATGTATTGTCATTATTGTAATTCAGCTGATATATTGCTACTGACATTGTGGTCATGGTTACCTTAGTATTTTTCATGCCAAATCAAATATTAACAAAGATAATTCCTTTAATTTGCTGGGAAAAAAAGAAAAAAAAAAGAAAAAAAAAGAGGATATATATTATTCAAGTGGGGGCTTTTTAGATACTGAAGTAGAGAACCAGCTAATTAAGTTTGCATAGTAACTTACATACCAATTCTTAACAACTGATTAATGGAAGTAATTTATTCAAGACATTGTCAATGACCAGACTCCAAAACTCTCCTGCAATTAAGCAGTGTCATCAGCACATACTGAATGTTCCACATCCACTCCTTTTACTGTTTTTCTGTGAAAATACACACAATTTTATTTTTCCTGCCCTGTTTTGACAAAAGCTACAAAGCTCTCCATTTCCCAGAATAATTTACAAACTGCTGTGTTGTGTGAGCTTTCTATTAGCTGGAGAAAAATACTCTGTGTCCAGCTATTATCTATTTATATTGAGACAGGGCTCCAGGATATGTTGAATAGAGACCCTTGTGGCCAGCAAAATGTAAGGATAAATTATTCAGTATTAATGTTTTTCATCATGAAAATTGAGCCTTCATGGAAATACTTTGAATTTGAGATTTCAACTCCCTTATTATGAAAGTTTCATACTTGAAATAGTTATGATGGGCTTTTTTTAGACAAAATCTGACAAAATCTGCAGTAATTGTTGCTAAGCAGAAAATTATATGCAAGAGGCATAAAGTTAGAAACAAATATGTTCTCAGATTTCTTTTAGAGTTTATTACAGGAACCTTTTCGAAAATTAAGTATTTTAAACCTGCATTCAGTGTTTTTTCCTGACTCGCCTTTCCATCTTATATGCAACCACTATTGCACTGAAGAGTCAGCTTGAACATCAACTGTCACATCTCCAAATGACCTTCTCATTTATTTTTGCTTTTGTTTAAATTTTAGGTGAAAAAGGTGTATTTAATGACTCCATTCATTCTCAAATGTCTTCCACCATTTTACAGGGAAAATGCCATTGCAGCACACATGTAGAAATGTTCCTATTGTTCATTGAGAACTTATAAATCTGGTAATTAGATGAAGGTTAACCTCTTCAACCTCGTATTTGCAAATTTTATCCTAATTAAGGGGAAGGTAGTTTCGACTGCCACTGTCACTTGAGACGTTGCAGTTCTTGAAGAAAAGGAGTATGAACTTATCTACATTCTAATATTAGGGTGAAGACTAGAACACCTTATTCTGCTTCTGTACTGGAGAAAACAATTAGTTGTGAGGATTCGCTTAATGATGTTATATTTTTTAAAGTAATCTTTATTATTTTTTTTTTCAAGCTCAAGATTTCTTCAGAGACTAAGCCAAACAACTTGTTGTGTTGTAGGTGTTTTGAGCCAGCCGCTTGCCCATCAGAGTAAATAAAGAGCTTACAGACATCCTTGAGGATGTACATAGTCAGGCTGCAGAGGCTGATTGAATCTGCAGAACTTATTTATGATAGATCCCATACAGCACAGTGTTTTTCTCCTGTCAATGTGTAAGTACAGAAATACTTCTAGTAAAGTTTTTTTACATGAATAATTACAGGACCTTTTACAATGTGCCAAAAATAAGTTAAAATTCATTAATTTTTAATTACTTAGGTGTAATACTGCTTTGTGTAATTTGATTTGGTATTTGTTTCTATAAGCAACTACTTAACTCTTTCCTGGTTAAAGCATTTAGACAAATTGCAGAAGGCTGGCTTTACTTTCATTGTGTAGCAGCTGGTGCTAAATTGGATAGATAAGCTTTAGGCAGCAAATTTTACCAAAAGTGAATATTCTACTTTTTTTCCTAAATATGGTTATATCTTCCACATAAATGATAGAAATTTAGGATTTTTTCCTCCTTCTATGCAAAACAAAATCAGAGCTATCTTCTCCTTGAAGACACTGAGAAAAAGTGGCAGACTCTGAATATTGTCAGTTTTGTTGCCCCTACAGTCACACTTTCAGGGACAGGACCGATACAATGCTCAGTGAGGCACAGGTACACAGCAACATTTTTCAAAATGTGTAGTGACTTTTAGGGGATATTCACGCTGTCTTAAATCCACACCTGAAATTATGGGTGGTATTATTGCTCAGATGCAGCATTTCATTGGCAGTAACAGAGAGGAGTTTTCTTTATGTGCATTTTCCTATGTGTAGGTATAACAGAAAAATAACTCTGAATGTTTCATTCATTTTGAAAAAAAAAAAAATAGGAAAATGCATTTTCAGAATGCATTAGGGGTTTTCTTCCTTTTTTTCTGTTGGTAACCTTAGTGATCACATCTAGTAGCAATTCTGATATTCAACTTTTATTTCCTCTGTGCATCACTTGTTTCAATAAGATGTTCACCCTGGAAAGGTATACCCAGCCTTGGGCAAAACTTTCATGTTGGTATTTTGACACAGAGGTCTTTTTTGCTATTTTAAGAAAATGATGTGTTCAAAAGTTGCACTCGATCATTTTCTCAACAGTATGTTTTTAATCAGTGGGCAAACCAATGATGTATTTAGTCTTTTTTTCAACCTTCAAATTCTAGCCAGGGGGTGACCTTAGGCAGGTACATGTGTTAGGAGTCTGAATGTAATTTTAGATGTTGTAAGGGTTTTTTATATCATACATCCTAAATCTACATCTATCAGCTTGTGAGTCATTTGTCATAATAACTGTGAAAACTGTGAAGTCAGTACTTTGCTCTGTTTTCAGAAGTGCAGCTTTGATCTCAAAGCAATCCACCCATTGCTGCACATGCCTTACTAGCTCAGTTGTACAGAGAGGTTGTTATTTATGTGTGAAAACTGTGTTGACAGCTAGAGAAGACATTCATTAGAGACAGTTACACTGTTTTGTGAAGTCATGTATGTTTGGGTTTTTTGTTTGTTTGTTTAGTCAGAAAATGGCAGTGGAACTGCACTAATTCAAAATTCCATATGATCAGCCACATCTATACTATATGCATACACATATATAGATATATTTACTGAATATGGATATATAGATGCTGATATACTGAAAACTATATTAAAATATAATCTGTTTCACAATATAATCTATAAGAAGCTATATTGATCAACAGTAAATCTTTCTTCTAACCATGGGGTTGGTTTTTTTTTTTGCATAGGGCATATGTAGGCATGTTGGAAAATATTTTGTTGTTCTTGTGTTCCTGATTGTATCCCAAACATATTGTGTCACCACAAGATTATCAGTGACATCTTAAAAATATATATTTGGTGAGAGTAAAATAATTGTAGCCTCTGCTCATTTCTCTGCAAACTTTCTTCTCTTTCTGATTGACTTCTCAAGCTGACTTGGAGACAATCTGGAAAGCTGAATCCTTGTCTTTTACAGAGTTGGCAGTAAGGTTTCTTGATAAATTTATAATCAGTCAAGCCAATCACCATTCAAAAAATACTGTTCTTTTTTTCACTTAAAAAGTTTTGCCTGCATCTGAAACCAAGTGCATAAGGACTCAGTGGTTCTTCTAAGCTGCAGACAATTTTTTTTCCAAGATTTTGAAATTTTCTGTACACACATTCCACATTATCTTTTTTGTTGTTGTTATGACAACAATGCAAATATATACACTTTGGCACTTTAACTGCTTATATAGTCTCTTAGTTAAGAATGATCATTAATACGCTAATATGTTTGTTGGTTGTCAAAATTACAAGTCATCTTCTTACAAGTCATCTTCTCCTATATTTCTTCAGCAAGTATATTTTCAGGAGAAAGAACTAAATCGTACTGTATCATATTATTTAGGAAAAAAATGTTTAAATGAGGCATGTTTGGAACACTTAGTTGTCATACAATAAGTTGTTATGATGTGGGGAAGTATTTATTTCCATTAACACGCATAAGAGGAAACCAAAATAGTCCTTGATGACAAAAATTAACAAGATACAATTCTTTTTCCATGGTAAAATAAAATGGTGCAAAAAGAAAGCCTTGACTTCTTTGACTTTATAGATCTGCTCAGAACTATAAACACTAACGTACTGTTGAATATTTCTTGTATATATTATGATTTTCCTTTCCTTTCTCAGTTTTTTGCCAGGTATACTGTACATTCTCTGAAGAAATTCAATAGTAATTTGTTCATGTAGGACACTTCTAGAAGCTAAGAAGCAAGACTAAGTTAAAAGGAGATAAGTGTTGAAGATTAGGGAGGAAAAGGACAGGAAAACTGTTTTCTTCATCTGGAAATGGTTGGATGCCATGTTTCCATGAACATTATTATTTCATTTTGCATGGAATGATTCCAAGTTTGGACTTCAGGAGTTCAAAGAAGGACAAAAAATTGCACAGGCTTCATAGGTCTGGTCTTTTTTCAGATAGTGCCCTAATGAAAAAGCAAATACATTGTGACTGAGGGCAGTAAATAGGACAATCCCCCCCCCTATAAATATAGCTTGGAACACTTGAAAATATGGTATTTTGCAGTAATTTGATGTCCAGGAGTTGGCATTTCCCCCGATGGTTGGCTGTTCAGATTTGAGAAACTGATAAAGAGTAATTTATTGACTAATTAAGTTGCTCTTTCTGCTTCAGTCCAAACACTGAAATGATAAATTCCAAATTATGGACTTCATTCAGCTTTCATCCCAGAGAACAGCTCTTTGGACAGACTCCACTGTTTTTTTCTCAGGTCCCTGCTCAGGGTCTTTGCTTAATGAGATCTGTGTAATACTTAGATATAATGATATTGGTTTTCCTATGGTCTTGACTCAGGCAAATATTCAAATGGAATAGATTAAAAAAATATTTGGAGAACTTTACAAGGCATAATCTTAAAGGTTTTTACTTGTAGGCTTGTGAGACTGACAAGTTAAAGGGTTTATCTTAGTCAAGTGTTGGTTTGTTTTCTTTACTTATATCTGGGAGAATAACGAGCCTGGCAGACACTCACTCAGAGCTGTTGATCTGAAGGTCACAGAATTTCTTCGGAATCCTGATTCTCCATCCACTATGCACTAGCATAGTAAGTAGATATAGCCCAAAGTATCAAGAGTTGCCTTATGCCTTCATTTCCCCATGTGTTGTATATTCATGAGAAAACAAAGGACACAGAAATTAATATTTCTAAAACACAGATGCAACAAAAAGAGGTACTTTTCTCTAAAGCTTCATTCACATTTGACTTAAACTATTGATTTATCTACAAAATAGTCTATGTTCTCCCATTTCCCCAGCATTTTCCCTGTATGTAAATGTACCTCAAACATATTTGCTACAGAAATTTGTAGTTATATTTACTTTTTGAGTTTACCTATGTCAACATATTTCTTTTCCAAACATCAGACCTAAAAAAAAAAACCTGTGACACCATTCTACAAGCTAAATCTGAAAAACAGGATAAATTTACATTTGGATAAAATTTTCTGTATGTGTTGAAAAACATAAGCAAGGCAAAGTAGTGATTTAAACAAATATACAGGAGCGTCTGTTAAAAGCATGTAATTGTTTGCTTTAGTTAAGGAATGTGTAGTAAGGAATTTGTATATCAATAACACAATTAAAATTTTCATGACACTCCCTTCCCACTTTAGATAATTAAGAATATAGTGGGAATATTATCTGAAAAAATATTAAGTGTTCTAATGGGCAAATTCTGGCACTTGAATTTGTCTGTCAATATAGTCAAGTTATTAAAAACTACTAACTGTTAGCATGTTTTTAATCATCATTTAGCTGTGAATAAATTAAGAAATCAGTTATCAGGAGATAGTGCTAAATCAAGATTACCTTAAATAATTTAGATTCATTAAGTAGAAAAAGACACTGATGAGTATCTCCAAGGAAGACATCATTAGCAGGTGATAATTAGTGTGTCTATGGAAATGTAGGCTGACATCTTCCACCTACATTAGTAAAGGAAGCTTTGCCTGTAGCTACAGTTGTCCTTTGTCTGTATGCTCTCAGCAAGGAGAACCTTTGAGCAGGCTACCTACCTCTGGTCTTTCAGCTGCTCATTTCCCTGGTGTTTAAAAGGTGTAGAGATACTGTGCAATTAACACAGACATATGTTTCTGTATAAGCAATGTCTGATATTAATTTGGTAAATTTCCAGTGTTGTTGAACTTCAGATATGCTTGCATTTTAACAGAATCACAGAATTATCTAGATTGGAAAACACCTTTGAGATCATTGAGTCCAACCAATGACCTAACACCTCCTTGACAATGATGATGTTATGAGCAATATAGCTAAACTAATTATTATTCAAAGTGCAAACTTTATAAACTGAATGTATATGTATCATTGTAGACAGAGTGATAAAAAGCCTTTGTCAAAGATAGGAGTGACTCTACATTTTGTAGTGTTTGACTTTTGGTTAAGGAAATTGAGGGGGAAAGGGAAAAATAAATTCAGCAGGATCTTGAGAGTTGTATTTCCTTACACCTGGATTGTAAATAATTTTATTGCTGGTCAGAGGACTGATATTTAAAACAAAATTAATTTCATCCAAGATGCATCAGTTTTGGGGTAGCTTATTTTGAAGACACAGTTTAAGTCTATAAATGAGAAGTTAGTTCCCAACAGGACTAAGGTCTCAAAGCCAAATTTTTAAAGGTATTTGAATAATTACTTGAAATGCTTGGATGTACTTTGTAAACAACAGGAGTATAAAGACCTCTGGTTTAAGTGGTCACACAAGACATTATGTGAACATTTCTGGGACTCTGGATTCTGACAGTTTTGAAAATCCAGACACAAATCTTTTGATTGTAGTACATGATTTCCATAAAACTAAGTAATTTCAGAAGAAATAGGTCACCTGCCTATTTTTATGTTTATAGTAAAATTGAAAAGATGACTACATTTATACCTAGGAAGTTTTAGGAGCTTCCAATATGTAGGTGCTGTGCTCGGGAGGAAAAAAGGCTAGAGAGGAAACACAATTTTGACTATCCAAATCTTTGGAGCTGCAAAGCAGTAAAAATGTTTGCTTACCACAAATGTGCCTATGAGATATGAAGTTTTGCTTCAGCAAGCAGTCTTGAACAATGCACATAAAAAGCTGAAGTGCTTAGGCACGGATATAGAGATGCATCAAGACTGAAGCACTGTGTCTCCAGGGCACAAGGGGAAATACTCATCTTCTTGTTACATCTGTACCAAAGATCCAGCATCTGCCCCCATATGACAGCAATACCTTTGAAATAACTTTGAGCCGTCCTCACACATTAAATAGTCATTAGATGAAGTTCTTAAAAAACCATGAGATGGAATGCAGTAGTAACCAGCGTCAGATTTTCATTTCTTCTTTTATGTTTCTAGGGCTTAATTTAATTTCAGCTATGAGTGACTTGAAGATTATCCCATAATTGCCCAACATCAGTTGAGTAGCTCTGTGTAGTCTTTTAAAACAGCTGGGCTTCTAAAAGGTTTGACTCTGCTTTTGAGTAATATATTTGCCAGCGTGAAACCTTCCAATGGACTTAATTTTTCCCTGTTCATTTTCATAAAATTACACAAATTAAAATCATGTTAAAGTGAAAGAAGAACCAGAGAATTATTTTTAGGTATGTCTTTGACAAATGTACTTGCGTAGAATCTTTACTGGGAATGACAAAAATGAGCAATATTCAGGTTGTCACATGTTGCTTACATAAGAGTGACATGCTTCTGAGGAGAGCTGGGGTAAGCCCTCCGCTACTAAATGCTATGTATCTTCCTTCAGCAGTCTGGGTGTGCCAAAGAGGCCGTGCCAAGAGACTGTCTGGATTTTTGAGGCTGTATCCTCTCCTCAGGGAGAAACATGGAGGAGAACAGACCAGTATGCCAACAGGGAGCACTTCTGATGAGCTGGAGGGCAACAGGTGCAGCAGGTAGTTACCATGTTCAGTAGATCTGCCCTATCACTGAAGCTCTCTCCTGAATAATAGCCCCAGCTTCAAATATGTAGCTGTTTTCAGATCAACATGGGTTTACATGTCTAAGACAAATTATATTAAATGATATTGATATGATATTAAAACATTTATTAAAACAAAAGAGTTAAAACCTAAATTGTTGTTACAATTTTTGATGGCATTAAACATATTTTTTAAATCTGTGCATAATTTCTCCAGTCCTCATTTAATAATAAATAAAGTGATTGCAAGGTGATTGCATTACTGTAAGCAATTTAAAATCTGACTTTGGCAGTAGAATTATTTTTTTTCTCTGTCATTGTAATTTGGCTTTAAATTACATTTTAGTTGCTATTATTGTAGGTTAAACTTCGTAATTTCTATTTCAATTTTTTTAAATTTGAATAATAAAATTAAATTCTTGCCTGACTCTTCTTTAGCAAAATATATGTGATTTCTTTCAGGATTTTTTAATAATAAAAACTCTAGCATCCAGACTGTGCCTCTGTGGTCTGCCTGGTGGGTAGTCCAAAACCAAAATCTTTCAACAACGTTCTGATAACTTGTGGAGCATAATTCAAGCTTGTAACTAAATTATGATGTCCAAATGCCACACGCAAATTGGGGCAATCAGTACAGGTTGGGGGGATGAATTGATCGGGAGGAGCCCTGAGGAGAAGGACTTGGGGGTGTTGGTGGATGAGAGGCTGGAACTGACCCAGCAATGTGCACTCACAGCCCAGAAAGCCAATTGAATCCTGGGCTGCACCAAAAGCATTGTGACCAGCAAGGGCCCCTCTGCTCTGCTTTGGTGAGACCCCGCCTGGAATGCTGCTTCCAGCCTTCGATCTCCAACATAAAAAGAACATAAACCTATTGAAGCAATTCCAGAAGAGGGCTGCCAAGTTGGTTAGAGATGGAGCACCTCTCTGAAGGAAAGGCTGAGAGAATTTGGATTATGAAGGCTGAAGAAGAGAAAGTTTTGAGGTGACCTAATGGCAACCTTCAGGCATAGGAAGGGAGCCTACAAGAAGGACAGTGACTATTTATGAGGGCATGTGTGTATATGGATAACTTCAAACTGAAAAAGAGTAGATTAAGATTAGATATCAGAAAAAAATAATTTATTGTGAAGGTGGTAAGGCACTGGAACAGGTTGCCCAGAGAAATTGTGGGTGTCCCTTTCCTGAAAGTGTTCAAGATCAGGTTGGATGGGGCTCTGAGCAACTTGATGTAGTAGGTGTCCGTGCCCATGGCAACAGGGTTAGAACTAGATCATCTTTAAGGTCCCTTTAAACCCAAGCCATTCTATGATTCTATGAAACAACCCCATGCATATACTCCTTGTCAGTTTCTGAAATATTATGTAGGATTAGTTTAATACTTAAACGTAACTGGAATATACCAAGGATATATATGCACACACCAAGGAGAGAAATTCAGACTTTGAATGGCAGCTAGATATTGGCAGAGTAAATGACAGTGCAGCGAGTTGAAGCATTTGTTTGAAAAAAGAGCTGCCTCGAGGATGAAAGAAAAGAATTGCTTTGCTTTTCTAGTAACTGTAAAGCTTCCTGTTAGAGAGGCTCTTAGCTCTCTTGCTGGCCATTACTGGAGCAGTCTGAATGGTCTGACCTAGTGTAGTTAAAACCTCTCTGGCTGTTAGACCCAAGATTTTTCTAACATATTTAATTAGGAGACTTGTTTTGTTACCTATCTCATATCTATCTGTCTGTCAACCTTGTGTGGTTTGGAAGGACAGGTATCTGCCAGGGAAAGCTGGAATTTCCGTTAGAATGGAGAATGTAAACCCCTCACCCCCGCCAAATTATAATTTTGCAGTTAAGGGCTTTCAGGCAAAGATTTGGGAATAGGAATAACAGTTCTTTATTAGGAATATTAACAATACAAATTTAGTAGAAAACCAGCCACCCAACCCAACCAAACCAGCAAACAAACAAACAAGCAATCCTGGAAAACCCTGACGGAGTCAGAGCTACAACCTGACACCCCGTTGGTCAGGGTGTTGGAAGCAGTCCAAAAGTAAGTCTTCCTGGAGTGGCAGATTTGGTTCTGTTGGAGCAGAGATAATTCTGTTGAAAAGGGTCCAATGATGGTGAAGAGAGTCCAGTGATGGTGAGAAGGGGTCCAGTCTTCCTCTGGGAATCCGGTGAAGCCAGATACCTTGTGCTCCTACATCTCAGTTTTTATCCAGGTAGGAATGGTTGGCTCGCCCCACTGGGTGGAGCATCTCACAATGGGATGACTCTTTGGGGATGACTCTTTGGGGATGACTGCTTGGGGATGTGTTAATGGCCCATTAGCAGAAAAGATCCCCCTGGAAGGAGGACGGGTGGTGAAAGAGATAAGAAACACTGCCCCACCTGGTTTTAACAGCTGGCCCATTATCAGAAGGCATCTGCCCCTCTCCCCCCAGAGTTACAAGAGATAAAGAAAAACATCTCCCCAACTGCTTTCAACAAATGAAATAGAATACACGCTTTTGGTTCCATAACCCAAGACAAACCTATATCTCTATATCTTTATGCTTTTACAGTATTTTCACCTTGGTTGTATTTTAGTCCATGCTTACTTGGGCTCCCTATGCTATGAAGAAACACATTTACTGAAAAGTAATTTAACAACAGTTCATTATTTGGATTAATTTTTTACTTTTACTTTTCTTATTTTAAAAATTTTATTTTTAATTTTCTTTTTTTTTAATTTTAATTTTTATTTTCATAAAGACTGGTGTCTCATAAGCATATTTCTTATTGAGCATGTTCATGCTGAAGTGTAAATATGCCTTGATCCTTCTGACAGTAAAAAATTACTTGTTAGAATTTAATTTCAAGCATTTCAAAGGGTAAATCCAAGGAAACAGAACTTGTTTATGTTAAATGTACAGCATAGTGTATTAACACTCATTAGTATCAAGTCCCTAAAAATTTGTTACAGTCATAGTGTAATGGTTGGTGGTAAAGGGGGGTCTTTAGAGGGACCAAAATGACCCACCATGGCTAAACGGAAAATACAGGATTTCAGTGTTAAAGAATTAAAAGAACCCTCAAAAAGCTAAATTTAAATCTAAATGAAAAAAAGAAGTATCAGGAACCATTACAGATTAAATGCAAATACATAAAGCATGACAAAGAGTTTGAAGAGTGACTGAGAAAAAGCATAAAAAACTTTTAATAAATCCCTTTTACAGAGGCATCAGAGCATGGTACTTCAAGAAGGCCTTTAGAGACAAAAGAAAAAGTTCAGAAAAGATAAGGCTATAACAATGATATCATTTTTTCCATCCCTCTGTGAAGGATGTTGAGTTTGCTGGAGCTCCTCCCCATGGGTGGATGCCTCTCAAACTTAGAGCACAAATAGAACAAAAAAGGACGGAGCAAATGGGCCATAGGAATAGGAATAGGAACAAACTGGCTGGCTGAGCTGGTGCCCAGCAAAGAATTCTGTAAGATATCAAGGAGCTAGCAGTCAGGCCACTCAGTTTGATAGGCAATCTTTTAACTGTTCTTCAGTACAAAAAGCTTGAAATGAGGCTAAAAATGTGACACCAGTTATTAAGCAGGATTCCATACATCTAGATCTGAAAAAAAACCTGGGGAAGTTCTGACCGATAAAATGACAGTCAAAAGTCATTGCAGATATGACCCTAAAAATGAACAGAAATATATGCTCAAAGGACAAAGATGCTATTCTCAGTGACTTGGAAAAAACAGTCTTGAAATTTCTAAATTCAAAATTCAAAAAAGTACCAAACATACTTTTAAGACTCACTCTCCTAATGAAGGATTTTTTAGGTCTTGGAGCTAGTTTAAACAGGAAATACTTATGTGACACCCAGATATTGTACAGATGCTGGCATATGGCATCAATAAAAACAAAATGTATACAAGATTCTATTTTCTAAAGAAGGCCTCTTGCATGACTTCTCTGCTTCCTGTTCCATTCCTATTCCTCACTAAATGTCTGTGTTTGATGAAGAATTGAAATATACTTTGTATATAAAGGTATGTAAAACACATACACATACACAGACATGGAAAGCGTGAACTATTTCTGCAGTGGTTGCGCTACAATTGTTAAAATAAAACCATCTTTTCTTTCCTTTGTGCTTTCCTTGGCTTCTCTTTTCATGGGACTATGCATCAGATTTGTGGCTCACCACAAGGTTTCCTTTAAAGTAGCCTGAGGTGTCTATTGTTCTAATAATAGGCATAGTGGTATTTTAAGATTCATTGACTTTATGGCATCTGACAGAGTGGCTTATCTGGTAGCTGTAGTATGTGAGGGCAACCGAAGCATATTCCATCTTTGACAAGTTTCCACCAAGGATGATATTGGAATTTCTGCTAAAGGAGAAGGGTGAAAAAGATAAGAAAATCTCTCCATATAATTAAGAAGGAAATTAAAGAGGATTTAACACAGTCACTTTGATTTATTTCTTACCCTGGCATTTGGCTAGGGTTAATATTTCTCCAAAATATGGAAGCCTCAGCTAGAAAATATAACTTGTACTAAACAGAAAATTGAAATAAATTATATTCTGTCCCTGAAAACTCTCCAGTATATGTATGGTAGGGTTTAATCAGGCATCCTGACTTCGGTTAATGGAAATATTAAGGTGACCAGTAATCTCAATTTAACATTAAATTTCAGCATAACATTACGCAGCATAATAACTCAAGATGAACACTTCCCATCTCTCAAATATTTTGATACATCATTTAGTAGTAACTAATTTTCCATCTAAAGCTAGTCTGAATGAGAACCAAAGTCACCATCTTGCTATATAGAACAACTCAAAAGAGTAATTCACCTCTAAAATTGTAGGCTAAAATCCCAACATCACAGGGACCTAGTATCTAGATTACTTATCTAAGACACAGGATTGTAATATATTCTCTTCCAAGCTACAATATTGTGGGATATTTTTAGTTTTTTTCTACAAAAAACACCCCCGAATTTAACAAATGCAAAATTTTATTTGCTTTTCAATCTGCTTCTGTGGGTAACATTCATACAATTTAAATGTCTCCATAGTAGACCACATCAGACTTCAAAAAAAGAAAGCACCCAGTCTTCTACTTAAAATTGTGCCTGCACTGAAACCTGAAGTTAATTTTCCTTCAATTCTATTTTTGACTGAAAAAATTCCTAAAACTAGATTCAAAAGAGATTTTGGAAAAGAAGAAAGCCAACAGAACATTCCAATAAATGTGATGAGGAACTGAGGGAAAAATCCTATATTTAATGTGCACTAGAATAAGTGTGCACTAGAATAAATATGCACTACATGTGCACTAGAATAAAGAGTAACATGTGTTTTTGAAGTGTCTAAAGATAGTTGCTTTCTATTCTCAAACATGAAATGTTTAACCAATTCCATGTTGCAAATCTTCTTACGTGTTACTATACATTTGAGATTAAATCAGCTTTCCCAAGAAGAACACTCTAAAAATGGCATCAAGGAATACTTATAGTTTTACAATTGGCAATTTATAGCCATTTCAAAAATAAAATTTTAGTCTATTAAGGATTTATTTTGTTTCCATCTACTACTAACTGTCTAATAAAATACAAGGGGCTTCATTCCATTTCCTCCTGGTAGACATGAATGGATTGGAGTGGACCAATAATCAGAGTACATATTAGAAGTAATCTGTAATGAAGGGAACTTGCTGCTTTTGTTAAATGCACATTTACGACCTCAGAAAAATATTCTGCTTTTCAGGGATAGTAATTTTCATACACAGCTTAGGAAAAGAGGTGGTGGCTGTTTTTGCTGCACAAAACAGCATGACATGTTAGAGGAGACAAAGTTGCATGGCTAACTGGAGACTGTCTTGAGCAGTTGAAGAACTTTCTCAGTCAGAAATTGAGCCAAACCAAACTTTGCAGTTCCTCAACAAACTCTGTATGTCTTAATACTGAAATTGACATTTCAGTCTGCTTCAGGTAATGCAAAAAGATCATGCAATGCAGCAGATACCTGAAATTGCGAAGTTGGAAAAGTAGTCAAAATGGCCCTAAATATGTAAATCTAAATTTAAATTATTCAAAACAATATGATACAAGTCCCACTGAATACAGAAGTTAACACCATTTCAGCCAGTCCTGACACAAATACCTGTAATGTTTTCTAACTGTAAAGGCAATGTGAAAAACCTAGGTATTTATAATACATTTAGAAAATCTTCAGTTCTCTATTCATGCAAAAGATTTTAAAAAATATTAATTTTCCATGAAACCATATACAATCACAAGTTCAATGATATTTAAATATCTACCTAGATTCTTGCCTTTGGAGTTATCATTCGAATACATTTGCCTACAGAGTCAATTCCATGAAATCTTATGTGGTAAATGTAATGAGAAATCAAGATAGAACAGGAGTGCAGAATCAGCATTATGTTCATAGCTCTTCAGCACATATTAGAATTCCTGTTATACAAGTAAGGGCATTTCAGATCAGTCTTTACTCAAAGTTTGCTCACATTCTTCACTTTTAGTAAGGTATCTGGCTGATAAAATTAGAGGACAGCAAATTTTACTGGTGTGACAGAGAGAAGGAAGCAGCTGCATTTTGCAGAGGAACATAAACAGTCAGGAAAGTCTGACAGCAGTAAGAAGAACAAGTGGAGTGGGAGAAGGAAAGGAGAATAGTCTAGACAGGGCCAAGGCAGAATAGGAAAGCCTATTTGACAGAGAAAATTTCCCAGTTACATAGGAATATGCTTATTTTTATGGAACAGGGAAAGATGATTGGGAGATATTGATTTAGATGCCCAGTGCACATCCCTTGGCTGGTCAGAGACCTAGAAGGTTTGTGAAAGGTTACTTTGACTCTGATTAAAATTTAAACAAACAGTTCAAGAGTCCATGTAGGGGCTGAACCCCGATTTTCAGTGTTAAAGTTGTCAAAAACTGTACAGTGCAGAGTGATAGAAATTCCTTCATAGTACTAGGTTTCATACACCTGCATATATTAGCTCTATACATTACTGTATACATTAGCTTTGTGTTTACACAAAGCTAGTGTACACTGTATAGCTTTATATAATGCATACAGTTTAGATTTTTTCCATCTCTGTATGTGTGTTTCAAATGAAATGAGGACCACCAGAAGAAAATAAATTCCAGGAGAGGGTGACTACTTGAGAGAAGATACCAAAAATATTCTATAAATCCAATGTAATGTAGTAGTTTAAAATGTTTTCTTTGCAACACATGCAATTTTGTTTGGTTAGGAAAATTTGGTTAGGAACAAATATTGCATACTCATTCTGAAAATGTCCTTTCTTTTGACAAGAAAATATTTTAAAAAAATTCTAAACTACTTCTGAATTTCATACCTGGTAATATTCCAACTAATTCTACCCTGACAATACTTATGTTATATTAACTAAATAATTTGCTCCTTTGTCATTATTTTCCTAGACCTCACTTTGCATTTGAAAATAATATAGAATCATGGACCCATTAAGGTTGGAAAAGATCTCTAAGATCCTTGAGTACAACCATTAACATAAAACTGATCCATCCACCACTAAATCATGTCCTTAAGCATCGTATTTACACATTTTTGAACACTTCCAGGGATGATGATCCCAGCACTTGCCACACATGCCACCATTTCACTGAAGATTTTTTTCCTAATATCTAATCTAAATCTCCACTGATGCTGCTTGAGGCCTAATGCTTGTTACCTGGGAGAAGAGACTGACCTCCACCTTGATGAAACATTCTTTCAGGCAGTTGTAGGGAGCAATAAGGTCCTCCCTCAACCTCCTTTTCTCCAGGTAAAGCAATCCCAGCTCCTTCCAAGCCAAGAGGCATTAAACCTTATTTTTTGGTAATATTTTACCTTCATTTTTATATAGTTTTGGCCCAAGGGTTTCTTGTTTGATTGTCACTTCAGTAATTTGTTGTCATTTTATAGGACTGTGATACTTTAAGTACCACTTTTCTCCAGGGAAACCACAATGCTAATCAGGCTTGACAGTTAATTTGGGGACAAGAATTTATCTTTTGAAAATTTTAAAAGTAATGTTAAGAAATTCCATCTATAAATTTAATTGAAAACTTAGAAAATCATGTTGGATTCATGTGGTTAAGAGTTGAATTCTACTGTTTAGACTGGAACAAATTCTTCTTTTCATTGACTTCCAGGCCCAAGGGAAGGAAAATATATTGACCCATAATGTTATGCATTCTTTGAAGTACACAAACTTATTTTCATATAAAAAGCTGCCAAAAACCCAGAAGCAGTAGAGTAGAAACTGATGAAGAATTTAATTCATATTCACCAATTACCTGGTCATCTCCAAGGGACTGAATCAGGAAAACAAGATCAGGTCTAGTTTCAAGCTTGGTCCTTGCTGTATGATCAAATGATGCAAGGAGAGTAGAAACTTCAAGATGGTGCATGAGCTCTGTAACTGAAAAAATTAAGAGGAACAAAATATGAGCAAATAAACCAAAACAAAAAATCAAAACAAAACAAATTATCTTAAAACTCTTACAAATCAGTTATTTATTTTTAAACTTAAATATCATGGTTTTTCCTTAGATATTGATTATTTGAGAATTTCAGCTTTCTTTAGAAACAAGAAACAAACTCGGTTTCACTCATGATTACAGAGAAATATTGAAGACATGCAATCAGAAAGCCCCCAAGACCAGAGGGCAGACCAGCTAACCTGTGAAAAATGCTCTCTCTCCATATAAAATTTGTTCTCTAATCTTAAATGATCCCAACAAAGCAATACGATGTTTAAACTCAACATCTCCTTTTCAACTGCCGCATCATTTTGGCTTAGGAAACAGGGTGATTAGTATTGAAGATGTGAACTGCGACCAACTGACAAGATTGATGAGCCATCATCTGTGGTACCATCCCCTGCCCAGCTTCTTTTGAAAATGGTACCAACAAGGGAACAGAAAGTGGAAAAATTGAAACAAGTCTACTCAGAAAATTTGCAATAGCACGTGCTTTCCAAGTCATGACCAGAGGAGATGGATTTGAAAATTAAATGCTCCAAGTTAAGATTGCTCCACTTCCATCGTTATACAGATGACCTCATGTCTAAAAGTGGGCCTTCCTGAAACTTGGCACACAGAGACTTTGGCATGTGCTAGGTGTATTGCTGCTGTTAAATATTGACTGTATTCAGTGTTTATATGGTGAGTGTTGTACATGAAGAAGTGCTTCTCACACTTTGTTTTGGAACAACCAAATCCCTGTTGTACAAACTCCAAAAACAGTTGTTTGAAATAGATTCCAACAAAGCCCTAAATATATTTTTAATTAAGCCCAGGGCTGCACACCAGAACACTGTGTTTTCTCTTTAAACTTTTTGCTCTGCCAGTGCCTTTCTCCAGTGGCCAGTTTACCAACATATCCCTGCAAATTGAAGCCTATATTCAGTGAAGACTCTCGCAGTAAGTTTTCGAGTGTTAGGAGTGGAAACTGCCTAGAAATGATGGGTAAGTTATGAAATTTAAAATTTGATATTTCCCTTTCTGTCATGTATTTGTTCTGTTTTAGTAGGTTCAATGTTTTCATTACCTACTGTTTAGAGCATGAAATAAAAGAAGCATTCAATAGATCACCATGGTCTCTTAAGTTAATCAGGATCAGCATCATCTTAAGTTAAGTGAATAGAGCAGTGCCTGAAACCCAGAATAGTTCTGTAAAATTTAGTTTAGTTACAAAATTAGTAAATATTTAGTTACAAAAACTGCTAGAGCATTTGTACCTTTGTAGTTGACATCTGCTAACAATACGTTATTAATTCTGGAATGATCCAGAATTCATGAATTGAATGCATTTCCAAGTGTTCCTGCTTTGTTAACTGAAGCACAGTGATGTCCAGGACATTGAAGCCTCCCAAAACAGATTTCAGTGAAACAATATGCATGGAATCATTGGTAAGTATCCATGTGACAAGACCAAGGGCTATACAGTTTTTGTAATTACTCAGTTGATTCTTCTTCCCTAATGGTTGAGGAAAATAGCTAATTATGGAAACACATTTGAGAAATCCTGCCATCTGACATTTGTGCATAATTGTAGAAATCTCTGAAATATATGCTTTGAAATGTTTAAGATGACAGTGCTGTCATACATGGCTCTTCAATGTCATGCTGCTAATGTACTTGAACAAGTGTCAGGATTCCAAAAGGCATGCAGGCTTTCCCTGACCCTTAAATTCTTACAAAGACTGCTGTTATCTTTTTGTGAACTGACTATTTTTAAACGAGTGTTTCACAATTTACCTTGGGGAATTTATCAGCAAGCATGCATTATAGTAAGGATCAAATACTTTTATCAGTTTTCTATTCTACCTGAGGAGTTCCTTATGAAATTTAGCTCATTAAATAAGGAAATCTAAATGACTGAGTCATCCTGTTTTTAGATGAAAAAGATGGTGAAGGTAGGCTGACTCCATATTATTTGGGAAAAGGTCTCTCACACCACAGGATGGAATTTTAACCACTGTGTTTAGAGAGAGGCATTTTTTTTTTTTGCTGTTCAGCTCTTTGTGGAAAGCATAGAGCTTTGAATATATATCCAGATAGTTGTCATCACCTGCAGCTAGGGACACTTGCCTACATTATGAAGTCCAGACCCATCTACTTTTTCTATTTTAGGGAAGCACAATAATCTTGAGCTTTCAACATTGCATAAACATTTCTTAGCCTTCGCATATGTTTCTTTCTAATCAGAAATTCAATTTGAGGAGCAGTTTTTATATAGAAAACAGTTTTTACACTGGTCTTTCTAATGGAATAGAAAGGGTTCATAGCAAAACTGCTAAAAAGCATTAATCCTTGTAAATTTTGCTTATGCTAGTGAAAACATAAATCCTTGTAAAAAGATTTGTATATCAATACTTCTGCATTTTAATATTTTTAGTCACTTTGTAAATTATCTATTGTAATTTACTTCTTTAACGATAATTTAAGCTAATTTTCTAGTAATTTTAATATTTGTTATTGGGTAATCTCTAATTTTGCATCACTCATTGCTACTTCTTCAGAATGTTAAAAGGCCATTACATTTTTCCATTTTCAAAGTCAGTAATTACTTTACTCTGCTTGAAAGTAAAGTATGATAACATTTCTGCTAGTACCACTTCATCATTCACATATGACAACTTTTCATTTACAGCTGAACCTGATTTACCAAATTGTCTGGTTTATGTGCCTCTTAACCAAGCCACTTGACCAAGATAGATAGCAACAGTTTCATTTTGGAATTTGTCAACAAACAGAATTTTTAAACATACAAAAGTCCTGCTCCAAGCTAGTTGTTTTACTGGGGTTTGTCTTTATTTGAAGCACTACACCCCTGCCCACCCCCCTGGGCTGCTGTGCTAGCTTGGTTTCTGGGGAGCTTTGGTGGAGATACTTCAGGTGATAGGGGAAAAGATTCAAAAGGTCTCTTACCTCAGGGGTATGTTCCAAGGCTTTATTCTTGAAGGGGTCCCAAGGCAAAGAGGGTGAACAGGGAAGAGCATGGGTTTATCTAGACTCTCTGTCCCAGGGCAGATAGCTGGCAATGAGCCAATTGGTCAGAGATAGGGGAAAGGTAGGGTTAAACTAAAAGGTTACAGCTTTAGGGGGTTTCTGGGGAAAAACCATTTCCTCAGAGGAATACAACATTTATTCTCAACTTAGAGAACTAAACAAGATATTTCTAAGCTTGGCTTTGATACAGAGAAGTGCTCAGTGCTTCTGGGTAGGAGAGAACAGAACACACTTGATCTGTTAGCAGGGGCCAAAAGAGATGAACGCAGCGCTCTGAAGTTCATTAACCCAAATACTAGGGTATGAATCATGTTGAGCTCACAACTCTTTCATTCACTGATTATTTTTAAGTATCAATTAACATAAACAATAAGAAATTATTTGCAGACTACACAGGCAGAAAATTTAATATGAGCCACATGGAGCCATAAAGTTTTACAAGAAAATGAAGCTTCAAACTGGAAGGCCATATTGGAAGCCTGTAAAAAATGCTTGAGTAGGAGCTAGAAAACTAAGATGAAATCTATAAATAGTGAAAAGTATAACAAAATAATGCATTTGAAATAGACACACAGGATATTTGAATGAATTTTCTCTGGATGTGCAGTTTGTTTTCTCACCTATTCAAACAGCAGAACACTAGAAGTTGCCTCATCAGACTTTGAAAAGAACACGCTTGTATTATCCTGGGGTCCTTAAGCAATCACTCTAAGGGATTTTAAATTGATTTCAACTTCAACAAGAAATACTCTTGTCCTGGTTAGCATCTTCCAATAACTGCCTGATCATTGAATTACTCAACATGTTTACCAGATTTTTTAATTTTCTTATGCTACCAAAAACATTCTGTATGGTTTTTTTTTAAGAAAGAAAACTGTTATATCAAGCATACGTTGACATCCAAGGCCACAGGAAACTTCTTTCTCATATTTTCTTAAAGAAATCTTCTCCTTTTTGGGTGCAGTTGATGCATTTCAAAGAATTTAAGAAAGACTTCTGAAATACCAGTTTTGAAGCTTTGGTAGCACTAACATGTCTGAACCAAAGTAATACTTTCCAGGAGAATCACTCTTTGCACTGTTTTTGTGATTGATCTCTTACAAGCTCTATTTTTATAGTCCAGTTCTCAAAGAATTTTATTTTCATGTTCTTTTCAGTCTTTTGTTCACTTATTTCCTGCTCAGTTATAAGACCAACCTCTCAACTCAGGATACAGTTGCAATCCTGGAGTGGTACTGTGCTGGTGTGGAACACATGGTTGGAATATCCTGCAGTAATGCCCTCTTATTCAAATTATATTTCCTGCTTATGGAACAAATACTTCTTTATATTTGATTTCCAAGGTTCCCTTGAGTTTGTTGAACAGAGTGTAAGAAGGATGAGATTTACTGCTTCACAGGAATATTATGAACTTGCAATTTGCGTTAGATCAAGTGCCAATTTCTGGAATTAAGTAGTTGAAAATAAAACCAATGATGGGTCATTACATTTAAATTTGACTAGCTGTAACTTTTAAAGTTGGTGCTTGCTCTTTGCAAAAAGCTGAAAATGACACAGTCTTTAGAAATCCTACCACTGTGCACAGACATGTCAGATGCAGACCGAGGCTGCATATTTCCAAGTTGTGAGTGAGCCATCAAAGAAACCGTTTGCTAAATATTTGCCTTTGAATACCATTACTAAAATTATGCACATATTCTTTGAAACACTCTTCAGTTGACAGTATTCTGTTCTATGACACCCATGAGTCTGTTCCTTTCTTAGAATATGTCCTGATAACAAACACCTCATATAAGGTTCTAATTTCATTTGAGAATGACATGAGTGGGTGTTGTAAAGTTTTGTCAGAGCCCAGCTCGTGTTTTAGAGATTTCCACTGGGGCTGCTTTGGGCTGCCACAGCATGTGACTGCTCTTTGGCACTGGATAATAAGATTCACTAACAGTACTTGAATTTGAACTTTTGCTTCCATTTTGTAAAATTACAGCTCCTAGTATTGGTTAATTACATGATACCCACTGTCATTTAAAAATAAATGAATGGTAGAATAAAGAGTCTAAACATAGAAAAGCTGAAATTTTTAAGCAAATGCTACCTAAAGACTCAAAAGCAAAAGGCACATGAAAATCAAAAAATATTTACGGATCTCATAATATAAAAAGCAAGCTGTGGTTTTCTTAGGCCCCCAATTTACATTTGGCTAGTAAATGAATTTGACAAAACAAATGTTCCTACTCTCACCTTCATTTCTGCTACAGAAGAAAATGTGTTTATTACATCTCATTCCAGATAGCCTCTAACCAATTTGCAGTGAAAAATATTTATGGGAATCCTATTTTTATACTCAGAAAGGGATATTTCATGTTGCTTCTTTTTGTTAGAGTCTGAAGAGATTTTTTTCCCCTAACAACTATTTATTATCTATAATTTAGTTAATGTAGCCAGATCTTCAAATACAGAAGATACTTGTTCCACCTCATGATAATCATGTTTGGTTTTAGTACTGGAGAGGTCTCCAGCCAGGAATTAATCTACAGGACTGTCATCAAGTCATATACTGACTCTCTAGTTCATAAGCTTCTTTTCATATTAATAGATGATGCAACTCAATAAGCATACATTTTCAGAAGGCCTCTGTTCTGATAACCCAAAAATTTGTTTTATAGGTAAGCCTACTTCAATCTATCTCTTTTCCTGTGAAGTGAATGCCCCTTAGTGGTTGGAGAGCATTTGGTTTGCTCCTGGAGTGCACCCTCCAGTTTCATTTCATCTGAAAAGAATCTACTCTGTTGTAATTTGTCTGCTCTGCAATGTGACCTAAAATATCATAAACAGGAACAACTGGGAAATTGAATTTGTTTGGGGCAGTATTGTTGATATGAGGTGAAGTGCTCATAGAGATGCACTTATGGCAGATTATAGGTATGGCTCAAGAGTGCCTTGATTATGAGCTGGTTTTAGAAGTTACTAGTTGCTAAAAGCTGCGTTTAATCTGGAAAAAATCCCAATATTGCAGTTCCTGAATGTTTTTTCTAAGTCTTCAAAAATCCCCCTGCATTCTCCCAAATTCCAAATGATGTGGTTCTGTGTGCATGAAAATGAGGGCATTTTTCTGAGCTAACCTAATAGTTTCCTTTAGAATCTGAGACACATTCCAGTATTTTGAGCAATGCATTAGAAGCATTTTTTGCAGAAATTTACAAGATTAAGTTGTTTGCATGAAGTTCCCAGCTTAATAAGAAATATCTGCTTCAGCTTTTAATTTTTTTTATGGATGTGGATATAATTCAGGGAATTGCACTTGTTACTTCTAGTTGTACAAATAGGCATGGCCTTTTCAGGTTTATGTTTGAATCCTATCTTTTTTCATCACAAGCCCATTCATTTGAGGTTACAATCCATCTTTGTGAGGTTACCTAGGTAGACTTTGAATTTTTTTTAAACTGCACACATTTAATACTGCTTTTATCTCTGCAGCTTTCATGTGTTCTGCAACCGTGCTATGGTACAATAAACAAAAAAACAAATAAATGTTTAATGTCCCATAAGGAGTGAAATTGTAACTTGCCTCTTCCCCCAGAAGCATAAAGACTATTTGGGCAGGGGACTAAACGCGGCTAATACTTTGCCTAATAGATAGAAATAAAATCAGCTGAAAAACATGACAACACCTCTATAAAACCCCATGATCAGTAAATGTGCATTTTTTGAGAAGGGGTACTGTTAATTTCCACAGGAAAAGCCATCCAAGATTTCAAATAGCTGCAGAAATTTGACTTAAGACTGGAGGCAATGTAAGTAAAAGGACTATTTACAGATGGACAGTAAAGGAACCCTAAATGTATTGCCCAGTTTGGTGCTATGAACTTGTTCTGACCTGCTGTTTTTAGTGTTTTGTGCTAACTGCTTCCCTCCACTCTGAATCATCTAAAACACATTCTAACATTCTAGAGTTAGAATGAATATATAATTTCTGGAGTTTTCATGGAAGCAGAAAATTCAAAGCAAAACCCACCTCACATCCCCCTCTCCCACCCACCACTGGTAGCAATCTATTCCCCAGGAAAATGCTGCAGGTGTCACTGGTGGACTCCTAATATGCTGGATAGGACAAGCTCTTCCTAGAGGAGCAGGAGAAAAAGCAAGTCCTGGATATATCTTGCATTTTTATCCTGTGCCCTGGGGTGTGGTCTCCTGAGGACACGGATGTTTCTTCTTATTCCATGAGATGGGGACAGCCATCAAAAAAGATCTTGATTTAAAGAGAGGCACAGACTCCACTCAGCCTTGTCCAAAGCCATGATGGTGTCACGGCACTTTGTGAGATCACAATAGTTTTATTTGGTATACAGATTGTGAAACACACACACCTGTGCACCCTTACTTCTCCAGATGGTGTCTTGATTAAAGGTTTTTTGCTGAATGAAAAAAGTCTTTGATATGTAAAGACAGAAAAGACTGTCACTTATTATACCTTTAAAAGTGTATATGACAACAGTGAAACAACTGTATTCTCTTTATTCTACAATTTCTCATACTTATGTTGGACTAAATAAATAACTGTCAGCTTCAAGCATACAAAAATCATGACTCAGGTCTTTATAAATGCCATGAACTTCAAAGGGTGTATTTTCTTTACCTTATGTTCTTGAGCCAGTCGAGATCACATTTTTAAACTTTTCTCCATAAATAAAAGAATTATATATTTACTGTTTTGGTTTTAAATGATTTAACCCTTCCCACCACCAAATAATATGGCACTTGATGAAATCTTGAGGGTTCGTAGGACTTTAAGGAACTGTAGCTTTTCAGTACCCCAGATTTGTTGCCACTATAATATTTTATGCTGAATAAAACTGAGGGACTGTTGCAAAACACAGCTTTTATTTTATCTGTCTTCCCTTTTGCTGCCTTGCAGCAGGGAAAGTATGTTGGTGCATCATTCAGAGTGAAAACTGTAAATCCACTTTTCAGGCACCTGGGGGGGACTGTTATGTGCTCTGACCCAAACCAAAGAATTGTTTTGAAATTAGCCTCAAGCTTTCATGTCAAATCTCCCAGAGCTTTTTCAGGAGCTTAATCCTGGCTGCCACTTTCTCCTTACATGCTGAATTCTGGGAAGCAAGTGAATGGTAGGGAACTTTCTCTCTTCATAGGGAGAAAACAAGAATTAAGACCCCAACCTGAGAAACATAAATGAGGTACATGACCAAGAAACAAAATATATAATGCAACTGACAGAAAACTTATTTAAAATTTTGCATTATTATTTACAACTAAAATGTTTAAGAAACCTGCATTTTGGCATATTTTGTCAACTTCTATTTCGAAGGGAACACTGGCATTGTTTACAGCTTGCTTTACTCAAATCCCAATCGGCAGAGCACTATGTTTGTCTTCAGTATTCAAGCCATTAAAAGTGATTGGAATGTTATCTTGTCTTCCTATACTTGCTCTTTTTTGTCTCACAGGTTGAAGCGCCATCTCAGTTTTAATTTTGCATCTGACACAAAGTGAAGTCGGCATTTCTTAATCATTTTCAAAAAAGGTCATATGAAATTGTCTCACATCTCATGAAAAACCTTGTTGCACTGTTTGATATATGGAGTTTCTGCCACCAAAACCAACTTTTTAGTAATCCTTTCTTTAATCACTTTCATAAACAGCATTTATTCCTATTTAAAATTTTTATTTTATTTCACAAGATCTTTTTGGCTTAGGGCCAAAGAAGAGCAGACTCCAAATTTTGCCTTCAGGGCTGTTTTTTCAAAGTCTCTTCCTCATTGAAATAAATCAGCAGTGACTGACACTACTTTGGATTTCAATTTGGATTTTGCATTTGAGTTACTATAGACTTATGGGTCTGGATTAAAGACATGATACCAGTAATTATTTATTGTTGTGAGGATTAGTTGTGCTGGGCCATCTCATGGTGAGAGGACCTGCTTTGGTCCTACACCTGCAGCATTTGCAGGCAAAAGAAAAGAGCTTATGCCCCTTATGGACAGGATGAGAGCAAATGGCCTCAAGTTGTACCAGGGGAGGTTTAGATATTAGGAAAAATTTATCCACAGAAAGGGTTATCAGGCATTGTAACAGACTGCTGAGGGAAACAGTGGGGTCACTATCCCTGGAACTGCTCAAAAAAAGTGTAGATATGGCACTTGAGGACACAATCAGTGGTAAACATAGTGGTGGTGTGTTGCTGCTGGTGGTGGGACTTTTGGACAAAGTTTATTAGAGAAGCCCTGCTGAAGAGCCATGAGGTGCAGAAAGGACCCCTGTGTTCTAAACTCCTTGTCAGAGAGGAGCCCAGGGGCAGCTGGAACTAATCTTAGTTTCAGAGTGTCAACAGTTTAAGTAACTTTGTTCTGCAAGATTAAAGAAGGCAAATCACATATATTTATATAAAATGAATTATTTGTTATGACAAATGATTAGACAAAAGGTCTTAAACAGAATGATTTACTACATGGTATAAAAGTTAAAACTACTAGAATCAAATATTATAGAGCACTATATTGAAGAAATTATATCAAAGCAATCATATTGAAGCTAACAGAAACTATTATTAAGAACAGATTGATTAACTCATGCATACCAATCCTTGTCGACAGATCTCTTTCACTCAGTGTCAAGGAGTATTCTTGAGGTGTGTTCCCGCATCAAGGGAGGAAACTTCACACACACAGTCCAAGAAGGAATATGTTAGAGGCCTCTACCATATGAAAGTGGACTGGACTTTTATAGTGTGAAAAGATAAGACTGCCAGTCATGGATCCTCATGTCAGTTTAGCAGCTTATCTGCCAAATCTTTGCCTTACTATCAGGATGTTAATTTGAGGCTGATGAGCCAAACTGGTTTTAACATAACAGCAAAGCAACAATGACATTTCCTCTCAGCCCACCACTGATAGCTTCCAAAATACTGCATTATTTGAGTTGTTTGACCATATTCCAAAGGCGGGTGAGAGTCCTGCTACCTGGTGCTAGGTTGTTGGTTGCATTTGAAGATCTCAGAGGTCTTTTCCTACCTTAAAAATTCTATACAAGAGGGCCACATATCTGTGGAGATTTTACTATTTAAACTAGAAGATACTTTATGTATTAATTCTGCAATTTGCGGTTTTCAACCTTTTCTTCACCCAACAAAAAACTCTGATTCTGATAGCGGTTTGTTTTCTTTCTGGTGTAGATTAGGCCAGTATTACTTGATCAAAGATAGAGTTTTCTTTCAAGATGATAGCATAAAACTTCATAAAACTTGAGATAGTCTCATTTAACTGTAAAATATTGAAGAATTCTTTGTAATATCATTATAAGACTCATATGTATAAAAACTCCACTATCATATATAATTCTTTTATAGTTTTTATACTGGTATTTTTTATGCTGGTATTTTTTTTTATACCTGCATTTGTTGAGTAATTTTGTATGTAAAATATGTGAGCCATTCCACTCAAGCTAATTGCAGCTTCTTAGTCCTGATGAATGATCTGTTTGTCAAGCTTTATCAGAGTATTTTGATAAAAAGAGATTTTTCCACACTGATTGCTGGAATCAGGGGAGAAGTTACAGGGAGGGAAGAAATTATGAAGGATGAAACAGATTTCTTTAGCTGACCTGTTATGTTTCAATGTTTAGCAATTGATGTGATATGATCTGATACTATTTCTTATGAATTTTCATAAATGGGGAGAAAAATAATGTATTATTGTAATATTTGTATCTTTTTTCAGTACTCATAGCACAATATGTTCTAATCATAAAAGAAGTTTTAAGAGGCCAAAGCTAAAAGTCAGCATTTTAACTAATTTTGGGGGTCCAACTGTCCAAAAAAAAAAAAAAAAAAAAAAAAAAAAAAAAAAAAAAAAAGATAATAACTTCAGTAATTTTAGAATATTTAGAGCATTTCTGAACACAGACTTTGTAAAAAAGACTGAATCTTCAGAAAACTATATCTTCTACAATATATAGTGACTAGTTGTATCTGTGAGCTTGCAGAAAGTGTGTGTTCCATGAGGATATAAATAGTTGAATCTTGTGTATGCTACATAGATTGTGAAAAACTGTAGAATGAATTGGGCTTTAAACATATGAACAGGTCTGCTTGAAATATCAACTGTCAGACTTGGTTTGCCAAAGTTTAATGTTACAATAGCTCAGTTTGCTGACAGATTTTTTCATTATGGCTAATATTACCAGCCTTAAAGAGCATCCTACCACAAAAAAGTTATTAAGGAAGAATAAGGTTTTAAAATTTTATCACTCAAGTCTTGATTTGAGACTCGTGCACCTTTCTTGTTGTCTACATTTGTGCAAAATACAATGAGAGAATTGGTCCTTGCATAGGATGGACCATGATATTGTGCTTCTACTGGAAAGAGTATTGTCCAGTAATGCTCCTTTAAGACTCTTTACAATCTCCCAATTTGATATGAGAAACAGGTAGTCAGGCAATTCTTTAATGCTCCAGTATATTTTAAAATTATTCAGATTTGCAGTTTAAGTATCTTCTATTTAACTATCTATCGCTGTGGGGGACACACAGGAACGAGGCAGGGAGTGCATCAAGAGGCTGCGTGGAGCTCTTGCAAGCAAGAGACCCCTCCTTTATTTTCCTGACTCTTTTTGTACATTTTACAAATTGCCCACCCCAGAGGTGGGACCCTTGGGAACCACTGGTCGTTTTCTAGAGACCATCACCGAAGCCCCTCCTCTGGGAACAGATGTGGGAACTTCGGTGATTTACAGAACATGACCTTGTGCATCAAGACCGTGCCTGGGAATGGAATTCCCAAAACCAAAACATGCAGGCACGAGCATGGCAACAACTATCCATTAAGAATGTGTTTTTACTTCAGCAGTACTGAGACTCCCAGACAGATGCTTTCACTCTATTTTGGGATACCTAATCAAAACATCATCTCTGCCATAAACAGAAACATATTTGTGGTCCTTAATTATTCTGGTAATGAAGAAACATATAATTTCTTTCAAATGAAGTATGTCCAAATTAGATCCAAGGAGAAAATGAAAGCATGCAGAAAAAGAAAGCATGCTAAAAATAAATGTTGCAGCTAATGATTTGCTGAATCATCTAAAATGCTATGTATTAATTCACGGTGTAATGTGTAGATATAAATAGTTTTATCTGTCAGTCAGCAGTCACTGTCTATTGTGACTTTTATGTGTGATCTATAAATGACTGCAAGCACTGACAGCCTAATAGATGTCTGAACTATGGGTAATGGCAATAGTTTATCTAATCAGAATTGATATTTTAAATATGTGCTTCATAAAATTGCTGTGGTTGTCCAGCTACTACTTTCAGACACTGTTTCACTGGGATCAAATTTGAGGGACAAATGAAGGAGGCAAGTATCTACTTTGAAGGAATTAATTTTGGAACTGCTTCATGTAATTGCTACTCTGTGATAACAACATTATTAAGCTATTATGAGTGGCTTGAGAGGTATTCCATGCAGTTTTATAAATAGTTTTTGAATAAATTTTTTCTAGCTTAAGAATTTGAAGAAATATGGCATTATCAGTTACTTAGCCTATCTTACATAAGAAAAACATTATCCAAAAAAAACCCCCATAGCTTACAAACATGAAATAATATGGTTCCCAAGGCTGTTATTGACCAGAATTCACTTGTGATTAGGAAATCACCTGACTTCCTGACTAATCCAGACAGGTTTAGCTGTTGCTGTATAACTCTTCGTGTTCTGAGTAATCTTTTCATATTTGGCACACTGAGTGCTGCTATATACATACTGTTTGCAGGGACTAAGTTCTTCTGAGTTTCCAGAGTGAGTTCTGAAGCAGACCTGTATATTGGGCTGCTATGGTTTGAGCCCAGCTGGAAATTAAGCACTTCACTCCATTCCCTTTCTCTATGTCTACCCTAGTGGAATGGGGAGGAGAATCAAAGTAAAATTTGTATGTTGAGATACATAATAAATGAAACTAAAGCAAAATACGGCAATAGTGGTAAATTATAATATTAATGTAAACAAAAAGGAAAGACTAAGTGATACAACGTGCAGTTGCTCATCACCCACTGACTGATGCTAGATCCTCTTTCTGAACCTAGATCAACTCCCCTTCTGGGTAACTCCCCGCAGTTTATATACTGGGCAGGCTGTTCTATGGTGTGGAGTATCCTTTTGGTCAGTTCAGGTCACCTGTCCCAGCTATGCTCACTCCAAGTTTCCTTTGAATACCTCCTCACTGGCAGAGCATGAGACTTAGGATAAACATGACTTAGCAAAAACCCAAACATCAGTGTTATCAACAATATTCTCCTTCTGAATTCATAGCACCATTCTGATTTCAATTCCAAGACATAGCAGTGTAACAACTACTGTGAAGAAACTAACCAGGATAGGACTGACAACCCTGTAACTTTTAAGGGATGTTAAGTAGCTAAAACTGGTTATAAATTTATTATTAACTTAGAATTTTTAAGCGCACCTAGAATATATTTGTGTCAGTAGCACTGAAAAGAAAAACAAAGGAGACAGGCAACTTCAGCTTAGGAGAAAGGCAATTTAGGGTTTTGGGAACCCTTAGAATGCAGCTAATATTTAAGGCAAAAAAACCCCAAACAAACGAAACAAAACAAACAAAAAAATCCCACACAAACAACTAAAAACTCATTGCTTTGTTTTCTGGCTTTTTTAACAGTTTAGACTATAGTCTGATGAAAAATTGGAGCTAAACACAAACCAACAAAATAAGATGGGATTCAATGAAAAAAATGGGGTTATTAAGTCTAACTTGTATCAAAAAGAACTAACTGATTTTCCTAAAAAGAAAAAGAATTTTTTATACATTACCCAGGGAAACTGTTGATAAGTATGGCACAGGTTCATTCAAGAAGAAATAAAGTTAGAAAGATGAGGGAATGGGCAAAATTGAAGCAACAGTGGGTCAGGCAGAAATGTTATTGTTCTGAACTAAATTACTAAATGAATTTTGGGGATTGGGATCTGATCTGTTTGCAGTAACACGGTATTAATATTATTGTAGCAGGATGGAGAATAGGTTATGAAATTCTCTGGTTAATACTGTAGACAAAAGAAGAAAGACAAACTCAGAACAGGTTCTCATCTGAAGGCATTTTAAGGTAATCAGGTTACAGAGGGAGTATTTCATACAAATGAGAACTAGAAGAGCTTGACTTTCTTAGTTCAACAAAAAAAAAGCTGGAAGAGATTCCTTAAGTACTCACTGTGTGAGTGCAAAGGAGAAGGGAGAGGTATTTAACCAGAAAAACCCCAATCATAACAGTGTGGAAGCATATTGGTATGTGCTGGCTATTTTTAATTATAATAGAACAACTGAATATTTACATAAAGGAAGACTTGAAGTAGCTTTCCAACGGAATGTTCTTGTCAAACATCTAGATTATTTTTAAGACAATTTGAACATGAGGTATGGTATGGTATGGTATGGTATGGTATGGTATGGTATGGTATGGTATGGTATGGTATGGTATGGTATGGTATGGTATGGCATGGAGGCTGGCTAGAGGTTTCCCCAAATGGCTTCTCACTACCCTGTGCCTAATATGCTGACTCCACGAATTTGTTTACCCTCTAAGGCTATTCCTTCCAAACTTATCCAATAGATTTATGAAGTTTATGTAGACTGAAGTTTATGACTGATAGCAGTATGTGACACTCAATGTTTCAGTACAGTGATGAAGGTAGTTGGGTCTCATAGTATGTCTTATTTTTTATTAGCTGTTTCAGCTAACCTCATAAAAGATGTAACATCTCTATGCAAACTTTTCCTCTCCTTCCTAAACTCAAGGATTGCAAAACCTACTTATATAAATATATGTTTACTCTGCAGTTGTATTTTGCAGCATAAGAAAACCTACAAAGCTAATGGTCATGCCATGATTTGATTTGTCAGTAAATAAAATTTGGTTTTGTGTTCTCAGTCTAGTGAAAGCCATGAACACTAAGCACATTGCAAGTTTTTCAAAAATATAATTAGCTATGGTGCACTACTTACTGTAATTAATGCTCTCCTTCTAGTGTGGAAATCCCCAAGTTCCTCAAAGATAACACTAAATGTTTCTAATTCTGTCTGGCAGCTCAATAATATTTTTTGAGCCTGAGATCTAATTAAAATATGGTGCTCTTTGATATGAAGCAGATCAAAGTTAAATTTGGTATTCTTAGCATCCACTTTTTTTCTGTCTCCGAATGCACACTTCTACTGTCTGAAACTCCTTTGCAGAAGTTCAGCAGACTGTTACCTTCTCTGAAGATTTTTTCTGCATCATTTGAAGTCTCTGACTTTGATAGACTCAGTGGAATAGATACTATGTGTGCACTGGGATTTATGCATAGATAGAGTAAGAAACAGGATGCAGCATATTCACAGCTAATTTAAATCAGCAGTGAAACACCGCAGTTCAAGTGATTAATAACTGCTGAAGCTATTGCCTAATGGCTTTTGCATAAGAAAACTCATGCACACTGATAAGCAATCTTTTCTATTTAGAAGGATTGAATGAAGGATAATATAGGTGAACGTGTGCTTACATATAACCTGGGATACTCTCGATCTTTACTACTAGCAGCTGGGAGAACTACTCAGAGAGAAATTTTCAAAGCATCCAACTGTGGGAAATGCTGTTCTCTGCCTGAAATCCTATTTCAGCCTTCAGTATAGTTGAAAATATTGATGTTTCAATGAATAAGATCTCTTTTTTCTTATCGTGGCTACTAGATATGATTTGTATTAGGCATTATTCAGGCACTGTGAAAGATGTTTTCTGCCTAGTTAGAATAGAGTAGAATAGGCAGGTAGGGAAATAGTTGTATTTTACCATTCATTTCAATGGGGAGTTTTTCCAAAGTACGTACCAAAGTAGGACATCTGATTAAAAGTAAAAATTAATTAACTACAATGTCTATATCCTGGACAACAGATATGAAGAGAAGATAAAGATGGTATTCATACTAAATTCCCCTGTTCTCAGTATTCCTGTTGCTAAGTTAGACATCTATCACTGTGATACTCCCTGGCATGTGGTGGTCATGGCACTTTGAACACAGTTTCAGTTTCAAGAGCTGTAGAATCCCAGATGTGTGCTTTTTGTTTGTAGAAATAAAACAAAAGCATGTGACAAGATCTCACACCCCAGATTATTCTCAAGTGGTGAGTCTAGTGATCAATTTTTTACTCTTATCAGGGCATTATTTCTACACACCTTTTCAGTTAGAAACTACAATTTGTTCCAATGTCTTCATAAATTTCAGAGTCTCCACGTATAGATGAACCTGCCTCCTTTCTTCTTACTCTTTTCTTTACCACCTCATCCTTGAGAAAAAAAGCCTTTCCAGGAGCCAAACTCAGCACCATGTGTCAGTCTTTAGAGATGTACTGACTGTTGGACAAGGCCAGATTTGCCAGACTGTCAGAGGCCAGCTCCATGTGCTGTACATACATGAAAACAGTGAATTTGTAGCAGTTTTGCATGTTTGGTCTGATTTTTTGTAATTCTATATTGGCTGAAAACCAAGCAAGATCTTTCTATTGCTACAATACTCCAGCAAGGAAAAACAACCTTTTGGAGCAATTGAAAGCTATGACTTCTACTAACAGGTTCTTCCTAAGCAAGTTAGATACAAGCTGAATGCTGCAGTATTTGGTGCTGCAGTAGCTCATTTAGAGATGCTCTGCTGCTTAGTGTAGTCTGTAGTCATAAGGAGAATGACAAGGCAGAGCACAGAATCTGAGGCAGGGATTGGCAAAATCATGTTGTGTGCCATAAAAGAAATGTTAACCTTTCCTTGGCAAATGCTGAGGGGAGAGATGTTTGTTAAGACTCTCCTCTCAATTGTTTTGGGTCTATTATGGGTCCCCACACTTCAGTCAAAATTTACAACTCTGATTCCATGCTGAAAATGGAGCTCTCAGTGTGCAGGAAGAAAATCAGTCCCTGTGACACCTAATGCCACAAAAATATGGGTGGGTTTTTTGTTTGTTCCTTTGTGTTTATTTTCTTACCTATTATGCAGGAATTTAGGGCTTTGAAAATCTAAGAAACTTTGGTGTTTGATGTGTCTGGATTCCTCTTTTCCCTTGATTAGACCCAGGAGGTGCAGATAGCTTGTAGCAGCTCCTGAGATTGAGGAGACTCTTCAACTAGGATGGAAACACTTCTGTGCCTCTTGGGTGTCTGCTCTTCAAGACTTGTCTTAAATACATTGATGAAGAGGAAGAATGACCTCAACAGTCCACCACTCGCAAACATTTTACTCATTCAGTCATTACCTGGGAAAATTAAGTGAGTACCCAGACAATGCCATGGACACAGACAAGTGGTGTCCCTTAGGAGCAGTGCTATTTAATATTTTCATTAACAACATAGATGAAGGGATTGAGTGCACCCTCAGAAAGTTTGCTGATGACACCAAGCTGCATGGTGCTGTTCACACACCTGAAGGATGGGATGCTATCCAGAGGGACCTGGACAAATTTAAGAACTGGGACCATGAGAATTTCATGAGGTTTAATAAGATCAGGTGCAAGGTGCTGCACTTGGATCAGGGTAGCTGCCAGTATGAACAAAGGCTGGGGATGAACAGATTGAGATAACACCTGCTGAGAAGGACTTGGGGGTGCTGCTGGGTGAGGCTGGACATGACCCAGTCATGGGCACTCACAACCCAGAAAGCCAAATGTGTCCTGGGCTGCATCCAAAGCAGTGCGGGCAGCAGGGGAGGGAGGGGATTCTGCCCCTCTGCACTGGTGAGACCAACCCTGGAATGCTGCATCCAGTCCTGGGGTCCCCAGCACAGGAAGGACATCAACTATTGCGCTGTGTCCAGACAAGAATGCCAAGATGATTAGAGGGATGAAGCACATCTTCTGCAATGACAGGCTGAGAGAATTGGGATTGTTCAGCCAGGAGAAGAGAAAGTTTTGGTAAGACCTAATTGCAGCCTTCCAGTACCTGAAGGGAGCCTACAACAAAGCCAGAGAGAGACTTTTCAAAACAGCATGCAGAATAAGGGGGAATGATTTCAAACTGAAAGAGAGTAGGTGTAGATTAGATATTAGGAAAGAGGTCTTTACTGTGAAGGTTGTGAGGCACTGGAACAGGTTTTCATGAGAAGCTGTCGATGCTCCATCCCTGGGAGTGTTCAAGAGTAGGTTGGCTGGGGCTCTGAGCAACACGGTAATGGAAGTTGCCCCTGCCCATAGCAACAGTGTTGAAAATAGATGAACTTTAAGGTCTCTTCCATCTCAAATTATTCTATGATTCTACGAAAATTTGTAAGTAGCAGCACTTGTCAGGATCTAGAAAGGCTGGAAACCAGCTGAAATATGAGCTCATGGAAATGTATTCTTAACTTTATTTTCAATATCAGGTGTACGAGTTCTTTGACTCTAAGGCCTACAGAAAATTACTTATTTCAGCGTTGTGGATTCAATTACAAATGATGCCAAGCCAGAGACTAAACCATTTTGAAGAGATACTTAATTATAAGGTGGTAATTACCTTGTAGGAGAACCTGTGTTTAGATGATACATTGCTACCAAAGTAATTAACTTGGTAGAAGTGAGAACCATTACATCTTCACTGCAGGAACTTGCTGCCAAGCTTTCCATGGCTCTTGCAGGAAACAAAGGCAGCATTCAAAGAAACCCAGTGTCTTCTTTCCACACAGTGTAGTTTATGTCAAAATATTCAGAACAGAGACTAAAGGCTCAGAGAGATGCTTTTAAAGACTCTTCTCTCATTCAGGAATTGCACTTTTTTTTTTTTTTTCTTTCAGAAACACCATATGCACTCCTCAGAGAAATGGAAAGAGAAGTGTGACTTTTGTAAAGCATTAATTGACAGGGGTGAAGATGGGGAAATAAGTAAAACAAATTATAATTGTAGTAAAACAATTTCTTTTTGTCCATCTGAGGCTCATAGGTGTTCGGTAAGATGCCACTCATAATTTATTTTGGTAAGAAATAATTGTCTAGCTTCAACAATGTGTCTAAAAAGCAGTAGAATTTAGACTGAGGTGATCACATCTGAGTGAATACCAAATCCATCCCTAAATCCTGACAGCTGTAGACAAGTCTATATGACTGTGCAGAGTATTCAGGATTATTTGTTGGCTTGCTTTACACTGGTTTTAAAAACTCAGGCACATGTAATGTGTTGTAACATGTTGAGTCAATGCATATTTCATCACATAACAAACCAATGACAAATCAATGGAGTTCTGAGAAAAGTGAGGATTATGGGGGGTTGGTTTTTGTTTTGTTTTGGAGTTGTTGGTTTAGTTGGTGGGGGGAGATACACGTGGGATTTTTTTTCTCCCTAAGAAACGTCATTTTGAGATGATTATTTCATTCCTTGAATTCCTTGCCACAACTTGACAGTGGCAGAGTAAACTTCTCCTTTTCTTTCTCTGTTTGTTCTAGATGGAAGAAATTACCTTTCAGAACAAAAAGCAAGTTCATGTCTTTTATATCCTTCTTCCTCTTCAATGTAGTGTCAATGATGTGTGTTTGTTACGTGAATTTTGTTTTATTGAGAGCAATTTTACTTAGCAAGTAATTGTAATAAGGTTACCAGTCATTTCCAAGTACAACTTCTCTCCCTGTCTTCCCTACTTTTTATTTTACATGAGTGCACCATGGCAAGTCTCCTTACTTTCTACATTTCTACTGAATGCTACTGTCGACTCTTCATCAACTCCAAAATCACATCTGCACCATTTTTGTGGAACATACAGATTGGTTGCCCACATAAAAAAATTCTGCTTTCTTAACAAGAAGCCAAAGTACCCTACAATCTAGCCTGTAGTTAAGGTGCAGATTTAGTCACTCTGGACTTTCAAGCACTCAGAAAATATAAAATAAGTCCCATTTTACCAGCTTGTTTTACACAACCCTCAACAGTGGGACATTAACCTCTTCAGATAATTGATTTGTGTTCACTTTAACGAGGATGGAAAATAGTTTCTGTAAAACCAGAAATTTTTCTATTCTTACATATCTCATCTTACTAAACAGGAATAGTGTATTTAAATTCTAAGTAATGTTGCCAAACTCTAGTCTGAATATTGGCATAACATACAACCCCAATTGTTTTTAATCCTACTTAGACTTCCTACAGTTTTTTTCTCAAATATCTTAAAGGTATTACTAAAGCAAAGTTTAAACAGGGTGTTAAAGAAGGGCTGAAACAAAAGCTCTCTTTAATTAAAGCTGAGTAAGTAAGGACAGAGAAAAATAGCCAACCTGTACCACCACAGAGGAATCATGTTGTAATTCACTTGTTCATATTATGTTTTCTGGGGGTCATTCTAACCACATTGAAATCACCACAATTCAGTTTCTCCATGGCTGCTTCTGAGTTATACAAATGCAGGGAGAGAGAACCAAAGTAATTTATATGGGCTCCAGAAGAACGTCATCAAATATATTTTCTTGAATTTTGCTTGTGGTGCTATCATCTTGGCCTCCCTTTGCCTTGCAGGTTGAGTCACTTCATGCATAGTCTCAATTTTTAATTCATCATTTCGTGAAAACTTTGATCACCACCCCCACATAAGTACTATTTTACACAATTAATTTTTAATTTGTGTCTTACATAAATAATTTAACATTATTTTTCTGAATGAAAATAAGAATACAATGAATGATTTTTAAAAATTGATGATACTAACAATATTCAGTTGTTATATGGGATCATTCTGTGTTTTCTAAAGAAAGATTTTTCTTCTTCTACAGGAAGATTTTAGGGTTCTATGATAAACAAATTTATAAAGACTTTCTCTCAAAATGAGCTACATTTCTCTTGGTTTTTTTGGCCTATCAATAATGGATGGCTTTTATTGTGAATACACACTTACTTCAAGATAATTCAAATTTGGAGGGAAAAAGTATGTGAGGATAAACTTGTATCTTGCAGAATGCAAGTTTAGTAAGAGAGAGGTACTTGTCTTCTGTTTGTTTAGTATAATTAAGTTTAGAATGGTGACCTTTCAGTTCCTTGCAAATAATATAGTATTCAGCTGGTTGTGGAAAGTTACACAAATTATTATGTGAAACAAAAAGTACAGATTAATATAGATGGCCAGCACCCATAATTAATGCCTCTCCATCTGTGATAGAAAAGGTGTATCTATATGACATTGTGTAAAGGAAGGATAGGAGATCACAACAAATTGCTATCTTCTTTCTCTTGAAGGCTGCCTCTTTTAATTTATGTTATAATCAAATATGGTTCAATAATTTCTTCAAGCTTGGATGGTGTCTAGCCACTGGCATTCCAAATGCTGCAACAGATCTGATAGTGCTCGCTAATTAGAGCTTACTGAGTTTTAGCCAGAGTTTGAACTTCTAATATCTTACATGTTTTCTAATGATCTTCCTTGGGACCTGAGTTTAGAAAACCAGCCAGTTCCTAAACACTATTTATCAACTGCTCCTTCATTTTTTCCTCTTTACTAATAACTCACAAGCATAGGCCTTTTAGTCATTATCCCATATAAATCCCAGAAAATCACCTGAAACAGGTGCTAGTTCTCTGGTATTTAGAGAATGTGAACTTGAAAATATATCTTTTCCTTATATTTTTAGCTTCAAGTTTGCTAAATAGATATATGTATAAAGGTTTTGTTGCCTGTATTTATGAAGAGAAGTTGATGAATAAGTGTACAACCATATTAGTGAGTAGGGGGGAAAAGAGGCTGATAGGTGTGATTGTACCAACTTGAGACTAGAATTGAATCTGGCAAAACATCTCTGTGACAGATGCTTGATATCAGGGATTGAAAAAGTAGCTCAGTTCTCATGTCTGGACTCCTGACACAAGACCACCTTTAGCTTTGGTCACCTTATCTCTCACCCATAAGCTGGAGTAAAAGTCCCAAATAACTTGTGATTTGCTGTCAATCTGGAGGTACCTACACATGCTGCTGAGTGAGTTCTGCTGTTCTCCCTGCAATGCTCATGTCAGGGACTCATAGAGAATTTGTATGGCTCTATTTGTGTACATGAAAACTCCCATGATATTCCTACATTTCAAGACAGAGAAAATATTTTTGCAGCTCCCTGGAGCCTTGGAAGTCAGTGATCGCCATTGGAAAGAGGGCTGCCACAATGGTTATTTGCAGACAGTGTGTGGGAGAGTGACTTCATGCAGCAATTGTCTTATTTCTATAAATAAAATATACCTACTGAAAAAGGAAACACATTTTCAGTAAAAAGAGTATTTGTAAGTCCATGGCAAGTTTGTGGTGCAGAGAGCTGACTCCTCTCTCCTCCCAGATAACTGACGTAATATGTACCCAAAACTGCTACAAGAACTGTGTTTCAGAAAGGAAGAAAACTAGCTAAGAAAACTACCTAAAAAACCACATACCTATGTTAAATACAGGAATTACAGCTGATTAAACCAGAGTGTATGAGTATTTCATGCCCAGCATACACATACATGTACTCATCTGAGTGGATCAAGCCCTTTGCAAGGGGGCCTTGAGCTGGCCCGAGCATGGAGGCAAAACATTCCCATGTTCCCATGAGGTGAGACAAGTCTCGGAGACTGCAAAATGCTCTGTCCAGTAAGCAGCCTTTCGAGAGAACACTAAAGACTAAGCTGGACTAAATAACTTCTACAAGCAAAGGAAAAAATTTCTTGGAATTAGATCATACTCAGTCAATTGCACCCAAACAAAGAGTAATAACTTCAAAAAATTTCATAACTGAAATATTTACAACAAAATTATCATAAACTCATAAGCACAAAGTCCAAATGAGTATTGGTTCTGATATAGAGACACTTTAAAGAGTCAGGTCATTTTAATGTTTGTATCCATCGAGGCTTATGGTCTACTTGTTTTGGTTGTGGTCTCTGTTCCAGGACATATCTTCCCAGGCATAAAGTTTCAAGGAGCACATGAGGATATTCTCCCTTGGAATTAATCTCAACGGAGTGAGCAAAACATTCCCTCTAATTTGTGTCTGTATTACAACTCCTGGTAGACAGGGTTTCTTTCCGTTAATGCCTCTGTTGCTATGCCACTCTTGTATTTTCACTTCTGCTTTCACTACATCCTTTTACTGCTTCCTTCAGCCCACCCAGCACTACCAGGCCTGTTGTTTTTTGAGCTACTATTGGGAATTCTCTATATAACTTTCACTTCCAGTCTGTAAGAAACAAAGCCCTGCACTCACTTGAGTCTTTACCTGTGAAGACACAAGACAGTAGGTCTAATGATGTAGTTCGATGGTGTAATAAAAGGGCAGTGCATAGCTAAAATGGTTGCCTGTAACTTTTAGGTTTAGAATTAAAAAAGCAGTAAACTTTGTACTTCTTAGAGCAGTCCTCAGTGAATCAGTGGTGTTTTTCACAGGTACAGAGCTTTCTTCATTACAGTTTTCCACCGTATGCAGTCTTTTAAAATACTATTTTCTATTGATTCTTGCACGGTTTGCTGTACACTCCCTTGGGAAAAAAAAAAAAAAGGGTATTGCAATAATTGATGGTAGATGATTATATCTAGAAAAATTACATGCTCAAGGTGGTTATGGCAACCACATATCTTGGTACACTTTCACAGCAAAATTTTATCTGTCATATGACCTGGAATACATAAGGACAAATCTATAAACCACTGTATATATCATCTCTGTTGATATATTTATTCTATGACTTTTTAAGTACTGGCTAGGTCATGTAAACTAAAGAGTAGTATTGAGGAAAGTCAAGAGATCTGCATGTTGATCTGGACAAATAATTACAAATGTTCACATATTTAACCTTAATGTGTAGATATGTGAACTATATGGTCATTTTAGGTAGCAAATAAGCAAAAAGTTGTTCCAATATTACGACATAATTTTGTACCCAGTGCCATGATTCATATGTGTTATGAAAATAAGGGATGTATCTTGGGTTATGGAACCAAAAATGTGTATTCTATTTCATTTGTTGAAAGCAGTTGGGGAGATGATTTTTTTTCTTTATCTCTTGTAACTCTGGGAGAAGGGGGAGTGGATGCCTTCTGATAATGGGCCAACTGTTAAAACCAGGTAGGGCAGTGTTTCTTATCTCTTTCACCACCCGTCCTCCCTCCAGGGGAATTTTTTCTGCTAATGGGCCATTCAGACGACCCCAAACTATACCCTCCTCAAAAGCAGTACATCCACATTCCATCATCCCATTGTGAGATGCTCCACCCACTGAGGGAAGCCAACCATTCCTACCTGGATAAAACTGAGACGTAGGAACACAAAGTATCTGGCTTCACCCGAATCCCGGAGGAATACTGGACCCCTTCTCACCATCACTGGACCCTTGTTCTACAGGATCATCTCTACTTCAACAGAACCAAATCTGCCACTCCAGGAGGAATTAGTTTTGGACTGCTTCCAACATCCTGACCAACAGGGTGTCAGGTTGTAGCTCTGACTCCGTCAGGGTTTTCCAGGATTGCTTGTTTGTTTGGTTGGTTGGTTGGTTTTGTTTTCTACTACATTTGTATTGTTAATATTCCTAGTAAAGAACTGTTATTCCTATTCCCAAATCTTTGCCTGAAAGCCCTTAATTGCAAAATTATAATTTGGAGGGGGTGAGGGGTTCTCCATTCTAACGGAAACTCCAGCTTTCCCTGGCAGATACCTCTCTTTCCAAACCAAGACAGGATGCAAATTAGTGTCTCACATTATAGCCTGAGAAAAAAAGAAAAATCTTCTATAGAAATAGAAGTCTAGAGTGTTGCTGTATACTACACTGATTAAAAATGTGAAAAAACCCCAAAAAATAACATGACCTGTAGGTCAAAAACTGAAGACAAAGCAAACCTTCAAAATTACATTGAAATAATAATTATAAAAATAATTATTAATAACAATTTCAGTATTTAGTTTCATTTTAATTAATAATAATATTTAAATGTAATTATAACTACTAATACTAATTTTTAGTAGTTATTTTTAGGCATAAAGAGTAACAAATAATTGGGGAAAAGAAAGGAGAAAAGGCAGCATGTTTTTTGTATTTTGTGCTATATTTTATATTGAAAATAGAATCACAGAAAATACCTACCAAGAAAAACGCATCGGACCATGAGAATTCTTTTTCTTTCTAAATTTAGTATTAAAATATAATACTTACTTGATGCATGCTTTTATTTGTTCTCAAGGTACTCTTTCTTTTTAAGCACATTTTTACCTAGCCTTGGAAAGTTCTTGTTTCTTAACTAGTCTCACTGCCTGTGTTGCCTCCAACAACATAAATATAAAAATGATTGTGTAATTTATTATGTTTTCCAACTGAATAGTTGAATGATAAAACTGAGAACTTTTATTGTATTTATCTTTAGTTTCTCTTATTGTAAAAAAAAGAGGCAACTAGATACATCCTGTTGCAGCTGAAAACAGCTTTTCTCATTCAGAAGTGCTACTGAAAAAATAAGCCTTTCCACAGCATTACATAAATAGTGTTATTCACTTGTCCTTATGAAATAAGAAACGTGCAATTTCACTGGTGCATCTTCAAAGTCATTGTAGCTGCAGGCAGACTAAACAGCACTACTCTTTTGAACTCCCCTGTTTTCTTTCGATATCCTCTAGTTGTTACTTTTGATCTCTTATGGATAGTCAAAGGTTCTTGTTTGGTATTGAGGCGTACATTTTGGTGCTGCAGAGTTTGATGTCATTCAAGAGATGTAGGACCAAGTACACTCTCCTGCACTTGACAGAATGGTCTAAAAATTATTGAGTTTTCAGCTCTCAAATGCTAAAATTTATTTTGCAGAAATAACTGCAAAAGGCTGGATTTGCATACAAAAGCATATGTAAAATGCATGAGGAATTTAAATGCCTTAATACATCTTTCATAATGAAAATTAATACCATTCTCAAGGTTGAGGTGATGCAAAACTTAATTTAGTTTATGGCCAATCAAAATCAGAGTAGGATAATAAGACATAAGAATTAATCTAAACTCTCCTGCTTCCCACCTCTCTCTTCTTCCTGGGCTCAACTTCACTCACAATTTCTCTATCTCCTCCCCTGCTACAATGGCACAGGGGGATGGGGAATGGGAAGCATGGTCATTTCATAAATATGTGTTTCTGCCATTTCTTCCTCCTCATGTCTTCCCCTGCTCCAGTGTGAGCTGCTGCCCACAAGACACTGTGGGTGTCTTCTTCATTAACTTCTCCAAAGTTAGAGAAGAAGAATCCTTCTGATAGCCCACATTTCTTCATGGGCTTTCTGCATGGGTCCTTTCCATTGTGTATAGTCTTAAAGGAATGAATGGCTCCTGTGGATATCTAATCCATCATGGAATTCAGTGGGCTGCAGTGACACATCCTGCCTCACCATGGTCTTTATCTCAGGCTGCACAGGAATTTCTGCTCCAGCATCTGGAGCTCCTCCTCCACCCCACTTCTGCACTGACCTTGATGTCTGCAGAGCTGTTGCTCTCACATGTTCTTACTCCTTTCTTTCAGCCATTGTTACTCAGTGGTTTTTAACTCTTTTTAAATATCTTATTACAGAGGCACGACCATTGCTGCTGATGGACTTGCCCTGGCCAGGAGCAGGTCCATTCCGTAGCTGGCTAGAACTCTCTGTGTTATACATGGGGGCAATTCTGGCATCTTCTCCTATAATAGATCCCTGCAGCATCCCACAACCAAAACTTTGCCACACAAACACAATGCAAGCTGTTAGGATGTTTTCAGAATGCACAACATTCTCTATGATTATTTGCATAAAGTCCTGCAGAGTAAGAGCACCCAAGGTGATTTTGTATCCTGAGTCATGAAACTAGTGAAGTATTTTGCATTCTGTATGTTTTTCAAGGAAGATGATTGTTCATAAGACAAAGGGCTCAGGATAGTAGTATGATGTTCCTCAAAACTCTTTTCCCATGTTTTTTCTTAGATACCACTTCTTACACTGAACATGGGAAATGAAGGAATATATGAATACAAGGAAAGATCATAGACCTGAGCATCCAATTATTGCTCTTCTGAAGCATAATTTTGCATAAGGCCACTCTTGGAAATAGCCTTTTCTAATGTGAAGTTGAATTCTTCTCCTTCTGCTGTAATAAATTCTAATGCTAGTATCATTTTTATGGTGTTTATGTGGGATCAATACAATAGATATTGCAGAGATAATGGGAAAGATAAGAGTAAACAAACAAAATATTTAAATATGTCTCCACATTTTGATAAGTTAGATTAGTGTAGTGGAAAACAGTCAGAATGATCATATTAAAACTGTCTGTGGGTTGTTTCTCTTTCCCTAAGGAAAATGACAGGCAGCAGCCTTCATCTTGAATATGATTTGTGATTACTGCAATGCAAAAGAATAAGTGGAAAGCTGTTACTACCTCTCTGTCTCCCAGTCTTCTTGAGGAGGATTGTTACTGACAGCATTTGGAGCCAGAAGGACACTGAATGGGTGACAGAGAAGAGACAGACATTAGAAAATTATGTTCAAGAATTAGCTCCACTATTAATGAGATATTAGCTAGACAATTTAGACCATTCAACTGTTACAAGATAAATTGCACTGACAGTGAATTCCTAACATCACGTGTACTAGGTTTTCTTTCACCCATACCTTGGCAGTCTTTATCCAGCCCTTTTCCAGTTGAAATTCTAGATTTTTTGTTTGTCCTGTCCTTAATTTTAGGCAGTCACTTGGACAAGTCAGCCCTTCTATTGGTTAAAAGGAAAAAAAAATCCTCCAGAGTGAAATTTTAAATGCCCTTAGTTTCTTTTGCCTAGTTCTCTTCAGACCCACTCATACTATAGGTAAGGATTTTATTTTTCTTTAAACTTTAACCCTGGGTCTAGGCTGAGAAAAAGGACAAAGGACTAAAAAATGCCAGAAAGAACAGAATGCTTCTCATAAAAGAGCTTTACCAGCATTCCCAAGTTTTATTTGAAAGATAAGTGTTTTCTGCATATGCAATAAGGGTGATACTCCACTTTCACCCCAGGAACTCTCAGTCTGAACAGACAAAGGTGCCTGCGTCTGGTATTATATTCATCTTAAGTGAATTATTAATTTGAAAGATTCAAGACTGTTGAGATTAACAGAAATTTCTTTCATACATTTTCACACTTGCCACTATATTTTGGTGAATTTCTCTTTCTCCTGAAAAAAATACAACTCCAGCAGTCCCTTTTAGCTTTATGTTTCCCAGTTACAGAAAGTTACCACAGCAAGAATTCTTGATGCACAAGCATACTGCATCCACTACTCTTCTCTATTAAAAAAGGTTGACATTTTTTTTCAAGTAATATTTGGAAGATATTCCGCAGAATTGGCTGCAAACCCCTATGCAGGTATAGCACAAACTGACAAGAGAAAAAAATAACTGTGGAACAGGTGCAAGCATTTCACTTTCTGAAATCTTTTCAAAACTAAGCTGTTTAAAAAAGAGGGTTTGATGGTCCAAATCCTGCATAAGAGAGAGAGAAAGAAAAGTGTAATATGGGGACAGGATCTCTAATTTTCATGTGATTGCAATTGCTGGAAGCCTTATAGCCCAGGAGATAGAGCATTAAAAAAATAACCTGTCAGTCAAATCTGTATGTACAGAGGAAGAGAAGCATCACTGGGGAAGGCAGATGAGTCAAATTGTTGCTCAAACTGCTGAACATTTATTCTCCTAAAGGGTTTAATCTGATTCTTAACAGGTAGATTCTTCTTCCTGATGGGCAGTTGATGCCACTTTCAAAGAAGGTATATATTAAGAATCAGTTCGAACAAGCAATAAAAATTTCACCATTCAATTTTTATTTTTGTTTTAAGGCAGTTGTCCAAAAATTTTTGTTAAAATAAAATGGCAGAGAAGAAGAAACAAAAGAAGAGTAATTGAGAAGAAGATACTATTTCTTCAAAAGTGTAATTTAACAAAAATATGCCAGTGTCATCTGTCAGGGCAACTTTCCCTGTCCATCTGTCACGCTGACCTCCCATCACACTTGGCTTTCTGTCTTCAATTAATTTTGTTCACAAACATAAGATTTCCCTCATCAGCTGCACTGATTCCTGCAGTACATCACAGAAAAGAGCAAGACAGTGGTTGGGACAAAGTTTCTCCTGGTGTATTTCCCTGATGTCTTGGTTTGAGGGCAAGACCCTGCTAAGAAGCAGCTGAGCCTCTGTAACTGTCATGCTGCACAGAAGCTTCCTTGATTTATTTAATTTTTATAAGTCAACTGGAATCATAGGAGACAAGCCACCAGTTTATTCTGCAAAGGTCTGAGAACACTTGGTGATGTAGCATGAGGGCAGAAGAAAGACAAAGTTATGTGATAATTTTGTGACATTATCAGAACTTTGGCAAATGTGATTGTGGGTTTGTGTAAGAGAGGAGTGGTCTCTAGGTCATCATAGGACAAGTTATGCTCCAAAATGACCAAAAATACATGATGAATGCAGGGTCAACAATGCTGAAGAAAAGGCTGATTTGGAAATTATACCTGAGCTGTTTTCTGCCTCTTGGAATGCAAGTGGAATTCACGGAGATTGCGTAAATCTTGGGCAAGAAGCAAGGAATGCCACATAGCAGACTGCAGGCTTCCTTGTTTGAAGATTCTGGAATACTTTTAATAACTCTGGTACTTCAAAGCAGAGAATTTGGTTGATGTTTCAAGCAGATGAAGAAGGGCAGAGTTTTTTTGCAAGGTTAATTGCTTTTGTGGCTCACTGAGGAAGTGAGATGTTATTCTTGCTCTAAGTGATATTTCAAAAGTAATTGACTAAGTTAAAGCCAAGACTTTCATTTGCAGTGGGGAAATTTCCTGTTTGCACTCCATAGAAGCAAAAAGGAGCAGTGATTTCATTTTGAGTTATTGCAGGGAAACGCTTAAAAAAATTCTTTTGTTACGACTGAACTAAAACTGCAGTTATTATTTTGTTGTATGAGTAACAGAAAGGAATTAGATTACAGATATTTTAATTAATCTGACTTGATATTTTTAAAGCCTGGCAGCAATCTGTTTGTATTTACGTCATCCAATTATAGTTACAGAAAGTGAAGGCTAAAGATAATGCTTGAAGCCATGCACCAAACCTCCAGGAAGGAGATAGACCCAGGACCCTGACATCAGTTTAAGGAAAAGATGCAGAATTAAACCTATTAAGATATAAATAAAAGGGAATAAAAGTGTTTAAGACAAACAACATAATTTTTGTTAATACTGAGCATCTCCCCGTACAGTGGGTCCAACAATGACAGTCTTGGCTGCTGGACAGTCTTTGTAGAGGTGGTGGAAATTAGTTAATAGGCACTTCTGATGTTTATATCACAGTCCACTGGATCATAGAAATATCTGAAAATTGACTTACAGTGGTGGGACAAAGCAGTAAATCTAGTAGAAATTTTTGCAGGACTAAGAAAGCGAGAAATAATTTAAAAATACTTGCTGAACAGCTTCCTTGGATTCAAACCTGCAATTTAAGACTTATTTCTGCCAAAACCTTGATTTAGAAAGGCTATGTCAAGTTAATCAGGATCAATAAACCATTGATGAAGCATATATATGCTTGTTTTATTACTCTTTTCAATTAATTGGTAGCTAATTAGCACATTATCTTCATCTGCAAGAAGAGTAAAAAAAATATCTGAAATATTCAGCTGGATAAAACTGAGAACTTTGTCTTTCAAAGTCTGTGACTTGTTAGTACCTTATAGTTTTTACCACCATTTCTCATGTAATTGGGATTTTTTTGCTGTGAAAAGATCTTTGTCCTTTTACTATTTGCAAGCAGCTGATTAGAAGTATTCATTACTGAAAGTGAGTTTTAGTTGAGGTTTTTGGAGCACAGAAACAGACATCTGCTGTTGTTGGCATCAGCATTGTTTTTCAAAGTAATTCCCTTCAACAAATAGTGATATTTAAATGTTTAAGTTGAATGTTCAACAGCCACAAACAAGTTTCCAGTAAATTAACTGCCTAAAAGGAAACACAGATTTTCTTGTGTTTAAATGTACAACCAAAAAATATTGTATGCATTAAGAAACTCTTTTGTGTTACAGCAGTTAAGGCAGTGCTCCACATCAGTATTTAAATTACAGCTTTTAATAGTGAAAGGCTGGTGAAGTCAGATTATTTCTGTTTATGTGATACAGTATTTCTTAAAGAAAACATATTCCTTCAGCTTCATGGATAAGGCCATTGAGATTAAACCATAGGTGATGGGCATAAAAGAAACAAAGTTATCAAGGCAGTGGTGTACAAATCAATTTGAGCAAACTTTATAGACGTTTGAGAGGAAGACAGAAATAATTGCTCCACAACAAAATAATGTATCATACAAGATATATAAAACCCCAAAGATATTTTAGTTTACCTATTTTTTGAGATATTTACTTCCCATAGAATACAGAAGACAGACTGCTGAAGGATTAATTTGTGAGATAAAAATATTCTTTTGTTTTCAGATTTGAACTAATATTTCCTCAGACATAAAGAAAAAATGTTTTTTTAGCAGCACGCGGACTTGCTGAATAGATAGAATAATTAAAAATAGATCTATAGAAATTATTTTTCTCTCCCATTTTAATTGCAAAATCTTATCTACTGATCTTTTCTATGATTCTGAACAGGTAAAAAATTATTAATAATAATAATAATAAAAATTCATATATTTTATCACTGAGGTTGAACATAGATATTCTCAGGTAAACCACATCCATACCTGATCAACAGGTATTTAAATGTTGTCTGATCAATCAATTAGATTGATAGTTAAAACCTAACTAGGATAGCAGTATGCAAACCTTGAGCAGCCAAGAATCAATTTTTAGACACGTACAAGTAATTTCAGTATGTGTTTGAGTTTGCATTGATAATTTCTGGATGTGAATTTTACTCAGTATTTTTTTTCTGTTCTTTTGATGCTGAAATGTGGATTTTGTTGGGGAATTTGGTGGGTTTGGTTGGGTTTTGGGTTTCTTTGGTTTTTCCTTGTGACTTTTTTGTTATGGTTTCTATTGCATCAGGAAGCTGTAGCAGTCAGTAGTCAGGTTAAACTGAAATTTATTTCCACTATGCCAAGGCACTTCTTTTTGAGAGATATTGTCTATATCTGTATAAAACTGCTTTTATATTGTTAAACACATGGTGAAACCCAGTAATTTCTGCTATCACCTTTTATACAGGGAGAGATACATAACCAATCTTCTCCTCATAACTTCTTAGGTAGCCATAGACATGGTGGGCATCCTCAGGTTCAGGAATCCTGAGAAACACTCAGGGAACTAAAAGGCTGGGCTCTAAATATAGACAGAGTCAACTCCTCTCAAAGAAAAATTAAGCATTACTTTGCTGGTTCTTCAGGTATGTACATGCAAATTCTATGCTACTTATTACCTTGCTAAGTTTTTTTCCTGCCTAGTTAGGCTAGAGTTATTTCTGAAAGAAAAAAGTGTGTTTGAGTGTGCCATAGTTATCATATTGCTGACAGCAAAACAGTTATTTATGATAACCTTGCAGAAGAGTAGTATTCATGAGAATGTGAAAACTCACAAGAAACCATTTCTTAATTATATTATGATGCCACAGTTAGAAAATACATCAAATAGATAAAGATAGCTTAATATATTAACCTGAATAAGAAGTTTAATTCCATGACACAATTTAAACAAACAAACAAACAAACAAAAACCAACAACAACAACAAAAACCACAACAAAAAAAAAAACCCAAAAAATTAATCCTTTTGCTAGGATTTTATAGCATAAAATGTTTAACAGAGATAATTCTATTAGGAAATAGCAACTTAGTAGGTCCCTGATTAGCAAGCGTCCCAGACATGGCAATGTAACAACATAGTAGCAAAACTCAAGTTTTTATTTTCCTTGTTAACAAAAAAGAAGGTCACCTCAACCTTTCTTGATAATAGGATAACTACAATAGACCACAGCACAACTCACTTCCCCTGACTCAGAAAATGCAAGTACGAAACTGCATGAGCTTGGCTGGCAGAGGGGAATGGGAATTTTTAGGCATTAAAATAGGCAAGCTGAGTCTTTAGGCTGAGAAAACAGCTGTACTTGTTGTAACAAACTTTTGTGTGTGTACTGCTAAGAGCTGGGCTGGGAGACACTCGAGAATAGTGAGAGAACAACCATTCTGTTTAGACATTATCGTGTGTTACATTCGTATTTGAAGCAAGACCCTGCTATATACAAAAGTGGAAGGAAAAAGATCCACAAATAAAATTTTGGGAAAATAATCTTGTTAAAATATTCTTTTAAATGCATTCTATAGATATAATCAGAATATTGGTATCTCTAAAGTGCTGACACCATTTTTTAAATGTTTCCAGTGAAAAAAAGTAGGCATTACCTGTACACTGATTTCCAGGATATGTAAATGCCAAACATTTTTTAAAAACAAAACTGTGCAATTCTATGACCGAAAGGTTTCTACAGAACACATATGATTTCCCAAGAGTTCATAAATCATATTCAAAGGCAAAATTGACTCAATTAAAACTTAATTGAACACCTAGTTTTTGCTGAGCACGAATCTCAGGACTGTTGAAAAGAAAAATTGTGCCAATTAAAACTCTAAAAATTGAAAATTAACATTGACTTCTCTCTTCTTCTCATTTTCCTCTTTTCTGTAAATACCAGAAGTGATTATTTTTCTCAATTTTGTGAACACTTTGATACAAAAATTTAGTGTTGTACTCTGTGAATTATGTAAGACTGGTGTGCAGTTTCCAAATAAATACATTATGTTTAACATGTCTCAGTAACTGCAGCTTTAAATAAGCCTCAGTAGCTGTATCATAAAGAAAGAACAGAAAAGAAGTAACTTGAGAAAATATATCAAATGAACAGAGATGTAATGGAATGCTGAACCAAATAATCAAGAACACTTGGCAAAATAACCAAGGTAAAGCCAGAATATGAAGAACAAACAAGGCCAAATCATCAGTCTAGGTAAAGAGTAATTTAAGCAGTGGATGATTGAAACCACCAGCCCAAGAGACCCACCAACTCAAAAGAAGAAATTGACCATGTGGACTAATTAGCATAAGAAGTGAGAGAATAATTTACCAATTAAAGATAGAATGTTAGTTAATGAGAGAACTATGTAAGTCATAGCCAATGCACATTAATGTCTTTATTTGCTAAAATATGAATAGTGAAGTTCAGATAATTGCTGTGCCAGCTTTGTGAATTTGTCAACTAGAAATGTTTTCTGCGCAGAACTCTAAATAAACCAAATATGTTGCATCTCTCTGTGGATTGTTCCCTTGCACACTCAGTGAAAGAATCCATTTCAGGGCAAGAAGACCATGGCAGTGTTGCGTGTTTTCAGGCAAGGGGTTTTGAATAAGGGCAAGAAAGTATTTCAGTGGCAAAATTACTTTATATTCAGAGCAATAAATATTTTAGGACAGGAAAATCTTCACATCTGAACTTCAAAACAAGAAACTTCGAACTGATGAAGTGCAAAAGGAAGACTGAATAAAGAAAATTCTTAATTTAAAGCTCAGTATGTAATATTAGTGTAATTGCTCTCAACATAGTTATTTGCTAAATCATTTTTATCTTCCATGCTGATATCTTTACAATCCACAGAGAGCAACTGGGAAACAGCTGATTGACTCGAATCACTTTGGATTTTGTTCTGTAAGGAGACTTTGTACCTTCAGCTGCTGAGGAGCTTCAAGGGAAAGAGAGGGTGTTTAGGACTATAGTAATTATTTCTTTTTCATGCTGTTAATAGAATCTACAAAACCTGGTGTGAAGTGAAAGGGAAGACTGGGAGGAAAATGGTGCTTTAGTTATCAACTAAATCTTTTATACTGTAGTATTAGATAATGTGTGCACACTTCTGGAATACATAGTAATTTTCTCAACAGGAAAAGAGGTTGCTGAAGTAAAAACATGAACAACCACTGCAGGGAAACCAAAGCTTCTGACCTTGTATTTCCTTGCATTATTTTTCTTCCTTGTTATTGCTTTCTCTTTTCAATGACTTAGCTGGAATTAGACTTACTCTTCTTACTCTTCTAACCTCCGCCAAACCTTAACACCCCACACAGTTCTGTCCAAAGAAAATCAGTTCTGGTTTCTGACAGCTTTTGAATATAGAGTTGAACACACTTTCTGTGACTCAGTCACCACCACCAGTACACTGAAATCTATTGAGTCATGAGAATGACTTTGCTAAAGTTTATCTCCTGATAAAGCCTAATTGCCTTTTGCTTTGTACAGGAAGCGAAGGGAAGAGAGGGGAGAAGGGAAAGAAGAGAAAGAGGAGTCAAGGTGACTGAGATGACAAGATGTCAAGGTGACACCTTAAAGAAAAAAGAAAGAAAAAGCTTATTTTTGCTTTTATGTGCCTCTCCTTACAAACTGTTCCTTCGTTTTCTTGTCTCTTCTGTTATTTTTTCAAGCACTATAGCACCCCTTCCTCTCAACCCACTTCCTACTTCAGAAAGAATGCAGTTTCCACAGGTTCTATGTGAGAACCTGCGTTGGTTCTATGCCGGTTTTTCCTCTTCCCCAGTAGGATTGCCATGATACTTTACATAAACAAAAAGGAGAATTTTTTTTTTTGTGAAAATGTAGAAGCTTATCTGCAGAATGTTTTGTTTCCAGATCTAGATAGATGAAGGCAGAAATATGTTAGCATCACAAATCTGGTCATTAAAACGGGATACATAACTAACAAAAGTACATGACAAAAAGGTACATTAAACTCACAATGATTTATGTATAGGCTAAATTGTTCTTAAGTCTGGGGATGTTAACATGAAAGTTATTTGAAATTTTGAAATTAGGCGGGATTTTTTAAAATGTAAATTATAATATTTATACTCATAAAGGCTTATCCTTCACTGAAAAAAAAAATTAAAAACTCCAAACAACTCATAAAAGAAGTAGAGACCTACAAAACCAGGAAATTAGAAAACTTCTGTGCATACACAGGTAGAAGCATTAGTAGAGTTGCTTGAAAAAAAAAAAAGTATAAAATCTTATTCTAACCAGCTTGCAGCGTCTTTATCATTTCTGGGTATGTTTGTAGTGTCTAAAAGAAATGCTCATCTGCCAGCAGCAAAATCAGTAAAAGCATCAAATTAACCTCTCTAATAGTTAGAGGTACCGCAGTGTATCAAGGCTATGTAGCTAATAACATCTGAAAAATGAAAGTCTTTCCAAAGTCAGTGATGGAAAACTCTTATTTACATTATTTTAAAATAAATCATCAGTTTCCTACTGTTTTATAGCCTAGTTACTGAGGAATGTATGCTAGCATCTTAACCTACAGGCATATTACTATGCTAACAAGTCCAGTAATAACTGTCAGGTTCTGAAAATTACCTTCTTGTTCCTACTGAAAGTTGGCAGATTTTATAAGCTCCTTGGCAGATTATTCTCATGAATAGGTATTGTTACTTTCTTCTTAAAGGAATAGGCAGGTTTGGATTTTTTTTTTGGTGAATTGTTGGTTAACTAAAACTTGAAATTCCTTCTTCACATTTTCCAGAACTTATGTTTTAAATGAGTTTAAATAGTTTACTCCTTTCAAGTAAACTATTCACTAGATTTTTTTTCTACAAATGAAGAAGAAAGATGTAATTTGAAAGGGATTGTCTAAAAAAACTATATATAACTATGTGTAAAATTGAAAACTTGATTCTTTTCTATTTGAATTTGTGCAACTAAACAGACTTTAAAAAGAGCAGTAAGTATTTTTTCAGTTTACAACTTGAAGCATAGTTACTGACTATTAGTGAAAATAGTTTAATATAACTTTGTCTCCTAATTTTCATTCTAAGAGTGAGAGTCTAAATAGAACACAAAACTAATTCCCAGCAAATCTGGATGGGTCTTTACTTAATATCTTTTGTCATCAACTGAAAAATCGATTTATTTATTAACAATAAAATTACTTTGAATTTGAAAGACAATGAATTACAGCATCAGTTCAAGTTACGTTGGTTTTCAGTTCAGCAGTGAAATATAAGAAACTCCAAAGTGTATAATTCCATAAATGTTTAGTAAAATTATTTGGATGAATATTTTTAACATTCAACAGCAGTATATTTGGGCAGATTTTGACTGAGAAACTACAAACTGTCAGAGTAGCAATGGGCTACTTGCTGTAGAACCATCAAAATTTGGCCTTTTGAATTAATATTTGAGCATGAATGCTAATATTAAGTATAGATAGTTATATGGAAATCTGAAGAAATTATTGTAATTTTTAAAAAATTTTCTTCCAAATTTGAAGCAATCAATGGGTAAATAAAAGCCCTCTGTTTGGGGCTTGCTGTTAGAGTTTTTTCTGTTTATGTTTGGAGAATATCACAGCTAAATATCATGTGACAGGTTGAATACAGATAATATGTAGAGTTAGAATATATTGCCCTGGATGTAAAAAAACCAATCTCCTGGAAAATGTGTTTGAAGTGTTACAGTAATTTAATGAAGCTATTGACAGCACCTGCAATCTCCATGTCTGAGTGGTTCTCATTTAGCATAACACAAGCCACATCCTGCAAGAATTGCTCAAGCATGTGTCCCTCATGACATCCTGTGTCACCTTATATTTAGCAGAGAGATGATCCTGTGCTTTTATATTGCTCCTCCAAAAAATTAAGTTCTGGAACCGCAACCTTAAATGAAATGTGCTATCCAGTAGATGAAGCCCTAAATTTAGTGTTTTACCTGAGACCAGCTGAGATCGTAGGATCCGAAAAGATCCAGAGGCTTTTGTATCCCCTAAAGAGAATAATTCCTTGTCCTTGAGGATAAACACTACTTCTGTGGTATTATGACAGGCATGGAGATTGCTGAAGCTACAGACAAAAAGAAGCACAGGGCATTCTGGCAGATGCTGTATTACTTAGGAGGAGAGAATGGAGAGTCAATAAAATCCCTTCTCCCATGTGAGAGTGGGCACAAGGCTCAGGACTTCTGCTGTGTCCTCTCAGTTCCTCCTGAGCAGTCACTTTGCCAGCTCCTTTTCAATCTCATCAGATCAACATACCCCACACTAAGGCAGGTTTTTTTAAGAGTATTTTACTCTTAAAAATAGAGACAACAGACAAAATTAGCAATCTGCATTCTGTAGGACTAGTACACCATAGGCCTAGAAAAGGAGAAAACAGATGGCTCAGAAAAATACATATGGGGTGGAAGGGCAGGGGGTGGGGGGGAAGATGAACTATGATAGGAGGATGAGTAAAGAAATAGTGTCAGCTAGATCTTGAGGTTCTAGATTTCAGTAAGAATGATGTAATTGAGGAATGGTATCATAAAATGAACCAGAAAGCAAGGAAAGGATACTTTGGAACTGACTGACATCCTTTGTGAACAGTGGATAAGAAGGATAAGGCAAAAAGAGTAGCATTAGAAAACCGTAATTTAGCAAATCAGTTAATTAACCACATATTCTTGAGATAAGCTTATTGTTTATATGTTACTTACAGTAACATATAAACAATGAAGGAAAACAATTACAAAAAGAAATTTAAGCCAAAAAATTGCAAAAATAAGTTTAAGTCAATTGGTCTTAGAACTATGGGAAAAGTGTTTTATAATGGCTGAAGGGTAGCTCCTCATCCCATGACAATTTGTGAGCTATCATTTTTCCCCTTCTTACATGATATTAGGGAATTAACTTTTGAAAAAATAAAAAAAAGTGTGCAACATGGAAAATTCTCTTTTATTCTACTGGAACCAATCAATAACATCTACAAATTTTTTTCCAACAAATTTTTATTAAAATTTCAGAAGGAAAGAAATAGCTGCTTGTTTCCAAAAAAGTGACCCACAATTTCAGGTTTTAGTTGAGGAATTTGTTATTCCTTATAGCAATAGAAGTGAATATAGAATACATATGTTAAGACGTCTTGAAGTGGTAGTGATATAAAAGTGATATATCTAATATAACAAGCACGAAAGATTAAAGTTTAACAGATTCAAATTCTAAATGATGATTTGTAAGAAAAGAAGCATTGAAATTACTAAACACCAGTAGCAGTGATCCAAATCCCGAACTTTAAAAAAAAAATGAATGGAATGAAATAATGTATGTTTTTGTATTCAGAATGTATGAAATATGACAAAACATGTTGCATTTTTAACCCTGGAGACAGCTTATATTGATACTAGAGAAAAAAGTTATTGAAAGTATTATAGAAGATAATAGAGCAAAGATACTAAATGTGAATAACAGTAAAGGCACAGTGGTAATCCTGAGTGCTAAAAGTGATCATTAAATATATCAAGAAGAGCTATTGCAAGGAGAAGGTAACTATTTTGAAGCTAGATCTTTGCTAGCACAGATTTTAATTTAAGTGTATGAACTTGATGACTGTGCAATATATCAGTGCAGAAATAAATGTTTAACTAAGTCCAAGTATCTTTTCATGTTTCTATCCCATGCATCTGGCAAAGACTAGTTAAAATGCCAGGAGCTGTACCATAAATACAGTGAAGTGTTTCAAAGTTCCAAATCTGATTCACTTTCCTGTGCATAGTCAGGCAGGTAGTGCACATATGAGTTAACTTGGAGGGAATAGGAAAAAAGGGTATTTTGTGAGGCGGTTGTTCTAAGATAGGAGAAACACTGCACGAGATGTATTTAGCATGGAAACTGGGGGCAAACCAGTAGTTTCACTTGAGGCAGTAAGTTAGAGATGTATGAAGTTGCCATAGATATAAATTACATCTTTAGTTACCAGACTGGATGGTATTAACTTCCCACCTGGAAACTCAACCTACAATAACTGTTAGGGAAAATTGTTGAGTCTTCACATCACCTTGCTTTTCAGGATATTCTAACTCTGCACAAACTTGTTACTTTCTAGATATGATCTAAGTCACATGTAGACAAATGTAGTCACATTTGATGTGACTATTAACCCTGTCTCCACATAGTTCATATTTAAATACTGAAAAAGAGTCTTAATATCTTCACCCAAGAATGAGAAATAAAATATGTATTGAAGGAAGATACAACACTCATGCTAATCCTATCCCTTTATTTCCCACTGTGCTTTTGTTGAGGACACTTTCATGAGTTTAAAAATGTGTTGGTGGATAAAGGCAAAGTTGCTAAACAAGCTTCTAGTTCATGACTCATACAAAAGGAAGAGGTTAAATGACTGCACAGTATTTTTCTTTCTAAAGGCTAATACAGTGGCCCTTGGGATATGGCTCACCATGATTTGGCTTTTGATAGGGGAAATTTTATACTGTCTCATACAGGTTTCCAAGAGAAGCTATGGATGACCCATAATTGGAAGTATTCAATGTGAGGTTAGATGGGTTTTTAAGCAATGTGATCTGATGCAAGATGCCCCTGGCCATGGCATGGGGGTTGGACTAGTTGGTCTTTGAAAGTCTCTTCAATGACCTTACAACATCATACATTGTAAATATCCTCATGCCATGTATAGTATTTAAGTGAACTGTTATGTGAGCAGACAACAGTATGTTTTCCTATGCAATTATAGATAATGAAATTATTGACATTTTTATAGGCATCTCCAGTTAGCAGTGTTTTCTAAAACAAGAAATAAGCAACTACATTTTAGAATGATTTTATAAGGGGTAGTACTATGGTTTTCATTAGTAAGTAAAATATCTGTTGTGAAATTTGTTTTCTTTCATTAAAATAAAAACAAAAATTTCTTTTTAGCCTGTGTAAAGTTACTAGATAGCCTCAGTTAGAGAGTTATGAACTGAAGTCTGCTTATTGTTTAAGAAATGTGCTTTTATTCAGAATAAATGGAAAAAGTGGGCTCTGTCTATGGAACAGATGTGTGAATTCATGATGAATAATCCAAGAACACTACTCAAACTCATATGATACATCCTAAATGCAAGGTTTTGTGCAGAAAGGGAAAAAACTTCATAAAAACCCTAGAATATCTCAGAGGGTTCTTCAGTTCCTTGAAGTCTGGGTTAGTCTAAAGAAGGTATGATTCTTCCAAGATTATATGTGGATACTGCTTTTGACTTTCACTCCATCATCTGGGGCATTTCTTTATTTATGCAATAAAAATGAGATTTCAGCATTAGAAATTTGTACATTAGGTTTCTTTGTATACAAGTGGAGAGAAATAGTACAATAACCCTGAAAAAATATTGAAAGTTCATATCTGTATTTCTATATATGTATATATAGGAACAGAAAAATAATCCTTTGCAAAAAACCTTTTTTTCTGTGACTCAGTTTTGCACTATTGTATTTGTAAACATTATTCTGGGTTTGATGTTGTAATCTTTTTTTTTCCTGTTTAAAGCTAGAAAAAGAGAAATTTTGTCTCATATAAACTATGATTTCCTATAGTGAAGTTTTATTGAGCAGCTAAAAAAAAGCAAATCCAGAAACATTAAAATAATAAGAGTAAGAAATTAATTATTTTCACTAAAAACTTGCTTTTATTCATGTAGTTTCCATAGTGGAATAATAGAGCTAATATTTCAATTTTGGTAACAGGTTTTCTGCAAAACTATTTCAGAACTTTCAGGCTTAAATAGTGAACTTAATATATAGTCTATAATTGATCAAAATTCCATTAGAATTGCTAAGATAATATAGTCAGAATTATATTGTAAAATTCTTGCTATTATTTTGGAACACCTAGAGGAAAAACTACTCTGCAAAATCACAATTTTTGTTTAGTTAAATGTCAAGAAGGATTGTATTCCTTATTGAATAAGCCAAACATAGTCTATTCTTGATTAAAAAACTGTTCAGCAGATGCTTAATCTGTAAATAGATGAGTAATAATGTTCTAAATGAATAATGATATTGATATATGGTGGGGTTTTTTCCTGTGCAGAAGATGAAAAAAAATAGAGATAAAAAAATCATTGAGTTCTCCATAGTACAGGGTCTTCTCCAAAACAGAAGTAACAAACTTTAATACTGAGGAAATTTGTTCAGTTTAACTATATTTCACTGTAAATGAAAGCAAATATATTTGCAAGTTGTGAAAGAGAGGGGAATGTTATCAGGAAGCAATAAATTTCATAATTTCCAGGTGAAAAAGTACTGTTGCTAATATAAGTCCCTGTGGAAAAAAGAGAAATTAAGAGGCGGTGAAGAGGAAAAGAAAGGAAGATGGAGACTACATTGTATAGTCAAATTGGTTTGGAATAGCAGAGGTTTAGAGAGTCACAAGAAAATTTTTGAACGAACTTTTAAAATAAATCATCTAGTCTATTTCCTTAATTTTAAAAATGTTCAAAATTGATTTGAACACTATCAAGGAAAAAAATCTATTTTTTCACAAAGAAAAAAAAAACCCTAAAGCAAACTGAAAAATCTGGTACTGCTCAGTGCTAATACCTATTAAACAAAATTAACTAGGTATATGCAAGCTTAGTACTGTTTCTCAAGTATTCTTCTATCTGATAGTGTTCACTATCTGCTTTAATTTTATTCACTCTGCAATAGTCTTTGGCTGCTGTTGTTCCTTGTAGCCTATTTTTCAGGGTGCAGTACACTCTAGCAGTAACTGCTTCTCTGTATGGAACATTGGCCCATAATTTTCCCAAGAACAGTTTTCAATAATGTGTTCCAGAAAATCCTAAATTTATTTTGAGTAAAAAAAAAAAAAAAAGAAAACAAGCAAACAACAAAAAAAACCCTGTGTTGTGGGAACACTGAAGAAAGAAAATTAGATATTTCTTCTGAAAATTAAATATTTTTTTATAATCAATGACAAACCAAAGATCTTTTGGAAAAACAAACTAACAGAAATTGTTTCTGCATGCCGCATACATCATGTATATCCACAGATAGGAAAATACTATCAGAGGTGAAAAAACCTAGGGACTAAATGACATTTCAAAAAAAGTAGGGGTAGTCTACACAGATCATTAAGAAGAAAATCTTCCTCTCCAACCACACTGGTCAACCCAACAGTCCATCAACAGTCTCCTCCTTATGAGAAGAGTGTAAACGTAGAGAGACTGTTACAATAACAAATAGGCTGTTTATGTGAAAATCATGAGAGACTCCATTGCAAAAGGTAAACACAAAAGGCTGAAACAGCACTTCAGAAAAACTTCTTAAAGAGACAGAGAACAGAAAAAACCCGGACAACAATGGAACATGGTGATCCAGAGAAGCAGTGCCACTCTTTTGTGTCCTTACAGCTCTCAAAATATGATCATGTTCTGCTTGAAATTAATTACTCAATAATTGGATAAGTAAAGTACAAAGGAATTATACAGGATATTCAGAATAATTTCTTGTTACTTATGATACCATGTCTGAAAATTTACAACTGAAAAAATTAATGCAAAGATGTTTCTATGAGAGCAGCCCTACTCTTTTGACCCAGGGACCAAAAACTCACATCTTTTATAGAGACTACATGGGCAAATGTAGTATATCAGAAGACCTTCATTGGAGGAGAGCACATCTGATGCCAGTCATTGTTCCTTCTTCAGATATTTCTCTTCCGTAACTATTCTGCTTTACCAGCTAAACTCATGGTTCACATGTTTGTTTTTCCCCTCTGGCTCCATCTCACTGAACTTGATGCATACCTTTTCATTAAGAGCAGCTTAGTGTCTAAAATCTCAAAGAAATAGTGAGCAGGGGAGATTAATAAGAACTGGACATTCACCTGCACCAAGATTTAAAGTTATGGTTTTTTGTCTAGATCAATCATATAAATATTATTCCTGACCATATATCAGTCCTTAAAATTTTGGTTTATGGTGAAATTTTTGCTGCTTTTGAATTTTAGTTTTCTCTTGTTTCTTTATTTCTGATTTCCTGCTATGTTATTGACAGTAAGCATAGTAAGTGATATTTTTCTTTTGATGGTTACTTGGGGTTTTTTGTCTCCAAACAACTGAACAACTTGTATTTCATTCTCATGATTGTAGCTGGAGTAGAGCACATTCTACCAGAAACTTTCATTTCTACAAAATGATTCAAGACTGTAACCATTTCCAAGTAAAAAGCAATTAGCCTTTGAGAGATTTATAGAAAAGAATGGACACAACTCACTGCAAAAATGAAAAAAGTGGTGCATATATACCTAGCAGATCAATGTCTGCTCTCTTGCCATAACTTAATGGACTGTACTATTCCTTACCACGTTTGTTCTGAAAGCCAGTAAAAGAACTTCAAAGAAAGTAATAGACAACAGAAGGACTCGTCTCCTGCTCCTTATCTTCCTTGTGCCACATATTGTCAACATCTGGAAGAGATGATATTATTTATGCCCTTCACACTAGGCAGAAGAATGAGAACCAACTACTTTCCCAAATGTAAAGCTAAAAGCTGTGTTAATATACACCAAGAAGCAGTTTTAGCATCCAAAAGACTGTGGTAAAAGCTACGCTTTTCCTAAAAGCGTGGAAATTTTCCTCTGAGTAAAAATATTGACATTGTTCATAACAAATGTAACATAAAAAAGTTACATTTAATCTTTAATTGTAGCTATAATCCATGAGGATATGACTATTATTCAAAAAATACACCTGAAAAACAATTTTCAGCTATTTCCAAATGGCTGATTTTTGCATTATTCAGTGAAACGGGAAGATTGTTTGTCCTTATTCTAAGGAGACTATCAGTCTTCTTTTACATTGAGTTGTAAAAGATATATATACACCAACTGAAGAACAAACATGAGGTTTATTTTAATATCACCTGAATAAGTGTAGAGCTCAAGGATAAGTTTAGGCTTTGCTACAAACAGAAATGTCATCATCGACTGATTACTCTAGAGGAGATTAAAAACTATGCCAAAAGAAGAAAATTATCTTCAAAAATAAATTCAAAGAAAGGTCAGCCCAGTAAACCAGAATTCAGTTTAATGCCTGCTATACTTAGAAAAGCATCTGTTCTCCAATAGCACATATGGTAGAATGAAGGAAAGAAAATGTTTACTTAGTGTTTTTAGTTATATAGGTGTAGTATATTTATTCTCTTCTTCCAGTCTAGATCTGTAAAACATGTCAACTTGAAATCTATAATAGTCTGTGCTGACTATTTTTCCAAGTTGAAACCTATAATAGTCTGTGCTGGGAGTTGAAGGTTACCTTTCTTTGTCTTCTAGATGAAATAAACTAGCAACCACACTCTAGAGGCAATAATACCTGCTTTGCAACAGATACTGAATGACCAAATCACCTGAAAACATTACTTCATTGTAAGAAGCATCACAATTCAGAAACAAACTTCTCAGGGAGCCTTCATGCCAAATAACGTGAGATGGACCTCGAAGTTGTGTGCCTATGATACCTGTATTGAAAGAATGTGTATCCCTTTAAAAACAACATACAATTGTCTTTTCACTCTTTCACTAGATGTGTACATTTCTTGGTGAAAAAATACATTCTTCTTTCTAATTGCTAAACCATCAAAGGTTGAATTTAGTGATTCTAAATCAGATCTTTAGCTTTTGCTTTAATTTGCACAGAAAACACAGAAGGTTTACAAGCAAATAAACTGCAAAATATGTGGAGATAAAACTAAACAAAATTGTGATTAAAACAAAAACATTGATAAAATAAACTCTAAACAGGCACAACTGGTACTTTTCCCCATATCACATGGTCATCATGGACACACATGCTCAGGCCACCATATGCCCTCTCAAACACTTACATAACCCCCAAGTATCACAGAAGCATAGTCCCTGATTATGGGGTTACCTCTTCTTCCATGGGAGCTGCAATTACCCAGCAGTAAATGCTGACATTGTGTGCTAACCACTGTAATGGGTACAAGGAAAGGCTGTTGACACCCAGCACAGTGAGTATCTCTTCTACATGACCTAAATTTCTTCTCTGGAAGAGCCTCAGCAGAGTGAGAAAACAGAGCAGTTCTTTATCACACTACACAATCCTTCCTGGTTTGTAAATAGACAGAAGTGGGCTGCAAAGAAAAAAGTAAGCTCTTGAGCATTGCTTTGAATAAACATATTGACTGTTTGACTTGATACTGATATAGGTCTGATGGTTAGAAATGGAATTTGTTCTCATTCTAGTTTAAAATATTCTAATCTGAAAATTTTTCTGTATGTAAAGGGAATATGTAAAGACCTGTTTTTTTCATACTTTTATGATGAAAGTTCTCAGTCACACTAGGCATTTTAGAAATGAAGGACCTTCTGTGAGAAGAAAAGTCTTTATTTTCTTTAAAGGAGCCTCAAAATTGTCCATAATTAATCGATGATTTCACAACAGATGTGTCTTGCAGGGCCTATTGCAGTTATTGAGAGTTTAATAGATATATTTGCATTGGTATTTCAATGAGTGATACTTTCTCTGTTTAAGATGTTTAAATTAACAGAAATTTCCAAGGTCTTTATGAACAGGGTTTATATACTTGCCTCACATAATAATAGTAATACTGCCACTCCAATTATCTGAAAAAAAACCCCAAAACCATGATGAGGTAGTGGTGATTTTTTTCAAGAACATTTGTGACTTTTTAAAAATTTTATACCACTTTTCTAACCCCTATTTGTTTCATTTCTTCAGACCATGAATCAAATATTTACTGATTCCTCAGTTTGTAAGTATAGTTCTCTCATCTTATTGAATTCTAAGTTGCAGGATCACCAGACTGTCATTCTTCTTTAAGTATTCCATATTTGGGCTTCTGTTTGTACAGAATTTTTATTGAATTCAATAAACAAAAAAGCCTGTCCAAATCAGGCATGTAGGAAGGCGTCTTTTTTGTACAGGCATTGAAAGTCACACTTTTAGTACAGTTCAAGAGCTTTGATATTCCTTGTCATAAGTCATTTGAATTTGTTCTTCTCCTCCAATATGCTTCCTCTTCATGGTTTGAACTTCTTCCATGAAGTTGGTGGTTGTAGGTAGAGGGAGAGTTGCAAAACAAATAAAAAGTGCAATATATGGGAAACAGAACTTTAGGCATTTGAATGAAGAAATAGTCACATTAAATAACACTCAAATTTTCTAAATATTTTCAAGCGTATTTAATATGCTTGTTGTTTCCTAATATTTTTTCAGACTTTTATAGAAGCTTGTGTCTACTCTTTGCACCTCCTCATCTCAGTCAGGATTTCTTTCTTGAAGAAGGTTGGAGTCTAGAAACCAGTAATCTCTCCAGAGAAACAAGAGTTTAAGGCACTACAAAGGTCAGTCCTTTGCTGCTGTATTTAATCCTCTCATGAGCTGACATGCATAGAAAACACCTTCATAGGAAACACCTTCAATATCCCTTGGTAATCATGTGAACATAAATTGTGGGAACCAGACCTACATCTTCTCACTCAGCTATTCACCTTCAGGGTATCTTTTGTCCACATACCTTAGTCTGTCATAGTCTAAAGATAAATCATACACCCACAAGGATTTCCAAAGGCACAAGCCCTCAGACCTTTTATAGCCCCTCATGCATTCAGCCATACCTCCTCAGCTATTGTAGCTCCCACATCATCTGGGGTAGATTTTTACTAGATCAAGGTGCAAGTTCTTCTGCGTACTGAGGGTACATCTCACAACTTTTTCTCTCCTTTTATTACTGGCTAGGAAATCAACCAAGCAAGCTGTTTCATTCTTCATTTGTTACAATATTTACCTGGATCTAATTTCACCTGGTCATTATTTTTTCCATGTACTCATGCTGCTATTTTCAGATGAAGAGCCAAAGTGCTGCTAGTGAAACCTGGTTATTCTCCTTCTTTCCTTTATGTTCATTACTTGTAGCCAGAAGAAAATATGAAGAACCAGAAAGTTCATCACTTTGGTATTTAAAGTGTATCTGCATTCTAATATTTGAGAATTAAATGTATCAAGCAAGGTACATTTAGAAGGAGGAAAAAATGGATAGATTTTTTGAAAAAGTTGACTGGGAAATGTGATAATTTTTTTGATAATATTAGGAAGAATTAATTTTTTGTGTGTTCAACATGCAAATTCAGATGGAAATAAAACATTTTTCTTGCATTGTAAAATATTTCACTGCTAATTGTAGATTAGATATTTTTTGCCAGCTCTTCTTGCATTGGAAAGAGAGATTATTTTTAATCACCAGGTGTTTTTAATTCCAGTCCAAATCAGTTGTTAATTCTATGTCTGTAAAGACATTTTCCTAAGAAAATGTGTCATCATCATATCCATTCTATTTCCTGGATTGCTGAGAAAAGCAAAGAATTATTCACAGATTTTGAATGGTGAAAATCGTGTTACTGATACTCAACAAGAAATAAGGCAGACATGTAATGCTTTTGGAAAAAAAAGTATTTGAGAAATTGAAGTAGTTTCTCTATTCATTTTGTCTTCTATGCAAATCCAGGCTTCCATGAATGCATTATTAACATTTGTCAGATTAATTTCTACATGTCTAGTACTGTTTTTTTTATTACACAAATTGAAATTATTGCTTTCAGAATCACAATCTGTCATCCTCAGAGTCTGTTTTCCTTATTATTACCTTTGGGCAATATTAGAAAAGGCTCCCCGTCTTTATGAAGTGTCTTTGGAGGACTTGGATGGCAATGAAGGGAGATCTGGTGCAGGAGTTTCTACAGCAGATTTCAAGAGTTTCCAGAAAACCATTTTTTATAAGTCAGCCTTTTGTGTCTTGTTCCAAATTGACAACAATCCTTCATATTTCTTTTCATGCTAACACTTCTTACATATATGTATGAAATATTTCTTACAGAGAAAAGTTGTATTATATTTGGAAATATTATTTTGCTGTCAGGAAATCCTGGATTTAGTCAGGTTTAGGTGATGACTTTTTTCCTTGTTAATCCAAATACTTTTGCAGCTTTTGAAGAGGGGATAGCAAAGAAATGAGATTATATTACACCTCTGGATATTTTTAAGGCTTAGCCTCATAGTGTAGGTTTGAGATATAAAAGACATACTCTTTAAAATAAGTCACTAATTTAGGAGGTTCCTATGAACAGTTCCGTGTTTTTCCCATTGCCAAGAGAAGCCTTCTGGTTTAAAACTGATTTCTCACATTATTTCAAGAGAAGAAAAAATCATATTGTAAACTCCTCATCATGGACATTTCACGGAGTTTTTTAATGTTTTGACAATTACTTGGAAAAAGAAAATAATTTATTCTTCAATTAAATGGAATTTCTTTGTATTTTTATTAAATATGGGCAACAAAGGAAATCAAACGCCAAAGTGAAGAACTGTTATTTAGAAAATAAACAATGCTAAATGAAAAATACCTAAGACTTGAAATTGCTATACTTTATCCTTTAAACTGCATAGTAGATATTTATTTTCTATGGAATTTGTTTGACACACACAGGAATTCAAACCTAATAAAAATCAGGGTCTTCTATAAAATAACCATCAGTGCTCACTGTACACAACCAGCTCCGTGGAACTAAATTATATATAGTCCAGGACATAAGCGTTAAGTACAAATTTTTTTTGTGCATGTGCAAATCATGACCGAAAGAGATGTAGAACTAGGCACTTGTCAATGTGCCTTCTTAATGGATATCAAATATCACTCATGCATTTTGAAGATTGAAACTGGTGTGATTTATCACTCCTTAAACACAATCTATAGACCTATAAATATTTGTTTGCTGTGCTATATAAGTACTTATTCAAGAAATGGATTTACAACTGTAAAGAACATCTTGGTTTCTGAAGTCCACTGTCAGGACATAGTGCAGATAGCTCCTCCCTGGAAAACTTGGACAGCAGAAGGGCATCACCAGCCATGGCCCATTCCACCTCATCCACCATAAACCACAAGCTGCCACACCATTTGCTAAGATTATTTAACAAAAAATAGACAGCAATATGACAGAGAAATTGACACTGAAAAATAGGATATGTAACAGGAAACCAGAGCATGGCGATAAGGCCATAATATTTAAAGCCAGTTTGCGTCAGGGAATCTGCATCACTGAGCATCTGGATCATGCCAAATATGACCAGTCCTATAAAGGGATGGGGAAAATTACACTAAATGATCACTCTCTTACCTGTGGAAAAGATATTTTTCCTGACTGCAAACCTGGTAGGAGGCTTATTCAGTATGTAAAAACATTCAAACATATCTAGTGTTTCAGAACTCTCCCCTTGTACCAAGAAACTTGAATTTGAGAACAGGAAATTGGAATATATTCAACTTTTTGGTTTTGCTTAAGGGTTTTAGAGATCAGTAAAAGTTACTATGGTGACTGATAGTATGAGAGAGTGAACAGCCAGACCTTATCAGCTCACAGAAACACAGGTGCAGACGTAGCCTTGGATATTAGCATATATTTAGGGAAAACAGAATTTTCCTTAAGGCACTGGAATTATTCAGGTACTTAGCAAAATGTTTTGAGTTTTCACTGAATTCCTAATTTCTAACCTCTCTCATTTATGAGCTAGTGACTCTGTTGCAAACAATATAATTTAGTTTCTGAGGCAGTTGCATGCTTAAGCAAAATAAAATGGATAAATTTTTTCAAAACCATGTTTTGCAAAAATTTTTAATATATGTATATGATAGGATGTTTATCTTAAGAGAGTGTTTGCTTTGATCAAGCAATAACTTAAACAATTTTCCCCTATGTAGAACTAAAGCCAATAAATGTAAATGTCCTAGATTATCAGTGTAAATCAAATAAAGTCCATAACAATTAAGTAATTTATCACTAAATCTGTAGAAAACCCCAAGGCTTTAACTCAGATTTTTTGGGAAGGTTGGGGGATTGGGTTGGGTGGGTTTTTTTCTGTGATTCATTTGGTTTTCACACGAAAACCAGCACTGTCCATAGAGTGCTCAATGAAAGTGGCTCTTAAACTTTAAAGTGTTACTGCTGACACAGATTGGCTTAACTGAGAGGCTATACAAGACTTTTCAAAATCCTTATTTTGGGCCTGCCTTTCCTGAAGAAAGCTTGCTGAATCTTACTAACAGTAAGTGAATGAAGCATTTTTTCGTAGCTCTTAACAAATCCATAATTTCCAACAAATTCTCTCAAAAATTTCTCATTACCTGATTTTTGTATCTCACATATATTTCATTAAAAGAACAACCCAGACTATTGAAAAAGTATGAAGTACACTGCTATATATTTTTGAAACAAAAAATTGATTTATGCTAAGAAGATGGTAGATAAGTATGATTTGGGTTTTCTTTTCAAAAGTAGTGTGGCCTGTTGCCCTTTTCTTCTCTGTTTTTCTAAAGTTCAGCCTTCTGTGTTTGCATTTTTGTAATGGAGTTTCTCATGCACTTCTCGTTTAAATAATGATTGTTTTGCATTCCTTTCTGGAGGAGGAGAGAATTGATGGACTTTTGGGTTGACCAGTGTGGTTGGAGAGGACAATTTTCTTCCTCCAATCCATGATCACTGTTGGAATTCTATAAATGTCGAGGTCTGTAAATAAACTGTCCCTTTTTAGCCTTGGACATCTCAGTGCATGAGTGTTGTTCTTTTGTGTTGTATTGCAACAGTGGCCAGCAGGTCAAGGAAGCTGATTCTGCCCCTCTACTCTGCTCTTGTGAGACCCTACCTGGAGTGCTGTGTCCACCTCTGCAACATAAAGGACATTGGCCTGTTAGAGGCCAAAGAAAGGCCATGAAGATGATCAGGTGGCACCTCTCCTATGATGACAGTTCAACCTGGAGAAGAGAGGGCTCCATGGGTTTTAGCACCTTCCGGTACCTAAAGCAGGGCTGCAAGAGAGCTGCAGAAGGACTTTTCACAAGGTGTGTAGTGACGGGAAAAGGAAAAATGGCTTTAACCTGAAAGATGTTAGGTTTAGATTGGATATTAGGAACAAATTTTTCACTGTGAGGGTGGCGAGGCACTGGAATATTTTTCCCAGAGAAGCTGTGGATGTCCCTGGAACTGAGCAACCTGGTCTGGTGGAAGGTGTCCCAGCCCGTGAAAAGGAAGAAGGAACCAGATGTCTTTAAGATCCCTTCAAACCCAAACCATTCTGTGATTCTGGGATTTCAAATAGCTTTATATTATTTATATTTATATTTTATTTATATCTCAGTATATGAATGTATAGAACTTTCTGAATTTTACATTCCAAAACCCAGTGATTTTGAATTAGAAAATATTGAGATTGGAGATGAGACTCTCAGAAGTTAGAAAGAAGTTAGAAAACACTTAGTAGCCTGGTACTTTTTACAGTGTGAGTGAAATGTATTTTCCAAGGATTCCTGTTTTATTGAGTGCCTGTGGCTTGGGTTACGAAACCCAAAATGTGTATTCTATTTCATATGCTGAAAGCAGCTGGGGAAATGTTTTTCTTTATCTCTTGTAACTCTGGGAGGAGGGGGGCGGGTGTCTTCTGATAATGGGCCAACTGTTAAAACCAGGTGGGGCAGTGTTTCTTATCTCTTTCACCGCCAGTCCTCCCTCCAGGGGAATATTTTCTACTAATGGATCATTAAGACACACCTAAAAGCACACATCCCCAAACTTACATCCCCAAAATAGACTATCCACATTACATCATCCTATTGTGAGATGCTCCACCCAGTGGGGGAAGCCAACCATTCCTACCTGGATAAGAACTGAGACGTAGGAACACAAAATTTTTGTTTGTTTGTTTGCTGGTTTGGTTGGGTGGTTTTGTTTTCTACTACATTTGTATTGTTAATATTCCTAGTAAAGAACTGTTATTCCTATTCCCAAATCTTTGCCTGAAAGCCCTTAATTGCAAAATTAAAATTTGGTGGGGGTAAGGGGTTTACATTCTCCATTGTGAGGGAAACTCCAGCTTTCCCTAGCAGATACCTGTCTTTCCAAACCAAGACAGCCTGGAATAAACAAATCTAATTATGTTTTATCTTTCTGCCTGTATGTTTTCTCCTTTTCATCCTTGCTATCATCCTGGGGTACACTTTGCATGCTATCCAAACTATAGTTTGGATGGCAAATTATTTCTTTCCTCATAGATATTTTGATATCTTCAAAATAGTTACTGAATTTTTGACTATAGTGGTTTAAATGTCCACTACTGACTGTAGTGGTTTAAATGTCTACTTTTCCTACTGTGAGATAGGATTAGGAGAAAAGCAAAGCAGGCTCAAATTTAAAGGGTATAAAGATAGATTTTTTAACACACACACTAAAAGAAAAGAATGAGAGTCAAAACGAAACCTTCAAAACACTTTTCCCTCTCCACAAACTGTTCACTTTCCCACTGACAACATAGAGATAAAACCTGTGATTTTCAGCCAGTTTCACCACTTAAAATAGTCTTTCATCAGTTCTTAGGGAAAGGAGTCTCTCTTAGAGCTCCTATGGAAACATTGCCACAAGAAAACAGTCCTCTGGTGGCTCCCATGTCACCAATCTGCAGCTGCCCGGGAGAAATTCTGCAATCCGTGAAGTTCCTCCCATCAGCAGTTTTTTCCAGAACTGCATATGGGTCATGGATGCTTTGAGGTGTCATTTTAAAGATACAAGAACTCCAAAGGCAAAGGATTTTATTCATCTCATGGAGCAGAGGTCTCCACTTCTTCAGTGGGAGAAGTGAAGGCTTCTTAGTTTCTCTCTCTCTCTCTGTTCAAACTTCTCATTAGGATTACAGGATCACACCTACTAATTCAATATTCACTTAGTCCATCACAAATTCCTTTGCTTCAATCTATCTTCCGAATCCACCTTGTCCACGGTTTAAAGGAAGATTCTAGCATATTACAGTTCATTACCAGGGCTCATAAAATACTTTTAGCCTAGAACTAAGCAACTCCTAAATCCTTTCTCCCAATTAGTCTTTTACTCTCTCTTCACTGACTTCCATCTCATGCCATGTCTTCTCTACGTTTCACTCTGTCCATTTCTTTTTACTCAAAAGGAGAATTAGAGTTTTAAAAGTTTCCTCTGCCAAGGAAAGAGCTAACACTCACTTGGGCTTGCAGATGGTTATGTGACCTCTGCGGGGCGGCGGCCGCTAGGATCTCAAAGCCATGCCGATGAGGGGGCTCTGGAATGGCAGCCAGGATCTCAGTAGCTGGGTAGGCTGATGGATGCCCTCGCCTCCACACCTCGGTCTCATCTGGGGCCACCCAGCCCAGGCTCGGGGCTGCTCCTGCAGCCTAGGGGAACATCGCCCTCAGCCCAGGCCAGCGGCGGGGTAGGCTTCAGAGTTGGCTAAATACTAATAGCTGCAGCCTCCCCTTCCCCTGGTGGCAGCTGATGGGGCCCAGGGGCACGGCCAGGCCAGGGCAGGCTCCCCCACAACGGGGAGGAGCTGCGGGCCCAGCCGGCCTGGGCCGCTCCATGGAGCAGCTGCAGGGGCTGGCTGTGACCTGCTCCTCTGGCTGGAAGGAAAAGGGCCGGCTTGGACACTGTCTCAGCTTTACATGTGTATTCACACAGCCACATCCAGCTTCCTCTGTGGTCATATAACTTGTCAGTATCTAAAAATTGACCTCTGATTGGTCCCCTGTCTTTTCCACAGGAAATTAACAGGTCCTTACAGGGTTACAGGGAACTGTTTCTTCTTTTACTAAAAACCAAGCTGTGTTAACCTGTGACACTGACAGATTGTAATAGTTGATTTTCTTAGTACTTCCATTACAAATGAAGCACAGTCTTCATAATTCTTAAATGAAGCATTGGCATCCTACAGATTAGTGGCAAATTTAGAAAATTTTCAAATTATCTGGCATTTTAATAAACTAAGAAAATTATTTTTTCAAGATGTAGTTCTTAGAGCATTACACACGGTCAAAGATGTCTTCAGTAGTCTCATTTGCAGTGGTGAATATTTCTTATTTTTGAAAATATGTATGTCAAGCTCTTTATGAGATGAGGAATGTCTCCATACTTCTGAAAGGAGTTCTGGTTTCACTTTGTATCACACTCCTTCCTTTTTGTCTGGTGTCTGTGGAAAGTGTTTTTGGATTTTCTGGCCAACTGAAGGACCAGGATCTAAGGGAATTCTGCTGTTACAAACCCTAGAAGGTGATACGTTTCTCAGGCAGAAACTTAGGACCTGTATGCATGTGACAACAATTGCAGAGATAATTTTCTTTTTACAATCTCAGTCTGACATGTAACTCTCTTTGGCACACCTCCTCTGGGAACAACTGAGTGTGTGTAGCATGATTATTAAATGAATCACTGAGGTTCCACATTCCCATGTTTCAAGCGCAACTGAAACATAACCTAAACCGATTCTTACTTTGATAAATTCTATGAGATTTAAGATTTCTGACAGATTATTCAAATTTACATCTTTAGAAAATAATAAGAATTAGATATTTATGTGAAAAGTTATTATTTAACAATGATTTGTGTCATTTGGTACTTACCACAGAATATTGAAATGGGTGTTATTTATTTGGAAGCTCGTCTTGGAGCTAATACTGGCTTCTAGAAATTCTTGTAGGAGAGATAAAATCAAGGCATGAAAGGCATTTCCATTTAAAATGCAAAGCTATGCCTGTCCTTGCTGATAGGCATATGTCAAAAAAGTAAGGTTTCATCAACTGGAAGGCTTTCCACTTTATTGTATAGCCATATAAACATAGAGTAAAAAAAAAAAAAAAAAAAAAAAAGAACGAAAAAACCACAAACAAACAAACAAAAACAACAACAACAAAAACCACACACAAAAAACCCCCCCACACCAACCCCTCCCCCAAATATGCTTGCCTAAAGGTAACAAAGACATCGGAGACTAGTACTAGTATGTACATTGAGGATATAGTAGTTATGTGATCTGGACATTCTGCATGGACAACAGTTAAGACTCAAACTTGAAAACAATTTTATAAGTTTTTATACCAGAGTCCAACTCACTTTTTGCAGAGAAAACTCACAGCAGTAAACCCCCAATCTATCACATAAACAGACCAATAAGCTATAGGATTTTTTTCTGATTCCATTTTGTCATTTTGTCTAACTCCTTGACAGTTTGTAGACCTAACTCAACAATCATCTTTTTTTAAAAATTATTGTTTTAATTATTATTTGAGGAAAAGGTAGTCACTAGACTTATATGTAAAACTGCATAATAATATCGAGCGTGTTTAAAGTCCAAATTCACATGGCCCCAAGATGTGTTCATGTGCATTCGTCATATGAGGAGATTTCACCCAAAATGATAGCAGCATTTCAGGCAAATTACAGCAGTGTCACTAGAGCAGCTACAGTCTATTTAAGGTAAAGAATGGGTGAACAGCTGTGACAGAGCAAAAACTTTGAAGGTCAGAGATTTAATTTAAAGGCCACTACAAGGCTGGGAAAAAAAAGGAAAGACAACTTCAGCACATTTATAAACGAATATACTGGAAGAAGGGTTTGAAAAATAGCTGTCATATGACTTGTCTCATTCATTATACAGTTTACAAATTCTGATACAGACAAACTGTGACTCCTACAAGGGACATTTTCTTAATAAAACTGTTTCCACAGAAGACTCATTCATTTTTGTGAACTGAGGTAGGGAAGTTAGGAAACATAAATTCTATGCTCATGTCTGTTTCACAGGCAGTAAACCTGCTGTGTATTGCATCAGCATATCAACTATCTACTGTGTTCTGCTGCTTGGTCTTCTCTGGGGAGATGGGATCTGGCTAAGATAAATTCATTGTATTTGTGACAAAAATAAAAGGCAATACTCTTTGTCCTGATGACAAGGTAATAGTGCACATTATTCAAAGATGTACAGTTTATGTGCATTAGTTTATGTTCATGTATGTATCTGCAGAATAATTGTATTTAATCATCTATTTCCTGTGTTGTGCAACAGTAGTCAAAAATTTTGATGCTTGGGAAAAACTGGAAATTCTTCAGTACAAACATTTTGTTAAGCTAACCTCACACTTGAAAATCACTCTGAATAATGCACCACCATTATCTAGCCTTCCCTGAATCTGTGATATTTCAGTCGCTCAAAGGAATGTCAAAATCACTAACAGTATGAAGGCAGCAGTTGTTCTGACAGCTGAAGCATGAACTGAATCTGTCTAGCGAAATTAGCCTAATATGGTCAAATTGCTTTTGCTTTTTAACTGTATATGGGCAACAGCAAACACACTGTGCGTGGCTTCCACAACAATTAAGAAACATATAATGAAATTACATAACAAACTGCTGTGGCCATTAATAAACAAAAGGAAAAAATATCTTTTAAATCAAAGCTGGTTTTTATTTTAATCAAAGCCATCACTAAAAGCCTTCATAGTTTTCATTTTTTCCTTCCACCAAGAGTAATTAAACTTCTGCATAGAATTTTATTCCTCAGTGATGTATAGGTTAAGAAAATGCTATTGCACTTTGTTTTTGCTTATTGCACTACGGTAGTTTCAGGATTTAACTTTGCTGGAAACCCCTCTTGCTAAGGAAATGAGTAATTTTCCTTTTATTTAACAAGTAGCATGAAAAAGATCCATCTTGCATGTGTGTGGAACAAGTGAATAACCAAAAAATTTAGAAAGTTGAATTAAATTTTTTCAGCCAGATTAAGACTCTCTTCAAAAAATCATGGAACTGTAAGAATTGGTTCATTATTAATATATATGTTGCTCTCAATATCTTCTAATGTATTTTACACAACAGGATTGTCTTAGTAATTTCCTATTTTTTCTACTTTGTGTGTTCTTCAGGTTTGTTGGCTTTTTTCTGAGAAAATCAAGGTCTACATACATAACTTTCAATATGAAAAAGAAAAGAAAAGAAAAGAAATTTGACAACACAGCTAAATTTATAAATTTTAAATGAGGTGCATTAAGAATTGTAAACCTATCCATTTTCATCATCTCAACATCCATAGAAGGATTTTCAACTACATTTCTGATTATGGAATCATAGAATAGAACCATAGAATGGCTTGGGTTGGAAGCAACCTTAAAGACCTGGTTCCAGTCTCTCTCACATGGGCAGGGACGTATGACACTAGACCAGGTTTCTCAGAATTCCATCCAGCCTGATCTTAAATACTTCCTGGGATGAAGCATCTACAACCTCTCTGGAGAACTGAGTGTGAGTAAAGAATTTTATCCTAATACCTAGTCTAAACCTACCTTCCTTCAGCTAAAGGCCAACTTGATTGTCCAAGCTGATTCTTCATGGAATCATGTAGTAGTTTGAGTTAGAAGGGACCTTTAAACGTCACCTAGTCAAAGCCACCTGCATTGAGCAGTCATCTTCAAAAAACCAGATTGCTCAAAGATCCATCTAACCTGACTTTGAATGTTTAGAGGGATTGAGCATCTACCACTTCTCTGGGCAACCTGCTACCACGGTTTGATACCCACACTAGAAAGAACTTCTTCCTTGTATCTAGTCTCTATCTATCTATCTATCTATCTATCTATCTATCTGTCAACTACACCACTCAGCTTGGTGTCACCTACAAAGTTGCTGATGGTGCACTCAGTCCCACTGCCTAGGTCATTGATGATGACATTAAACAATACCAGTCCCAGTACGGACCCCCAAGGGGCACCACCCATCACTGATCTCTGTCTGTGCATTGAGTCTCTGACCATTACATCCCAGATGCAAACCAGCTAGTCAGTTCATTATCCACCAAATATCAATCATCAACTCCACATCTCTCCAATTGAGTGAGAAGGATGTTCTCACTCCTGTGTTAAAGGCCTTACAGATGTGCAAGCAAATGACATCTGTAGGTCTTTCCTTGTCCACAGATGTAGTCACTCCACCATAGAAGGAGTTGGTGAGGCAGGATTTGCCCTTGGTGAAGTTAGTAAACAGAAACATTTCCAATTAGTCCAAAGAGGGACATGTATAGAGTGTTTTTATGCAGAAAATTGATTTTGTATGGCATGTTTCCTGCAAATCAGCAATCTATATCTTCATGACTCTATTTTGACTGAGATGTTGCCAGAGATGAAATACATTAAAGGGGAAAGCACTTAAAACCAAGTGATGCTGTACATGAGACGTGAACTGCTCCTTTCAAGAGATTCATGTGAATGCCCACATTTTTCTGGGAGTTGACTGATCCTGATTCTGAATATCTCAGCATTGTCAAATGTGACCAATAGTTATTCCCCATTGACAAATGGCATTTGGTATGCATCAGTGGAGAACCTGGATTCCAAAACAAATGATAAAATATAGCAGCCAAGACCAAGACAGTCATAATGTAGCTATATTAATTCTAGACCTACTGAACTCTGTTAGATTTTATAGGTAACTGCCATTACCTCCTGAGAACCTGAGTAAACACTCAAGCAGATTTGATTACTATTCATGATGTCATAATTACAGTGATGTCAACATATGAGCTGACCCATTTAGTGCCAGTACATCTATTTACACTGTATTCACTGTGGTGTAGGCTCAGTCAAAGAACTGATAAACACCAGGCCAACTAAAAAACACAATTTACAGCAATCATCAACTCCCTAAGTATATTTTCTGGCCATAATATTCAATCAGAGATTAGAAGTCTCAGCCTTTTTTCAAATATTAACTTATGTGAACTAAGTAATGGGACTAGATAATGGATTATAACTTGTCATGACAAGCCTAAAAGTTCAGCAATTTTTTATCCTTTTTTCTTTTTGAGCACTACCTCCAGGTTTATTACGTATCAGGAGCACAAATGACGTTCTACTTTTTCCAGATTTGATTATGTTTCACATAGATCAAGAGGTAATTATTTTCCTTCTAAAAGTGAAGAATTATCAGAGTGAAGAAGAATTTTGAGTGGAGCAATCCCACCTCACCACTGTTGACATCCTAGACTTCTTATAATTTGCAAGGAGTGAGCATTCTCTTTAGCTGCTCCTGATAAATAACACCTTGTATCTGAGAGGCATGATAGCACAAAAATATGTTTTTCAGAAGCATAATGCTTCAGAAAGAAAGCTTAGATGAGAAAAATGTATAGTCATGAACACCATAGAGAGGAAACAAAGCTGCAATGAGAGTGCCTGTGGGCTCTGGGCTTAGTAACCTTAGAATAGAAAACTGTCACTGTTTCCTTCAATTTCAAGTGCTTATTATCCTCAAATTGTACTTTTCCATAACAGAGAAATATAATGAAGATTGCTGTTGATGAAGATGACACTATAATGATAATGTCACTTAAGCTGTGTTTATTAGACATCAAGAACTGGCAGCAGCAAATGCAAATGTTAGATGTACATTATTACAAACTGCCAAGATGCTGTGAAAATTGGCAGATCAGTTGTTAGAATTTGCATCTTTGGAGATTTGCTGAATTAGAAATACTTTACTACACAATCAGCCTTCTGTTGTCTACTCCTGAATAAAGACCATGTAATACTTCTATGCTTGCATTTATATTTTCCCTTGGATTTTCTATCACTCAGGTAGTGAAAAGTGGTCCAAGAGGGAAGATGTCACTCCTTTAAGAACAAATTCCTGTCACTTCAATAAATTTCAGTGTATTTGTATAAAGAATATTTCTATTAATATTTCTCTCTACCTAGAATCTTTGGTCCCTCCCTCTTGTCTGCTACAGCAGTAATTTGCCAAGAGGACAGCTACTGATGGGAATAAAAGATGTGTATAATAGCACAAAAGTAAATATTGAGCAAGCTAATCTAGACTGCCTAAATCCTAATAGTTTTCTAGCTTTTCAGAGAAATTAAGCCACATTTTCTACCTCTTTTCTTCTTGACCAAAGAAAGCAAAAATATTGACTATATGAAACATATATACAGGCCTGAGGAAGAATTATTTATGAGAGCTGAAACGCAGCTTTTTATTATATCTCTTCTGGGCATCTATTGAATGAAAATAAAGTTGATATCTTTTTCTTTGCATTTTATCAAGATGAAATATCCCATACTGGAAAAAACTTGTTTTATAGGGTTAACTTTGAAATTTCTTACATGGGAATGGATGTTGAGGTGTCAAAACATAACTGCAGAAAGTACTGAAAAATGTAGTAGCACAGCCCAATATAATGTCATATTTGCTCACTTGGTTTATTAATTTCAAAAGTTTTGCTAAAAAATGTGTTATAGGTTTGTGAGTGAGGGAGAAGTTTTGTAATCTCTAGCAATAACTGCATTTCTCCCATTATCCATGAGCTGTGCTTTCACTGACTTACATTATTTCAGTTATCACATAGTGAAAGGCAAAACCATACTCTGTGGATGAGATCAGAATTTATAAAAACCTTTGTTAAAGCAGCTCTATTTATATGCTTCATATAAATCTTACCAGTTTTTAGGTATAGTAACAATATACCTCATTTTACATAATTTTCTTGTCACATTAATTTTAGTCTTATGTTTCCAGATAAAGATGATTATAGCATCAGTAGCATCAGTATCTCCCACAAGTCAAACACTTACATAGGTTAAGTGTGATTTAAAGGTTAAGAAGACCTTCATTGTGTCTCCCTCTTTTACTTCTGTCTATTTTCTAACTGACACAAATAATGGCTTCTGAAAGGAGAAGGAAAATAGGTTAACAATAACCTTCCAGGCAGGAATTCTAATGAGATTCAATCTTGTCCCAGCCTCATCTTCATTTCCTTTCCTGGCAGGTCTGATTGCTTATATGTTTGATATCTTTCATGAAATGTTTCTTCAGAAATTCTTTTTTATAGGACATGGTGCACACAAAAGAAAAGAAAGAGGGAAACCTTGATTAAAAATTCTGTAGTTGTGTTCAATTTGTGTTTTATACATCTCAAGACTGATATCTTCATGTGAATATCCTGGATAATATTAATATTTTTGTTTCAAGGCTACTAGCTTTTAAATCAGAAAATCCTCATTTTGGAATAATTTAACTCCTTTCTCATGTGCCACTTTCCTTTTATACATTTGTTAAGTGATCAAATGTTCTGCATTACATCAATTACCTTGCATAGTTTTTTTTTTCCTTCCTAGCTTCATTGCATTGAGTATACAATATCCTGTTATGTACTCATACTGCACAGACAAATGTCTGACAATGAACTTCACATTTATAATCAGCTCTTGTAGCTGAAAAATCTGAAGTGAATGATACTAAGAATAAAGAATATCTCTTTCCAGAGCAGCTTTTAATTTATTGCTGACAATTTTATTATTTTTTTTTTAGTGAAGGTATTATCACAAATGATTTTAATGGTTAGTGGTATTCTTTGTGTACTTGCTGGTTCTGAAAAGCATAGTCTAGGGCTGTAACAATATTATGCCTCAGTCAAATATAAGTTAGATGATATGACAGGTGGCCTTTAAAAAAGTAACTACTAAATAATCCAACATGTGCACTCATTTTTTTTTTCTTGCGATTATTCCTGGCTTGTAGTCCACATCATAACAGGAGACATTTGCTACCAAAGAACAACATGTTCTCACAACAAATCGAGGCTGGTGACAAAACCAACAAGCCTCAGTTCTGAGGCCTTTAAATTTCATACAAATGTATGTGTGACAGTGTCATCTCACTGTCAATGGCAAGAGTGTACTTGCTGGTCTGGGGCTACAACTTTAGCCAACAGTGGTTGTGGACTTCCCATTCCTGGAGGTGTTCAAAGCCAGGCTGGATGGGTCTCTGAGCAATATGTTCTAATGGAAAGTGTCTCCACCCACAGCAGAGGGGTTGGAACTAGATGATTTTTAAGGTCCTTTCCAACCAAAACCATTCTAGGATTCTAGGTTTCTAGGATTCTAGGATTAGGAACCACCTTCATTGCTCCACTCTATTAGCACTTGATATATCCTATGCATTTCAGAAACATGGAATTCATTCTGTATTGCTCCTACCTATCAACAGATTTCTTACTATCTCCTTGCCTTTGGCCTTCCATTGAATAGATTTGATTAATGGGCACTCAAAATGCTTAAGGAACCAAATAAAACTCATATACATTTTTTTTTTTTAGATTTTTCTCAATAGAGCTGAACTTTTTGCTCACGATAAACTCGAAGTAATATGTTTTCTCATATTTCTCATCTGATACAAAATAGACTTTATATAGCATCATTGATTAGATGATGACCTAGGATACATAATGTCCTGCAAATGTATGCTGAATGAATCTGAGGAGTATCAGTAGCTAGTCCTTGCACCTCCCTTCTAAGGCTTTTAATATTCTTAAGGGGAAAAATTATTTTTTCTCTGAAAAGAGAAATGTTTTCTCCAGGTGTTCAGTAACACATATTACAAGACATACCTTGCATTCCTCTTATTTTCTTAAAGTAACATATGTCCATTCCCTATTTAGGAAGCAATGAATGCTCCAGAGCTCTCTAACCAAAATCTCAAAACATTATAATTGCTGTAGGGCTAGCCTGTTTATAAGCCTTCTTCAAACACGGTGAGTTTGAAGTAGGAAAACTTAGAAACTCAATACTTTTTCTGAATAAGTGTAGAGCTTTTCTAAAGCTCAGCTATTTTCTTTTAGACCATGAAGAAGAAAAGGAAGAGTTAGTTGAATATGGATGTCTCAGTTCTCAGGAGGCAATGACTATTCTAAAAAGGCAATGTACCTGAAAATAGTGGATCAAGCTAGTGTACAAGTGTGTAATAGTCGAGTGAGTTTCTCAGGAAAACAAATAACAGAAATAGTATTCTTGCTCATTCAAAATTTCTTCCTGGATCTTTACTAGCAAGTCCATTTGTACCTGAGGAGATGCTTCACCTCTTACACAAAGTTCAAGTAGTGATTCTATTTTTTTTCCAGTCTGAAGAATTGCAAAATGCTTCTGACTTACAGAAAAAGCCTTTAGTGTCTTATGACATATAAGTTATCAGATAGACATGACTATCTGGAAATTGGTAGAGTCACACACACATAATTTTTGGTTCACACCATAGGTAACACAGACACTTGGTATGAGATTGAAAGGCTCTGCTAACAGCTGGAGAAAAGAAAAAGAATGAACAGGTGTGTCTCCATGGTCACACCCCATCTCCTCTCCTTCTGCTGCCTATTTTCCTTATGGATACCACACAGTATGGGTCGGAAGCCAGTGACTCACTTGGGAAATCTTGTTACTCAGTCACATAAGAGATCCATTAGGGAGGTTATTTAATTTTTTGAGAAAGACTTGGTTAATAAAGTATTGATTTTATTTGTAAGTGTGTGGAGAACCCTTATAACAAATTGATTTTAGGATACAGGATGAAACAGCAGTCAACAGTAGAGACTTTTCATCAATGAAATTGTAACTTGCTCTTTTTATTTAAAAGATATGTGGAGTCTTTCTGTATATTAAGCAAATTCTTTTTCCAATATTTGTGCCCCACAGAACTAGGCATGCCTGAATTGAATTTGTAGTTCTGAAGTGTACCACATATATGTCATGCTGAGTGTTTAGCTCAAGAGCAGAGGGACACCCTTATGATATGGGACTGTTTAGGTGTCCTGATGCAAAATTGTGTGTGATAGGGGCAGATTCCTGGGTCAGAGCGTCAGAAGGTTCCTGTTGTGGGGTGATGTAGCTGAGGAGTCCCCATTCCCTTCAGTCATTCCTGGGAGTGATTAGAATCCTCTAACTCTGCACTGTAAATTCATGCCATAATCAACTTTTCAAACAGCCCAGATGTTTTTGAGGAAAGTACAGCTTTCAAGTATTTTGCCTTATGTATCTGTTGATTGTGGACAGATCCCATCCACAGTTCTGCTAACATCTATGTGATTTGACTGAGACATCTGGAGAAAACACGGACTTTTTGGGTTTTTTTTTCCTTGACAGCTACTTGCACAGATGAGCACAGATCTATCATATAAATACAAGCATTGCAGTTCTCTCCAATGATATCATAGCCATGCCAAGCAAAGGATTTCCCTAGCTTCTTGGAAGAAGGCACTGATAATTAATTTCATTCATAGCCCTTGTCTCCATGCTTTCTCTCCACTTGAACTTTACTAAATTTAATTTTTTGCCTTTTCTATTCAAAAGCACCTATAATCAGAATCAGTTCATTCTAATAAAAACATTTTTACTGCATTGCTGTCACTACTGTATTTTGGGGATACAATGCTGCCCTTCGCTTAATTGTGACAGGACAACTAATGACTCACTCAGAAACTGACTGTCTCTCAACTCAGTACCATTCTCCCTCACAAATACTTATCAGCCACAAACTTTGAAAAGAGTTTTTCTAAAAAACAAATTGGAATTATATATATTGCAAATGGAATATTTTCAGAAATATTTTATGCTAATTCATGAAGCTGTTTGCTTTCTATAAACAATTAGAAATTGCGGAAGAAATCAAGAATGGGACATTACTCTATGATCAGTATGATCAAAGTGAGACATTTATGGCAAAGTAACAGTACCTTTTATACAGTTTTCAGCTTCTATTGTGAGTTACACGCTGCTTTGCAATTGGATATACCCTAAAAGCACGCCTTAGCCTTTTAGCCCGGATTGGTTAACGGTTTTGCACATACAGCAGGTTTATGCAGTCCTTCTTTTGGCTTCTATCCGATTCTCACACTCTGAAGCTTGTTAGCATCCTCTGTTCTTCTTCGGACGTGACTTCTGTCATCCCTTTTTCCTTCTTGTACGTGGCTTCCCTGCCCTTGAATGGTTACAGGCCTTAATTATCCAGATTAGCTGGATTGCTCACATGTCCCCATTTCTGGAGGAATGCAGCCTCCACAAGAAATCTTTCACATTTGCAGCAAATGAATGAAGAAAGTGATACTGATCTGACTAAATTAGGATCCCTTTCTCTTTAGAAGACATCCACAGAATTCTGGGAGAAAGACAAAATCTTTCAAGTCAGGCACAACATTTTTTTCCTTCATTATCACTTACTAAAAACTAGTAGTTGTGTTAACAGAGTAGAGTGAGTCTAACTTATGTTTCAGCTTGTAGTAGAGTCCTGTCTATGCATGAGCCAGTGCGTATCCCAAGTCTGTATCAGAACAAGAATTTCTACCTTGTCATCTGCTCATATGCTTGGCTCTTCCTTGAAAGCACCTCTAAGCACATGGGAGGAGCAGAAGCCCTAGCACACTCCAATAGGCTGATCAAGGAACTAGGATCACAGGTTGCAACATGAATACTCTTTAAGTAAGCACAGATCAAATTATTCAGATTTGCAGATCATCAGCTTGATACCAGAACAGAAGTACTTGGGTTTGGGATTTTTTGTGGGTTTTGTTTGGTTGGGTTTTTGTTCTGTTTGTTTGTTCATTTGTTGTTTTCATTTGTTTGGGGTTTTGGTTGTTTGGTCCATTTAGTCCTTTTGGGTTGTTTGTTTGGTTTTTTAATAGTATATATTATTTATACTTTTATACTGTGAATCTTGGATCAGAAATGTTGTTAGGCTTTTACCTTTGTTGTGGAGTGACTTTATGATGCTTATATCTCCAATTGTCTGTTCTGTTTATGCTGGATATTAAATTCTGCACCTTTAAGACTGGTTCTGAGAGTGAAGGGGGAGAGAGAAACTGCACTTGCTCCTCTGCATTCCTTCACACAGACTGTGTTGTCTGCAGCACAGACAGCGGGAGAGAGCTCTCCTTTGCTTTTAGTTAGTTTTTCTTCTAGCTGAGGCAAAGAAGTTCCCCGGATTGTGGAATTTTTTTCTTTTTTCTTGGAACTGTTTAAACCTGGTCTGGACAAAAAACCCAGAAAAGCACCAAAAGCTCACACCTCTGGCTCACCAGGGCCTGGGATGCTGCATTTCAGCTTCCGACAGATTGATAAGAGACCGAGTGAGCTGAGCTACCACCACAAAAGGACTTTCTGAATTTGTCATCTCTTCAGAACAATAAGAGGTTTTATTTTTTAATATTATCCATTTTCTTATGCTTGTGAATACTTTGCTTGTTAAATAAACAGTTTTTTCCACTTTTCTCCAAAGAAGACTTTTCCTGGACCAGCTGGGGGAGAAGCTGCTTGAATTTGTTTCCTAGAGGGAAAAAACCCATTTGGAAGTTTCCTTCCAAAATTTGTCCTAAACCATGACAACCTTGTTAAATGTACAGATAGTTTATTCCAGAATCTGATGTAGTCTTAGAAGTTCCTTGTGTTCCTTGTTACAGGAAATTTTGACCTTCAGTGATCAAAAACCACTCAGATGTATTTGTCTTGATTGTTGATAATTTGCCATTATTGATTTTAAATTATAATTTTAGGTAAGTTTTTTGAATTTGATGGCTCATGGTAACTCTGAAGATTGTATTTGAAGATGTTTATGACAGCTTCAAATGCACACAGTGTTTGGTTGGATTTTTACTTCTAAGAGAAACTTTTATCTGACACTTAACATTTCCTTCAACTTTTGATAGAGATTGCACTACTTCCCTTGAGTTACAGACAATATTATTGAAAAAATATTGGTTTTTTTCTTCCTCTTGTCAGTAATGAGAAAGCTTGAACACAGGCTTCAGTCCAATCTTTCCTTACCCTCTCTTTAGATTTAGAAGAGGTAGAATTTCAGCTGTACAAGGCACTGAAAACTGTGTTTGGCCAAACATAACCGAAGGAAGGCAATGATGGTCTCTGTGTCATGGAAAGGTCATGTCAGAGGCCAGAGATTACAAAACATATGGAAAATGTCTTTAGAAGCACATGGCTTCTAAATAGGTCTGAGAACAGAGACAGAAGTTCACAAATGCTGTAGAAATTGTTATATTGCTTTCACTGCTGTATTTCCAATGGAAAATTCTCAAACTCAAGAAGATAGAGTGCACCATATGAAAAGCTCTGATCCCAGGCAGGGTCATGGATTTTGGTTTAACACAGGAAAAAAAAAAAAAAAAAAAAAAAAAAAAAAAAAAAAAAAAAAGAAGCTCTTTGCTGCGTGAGGGATAGCACAAGGAAACATGCTGTGATGAAATGGACACAGTGATTGCAATGGGAAAAATGAATGTTTCACATCTAGTGTGCACTAAGCAATTCTGTCTTATCTAACAGTCTTGTAAATGCTGAGAACTTTTTCTACAGTTTTTAATTTCACTACCCATGTGTGACAAACCAGCCTGTGAAGAACAGCTATGGCTGCAAATTGATCACATGAGCTTCTGAAAACTAGAAAAATGCTATTGATTTCCTTTCTGTTTTATATTATTTTCTGCCCTCCAGCTTCACTGTGTGAGTCAACACAATGGCAGCAGCAGTAGCAGCCTTGTGTTGCAAGAGTTTTGGTTTCAGGAATTTTTTTGTTTAATCTGTGGCTTTTCCCAACAAAATACTGAAGCATCAGCTTTTATGTTTAAGGTATTTATATAATTTACAAGTGATTTTACTACAAGAAAACTGATTGTAAGACTTAGATAGTCATCCTGAAGTCTTCTAAATACAAATGAAACCCAGCATAAAGATGACCTTACAAAGCCTTGTTGAAACTTTTGGTCCTGAGGAGATGTCAATCTTTGCTCTCACTTCAGTCATAGCTCTTAGTAAGGCCTGAAATGAAGGTTTGTTGGAAGTAAATTTGATATGTATCCTCCAAGGTAGGAAGCACAAGTGTCTCCCTTGTTTTCAGTTTTGTAGCCATCTTCTTACTATACTCAGAAAAAACCCTCAGTTATATACAAATGTTAATTATTATTTTTTCTTAATGGAATTATTTATTAATTTATTTATAAGACAGATGTGTTTACATGCTCTCTAATGTGCGATTGGGACAGTGCTCACCACTTATTAAAATATCAGTTTGGGTTTTTTTGAGAAATCATCACCTTATTTTCCCTTTTGTGTTCTCCATTTTAGTGTATTTGCATATATTTATTTTATTTGCAGTTGCATGCACGTCTCCCAGCTATATAACTTTTTATCTTGCCACTTCTGTTCTGAGAATTTACTTATCTTCTACTCATCCACTACTAATAAAAATTATAAGCAGACATCTCTTGTTCCTTTGTCTACAAAGAAAGAGGGATGAAATTGTCAAAGGAAGAAGCAAGCTACTCTAGTCCAGCAAAATGTGAGCTGAATATGTGATCATACTACTTACTTGCAACTACAAAAAAAAACCACCAAAGCCAAATCAAACCAACCAACCAAAAAAAAAAAAAAAAACCCCAAAACAAACAAACAAACCCCCAAAAAACCACAAACAAAAAAAAAAAAAAAAAAAAAAGAGAGAGAGAAGAAAATCCACACGTATTTCTCCTTGTAATCTCATTTTACTGAGGCACAAGAGGGCAGTGTTTCATAAATGCTAACGTGCCATTTGCTCACCATTGCAACTAAGCTGGGACTGACATTCATCTAGCATTGGAATAACATCCAAAAGATTGGTGTTTAGTGATAATAGCTCACTGGCAAAGAATCCTAATTACAAGAATAAGAAAGGCTTCAAGACAGTACATTAATCTATTCTAAACTTGTGGAAATTTCTTAAAGGTGGTGTTAGAAAGAAATTACAATGAAAAAGTAAATGAAAAATATCTTCACATAAAAAAGTTAGTATTAACATTCTTTTGATAAGAGAATATGAAAGACTACATCAGGAAAGAGTCAGACAGAGGAAAAGACCAATACAAGTTTTGTTAAAGACATTTTAAAAAAATTCTGTAAGTGTGTGGATATGTGTGTGTTCTAATGCATATGTGTTTGTGTTTATATCTATACTCAGGAAGAAACAGAGAGTGTTAAACATATAAAAACTGAAGAACACACAAGTATACAAAAGTTAATGTCAAAAGAAGATTTGGAGTTATGCATGGTCCCTTACTTTAGGAATGTAATCTAAATCTTTCCTTATTTTGGTCTCTTAGCTAGTTTATACAATTCCTCACTTGACTATTTTTTGAAGACTCCTTTCATAAGGGTCAGATGTTCCTCTGCATCTTGCTGGAGTCTGTGTATCTGATTTAAGGCAGTTACTTCCACAAGAGGAAGTTTCAGATGTATTTCAGACAGACATCTAGCTCCTGCTTACAGAACTAAGTCCCCTGCTCAACACTCATTCTGAGAAATGGTTTGCTGAGCCATATTTTGACCTTGGAATCAGCAGCAACTGTGTCAGTTTGTCCTAAAGTCACTTCCTTGGCTTGAAACCATGCATTTGTTCTACACAAAAATAGGTATCGGTCAACCTCTTCCACTAGTCCATTTAAAACCATGAAAGTAGCTTGTGTACTGCCCTTGAAGTATTAATTTTTTAAAATGGATGTGTACACATCTTTTTTTAATAATCCATTAACCTCTTTGTTTTGGCATAGATAGGATGCAATGTATTTCCTAGAACAAGAAAAATCATCTTCAGCTGTCTTAATAATCAACTATCTTGAAGTAAAATTAGTCCAGTATTATAAATTATAGCTGAAAAAAGGTATCATTTATATGGTATAATAAAGTTAGCAATGGATTGTGCTGACCAGTTCTCTTTGCTGTAACATAGCTAAAGGCTGAAGTAATATTTATCTATATATGATGAGAGCTGTTTCCCAGCAAACCGTAGACCATGCTATGTGACACATTCCTAGATTTTGTCATGCAAAAACATAGTCTTGAGGCTATTTATGACACTTGAGATAGAAAGGTCAGATATGTGTTCAATTTCTAAATATCTGTAAAAGCTTCAAAGTGCATCCAAGTGCTTCTATCTCTGCAACTCACAGCTGTTAGTCTGCACTCCTTTCCAATGTCCACCTGCAGTTAAGAGTACTCTGGACAAGCAAGCCAAACTTTTCGGCTAATCTCTCTATTTGCTATGAACACTTTGATATCTTTCGTTCTCCAAGATATTGAGGCAGTCATTCTGTTTTATCCTGAATTACTGGCATGGTACAAATCTTGAGAGTGTTCTCCCTCTGCATACTGACTGCCTCTGCAAAGCAATGTGTTTGTGGGCTGGATAAAGCTACTTGGAGAAAGGAAAAGTACATCATCCTAAGTAAAGTAAGCTAAGTAATTTTCCTCTAAGGGTGTAAAGCTTAAGCCAGGGAAACATCCATATTTCCATACATGCCAGTAACTGTACATATGACTTTTGTCCAAATAGAAACATGGATGATTGACTGAAGCTGTCCGCACATTACACTATGCATCCTCACTTTCAAAGCACTGAGTTACAAGGGTAACTCCTGTAAGTAATTTACACTTTGTGGACAGGCTGAAAAGGGTCAAAAGAAGAACCACAAAGATGATGAAAGAACTGAGTAACCTGCCATCCAAGGGAAGGCTGAGAGCTGGGTTTATTTGGCCTGGAGAAGTCTTAGGGAAGACCTTATAATGTTCCTGTGTGTAAAGGGTGGCTACAGAGAAGATGGAGACTTCCTTTTTCCAAGGAGTCACATGAAGAAGATGAGGGGTAATGTGTGCTATTTCCTCCTGGGGAAATTCCAACTGGACACTGTAGCCAAGATTTATGCCTGCCATGTTTTTGTTTCTGGAAATTCTGTTCCCAGGACAGAACTGCGAAACAAGGTCATGCTATTTGTAAGCTAAGATGTTTTTCCACACGCTTTCCCATGGGAGGGACTTCGCGTGATGGCCTCTTTAAGTGACCAATGGTTCCAGGGGTTCCAGGGGTCCCCACCTCTAAGGTGGGTGCTTTGTGAAAAGGTATAGAATAGGTTTGGACAATAAACCTCTGGCTCCTCCTGTGAGTAGTCCAGCAGCCTTCTCAATGAACACGCGTCTCCTCCTTTGTGTCCGACAGCAACATCTGGTGGACGCCGATGTGATGGCAGCTGCGGGAGAAAGGTAAATTACCTTGTCCCTTTTTGAAGAAAAAACCAGGTTTTTGGTGGAAACTGACCTGTGTGCTTCGCCAGTTTGTTTCTCTCTGATAAGGAGATGAAATTCGGCAATATGGCCTCCTTGCTAGACCCTGAAGACGCTATAGTACTGGAGATGTGGGGAAAGCTTCTTAAAAAAAGGAGAGCTGGTATCCCCACTGAAGATTTGATAGAGCTTTACGCTTGGGGCAAATCATATGGTATTTTCCCAAGCGCCGATAGAGTGCTATCTAAGCCATTATGGCTTCTTGTGGGAGATCAGTTGCATGGAAAACTGAATTCAAGGCAAGAAAAAATAGCCAAGTTATTCATAACTTGGAAAAAATTTATTACAGTCTTCAAAAGTTCGGGAGAAAGTTCTTTTTCCAGTTTGATCCCAAGTTCAGCCGCATCTGAGATAGAAGACGGACAACCTGGGATCGCGGACGGCAGCAGCAGCGAATTGGAGGGCTCCCCGCCTGCCCAAGAAGGACCGGGTTTGCATTTCGCCTCTCCCTGTGAATCTGATCCTTGCGGGGGGAGGTGGAGTCCCCGGTGCACGGGTGGAGGCGGGAAACAGGAGGGGCAAGGGACCGGACACATCGGAACGATTCCCTGTCCCGTCCCACAATTGCGCCCCACCATAATTCCTGCGGATCCCTCTCGCACAGGCGCAGGCGACCAGCGGCAGTCTGGGGAAACTGGGAATCCCAGAACCCCGCCACGCCCTGCACTGTGGAAGAGGTCTCTCCCGATTCCCCCGAGCCCCACCCCACGAGTGGCCATGTGGAGAGAGGGGGAAGAGATCGAGAGTCCCGAAACCCCGCCGCGCCCCGCGCCGCGGACCCTGTGCACCGCGGATTTGCCGCACAAGCTTGTGAGCCCGCTCCCCGGCGCGGGCGGCCATGGGCGGGGGTGGATGGGGTTTGAAATCGCAGCTACCCCCCTCGTCTCGCGCCTTGGACGCTGCGCCGCATTTCCTCGCCCCAAAAGCCCGAAAGCCCCCCGCATCTGGGGGTGGGTGGTCATGGGCGAGAGTGGGTGGGGCTTGGGACCTTGGCACTGCCCTGGGAGCCTGCCCCACGAGAACCAGGCTCAGCAAAGCCCAGGAAAAACAAAACGGGGAGGGAATCGCCCATCCCCCATGTTTTCATCGTGGAACCACGGCGAGCGAGACTGACCATTCGGCCAGCACGCGTCAGTTCGGGGAAGACAGTTGCGTTCAGATGCCCTCATGGTGGAGAGCTCGCGCTTTTTTCTTTCGGGGCAGAGGATGTGAAAATGTATTTTCCGGACAGTGGAAGCAAAGCGGCCCCGCCACAGGGCCGCCACAAGAGCAGTGATGGGGATGCCCGATCTCCCTCCCACCCCATGGTGCCCGCCACGCCTGCATGGCCGACAAAACAGCCCACCCACGCACGCGGGGGGGCAGCACGAGCTGCCGCCGCAGCCGAGTGGAAACAGCCTCCCCCTCTCCCACTGGCGCACCCGTGCAAAAAGCGCCGACAGTGCCTTCCGGCGGCAGGAGCCGGAAGCACAGCGGCAGCCCTGCCGGCCGCCACTTCGCCCCGTGCTCGCCCCGCAGGTTTTGTGTTCCCTAGCAACACCACGGGGACCGCACAAGCCGTGGCTCCCCCTGCGTCTGTTTCCACGGCCCCAACCCGGGGGGGAGCTGGACTACGGCCAGCTCTACACCCCCCAAGGCCAGACCCACCCCCAGCGCAGCGTGGGACACTGCCCCCATGCCGAATCACCGTGTGGTCCAGGAACCTGAGGGTTTCCTGGGATGAAGTGAAATCTATGGCTTTGGGAATGGGGCACTGGGGAGTCATGGAATGCTTTATGGGAACCGCAGAGGGTCCTTTTGGCCCTGGTGGCACTGGAAGCGCTGTAATAGCAGGTGCCAAGAATTCAGGACAGGTCTCTCTCTGCTACTGTGATATTCACAGAGCAGGCTCACACAGATCCTGTCGTCGCCTTGCAATCACCTTGGAAACCCCAGAACAGAGGACGACAAAAACGGGGAAGTGCACAGGTTGAAAAGAGACGGGGAAAGTGGAAGCAAAAAGCAAAAGCCCCCTTGTTTCTCTGTGCTCAGTGTTTGGGACCAAATCATATGGCAGACGTACAGCTAGACTTGCTGCTACTGGTCAGCCGTTGTCGGATTCAGGGAACGGGAAGCGGAGACGCGTGCAGACCCCAAGATTTCCCCAGGTCCCGACGCAGACGCAGGCTTGTTTAACGAGTCTGACAGTCCCCCTGGGTGCCTTTGGACCCCTGGGTGAAGACAAAAGCGCCTTCATCAACCCAGCAGGGTATCATTGTGCATCTAGGACTTAGTGATGTAGATTCACGGGACATATGCATGCGATGGTCTCACCCCCCCCGCCCCCTTGTCACTATCCCCAAGGGGAACTCTGACCATGCAACATGTGCCTTTGCAGCCCTCTGTTTTCAGGACTGAGAACTGATGGCAACAAGACAACTGCTTCAGATTTACTGAGCACCTCAAGTTCACTACCCAGCAGTCCTGGCCTGGCAAACATCCCGAGATGTGGTGTATCCTGCACCTCCCTGATGCCACCCCTCCAGAGACCTATCTTCGAGGCCTGATGGTGGGGGGAATGAAGCAATGCTTCAAGAGCCAGCGACCCGTGATGATTATGAACTCAGAGGGACACTTGGCTGTGGTTTGACCACATGCCACTGAAACTGCTATTAACCTCTGGGGGCGGGAGGTCCTGGTGGTTTTTGGGGGTGCGAATCAGGACGGATTGTGATGAGGGCCATTGCGTTGAAGGGCACAGCATCTCACCCGAAAGAAAGATCAGCGAACTGGTCACGAATTCTGCCCATGCGGCAAAAAACAGGTTTTTCTCGGGGAAAAAAAAAAAAAAAAAAAAAAAGGAGGGGGGGAAGCGGGGAAAAGTCCCCACAGAACTGGGCCAACAGGCAACCTGGAGACAGTGACCAGAGTGAAAGCCAACAAGTGGAGAAACCTGCAAGTTTCTCCTGCGAGTGATCACTTGGATGACCTCTCCACAAGCAGACACTGAAATCTGCATTTTTCTTTTTTCTTTTCTTTTTTATATAAACAGAAAGAGTGAGATGTAGCCACAGTTTGTGCCTGCCATGTTTTTGTTTCTAGAAATTCTGTTCCCAGGACAGAACTGCGAAACAAGGTCATGCTATTTGTAAGCTAAGATGTTTTTCCACACGCTTTCCCATGGGAGGGACTTCGCGTGATGGCCTCTTTACGTGACCAATGGTTCCAGGGGTCCCCACCTCTAAGGTGGGTGCTTTGTGAAAAGGTATAGAATAGGTTTGGACAATAAACCTCTGGCTCCTCCTGTGAGTAGTCCAGCAGCCTTCTCAATGAACACGCGTCTCCTCCTTTGTGTCCGACAGCGACAGGACACAGGAGGAAAATTTTCACAATGAGAACAATCAGCCACTGAAATAATCACCCAAGGGAAGGGGTGGGTTCCCCAGCATTGGACTCTTTTAAGATCCAGCTGTACAGAGTGCTGGACCATCTTGTCTAGACCGTGCTTTTACCAAGAAAAGGTTGACCCGATGATCCTTGAAGTCCCCTCCAACCTGGTATTCTATGATTATATATATGCTTGCATAATTCTCATATCTCAGGGATAATTTTAGGTAGTAGTTCTACTAATACACTACACATAGTGAATTTTTTTTTACATCTTCTTTGAAAAGAAATGCTCATTTTGAAATCCACAGGTGGCTAAAGTATTGCAAAACATGCAGTAACAATATTGCCTTTCCTGTACTTCAGCATTTCTCATTTCATGGTTTCATACCTATGTCTGAGAAGAGAATGATCTACATTAGCTGTTTTTATGCCTAGTTTAACATTTGCTGTTATGAATCCATGAATACCAAAAATGTTGAATTCAACAGAAGAACCTCTGAAATCTCAAAATGGAAAGCTGACGCAACTTTGTTTTCAAGGTGTTTCAGTCACCCTCTTGGTTCATAGAATCTTTTTGGCCAGCTAATTTTTTTCACTGGACACTACACAATTTAAGAACATTTTTAATCAGATTAACTGCATCAGACCATTCAACTGTTCCTGTATCACTCACCATGAAAATATGTCTAGACAGGTAATTGGCAACTCCTATCACATTGTCAAGCACCTGATCTGCCTGTAAGCTATACCTTGTCGTATATAGAAACACAATCCTCTTTGGTGGAAGACAATCAGGTCAGAAAATATTTAAACAAATTGGGCATACAAGTGCTGACAGAACTGGCAGGTGTTAATAATCAATAATCATGCCACTTGATTATCTTGAAAAAATCATGGCAGTTGCAGGGGGTGACTGAGGGATAGAGAAAAGAAAATGTCTGTCCTATTGGCTAAAAGGTCAAAAAGGAGGACTCAGAAAACTACAGACTGCTCAGTGCCACCTTGACTCCTGGTAGCGGGGGGAGCACCTAATCCCAGGAACAATTTCCAGACAGGAAGGAAAAGGAAATCATTGTGAGAAGTAAGCAACAAGTCATCAAGAGGAACAACTGAGAGAGCTGGGGCTGTTTGGCCTAGAGAAGAGAACACTCATGGAAGATCTTCATAATGCATGTAAATAACTGTAGAAAAATGCAAAAACTTTGAAGCCAGGCCCTTTCCAGTGGAGCTCAGTGAAAGGACTAGAGGCAATGAGCACAAACAGAAACACAGGATTTCCTGTCTAAACAAAAAAACCATCTTCTACTGTGAGGGCAGCAAGTTGCTGTGCCCAGAGGGTGTGGACTTTGACTTGGAGATAGTCAAAAGCCATCTACACACAGTCGTGGGCTGTTGGTGTCCCTGCTTGAGCAGGATATTTGGACCAGATAATCTCCAGAAGTGCCTGCCAACCTCAACCATTCTCCAATTCTGTGATTTTGTAAGACTATAGCTGCATTTTATAAACTACAGATTTAAAGCAGATAAAAATTACACCCTTTAATTTTTTTTTTTAACATACCATTGTACAACTTTATCCTGACACTAATAATAATGAAAGACTATAATTATTTGTTTATGCATACAAGTAGTAGTTTGCTAGTTTCTGCTGTTCATCTTTCAGGCTGGTGCCACACAGAATGATTGGCATATTAGCATCATGATTCATAGAAGTAGATAAATGCTTGTCTCACTCTGTGCTATTCTTCTGTATGAGTTTATTTACTGGCTATAACATTAGGGTGCCTCCTTTGATAGAATAGTTTCAGATAACAGTAATTATCTAAATGTTATCTCAAAGAAATTGTGGTTCCCAGTAATTTTATCTGGCCTGCTACATAAGAAAAATTCTAACTTTTACAGAAAAAAATTGTATGCAATCCCATGTGCTATCTTTAAATTACAATTTTTCTTATTGCAAAGAATTTGACTTTTAAAACTGGTTCACATATTTTAAAAGTTTGGTTGGGTTTTGTTTGTTTGTTTGTTTGTTTTTAATAGCTATATAATTTACAAAATGAAGAGAGAAAAAGTTTGTTGGATTTACTGGTTCTAAAATCCTGTTCATCCTGTGACTATGTTCCAAGACTACATCCTGCTCTGTAGTTAATATATTGTGATCACTAGTGGCACAGAATTACTGAATCTATTTTTAATTCATTCAAATAACTGCAGTGATTAATGAATGAAATTAATTTTACCCAATGCAACAATCTGAAAGTTCAAATTTGGTTCAAGTTCAATCTTAGACAATGAGGACAGATAAAAATATTTCCAGAGGACAAGTCATGCTATTATTCTACAGGCAGCACATAAAAAGATGTATCACTCATCCCTTCCTCTGATAATAGAAGGAAACTAAGAGTTCAGTTTCTTCCCTATACCTAATTTTCAAACAGCTTATAAGTAGAAATTAATCCATCTGAAAATTAATTGCAATATTATAAAGAGTTGATTCAGTGAGTTTGTATGAGATACAATCTCATGAGCTAATTTCCAGAACACAGGGTAATATAAAACCCATTTTAGAACAGCAAAAAATCTCAGTAAGAACTAATTACTGGCTCAGTAATTTAGTAGCAATTTTTTGCAACGTGCTCTGGACTCTTTGGTTAAAATGGCTATAGGCTGTAAAAGTAAGAACAATTCACCCATTGCTTTGGGTCTAGCAGCAGGACTATCTATCATATTCAGCATATGTCCCAATTATCTTCTACTGGCCAGTTCTGAAGTACTTTGCTTTTTCATTGCTTCTATTATTGTCCAGTTTAGTTGACATATTTCCCATAAATACACAATAAAAATTTCTTATCATTTGTTTTAATGCAAAGACAGAATAAATTAGTATTCCACATATGCTTGTGATATTGCTTTGTGAAGGGATCTTTATTAGAGATGAGAAGACTGAAGAAATGCAGTGGCTCAACTAAAACCTAAGCACTTATTGGCACACACACTAGTGCAAAGCTTTTCATACATATAGATGATTAGTATGAAAAGTGCCCATTTCAAAAGTACGTGCTGTCCTTCAAGGTAAGGTGACTGTTCTGTATCAGCAGTTTTTACCTACAAGAAGGTGAGGCGCTTCTGACCTGCATTCTCATTAGGCTACTTGTTTTAGTGAGCACAGTGTGTCTTGATCAAAGCTATGCTTGCTTTTTCTGTATGCAATGTGCACATTTTTCACAAGACTTAATAAACAGAAGTAATAATGAAGATGAATTCTATTTGGAGGACAGAAATTTCTTAAATATACTTTTGAGACAAACTATATTGTTTTTTGATCTATGATTTTTTAGAATCATAGCATCATAGGATATGCTGATTTGGAAGGGAGCCATGAGGACCATAGAGTCCAACTGGTTCTGGCCTTGCACATGGCATCCCAAGGATCACATCCTGTGCCCAAGAGCATTGTCCAAACACTTCCTGAACTCTGTCAGGCTTGATGCTGGGACCACTTCCCTGGGGAGCCTGTTCCAGTGCCCAACCACCCTCAGGTTGAAAAACCTTTTCCTGATATTTAACCTAAACCTCCCTCAACTCAGCATCATGCCATTTCCTTGAGTCCTGTCACTGGTCATAGAGTGACCATAAGAGCGAATAGATCAGTTCCTGTGTCCAAGGCATTAATGAAAATGCTGAAGAGAACTGAGCTGAGGATGGAGTCCTGCAGAACTCTACCAGTGATAGTTGCCAGCCTGATGCCATGCCATTCACTACAACTCTTTGTGCCTGACCTGTGAGCCAGCTGCTCACCCATCAGGTAAGATGATTATCCAGTTTTGTGCTGGATATTTTGTTCTGGAAGGAACCTGTGTGAGAGTATCAAAAGCTTTGCTGAAGTACAAAAAGATTACATCTATGTGCTTTCCAAGATCAAGTATATGGGTTATCCTATAATGGAAGTAAATCAGGTTCAGCAAGCAGGACTTTACTCTCATGAAGCTGTGCTGACTGTGATCAATGACTGTGTTGTCCTCCAAGTACTTTTCAATACCTCCCAGGATGACCTTTTCCATGATTTTAGCAGGCCTGTAGCTTCTGGGGTCCTCCTTCTTCTTGAAATGAGGACAACATTAGCTAACTCTGGGCTGTTGTGCCCAGACAGCTTACTGAGCAGTGGATGAGTTTCTAAAGTATAAAATAAGGAGAGAGGGAGTGATGGAAAGAAAGAACAAAACCAAAACAAAGGAGGAGAGGAGAGGAGAGGAGAGGAGAGGAGAGGAGAGGAGAGGAGAGGAGAGGAGAGGAGAGGAGAGGAGAGGAGAGGAGAGGAGAGGAGAGGAGAGAAGAGAAGAGAAGAGAAGAGAAGAGAAGAGAAGAGAAGAGAAGAGAAGAGAAGAGAAGAGAAGAGAAGAGAAGAGAAGAGAAGAGAAGAGAAGAGAAGAGAAGAGAAGAGAAGAGAAGAGAAGAGAAGAGAAGAGAAGAGAAGAGAAGAGAAGAGAAGAGAAGAGAAGGTAACAGGCAGGACTTCAGTGACAAAAACAGCACTAAACCAATGAGGACTTATTCAATGCTAGAACATTCCTGGCTAATACATTATCCATGGAAATATCAAGATTTCAGTATGAACTTTATATTGGCCTTAGCTTGGAAGGTGTTGTTCACTCTAATAGTCATAACTGAACAGTATGTGAGAGTTATATTCGTTGTTGTTGTGAGCAGAGTGCCTTTCAGGCACATTGCCTTTCAGTAATCCTGTGGTGAGCTATGCCATGCTAAGTACTAAATTCCCAACCAAAAATTTGAAATTATAGTAAAATAGTGACAAATGGATATCCTACATGCTGTTGGCAGACATGACTAAGGGCTTATGAGATAATCATATCTTTCTGAGGGCCAGTTGTAGGCTTAGGATATCTCAAATGCTGCTACATACCATATGTGTTTTGGAACTGCACTAAGCCCTTAATGCCTCTGTTAAACAACAAGCACATATAAAATCTTTAATAGCTATTAGAGGCTACAATTAGTTACTTTGAATTTCAGCACCTCAGAAGCAAAGTATTAATTTGCATTGTGTGTAAAAATAAATCTCATTTTAACATGTTTTTTTCATGGCTTCAATGAACCTGTTTGTTTTCCAGCGGGTCTGACACATAATGCTACATCCAAGATGACTTTGAACAGTAAACTATGCTGATTTTGCATGTCCTTTTAATCTGTCTGCTGGGAATTGCACACACCATATCCCCATCTGAGGCCTCTTTAGTGTTTGTATTTCTCTTCAGGTACAGAGCAAAATTTTCAAACTAGACAATAGGTACCACTGGAAAAAAAAAAAAAGTTGCCTGCTTGTTTCCCTTTTTTTTTTTTTTTTTTTTTTTTTAAATAACCTACAGCCTAAAGGAAATTACGTGAGCAGCTCTGAGAAACTGATGAAAATTTTGAACAAAAGCCGAAGACTGCTTATTCAACTCCTATGCTTTAAAAACATAGTGAGAAATAACTTGGAAGTTATGAATCATTTAGTGTGAGCTCAAAGCTGAATATCTAATGGGGTGTTTAATCTAAGATTCAAAATGTAAGATTAATTTGCACTAGTCATTAGAGGTTTTTTGGAGTTTCATCTCCTTAAATAAACTCAGTGGTGTTTTTAGAGACTAGCTGGAAGTAATGATAGTTATGATTAAAGACACAGCGATTTCTTCAGAGCTTTTGATAAGCATTTTGATTAAAAGACATACCTAGGAGGAACTCACAAGATGACTGGGCTAGAAATGGGATCATTGATAAATTTTGAATGTGACATATAGAAATGAATAAACTTATTAAAGTAGGATTTTTAGACACCAATACTTTATTTGTCCCTACTTAGTTTTTTCATCAGCTGTTGGGAAGAGGACATCAAAAATATCCTGGAGAAGTTTGCAGATGGCATACAGACTAGGAATTATATTATATAGTCATATATGTATGCATGATATCTTTATATGATATGTATATCACGTATATTATAGAGTCATGGAATAATTAAAATTTCTTGATTCAAAGATCACCTTTGAATCAGTAATTACAGTTATTACAGTAATCAGTTATTACAATCAGTAATCTGTTTGTATACTACCAAGAGACAAGGAAACAAAGGTAACAGACTAAAGCTACAGAAATTCAAGTGCAGAGAAGTTTTTCAGTTCTCAGATTGTTGTTTGTAGCCAAAACACTACTATGTTCGCAAAAAGAGGAATATCACAGAGCAGGGCAAAATTGAGGTTTGTATTTGCATGTTACACTGATGAACCAGCTTCTAAAGATTGTTATGTGGAGAAGAATGTTGAAATAATGAAGACTTCTCAAAGTAGTACCTCAAAAATTATGTGTAGCTGAAAAAAGCCCTTAGTAGGTTCATTTGAGAACAGAGAATTGTGTGAAATATTTCTAAATCCCTATGGAAATCTTCTTATACATGGAAAAAAAAATCAGATAATGGAATGCCTTTCAATTTTGCTGATCAAAGTGTAACAAGATCTAATAGTTGGAAGCTGATGTTAGACAAAATCAGCCTTGAAATGAAAAGCAATTTCCTGGATGTAAGAGCAACTGAAAAATTTCCAAGGAAAATGGAAACCATTTCTTAGTGTCTTTTGGATGAGAACCATTTTTTTCCTTTAAATATTATAGTTTGATATAATTTCTGGGAGAAATTCCAGGACCATATGAGTATTTGAGTTAGTTCACTGCCATTATTCTTTTAATGCAAAAAAAAAAAAGTTGTGAATTTACATGTTATTTATTGATTTCCTTCCTTGCTTAAGGAAAGAAAATAAAATTGCCCTGTGGCTTCATCTGCTTACCCACAGGGATTAGAAAGAACTTTATCCCTAGAGGCACAACTGATCGGACATGGTTATGGTTGCAGTTGTTTATTCCTTCTTTCCCTGAAATACCACTGAGTAGTGTAGCACTGACAAAATGTAAGATAAGAAAGACTCATTTTCCAAAAAAATGGAGGGCAAATGGGAAGAGAGAAAAGGATGAAAAGCTGACTAACTTTCAAAATTGGATGCAAACTTGACAATTTCATCTCCTTGTGTCATATGTATGCATGCTGTGGCAGGTGGTGAGTCCCCTGCCTTTGTAGAGGCGTGTTGATCTCTGTCCTTCCCTCTCTCTAGTGACATGGTTCAGTGCTGCACTGTAACCAGAGTCTGCATAGGTAACACAGGTATATGGCTGCCTTATACCAGAGGTCTGAGCAGATGTTATAATGAGCCTTTTTGCAGTAATTAATTTCATCTTGTTGGTTTTCACCTCACAATTTGTCAGTTTACCAGTACACCGAGAATATAGTCATGGTAAATCATCTTATCTGTGCCAGACTTTGAACCTAACAACTCACCATTGCTTTACACTGGCTCTACTGTTGCAATTTTGCATTAACACTGAAACTGTGTCAAGAGCTGACCTTTGTGCCATTTTTGAAGTTTACTCACTGTTTTGCCTAAAAGTCAGGGCATAGTGTTGATGAAGTTCACTTGTCAGTGAAGGCCTAAGAGCTCTATAAAAGTATGAGAAGCAGATCAACAAGAGAGAAAATAAATGTCCTACATTGTCTGCAATTTCTGCTTTGAGCATTCTGCTCCTCAAGGCCATCATCAAAAGTAACAGCTTCTCATTTTATGACCTCACAGTCATTCTAAATCACTGGAATAATTTATGATAACAGTGGGGTCTTTGCTTTAGAAATACAAACCTTAGTTTGAAGCCAAATTTTTCACTTTTAAGCTGGAGTCATATTCATTATGATTAGATTGTAGTTTTAAAATATGTTAAAACATAGCAAACAGGCTTCAGAAAAACTGGAAAATATAGCAAAGGCATTTACACAAATTATTGGTTGTAAATAAATTTTAAAAGTATAAAAATTGACCACTGGAGTACCAATTATGATCTCTTAGAAAGGGAGTTTCATTTTCTGCCACTTCAGCCCTTTGTGTTCCTTTTTGATTTCTGTTTTCAAACATAGCCAGTACCATCCCTCATAGCACCTTATCTGCCTTTTTTTTAACCAAGTTTCTTTCCATCTTTGAGATAAGGCTGAAAGAAGCTATCTAACCCATGAAATGGAAAAAACAAGAAGCTCTTAAAGAGAGGAACTAATTGTTAAACAAATGTAATGGACTGAAACTGAGATGGTATATCAGTAAAAAGACTATGTTTCATGAGTGATCATCAGCATGCACCAAAGCAGTCATCTGAAGTGTTGTACTACACAATACCTTCAGAAGTTACACAAGACATTCTGGTAAGTGCTTTCCCTCCTGATATGGTGAACACTCATAAAATCCATTGACCTGGTAGAAAGCAGAAATAATCCATCTGCAATGTGATTGGATGCACCTGAGTTTCTTTAAGGCAGCAGAAGAAAATGATGGGCTCAGATAAATTTGATAGTAAAATTCCCTTTTACTAAGATGGAATGAACCTTCTTACCACGAATACTTATTTCAAACTGTATCATACACAATGTCTTTTTTACTTAAGGGAATTTGCATATCTCCAGGCTAGAATCTGTGTTTTTGTCCATGTGATTGTTACCAGGGCAAGATCTTGAAGAGATTCACTGACTCTAAGGTTTCACAGGCCAGTCTGGCCATATGTCGTCACTGAAGACTGTTAATTACAGGTTTAAAGAATTTTTAGGGACTTATTTTCAAAGTAAAATGGCAATTTTAATGTTTTTCTCTTTCTTCTGGAGACTACTAACTGATGATGAAATTATACATGCTCCAAATACTTATCCTTTTCTTCTCCAAACAAAAACACTAACTAAGGGCTTCTAAATAAAACCTAAACTGTTTAAATGACTGCCAAACAACAGCTTTGCCCTTCAGACCTAGCAAAAACTGTGACTTGATACACTTTAGCATCCACTAATCCCCATGAAAACATATAAAATGGATCCTGCTACCATAACAATTAAAACAGCATTATTTTAAGCTAAAATAATTGCCATCAGCTTTGTTTAGCCACTTCTCAGTGTATTGTGGTTTTGGCCTTTTTTTAAAAAACCTTGAGGGGAGGAGAAAAAATGCATTTCAGAAAGTTAAATGCGTTTTTTAACAGCTGTCAAGACTTAAGTATTACCTTGAGCACACACTCTGCAGCTAACATGAAAGTATCTGTGGCTGCATTTTGTTACAAAACTGAAAGATTTTATTAGATGATTTGTATTCTTTTCAATTAATTTTCTTTGAATATACCCAGATATCTTAAGACAAAATAAGCAATTATTATCTGATCCTATTTCCTCAAATCATGTTAAATGTTAAGCTGTCCATCTTGCTTTGAAATTCTACAGACTTTCCAAGGGAAAAGTTCCCAAGTTCTTTATTCAGTTCCCTCTAAATACAGAGTTTGCACATTACAGTTTGCAACAATCAGTCCTTTGGGTTAGCAGAGATTCTAAAGAATCATGCAGTGCAACTGTAGTCCACAACCCCAAGATGCTGGATTGTTTCTAGAGGGCCTCCTTATCAAAAGCTCCCAGGGAGAAAAAAAAGTTGGAATTCATTTTCAGCCAAAATTTGGGTAGCTCTTATATTTCTCTGGGAATTGGTTGCCAAGCACCAAACATTCAGTTCCTGTGCAAGTATAGTCTGCACTTCCTTGCTCTGATAAAACTGATAGTGCATGAGGAAGAGAAAACAATCACAGAACACTGAGCTGAGAAACAATAATCTCATATGTCTAATGCAGTACCTCAAGAATATGAATTTGTATCACAACTGCTTGAAAGCAGAGAGTTTGGATTGTGTGACAAAACATACAAAATTCTTCTGGACCAATGAAGTTTGAGAGGGATCGAGGGTGCATAGAGATTATTTGTAGTCATGTTGAATCATACCGTTTAAAAATATAGAATCTCATTCAGCTGAATTAATGTAAATTTTACTGTAAGGTTTATAATTGGACAATGTAATATCAAATCACATAGGGTGAAGGATGACGTGTTTACTCAGTCACAGATTCAACATGTCATGCTGTTCAGTGTGTGGGAGAGGTTGCAGATACATCTACAATGAGTGTGCTCAGTAACTGAGATATCTGAGCAGTTTGACCTGGGGTACCTACCATGCTTCCTTTTACAAGCAGGTCATCAGGACAGTGTGAAAATTACATGCCTAGAGAAAGAGGTGGAATCTTTCTCTGCATTGGACTCAGAATTGAGCCTCCATTCTGTGAATAAATTCCTTTTTAATATTTCTAACTTGAAGATTTATAACACTTCCAATTAATATCTAATGCAAATGAACACAGAACACAAATATGTAATCACTCCTGGAAACAGAACCCTCAGTCTAGATGGCCCTAAAAGAAAAATCCCATAAAAACCATGATAATGGTCCATCAAAATCTTTGACATTAAGAAAAATATCCTAATGTCAATGTTTTGGTCAAAGGTGTTTATTTAATATTATTAAAATTGTTTCTGAGAGGCATTTAAAAATTTTTCAAATTTCACTTAAGTGTATATAAGATTTCATTTAGTGAACTGATGACGATAGATTCAGTCATTCTGACACTGCCAATGCTTCTTACACTTCCTCTGTAAATATGCATAGCCCACTTCTGTGCACACAAGTTAAATATTTAAGAATAAGAAGCTGAGGTTGCTCATGGGTTAGTGAGTCCAATCTCTTGGAATTACAGGGAGATCTAATCACCTTGTAAATTCTCATGGTGTGTTTCCCCGTACCATTCCCCAGAGAAGAGGGGATGATATTAAGATCATTTTCTATAACAATTTTAATTGCAGTATTAATGAGCCTTTTATGTATTCACTAGACAATTTGGACTGTTAATTCATTAAAAATTCTCTGAATGAACATTAAATTACCAGATTATATGATGTAGTAATCTTTGGCCATAAGAACATTTTGACTAATTCTTGGAGATCTTCTCCTCTATACTTTGAAAGTTATTCTACAGCTTTCTTACAGCTTTCTTACTGTCATGACTGAAAGCCTTCTCAAGGGTTCAAAGCACTATCATTGCTGGTTTATTTCCAGTTATTCTGATGCCACATTATGCCTTTTATAAATATTTTGTCCTGTGTTCCATTTAATTTTGGTGTCTGAAATTGTCTTCCCTTTAAAATCTATTCTGAATTTTGCAGGGTCCCAGCTGTGTGATATAAATCTGTATAAAGTCTGGTAAAAAAGAAAAGTGAGAAGAATCTGCAGTGCTTATCATCTCATGCAGAGCCATCCTCAAATGAATTTTCTTGGTATTGCTTTTCTTAAAAAAAAAAACAAAAAACCACTACTAGGGATAAAACTAAGTATAACAGCACCTGCTGGTGGATTTAAAGCATGAACAGAAACTTCAGACCAAATTATTATTCTTTTCTATTATTCCTTGACATGTTACATAATGCCAATTATAAGTAATCAAAAGTTTCCTGATTAATGTCAGAGATATTTCAATTGTGTGCCTCATACTATGGTACAACTAAGATAAATGCTAGTGATTTAAAAAAGCCTTGGAGCTGATAAAAGTAACCAAAAGAGCTCCACAGAAATTTAGGCAATGAATCTATGTATGCTGTGCTGAAAAATTGTAATCTCACACATCAATGATAATCTCAGATGCATGATGAAAGTTACAAAAGAGAAGAGATGAAAAAAAAGTCAGTGGTAGGAAAATAGCAAGATACTATATTTTGAAGAAAAATTAGCTTTCTTAATAAGGGAATCCCACTGGTTACTTGCACCTTGAAGGGAATAAAAAAAAATTGCCCTGCATGCAAAAACTTTTAAAATACTATGAAATAGATAATTATTAGTAAAACAGTAAAATTTCAAGCACAGAAATGTCAGAAGAACTGACTGAGAATGAAAACTGAAATCTATAGAAGGTTTTGTCAGCTTCACAGCTTCTTCAAGCAACATCAAAATTAACACAAACAGCATCTGTTTAAAATACAGTGAAGACTCCAAGTAATGTCAGAAATGTCATCTTTTCAGGAAAGGAATGAAATCTTGAAATCAGAGAACAAAATCTAACAATCTCTCTGGAAAGGAGATATGATAAAAAAATGTAATAGAAATAAAAAAGCAGAACTTTTTTAAATGAAGTGACTACAACTAAATGGACTGATATGAAATAAGGGGCAGTGAAAAGGACCAAAACTTGCCAAAATTACTCCAATTAAAGTCCTGAAATCATGGAAGAAAGGTAAACAAAGAGTCAGAATAACCTAAAGAAATTAAATGTTAAAAAAAATAAAGGAGAAATTCCAAAACCAAGTGAAAACAATAAAAGTGAATGGGATGAAAAGAAGAGCAAGGAAAGGGACCAAAGCTTGCCCAATTAATCCTCATCAAAATTGCAAGATTTCACTCCCTTTCCTGAAAGAAGACCAGAAAATTCTTATTTGTATGAACCTTAAACTGACAAGATACAGTGTTGAGAAAATGTGACTGGGGCATTGCAGGGCAGTGTCTTGGGTTATGGAACCAAATTTGTACATTCTATTTATTTGTTAAAAGCAGCTGGGGAGATGTTCTTCTTTATCTCTTGTAACTCTGGGGGGAGGAGGGCAGATGCCTTCTGATAATGGGCCAGCTGTTAAACCAGGTGGGGCAGTGTTTCTTACCTCTTTCACCGCCAGTCCTCCTGCCAGGGGGATATTTTCTGCTGATGGGCCATTAAGGCTCACTAAGGGCACAAGAATATCCTATCATCCCATTGTGAGATGCTCCACCCAGTGTGGGGGGAGCCAACCATTCCTACCTGGATGAAAACTGAGACGCAGGAACACGAGGTATCTGGTTCCACTGGATTCCCAGAGGAAGACTGGACCCTTATCACCAACACTGGACCCTTTTTTTTCTATCAGGATCACCTCTGCTCCAACAGAACCACATCTGCCACTCCAGGAGGATTTACTTTGGGACTGCTTCCAACACCCTGACCAACAGGGTGTCAGGTTCTAGCTCTGACTCTCTCAGGGTTTTTCCAGCATTGTTGTTTGTTTATTTGCTGGTTTGGTTGGTTGTTTTTTTCTACTACATTGGTATTGTTAATATTCCTAATAAAGAACTGTTATTCCTATTCCCAAATCTCTGCCTGAAAGCCCTTAATTGCAAAATTATAATTTGGGGGGGGGAGGGGGCTGGGTGTGGGTGAGGGGTTTACATTCTCCATTCCAAGGGAAACTCCAGCTTTCCCTGGCAGATACCTGTCTTTCCAAACCAAGACAGGCAGAGAGGTCAATAACAGACAAACCAATCCATACAAAGGCTTTTCTTCAACTTCACTGAATTTCAGTGATTCCTTTCCTCACATTGAGACTGAAAGGATGGGAGAAGATTTTTGGTGTAGAGAAAAGCCATTTAGATTGTTGCTATTTCTATCATTGACCTTTCCCCAGCTGATTACAAATTTCTTCCTGCCAGCTTCACCCCTTTTGGCACTCTTTTAAGGCTTGTGGGAGCTGGCCAAAATGACTTTAGTTAGCTCGGAAGACTGGGATAAATAGGTGTGTACTGTGTGCCAGTTCAGATCCTATTCTGCCAATACAGAAACAAGCTTTTGTGGAACACTGTACTATCCTGCACAATCAAGCACTGCTACTCCTCACTGATTAGAGCAGAGCATGAGGGTGCACATCAATATGCATTGCAACATGCAACATGGAAATAAGCAGAGCAACCTGATAAGAGTCTAACCTTATCTATCAGATTAGCTATTCTGAGGGACAACTACAGCAACAAAAACATGAGATAGAACTATTCAAAGCTTTTTCCGCTTTAGGCGTTCATTATCGATAGTCTTAACATTTCTCTGATCACTGTTGTTTGTCTCCTGCTACTCAAATTTTTCAGTGAAATTCCCTATGAAAATATCCAATTAGTTGCATAGACAGTAATATTAGGAAAAATAATTTTTCTATATGAATATTTTCATAATGCTGGAAATCTAGATTTTTCCACCAATTCTCATACCTCTGAAAATCTATCAGTCTAAACTTCCCTGAAAATTACATCAAGGCAAGGGGAATAGATAGAAATAAATGGCTGTAATTTTCAGCAGGTGAAAACTGATCAAGAGAAACCAAACTCTGGTTATGTTCATGGGCCAAAGCATTATATTGTACTTACATAAGAGAAAGTATCAAAACTGTTTTCAAAAGGTGTCTGGAAGACTTCTGATTCACCGGTATATTGTATTAAATAATCCCCATTTTTTTTTGACACAACAGAATTACAGGAAAAAATATTGGCTTAACAAAAAAAGGGAGCATCGAGAAAGAAGCAGGAGCATAGTGATGACTTACAGCTATAGAATAATTTTGCATGGAAAAACCAAGCACAAAGTTGCAAGTATTGCCTCAGTCTAAGAAGCTGCTAGGAAGAAAAAAAGACAGCTGAGAATTATTAGAAGTGCAAACACAGTAATAAGGATATGTCTCCATGTCACATCGTGACACCCCCAGGCACCTGAAAGGACAGAACTGTGTCTGACAATTTTCACTGCAGCATCACAGAACAGAGTACTACTTACGTTACCCACAGGATGAATTATTGCAGGAAGGTGCTACTCTCTGATTAGCTGGAGTAGCTCCACACAGCCCAGTAACCTGCAGTGTCAGAACAGGAGCAAAACTCTGACTTGAAACTGATAACTGAGCTAGGCTGCAGTTTCCTACTGTGGTTTAATGTTCCTTTGGAAAACCCTGATTGTTATTTGTACCCCTATTGACCAGATACATGTGTGTCAGTATAAGATCTGCAAGGTATAGTGGCTTGAGCCGGGTACTTTGCTGCCCTATTCTGCAATAGTGATTGATCAAAACTAACAGTGTTTATAGATGAGAGCTGTATGCCTGCTTGCCCATTTTTTTGTGAAAAGTAAAGAAATGCTTTATTTCATTTAAAAAATAATTTTGCACAGACATGATTTAAAATACAAGCCAAAGTAGGCTCAAAAGTTAATAAGCCGATCAAGACAAGAATAAAAGCAGCAAAATAAAGATATGCTTATGAAATCTATCCTTAACATGAAATAAAAATATTTCTGAAAAAAGGAACCGAAAGGCCTGACTGAAGATGAATTTCATGTAGAAAAGTTGATATATTTTTCAGACAGGAAGTTGAAACATTCAATATACAGGAGGCAAGAGAATTACTGATAGAATGATATTCACTTAGCAATAGCTTAAAAATAAAACTCAGTGACCCCAATTCAAGCAAAACAAAAAATTGTTTAAAAAAACCCAAGTCATAATGTTCTAATTTAAAGTACCTCTCTAACCAGTAACTTTTATTATGTTTTAGCATCTTTAGGTTTCTGGACGTCCTATACATAATTAATATCATATTTATGTTCTGTGTATTTGCAGAGTGCTCCATAGCCCATGCATAGTAAGACATCTGTGGGTTTCAGCTTATGTAATTACTATGTTAATAAGGCACAAATCCTGTAAAGTAACTTTACATCCCACGCAGTCTACCACTACATTAATTCTGGCACTTTGAGTCATCAGACTGGCAAGGCCTAAGATACAACACTGGAAATAATAAAAACTAGTACTCAAGGGCTGATCAACCTAGAAATGTTAAAGCAAGTTCATTGTCTGTACCCAATAGAAACATTTAAATTATGTCTCATATAATACATGTTTCAGCTTGGAAAGGCTCAAAAATTACATATTGAATAAAAAGCCAAAGGTTTCTAAAGATCAAATGAACAGTCTTACTCTGTGGGAGTTATCACTTCATAGAAGAATTTGAATAGAAGTAGAATAATAACTTTAACAGCGAGCAAATGCAAGTTTCATGACATTCAAAATCCTGAGGATAATTAACAGTTCAAATTTTAGTAGAGTTTACTGAAAAATAATGGTGCCTGGCTGCCAATGTAGTAAAAATTTAACTTCTTCAAACATTTAAAAATATTTTTGTGTCATTCCTATTCATTTTCCTTCATAGCCAGGCAACATCCTCTCTACTAATCCACCTCCAGTGGCACAATGACACTGTCAAGATGCTGTTGCCAGGTATCAGTTGATTCACTTTTTGCTCATGTGCACTAAAAAGAACACTAAAAAAAAGCTCTCTCTTTTGAGAGAAAATTGCATTTTATATTGGATGTATAGTTGCTAAATGCATACTTAGTGGAATTGTTAGGTTTAAATACTTTTTAGGACCCTCATTTTAAAACAGAACTGATCAATTTACTCTGGCAAGTGCAGGAAAACCAACACTTAAAGCAAAAGCCATTGTATCCTGGAAAGTTGCTCTCAACATGGCATTAATTTACACACTAATCAGCAATCCGTCTTATTTTTTTCAGTGAAAAAGGTTAGATTGAAAGTACAAGAAAATATACTCATGATTTTCTTTTTCCCTAAACATGCAGCTTACAGTAATTACAGGTTATTTTTACTTTCATTGTGCTTTGTGTTTCAATTTAGGCAGCTGTTCAGTTTCAAAACCTTCGGTGAAACTATGTGAAGGTGGTTCATCAGACTTAATTCTTCTTTGCCATACAAGGCCATGATACTTTCTAAATGTATAATTACATATCCTTTTACCTTTGACCCTTTAGTGCACTTAGTGTGGATGATGTCTATTTGTAGAGGAGCTGCATGCTGTACACCAGCAACAAGTCTGTCTGACTCATGTCCACTTGAAAGTGCACCAAAAACCTCAGTAATGCACTTTTTGAAAGGTGTAAAGCAGAATCTATGATTCGACATCTCAGTAGGTACTGTAGTCATTGAGTAGAGCTAGAAAGGGGTGCAACTGGTACCATCTTCCCCACCAGACAACTGCTTTTATGTTGAGAAATTTTTTGCCATTTGATATATCTTAGTGATTTCAAACCTTAGAGTCCAACATGATGAATACCAGCATAGCAGCAACGAGCTAAGTTGTTCCTCACTTTTGATCCTCCTTATTCCTTGCATTCCTTGCTTAACCTATTTTTCTTTTCCTTCACCTTATTCTTGAAAGTAGCTGAAAAGTTTTGGCTCAGTCATCAGAACAGGGAAAAAGTTCAGCCAGAGACAGACACATGGCATGAAAAAGGTTGGGGCGACTTATTGAAAAATTGATGAAGTTACATGCAAATTTAAAAAGGGTGAAATGCCAAAAATACTTGAAAATACTTTGTCCTTCTATATACAAAGTTATCCAAGGATTGCATGTTGGTTTTGCCTGCATGGGTATTAGGATGCATCTAACACTAGATGTTAGGAGCCTAGGAGAAGTAAAGGGAAGGGACTTTTCCTGAATGAGTACAAACCTCAGCTCCACAAAGACCTCTTATAAGTTTTCACACAGAAAACAGAAAATGAAAAGGCACAGGTTAGAAGTGGGATAATATACAAAACAACAGATTCTAGATGCCTCTATCAATGCTTATGGTAACCCTTCTCTAGAGCTGTGTTTACCTGGATTCACCTTTCTCTAGGCAAGGTCCTGAACTACAGACACTGCAGGCAACAAAATCTATTTCACAGGTGTCTGGTATTTGTTTCCATTGCATTCAAAGAGAAACATTTCTCTGTAATTCATTTAGTCCCTCTGACACTACAGGCTGCTGTAGAGATGACCTTCCAATTTATTTTCGTAACCAACTTTGGACTATTTGGTTTCCTAACCTCAAATTGGTTGAGGTTACTAATAGCCACAGCTGCCTCTTCACAATCCTTTTTCTGCTTCTGAATATATTTTATTTCTCTGGCATGTAGGTTTAAAGGATATGATTTAGTGAATGATGACATTCAACTCTAAGGTCTTTGTGCATAAGGAAGATATTTAAAGTACTTTGCAGGCTACACATCTAAACCAGCCACTTCTTGACATATCTGTCCTGAAGCAATGGCCCAACCTAGTGAGCATGTCCTGTCATACTAAGAGATGCCCATTGGGCTAGTCAGCTGAGGGACATGAATTCGCATTCCAGTGATGTGAATTCTTTCATCCGGGTGTTAAGTCCATGATACACAGCCAGAAATTTCAAACAGTTGGATTTCTTGAGGCTTTGTGCCTTTAGTTAAGGAACTGAGAAATTTTAATCTGCTTTTATTATTAGCAAAGCATCCACATTTAAGCATCTGTTGATTTGGTCTTCTAGATGTGCTCATGAGCTGAAATATGTAATAAAAAGTAGATTCATTAATGATTATTCTATAACATCAGAGCACATTAATTAATTCTCTTTGAATTCAGGTTTTTTATGCCTGCAGGAAAATTGACAAAATTGGGGATATTATGAAATGTTTCTGTTGAACTCAGTCCAACACCAAACCAACAGCTGCGTATGATTTAGGATTTGTGTGTGCATTAAGCATATCTATGTATTGCAGTAACTGTGGCAGGAAAATATGTGCGTATGTCCTCAGTTACATATGGACCATCTCCAACGATGATTAGGGCCTTGGATTCAAGAACATCTGTTCTATGTGCTATGTAATCTGCACAAACTGAAAAATACCATAACACTTTCTCTGTTAAGGGTCTGCTGTGATCTTTCTATTAAGAAAGTTGGAAGGTTTTTTTGTAAGAAGCAAAAATGTATCTCTGCATACCTGTTTACCCCACTGAAATAAAATCCACTTATTTCAAAGTCATAAAATCAGCACTATCTATGCTACCAAAACAGAAGTCATAAAACACAGTGCAGATACGGTCATGAATTAAAATTCACACTGATAAATAGTTGTCCAGATGTTCTATCTGCTGTAATTCTCATTATCAGAAGTCACTTAGATATTGTCATGATGTTTCAGACCACTGTTCTGTTATAGGAAACTCATTCCCAGCAATTAAGTATCAATGAAAGGAAATATTGAATTTCTATTCAATGTCACTAATACCAACAAAAATGTGGGCAGAAGAAATAACATTTTTTCTTCCATTTCCAAAAGGTATTATTCTGCTGAATTCTCAACATTAAGTGAATTTACATTAAGAGTTTTAAAAATTCCTTGAATTATCTTGAATATAATACACAATAATTTAGAAAACTATTAGCACATATTGCAGCACTATAAATTGTATGGGGTCCCTGAGAGTTTATGTGAATCCTGATCAGTAAAAGATGTGAGATAGATATTATCACAACAATTTTTGAGGCACAGAAATGGGGGAAAAAAAAAAACCAACCAAAACCAGAACACATCGAAAAACACACTTTCTGTTAAACTGCATCAATCTATTCTGCTTTGGTGAAAAATAAAGTTGCAGGTAGCACACTGGTGATGTCTCTCAGATTTCTTTATGTTGGTTTTATTTTCAGGCACAATTATCTAAACTGCAGTGTAGAATATCTATGGAGTTATGACTGTTTTCTATTGTGCAAATGTCAGTTACAACTTTTACCAAAATCATACTGGCTAAAGACCACATTTCCCACTCAAAAAGGTGTTTCTAGCCATCCCTAACCTGTGGTTCCTGGTCATATCTACTGATGACAGGGGCTTGTGAGAGAGTAGTGGTAGCAACAGTGTGATGGAAATTTTTGGATCAAATTCTTAGATCAGAAAAAAAACAAGAGGCAAATAATAGGAATTTAAAAGTAATGTTGAGTAGGGAGGAATTGATATTTGGGGCAGACATGTTCTGATTTTAGTGATTGCACAACTTTCCTGTGTGGTGATTCATTTTTCCTAAATGGTTCTGTTCTCCCCCAAAATGTATGGTTCATTACTAAGAGTAATGGTTGTAAACCACCCCCTAAGTTGCCATTCATTGTAACTCAATTGTTACCCAACCCCTCCTCCCCTCAGTATCCCATTTGTCCAAGCCTTAGGTCTGCTCCCTTGCTTGAAAAGCTCTTTTAAGCTGAAGATGCGAGGGAGAAGGCCTCTTGCTTACTCTTTGCTTGCTCCCTTGCTCTTGGTCCCTCTCCCTCTTGCTCTCTCCCTCCCCCTCTCTCCTGTGGGAGCCATGCTGCTCCCCCCGGTGTGGGACCCCCAAATAAACCCTGTCTAATCAATACCCTCGGAAGCTGTGTCGTGCCTTGCCTGCCTGTGTGCTGCCATTAGCTGCTACATGCTGCCAAGGGAATTCTCCCTGAAAGCTCTAGTAAAGCTCCTGTACCTCACCTCCCTTCCTAGACCCAGAAAGACTTGTTGCCAGTTCTTCTGCAGCTGCTAGCCAGGCAGGAGGAAAGCAACATTCCTGGCCTTGGCAGAGAAATTATCTACCAGTGGTTCCAGCTCATTGGAAGAGGAGATACTCTTAAGGATCTAATGGAATTCCACTATATGATATAATGAGGACTGATTTAACATTTAAAGATCTAGGGAAGGTCTGAAAAGAGGTGGAATCATTTAATGACTGCTCCACAGATTCACCTTTTTTTTTTTTTTCATTGTTAAACAGAATAACACTTACTACTTCATTGAGATAAAGAAGTTAGTGACAGTTTCCAGTATGTACACTGCCTACTTTTGAACACCACAGCCTTTCTAAACATATAGTTGGGTTTTTTTGTTTGGTTGGTTGGTTTTTTGTGTGTGTTTTTTTGTTGTTGTTGTTTTTTTGGTTTTTGTTTGGTTTGTTGTTGTTGTTTTGTTTTGAGACCTGTATTTAATTATGTTTTACCTGGGGTTTTATGTTTCAGTGTTCTGTCCTGCCTCTAATATTTGGTTTGATGTTTCACTGAGGTTTGTTGTATATGCCAAATTATTTTTGTGATATGGCTAATATAATAAAAGCCTAGGGAAAGATAAGGGTCTATCTGCTACCTCCAAGTGATCACCTCAAAACTAAGAGTTACTGCTGGCCATCAGGGTCAGAAAACAAAGTTTCTAAAATATTTATAATGTGACATGTTCATTCTGGCCTAGATAAAAGAAATGCACAGACTAAAGAGGAGTGTGGTCTTCATCACTGGTCAACTCAAAGATGAACTGAAAATGGACTTCCCTAGTTTTAAAGAAAACCAGTTAATATTAAAGCCTTCAGAATAATTTTGAAAGCTTTTTATAAGGTTTGGTCTGGTTTCCCAAGATTAGGGTGGTTTAGAGTCCTTTGCCCTCTGAGAGCCCCAAGCCAGATGCAGAAACAACACAGAGACTTCAGATGTTCTTTTTTCAAGGTTTTTCTCGTTATTATTTCTTATCTTTTGCCCGGCCAAGGTCTTCGCAGCATGGGCATCAGGCATAGACTCTGCCCCTAACAGAGGCTCATCATCTTTTATACAGATTATTACGTACTTATTATTTACAATTACAAACCAATATCTACATTCTGTACTAAACAGGTTACTTCTACACTAACCCAATCCCTCTAAAGCTACTTTGTGCCACCATCACTGCAGAAGATGGAGACAAAAAAGAAGGAGAAGACTGCAGGGCACTGCCCAGAATCCTCCATCTTGTGCCCATTACCCTTATTCTAGGAACCTAAATGTGAAAACTACACTATTCTCTATTAAACTTTGTGACTTGTAACTCCTCTCCCAATGTTGGAAGTCTCTCCCATGGATGAAAGTCAAAGCCCTTACCTTTCTGGGCTCTGTGCCAGCGTCTCCAACCCCCCTGTACAGATCCCACACTCCCCTGTACAGGTTTTAAACCCCCCTGTACAGGTTTCTGACTGTCCAGAGTATCCAAAGGAATGCCCTGGACTTCCACAGCTTTTTATGGAAAGAGCCATACAAGTACAGACTGTTATGCTTTGTGCCATGCTTTAGATATATCCTTTTGTTAAGATCCAATTGGTGAATGGTGCCCCTGCTCAAATTAAGGTAGAAAATAGACCATAAACTGAGGTCAATAATATGGATTCATTTAAACAATAAAGGTGAGGTAGAGAGAGATCAAGCAAGCACCACCTTTGGATCCAGTGACACTCCTTGGGGGGGTTGTTCAAAATTTTTCGCTATTTATACATCCTAGCAAACACAGTAATTAATTCTCATTGTCTACACAGTTCCCTTACTCTAATGATTAAACAATTCCCTCACTTCTAATGGCAATTAGTCCACATGCTTTATCTTTCCCATGGGCAGGTGTTCAGCCATCTCTGGGAGAGCAGGGCTCCATGATGTGAAAAGACTTGGGAAAAAAAAAAAAAAAATCTCTCCAGTTGCCCCCCCTTCCTTCTTCCACAGCTTTATATACTGAGCATGATGTCACATGTCATGGAATATCCCTTTGGCCAGTTAGGGTTAGCTGTCCCAGCTCTGCCCCCTCTCAGCTTCTTGGTCATCCCCAACCTCCTCCTTGGTGGGGGGAGGGTGAGGAGCAGAAAAATCTGTGACTCTGCACAAGTGCTGCTCAGCAGTAACAGAAACTTTCTGGCTTTATCTACACTGTTTCCAGCACCAGACCAAAACATAGCTGCATATCAGATACTCTGAAGAAAATTAACTCTATGCCAGAAAAAAAGCAGGATTTACTGCTAGACAGGTAAGTCTAATTCCTTAGGTATAACTAAAGTCACTCCTGTATGTTAAATTTATTAGTAATGAAAAGTTATTTCTTCACTTCAAGTTTTCTATGAGAAATTGATTGTTCCTACAAACTCCTGTCAGTGCCTCTGTCCTAATATCTTTTCTTTTCTACAAAATAAGAGCAACATTATCAATTATATGACAATGCTTAGAATGCTTAGACTTTGCAATCTTTCCTCTGATCCCACTCCTGAAATCTTTCACTGCTGTTTGTTCTAATGTTTTTATTGCCCCTAGAACTTATTACTCCATAACATGTATGTGATCTCCAAGGATTACAGAATCAAGGAAAGTGCTTCTGAACTGAGAGTTCACAGATGGAGGAGCAAGCCCTTACCCCAGATTTAACTATTCAGACAGTATACTTCAAGGACATAGCCAAGAGTCCACAGAAAGATTGTGGTGTAAGAATTCTTTTGTCTGGAAGTGGGTAGGCATACTTGAATGACAGTAGGCAAAATATCTTCTAGTTACTGTCTCGTTGGCCAGTGGGAGCTGCATCTGCATTACATACCTCTCCGTGCTTCTCTAGAAGACTGTAAATGACACTAATAAGGATAAGGTACATTCAGTTCATCTACAATGGATGTGTATCCATCTCACATCTAGTTCTATATAGAGTAGGATTTCCAAGTTCTACAGATTTCCAGTGATTCTTTTAGAGTCCCACAAATCATTAATTCTTGTGTTAGAAAAATTGCTTGGCAGATGGATCTGAGCACACCTTTGATAAACACAGGGCAGTAACTGCCTGTAGAATGAGTAAGGGGCACTTGATAAATGTGTGAATCCACTGCTGTTAAAACTGTTACTGTTCTTGAAACAACCTGATAAGCTGTTTCTTAGATCTAATTATTTCTCAGTTGCTGCTCTTGGGATATGGAATGTGGCTGCTGCTCTTCTATCTATTTTAATACACCTTACAGTCTTGTCTTCACAGACAGTCTTCGCTTTGTTTCATTCCTAATTTGTGCAAAATTTTTCATTGGGAAGACAGAGCACTCTAGAGATGTACCCAATGTTATGGCTGAAATAAACCATCAATATTGAGATGGGTGGTAGAGGTAAAATTGCAACACCAGAAGACTATCTGAACAGCAAGGTCAGAAACCAGAAAAATCTATGTTGGTGTAAGGAAGTAAGTCTTTAGAAAGTAGATGACTTCCTACCAAAGAACTTAGAGCAACTAAGTGTTTGCAGTGTTGTGAGTTGTTCATCAGTCATTTCAGAGGCAACAAGATGAACCAGGACACTCAACACACAGTTTATCCATATTTCTTACATACAGGAAGAAGGAAGAAGTGAGAATTCCTTAGGGGAATACACTACTCAAGGAAGCCGATATAGAACATGTATGTATGTATGTGGGCCTGTGTTTTTTCTGACTTTATTTTGTTCTGAGGCTGTCTAAAGAAAATTTCTGAAACACTCAAGGTCAGAACCAAACACACATCTGTGTAGTTCAAATATGCATTCTGGAAGAGATGAATTGTAAAGATCCAAGAAGAGTATGTCTAAGCTTGTGGGAGGTTCAACATTGAATTGTGAAAGAATAACAGACAGAACTCAAAAATGTTCTGAAAAAACACACTAAAAGTGGTGTTTCAGTTCAGTCATAGAGGAATGACTAAGCTATAAAGTCTGCCTTGACTGACGCAAAATTGGTCCTCCAGAAAAACAGCTTAATTACTGAAGCATGTGGTTTTAAGCTTGTTCAAATTATTTGTAAAATAATTCCAAGGAATAGAAAATATTCCATTTAGGAAAATAACACAAAAATATGCTATTGTTGAAAGAATTTCAAAAGAAAATATCTTAAGTTTTTATTTGAATCTAAGTTCCCTCTTTTTTTTTTTTTTTTAATCAGTTATTCACGTATCTTTTAGTGCTACCTTTACACAAAATTAGCAGCTCTTCTGTAAGACTAATTTTCATCTGTCTCTTTATCAAAAGTATCGGAGCTTAGACTGTCTGGAACAATCATTTATATCTTTCAGGTTTTTGTGCAGTTTGAAGTTAGAGAGTGACTGTACTACGACAAAGCCAGGATATAACTCATATTTTGAGTATGGAAACATGGCTACAAAATGTTAATATACTGCACAACAGCTGTTTCACAATCATCACTGAGTTGACTAGAAAATTAGGACAGTATTTTAAATTTGCATTGTGTAGTTAATTTTGCTGTATTATAAACTGCAGTATTTCAGAAGTAATATGAAAGAAAAAAAGAATGCTGTCACAAAATAAGAAATTTCAGGGTGAGATATAAAGAAAACCCTATAATTACTTTTAAAGCTGGAGGCATTGAATTTTTTATAATTCTTTATTAAAATTGCTTTATTCTACTGCAAGTGTTTGATGGAAATACAATTTTCTTGTCCCATAGATGATGATGAAGTAGCACAGTAGTTTCTCAATGGGTCATTTTTATAAAGCATTTGAAAGGCTCCCCATGGAAATTTACTGTTTTATTTCTGCAAGGTATTTCTCCTTCTTTTCTTGTGATGAAGCCCTCAATTAATTTACCCTTTAGCACCCATATCCATGACAAACCCCCTACCAGTAATCACCCTGAATAGATAGAAAAAAAAAAATCTATTTTTTTATTTAAAAGTTAACTGCAATTTTTACCACAGAACCTCAAAATGACTATATTAAGATTTTACAACTATCAGTTGGATATAAATAGTTCTCAGAGAATTTCATCATGGATTTTGCAGGGGAGGAAAACCTTTTAAATACCATTACCTTGAAATATCATTTGCTAGCTGCAAAATGTTTTTGTCTCACATGATTCAACTCTTTAATTGTGCTGGTTAAGTGTTTGGGAAGGAGACACAGCCACATACCCTAAAAAGCACAGTCACATAATACTAAATGACATGTAATTGCATTATGTGACATTTCTTTTTTTTTATCAGTTCTCAGACAATGCAAATAAGCTTTATGACAGCTGTTCATGTGCTTCTAAAAACTCCGACATGGTGAACACAAACTTGTAAGCTGTAAGAATTACCTCAGAGTTTTAAGTTAACTTGGGCTAAGTTTAGCCCTAGTAGAGTGATGCCAACCCTTCATGCAATTTGTTCTGCTCACTTTAATGAAAAAAAAAAAAAAAAGAAGATAAAAACATCTGGGGTAGATCCCATATCAATTCTTGTCTTGCTGGTGAAGATGCTGTTACTCTATGCTACATGCAGCAGGTACATCACTGATGTCATGACAGCTGCATAAGCTCTAAGGTGAGCCCTTGTTCACCGTGAATACGAAGATGAATCAAATTTTTTGTTGTTGTTGTTTCAGTGCTGTCAGGAACACAGTGAAATCTGTGACTAAAAAAACGCTCTGAAGTAAATGTTTCATTTCTGTTGCCAAGTCTACATATGTTTAATGAATTGTTTGATAGGAAATATTAAGAGTTTTGGGTGTTTAGATTAATATCTATAATATTACATTAGATTTTCTGTAGTATGACATAATACTACAGAAATAATTTAATATTTGAAATAATGTAATCAAAATGAGCTAGTTTTCTAAGTCTCTTCTATGAAGTCAATATTTACTAAAATATTGGAGTATAATGTTTGTTGCATCAGTAAGTGAAGATGGATATTTTATTATGTCCCAGGACAAACAAAATCAAATACAATTTCTCAGCTGAAGCATTGCATCTAGAACCATACCTGATAAGGCAAATCTTGAGTTAATTAATTATGGTCATATTCTGCAAAATAAAAAAGTTCAGCTAATTAAAATGTGAGCTGCTCCACCTGATTGTGCTCTGGCGAAGGCAGTACTGGGCAGTGCAGACTAAATTTGGACAATGTGCCTTTGGAACTCTTAATGTGACTTCAATATCCTATTGACTGTCTCTGTTGCTCTCAATATTCTGCATCATACATTAAGTAATTGCACAAATACAGACTTCAGTGGTGGTTAAACTGATTAAACTTATGTTTCAAAGCCTAGCAAGAACTGAAATTCCTTCGTTGTGGGCCTACACTTATACTAGTTACTCAACAGTGTTGACCGTTGCGCAGGGACTGAATTAATCCAAATGTTTGCCTCAAGACTGCACAGATTATTTAAATTTTCATTGTAAACAATTTATCTTCCTGTTTAATTTTATGTTCATGAATAAGATATTTTATATCTGATGTGAGTGATTCTGTTTCTGAAAACGTTTACCTATCACACAAGATCTCCAGCTATTTGGTTTTGGAGGTGTACCAGCTGTTCAAATGGAAAACAACACCAATCTTCCTAATTTTATTTCTCACTTGATTCCTTTATATTTTTAATCCATTGCATCAACATGGTATGCTAGGACTCTGGGAAAAGAAAGTAATCTCACTGAAAAGAATGAAAGGTTTAGTGGAATTTACAAAATAAATATTAGAACTAGATCATTTCTATAATCCAGCTAAGGCTGCTCCTGAGCTCCTGTACCATTAAATTCACTTTTATTTTATTCCACATGAGTTATCTCACTGCAATTTAAGCTTCTTCAGTTATCTCAGTAGATGTCCTCTTGGACTGAAATTCAGATCTAAAAAAAATTCTTCCATTTATTGTGTAATAGTTATTTTTCCTTGCAATCAGTTCTAATTTACTTCTGTTGTGTTCAGTCTTTGATTCTCCTTTCTGAGCTAGGCTGAAACTTCCAAAATGTTTTGCTTTGTCATTACATATTAATAATAAATTCCCTTGCATATTCACCATGCTCTTTGACTATTTTCTCTGTCTTTTTCTGTTGACATAGAATAGTATCTAGTCAGTTGTTAAATGCATATTGGAATTTTATAGCTTCTATTTTTCACTATGCAGCAATTGGATGATTAACAGTTCTTGTAAGCCTACATTAGTCAGTATAGGTGCTAAGAGATGTTTTTAATTTGTAAATTCTTCTCAGGTACTCAATATTGACAAGTACTGTTTTCATCTGAAAGTTGCAAAACAGGTTTCTCAAAGAAACAAGAATGTTTCTTTAAAAATAAAATTATTTAAAAACTTGAAAAGCATGGTCCAAGTGGTGAAGGGCAAAAATGCCATCCTTATTTTACTTCTCTTTTCTACATTTCCATATTTTTAAGACCTAGAATGGCTTTGATCTTCTTGGAACAGGAGATGTTGCACAGGTCTTTTGCTTCTGAGTGGCCTGACAAGGACTATGTTCAGGTGAAAAAACATTTGCAGTTCTAAAACTATAAATAAAACTATGATTTTTTTGGTTCTTGGGTGAGACCAATAACATAACCATAAACAAAGAACGGGCTACACTCTACTTGCTACACACAGCATATAACATGTCACAGTAACAGCAGTGTCTGACAGTAACTCCACCAAAGTGTGAAATAGATATACATGTAATGACAGTAGATATGTAGCCCAAGTCTCCAGCGGAGCTTCATGAGTAATTTATGTAAGAGCTAAGTTGGTTGACATAATTTAGGAAAGTGAGTACCATGCATTCATAGACAATAATCACTGCTAACAAAAATGTCATGTGGCTTTTTAGCACACAGAAGTTCAGAACATTTGAGTATGTAGTGCTCCATGGTTTTGGTATAATATATAATAATAGCTGGTTTTCAAGGAAAAAAAAAAAATCTGTGTGGTAAACCAGAACATTAAATGATTGAAATTTTGAAGCGGGGTGGGGGTGGACTGTTTTGTGGCATAGTGTTGAGCAACCCTAAAACCATTGTTTCAAACAAGCCTGCTAATATATTCCAGCTAACATAGTTATTGCATTTTCTAGACAAAATGAAATGGCTTCCTCAATTATGAAATAATATCGGGCCCTAAATTTTGTAAAGAATATAATGTCTTGGGTTATGGAACCAAAAGTGTGTATTCTATTTCATCTGCTGAAAGCAGTTGGGGAGATGTTTTTCTTTATCTCTTGTAACTCTGGGAGGAGGCAGGAGGTGCCTTTTGATAATGGGCCAACTGTTAAAACCAGGTGGGGCAGTGTTTCTTATCTCTTTTCACAATGGGCCATTAAGACTTCTGAAGCTATGCCCTCTCCAAATTATACCCTCCCCAAAGCAGTACATCCACATTCCATTGTGAGATGCTCCACCCAGAGGGAGGAGCCAACCATTCTTACCTGGATAAAACTGAGACGTAGGAACACAAAGTATCTGGCTTCACCTGATGCCCAGAGGAAGACTGGACCCTTCTCACCCACTGGACCCTTTTCTACAGGATCATCTCTACTTCAACAGAACCACCTCTGCCACTCCAGGAGGACTCACTTTTGGACTGCTTCTAACACCCTGATGTCCTGGGTTTGAAGCCAGGGGTTGTATATTCTATTTTCATTTGTTAAAAGGTAGTTGGGGAGATGTTTTTCTTTATCTCTGGTAACTCAAGGCGGGAGAGGCCTGACGCCTTCAGATAATGGGCCATTAGCACCTCCCCAGACTACACCCCCCACCCCAGAGCGGTGCATCTGCATTTCCATCCCCCTATTGTGAGATGCATCACATCCCACCCTGGCAGTGGGGTGGGGGGGAGCAGGCAGTTTCTACCTGGATAGACTCAGACTCAGAGACACGAAAGCAGCTAGCTTTCACCCCATTTCCTGGGAGGAAGACCGGACCTCATCTCACCAACACCAGACCCCATCTCACCATCACCAGACCCCTCCTCACCATCCCTGGACCCTCTTGCTACAAGATCATTCCTACCTCAACAGAACCATATCTGCCACTTCAGAAGGACTTACTTTTGGACTGCTTTCAACACCCTGACCCACAGGGTGTCAGGTTGTAGCTCTGACTCTGTCAGGGTTTTCAAAAATTATTGTCTGTTTGTTTGTTTACTTGTTTGGTTGGGTGGTTTTGTTTCCTATTACATTTGTATTGTTAATATTCTTAGTAAAGAACTGTTATTCCTATCCCCAAAATCTTTGCCTGAGAGCCCTTGATTGCAAAATTATAATTTGGCAGGGGGTGAGGGGTTTACATTCTCCATTCTAAAGGAAACCCCAGTTTCCCTGGCAGAAACCTGTCTTTCCAAACCAAGACACCTGACCAACAGGGTGTCAGGTTATTCCCTCCTGACTTTGTCAGGGTTTTCCAAAACTGTTGCTTGTTTGTTTGCTGGTTTGGCTGGGTGGTTTTGTTTTCTACTACATTTGTATTGTTAATATTCCTAGTAAAGGACTGTTGTTCCTATTCCCAAATCTTTGCCTGAAAGCCCTTAATTGCAAAATTATAATTTGGCAGGGGTTGAGGGGTTTACATTCTCCATTTTAAGGGAAACTCCAGCTTTTCCTAGCAGATACCTGTCTTTCCAAACCAAGACACTTGCATATGTATTTAAGTCCACCTATGCTCTATAGGATTAACATATGGTTTGTATTTGGTGTTCATTTACATCTCCTTTTCAGGGAAGGTATTAAAAGCGCTTATAGGGGCTTTCAGAACTGCAATGCCTTCTTGCATGACAATCAGGAGACCCTTTTGTGTGTACTCTTGCCCTTGTTTGTACTGTGATTGCTTTTAGAATAGCAACTGTCCCAAATAGAGGACTCCTAGAAAATACTATAACCTCTGTTAGGTTTAAACAGGTCTGTTTCACTCAGTGTTTCCCAAAACACTACAAATATGTTAAAGAGTTATTCTTTTTTTCACTAACTGCACACCAACTAGGAATTTTAGGAAACATTCCACAAGTTTCAGTGGAATGAAGATGCTTTTTTTACTGAATAGAAAATATCACGTTGAGAGCTACTGTTGGGCAACAGAGACACTCTAGTTGTTCATGTGCTTTCAGTACAAATTGACTCCTTTACTGGCTTATTCAGGTGCTTCTGAAGAATAGAGAAGAAGAGGAAAGCTGAAGAAAGGTGATAAAGAGTGAGCAGAAGACAAAGCATGGTCTCCAAGAGAGAGTTTCGAGGTGTGAGCATGAGCCTATAAACACCACCACATCTAGCTTTTAGTCTGGGCTCTGCAGAAGGCAGGTTTCCCTTAGGAGGCAATGCCTATTGATACAAAGCTACACATTGGGGAAAATAAAAATTACAATTTGGAGTAAGCATCTGTTAAATTTTCCTCCCAGGCTTTTCCTTGTGCTTCTATTAGCTTTGGGAGCTATTCCCTGGTGGAGCATCTAATTTCATGTCTCTGTGTATCAGTCAACTGTCACTTATGAAAACGCTGCCTTGAGTCAAATCCTACAATTCTGTTCCAAAAGTGCTCCCAAAAGAACAAAAAGGGGGTGGTTTTGATGGACAAGATAATACAATACTCGAGCCTTGGTTTATAATCTTCAACTGAATTTGGTTTTTTCTCTTGACGTTGGCCTAAATTTTTATCATTATTTTGATTCAAAGTATTTGGCTGAAAATAAGTTATATTTACAATTCAAAACCACCAAATCCTTAGTCATGCAGTCCTGTTCTTAATAGCTGAGATTTTTACAAAAGACTGACTGTAGCGTTCAGTCTGCTTTTATTTCCTTTTGTCTTTGAAGTGTTTCAATTAAGTTTTTCTACTTCATTAATAAAAACAACATTTCCTTAGTTTGCTCTAGGCAAACTGAACTATGTGAAATAGTAATGACATGGCTTAAGATTGAAAGTCTAATAAAATGTCTTCAGTTAAGTCTGAAGTATGCCAAAAGTAAAGTGAATGTAGTAATCAGCACACCTCAGTAGGAACCTGATTTCCTTTAAAGCTTCTCTATGTTCAGTCTTTACTCACCACTGAAGCAGGTTTAATTATTTTTACCATGTTTGAACAGTTTACGGCTGTTGCTCTAGGAACTGCACAAAGCAATTAACTGCTTTCTCTGCTATTTAGGAACTTGAGAAGTGGTGGGGAAAATGGGTGTCAAGCATTCTGTTATTTGGTTTCTTAGAGAAAATCCTGCTGCCATATAGGTCAGTGTGACTGTGCAACTGCAACATGCTATCTTGCAGAGGATTCAAATTAGGATCTTAATTTCCAACTGGTATGAACAGAAAAAAGGAAGAAAAAACAAATGCAGGAAAGGAGTGTCTATTGTTCAGTGATACTTGAAATCTAACCAAAAAAATCACTAAATCACCAGCCTGAAACTACTGACAAGTTATGCAGTAAAACATTCAGACAACTAAAAATTCAAAAGATTATATAAATTGGAGAACTGTTTTCTGTTTCTTCATTTTAGACTGAGAAGACAGAATGTACTGGACAAAAGGTTCATGATGTACATTTGAAGCAGACAAAGCATTGTGTCATCATTTATGCTGGCTTTAGAAAGGCTGTACACACAAACTTGCCATAAAAATTATTAATTGGTGTTTCTCAATGCTATTTTTAAGGCAACTTTCAGTCTCTTAGTAGAGGCAGAACTAGGTTGCACAAGAACAGATACAAAAGCTTTTCAAATCAAAGCAGACCTTTATACATTGTTTGGTGCTGAGGCAAGTTAAGACATATAAAATCACCAAAGCTATATCCCTAAAATTTAATTTTGTTCTGATTGCTACCCCAAGACACAGTTTTTCAATTCTACTTTGAGATATAATAATTGGAGAATAAAGTAGATAGTCAATACTGTCATTAGACTGTGTCTGTTCTCTGAGCAAAGTGCAATGTTTTCCAATGATACTTCATTGTAAATGCTAAAGAAGTTTTCTACCTGAAGTTATCTCCAAAGGAAACCACAAAATACTTATTGAAAGGGTTGGTTGCTATAAAAACTTCACTGTTTGGAACACTGACTCTTTCTATTTCAAATTTTCCAGCAACTATCCTAATGTTCAACTCTGTCTCACACGACACAAAGAACCAACATTCACATGTTGTGTCCAAGGCAGAAAAGAGGAGGGTTTATTTACAGCTTCGACATTTATCATATTCCAGCAGTGACCATGGATTGGAGGAAGAAAATCTTCCTCCTCAACCACACTGGTGTGGTAGGGTGACTTTATGCTGCTTGTATGCCCAATTGTTGGTTCTGTTTGCATTGTATATTAAGTTCTGTACCTTTAAAACTCGTTCTGGGAGTGAAGGGGGAGAAAGAAGCAGTGCACAGTTTGTTTTGAGAAAACTGCCTGACTCCCACACGGCCCGGCTGCGGCGTTCGTCTGAGGCACGGACAGCAGTGGGACAGAGATCTCCTGTGATTTTAGTTAGTTTTAGCTAGCTAGAGCAAAGAAGCTCCTTGGACTGGTTTTTTTTTTTCCCTTTTTCTTGAGACTGTTTAAATCTGCTCTGGACTGAAAACCCCAGAGGAGCAGCGAGGGCTGGCACCTGCAGCCCGCCGGGCCTGGCCCTGCAGAGGGAGTGGGGCTGGTGAGAGACTGAGGGAGCTGAGCTGCACCCACGGCAAGGACTGCCTCTGTTTGCCATATCTCTTCGGAGCGGTGAGAAGTTTTATTGTTTCATATTTTTCATTCTTTGAATGTGTTCTGTGCTTCTTGGCATCTTGTTTGTTTAATAAATAGTTTTTTCCACTTTTCTCCAAAAAATTTCTTTTCCTGAACCAGCTGAAGGGAAGGGCTGTTTGAGTTTGCTTTTCCAGGGGAACCCCTTTGAAGGTTTCCTCACAATTTTGCCCTAAACCAAGACAACTAGACAACCCAACAGTCCATCAACAGTCTCCTCCTTATGAAAAGAATGTAAACATTGTTAGATTTTTACAATAACAAAAAGGTTATTTATATAAATTGTATCTGACTCCATTACAAAAGGTAAACACAGAAGACTAAAAATAAGACTTTAGAAAACTCCTTAAAGGGACAGAGGAGAACAGCAAAAACCCAGACAACATCTCACCCTCCTTCCATTTAAAAAAGAAAAGAAAAAAGGAAAAATGAACAATATTCAGTGTCCACTCATGGAAGAATCATTGGAGTGATCACTCACGCTGTCTGCATCGGAGTCATCACCTGACTTGATGACTTTCAGTTTGGTCACAGTTTCCATTTTGCCTGTTGGCCGGATTCTGTCTCTGCGGTCGCAGGTCAGGACAAACACATTTCGAAGGTACCCAGCATACCTCAGTATCTGTGACTATGCTTGCATACCCATGCTCCGAAGTGAGAAGATCATAAGGCCCTTCCCACTGTTTGGTGACTAAATTCCACACCTGAACCTTCAGTCGAGGCTGATGTGTCTCGTCTGAACCCTGCCACAAGAAGCGATGATTCAAAATGACAGGATTATTTGAGTTCTGAGACACCGTAAGGTTATTGATGGTGTACAAAGCTTTTGCCAACCGACTGTGTGGGGTTTCACCCTGCATTCACCGTTTTTGTTTTTGAAGAACCTGCTTCAGAGTACCACAAGTGCATTCTACAATAGCTTGACCAGTCGGAGAATGAGGGATACCAAACTTGTGTGACACACCCCATGACTGCAGGAAATGCCGCACCTTCCGTGATGTGTAAGCAGGACCATTGTCGGTTTTCACAGCAGAAGGTGTGCCTAGAACAGCAAAGGCCTGCCTTCAGTAGGCAATGACATCGTGGGCTTTTTCTCCAGCGTGAGCAGAAGCACACATCACAGAGGAGAATGTGTCCACCATGACATGCACATATTTGAGCTGGCCAAACTCGGCAATCTGGGTGACATCAGTCTGCCAAAGCTCCAAGGCCCTGAGGCCTCTGGGGTTTACCCCTGCCGGCAAAGGCGCAGCAAGCGCGACAGTTGTCACACGACTCGACAATGCCACGAGCCTCAGTTGGCGTCAAGTGAAACTGCTTCTGCAGGGTATGTGCATTCTGATGGAAAAACCCATATGATACCTTGGTCTGTGTGAGTATGTCAGGCTGAGGTGCTACCAACACTGGGTTAGCCAACTTGTCAGCCCTCATGTTGCCTTCTGCTACAAACCCTGGCAGATCAGTGTGACTTCTTACAAGCAGAACATAGTATGGATGAACTCGGGCCTGAATGGCACCCCACAAGGTCTTCAGTAACTGAAACAGGGCAGGATTACTGACCCTCAAAACTGAATAACCCAACCACATAGGCAGAATCTGTGACCAAATTGAAAAGTTCCTGGGAAAATTTCTCAAATGCCATGACAGCAGCCCTCAACTCAACCAACTGGGCTGACCCATTCAGGAGCTCATGGCTGGGCAGATGATAATCAGTCCTGAAAAGTTTTCCAGAGCACTTTGCAGGGACACACTGTTTGCAAAGCTCCAGTCAAAATCTTCCCACTGTACCGGGAGTATGATCTTTGCAGGATCCATGCCCATCAATTGCAAACACCGTTGACGGCGTTTGACTATCATGCGAACAATTAGCTCAAACAGTGTGGTTGCCGTCTTCTGCGGCTGATGGGGCAGAAAGATCCATTCCAAGATGTCCAAAGAATCAGACCATTTGTCACACCAATGGCTGATGATACCTGTGGGATGGAAGTCTGGAGTGGTAATGAACACAGTGACATCAACGGAAGGAACAATGCGATGAACCTGGCAAGCAGAAACAGCTTGCTGAACCTCCTCCAGCACCTGACATGCCTCAGGGGTCAATGTACAAGGTGACTTTAAATCAGAGTCTCCTTTCAGCAAGTCATACAGAAGAGACAGCTGTGCATTGGTCAGTCCCAAATACGGACATAACCATTTGATGACACCTACCAATTTCTGGACATCGTTCAGTGTCTTCACAGAATGCACAAATTGCACCTCCTGCTGTTGGATTGTCTATTCCAGAATTTTGACCCCCAAATACTTCCAAGGAGGTTGTTGTTGAACCTTTTCTGGAGCCACCTGCAGCCCATAAGAATGCAAGGCATCGAGCAACCGAGCCTGTATCCTCAGCAGTTCCTCCTGAGTGGACACAGCCACCAGGATGTCGTCCATGTAGTGATAAAGATGGGCATCAGGAAACTGCTTGTGAACTCCAGACAAGGCACGGGCCACATACACTTGGCAAATGGCTGGAGAGTTGCAACACCCTTGGGGCAGCACCTTCCATTGATATCGCTGTTGGCATTGTTAATTGCTGGTACCGAGAAGGCGAATTTTGGTCTGTCATCTGAATGCAAAGGAATTGTAAAACAACCTATCAAGGGCCACTGGGGAAAGGTAGACTGAGTTTTTCTGCTCCATGAGATCTTTCCAGATCTGAATGAAGCTGAATTGAATATTAATCAGTATTGTAAGGAAATGAAAGACCAAAAAACAAAGAGAGGCACTCAGTTAAGTTCAATATTAGAGAACGGCCCAGGTTCTAGGGGACCTCAAAAGATCATCTGGTCAAATCTTAATGGGCAAGGGAGCCTAGAAAAGTTTCTTTAGCATCATGTCCAGTCATGTCTTGAAAACCTTCAGTGATGAGGATTCCACCATGTCCCTGGGGAGGTTGCTCCCATGGTCAGTTCTTTTCACTGTGAAAAATATATTTTTTATATCACACAATGCAAGTTGCACCTGATGTCTCCTGTTCTTTGTATGGTTGTGAAGAGATTGCCTCTTTCCTTTTTCAGTCGCCCTTTTAAGTACTGAAAATCTATGATTAGCCCCCTCTACCTGAATATTCTCTTCTCCAGGGTGTAAAGACTTAATTTCTCCAGTCTTTCCTCAAAGTGCAGGTGCTCCGGTCCTTTGATCACCTTTGTGGTTCTCCTTTGGAAACTCTGAAGACTGTCTGATATTTTAAGTATCTTCTTGTTTTGACCACTTGTTGCATAAAAGATGTATGAGAAGTAGGCAAATGCAAGTTATTCACAACCTCTTCAAAGAAATTGTTCTGTATCCCTAAGGGCTAGACTTCATTTACAGTAGGATCAAAATTATTTTACAAACTTTGTCTTTTAACAGATACACCCAAATTGAAAGCATCCAAACTGTTAGGAGTCTTAAGGCAGGTGTAGCTGGAGATTGGGGTTGACAGTCATCCCAAAGCTTTAATTCAAGCAAGTTTCTGCTATAGAAACTGCTGCTAGTAGATGCACATTCTACACAAGAAGGGCCTAACAGTGTCAGGAGAACAGGACAAAAGGAGTTGTGCTTCCAAAAGAGAGGAAGGCAGAGAATTTTTTAAGTGCATTATAAGTAATAGAAGATCTTATGGTGGAAGTGAAATTTGAACATCTTGATCAGCACACTTGTGGGAATTGATAACCATTAAGTTGAATACTGTAGAGAATAGAGTCTGAAACCATGAGACTTTTATGTTTTGCTAGGGAATATAATGCCATGTCATAAAAGCAACAGGACTTAATGCCTTGTCAAAGAGAGTTTGTTATAGTTTTCCAGACTCCAAATCTGAATGAGACGGTCACTGAACTTCAACTCATTCTTTATAAGACATGATTAGCTCTAGTGTTTCTAGACTGCAGCTGCTCTGACAGTGACATATGCAGGGTTACAATTCTAAAACACATTTTGCCATCAGACAATGGACACAGCTACAGGAAACAGATAACAAAAGTTTTTTTAAAAAAATTACTTTTCTCATAGGCAAAGCCTTGTTTTGGAAAATTTCTCTCTTCAGGAAAAAAAAAAAAAAAACAAACCAAAATATCTGGATGCATATTTCTTATCGATTTTGACTTTTCAAAATGTTAACTGGACTAACTCCTACACAAATGGAAAAGTTGAAATTGTAAAAATTTTTTGAGGTTTTTTGAAGCATATTGTTCTACATCAAAGTACACTCGACTGGAGAAAAGGAAGATTAGCCTTTGAAAATTTTGAAACTTTGACTTTTCATCCCAATTGAGAATAGGGTTCTTCTAAATTTCAGTAGTTTTCCCATGGTGAAAAATTGTTTGAATACTGTTCAAATATGAAAAAGAATATTGAGATTGACAGATTTTGTAAGTCAGTCCTTCAACAGTAGTTACTAACCTACTGAAATTGGTCATCACTGAATTAGACTCATTGAGACTCATTCCACCATTCTCCAGTAGAGAATTACATCATCTCTATCCCAAAAAAAAAATTCAGAGAAAATTTTTATTTTATGTAATTTTTTATGGAAGCCAGTCAAAGCCTAATAGGAACGTATCATGGTGCTCATATTCTTAATGAGCCTCCTAAAGTTCTCTAAGTGGTTAAAGTTATAAACTCTTTACGGTGCCAAGAGATGAAAACAGCCCAGTAGAATGTTTGAGCCATTTTGATTAACCAAATTCAGGAAAGCTTCTGAAAAACATTAAAGCGACCACTTGAAGAAGGTGAATTACAGATGAAGACAGAGTATGTTGATAAACACATACTGAAGAGTGAGTAAATGGATTTATTCTTTGACTTTATAGGGTTATAAAGTTTTGGTACTAATTCAGGAACGGGTCTGGGCAACATTTCAGGCAGCTCGTTGGGAACTACAGCTCAGTGAGCAGTTTCAGTCAAATGAATAATCAGGTTACTTGAATGCAGCGTGTAGAAGGTGATTATGTCTTTAGAATACTGGAGATGATACAGGTCTGCTTTCTCTCCCTCAAAGGAGAACTTGAGTTTGGATTAGAGTTTCAGAGAGGGCTACTGAGAAAGAACAAGTGCACAGAGCAATTTCCCATGAAGAGAGACTGAAACTCCTTGATTTGTTTACCTCAAAAAAGGGATAAATGAAAGTCTATGTGCTGAAAGTAGTTAACATTTCACACATATTCTCTAGCAGCAGAAGCAAGATGACAAAATCAACCACGAGGAGGTTGGAAAGTGCCAATACTAATAATATTTTAACAGATATGTCGCAAAAGAGAGAGAAATAATACTAAGAAAAATGGTTTGTGCAGAGTTGCTTAGTTGCTTTCTCAGAGGTAAAAGTTTTAATTCTTTAAAAATAGGTTTTATTTCAGGTCAGCTTCTGAAATTTAGAATCTTCATATGATATTTATGTTACAAGAACTCTTTCTAATGATATTTGTTTTTACACTCATCAGAGACTTATTTATGCTGCATTTATAAATGGACCATAACCTGTCACAAAGATATGAGCTTCAAGCTTCATGTTCTTTCAGGAAATAAGCATTTGGGACTATTTAAAATCAAATGTACCTCTAGATAATACTGGAAATGGAAATACTTATTTTCAAAGCACTAACCTATAAAACAGTTTTCCTAGACATTTTTTAATCTCTTCCATTTTTTTCTCCTCCTGATTCCAGCAGCAACAATTTTAATGTTTACAAAATTTTGACATATTCCTTCAAAATGTTATGTAAATATAGGGAGGATATATTAATGCCTTGGGTTATGGAACCAAAAGCGTGTATTCTATTTCATTTGTTAAAAGCAGCTGGGGAGATGTTCTTCTTTATCTCTTGTAACTCTGGGGGGAGGGTGCTTTCTGATAATGGGCCAGCTGTTAAAACCAGGTGGGGCAGTGTTTCTTATCTCTTTCACCACCCGTCCTCCCTCCAGGGGGCTATTTTCTGCTGATGGGCCATTAAAGCTCACTTAAGGACACAACGTATTCTATCATCCCCACTGTGAGATGCTCCACCCAGTGGGGGGAGCCAACCATTCCTACCTGGATAAAAACTGAGACGCAGGAACATGAGGTATCTGGTTCCACTGGGTTCCTGGAGGAAAACTAGACCCTTCTCACCATCACTGGACCCTTCTCACCATCACCAGACCCCTTTCTACAGGATCATTTCTACTCCAAAAGAACCACATCTACCACTCCAGGAGGATTTACTTTTGGACTGCTTCCAACACCCTGACCAACGGGGTGTCAGGTTGTAGATCTGACTCTCTCAGGGTTTTCCAGGATTGCTTGTTTGTTTGTTTGCTGGTTTGGTTGGTTGGTTTTGTTTTCTACTGCATTTGTATTGTTAATATTCCTAGTAAAGAACTGTTATTCCTATTCCCGAATCTTTGTCTGAAAGCCCTTAATTGCAAAATTAAAATTTGGCGGGGGTGAGGGGTTTACATTCTCCATTCTAAGGGAAACTCCAGCTTTGCCTGACTGATACCTGTCTTTCAAAACCAAGACAATTAAGCATAAACATTTTTCATGGGTGCAACCATCTTTTAGTCATAAAAATAGTTCGCCAGCATGTTAACCAAGTGCAATCTGATTTGCAGCTTAATCTAGCAAGAGATGGAAACATTAATCTTCTATCATACTTCTATCATATATATTATGTCAGTTTTGAACTGCCAGTGACTATTTCTTATTTCAGATCTTTCAAATGAAAACAATGTAATTCCCATTGGGTGACTCCAATATTTTTTGAAAGGATTCTAAGATATAATGTGTAGTAGTTTCTGATTGTTAGGCCAAGGAGAAAATATTTAGAGTGAATTTTCTCAAAAACGTAAACACAAACAAGATAACAGAAATAATTGAAAAATGTGACTAAACTACATATGATAAGATAGATAATACAATATTTAGATTATATATAATTACATAATTATATTACATAAACATATTTTTATTTATGTCAAAGTCTACCAATATGGTCACTATGGGAATATTAAGATCCTAAATTTAAACATATCTTACATCTTACTGTTTTGGTGGATACAATTTGGGTTTGAATAAGACCAACAAATGATATCACATTTTAAATATAGTTTGTAAAATTATTGCTTGCAAAAATAAATGACAGGGTGAAGGTTTTTTTATCACAATCTGTTGTCAGTTTTTTACAGCAGTACTATACAGGCAATCATCTTTACAGTCTTGCAGAATGATGACCTTTTGAAAACTGACTCCTTACTAGATTAGCATATAAAATATATTTTCCTACAATTATGCCATTCCCACCCCCACAATATCTCAATTATATACTTTTGGGTAGTAAATTATCTACAGACTAGATAATAGCTCACATGTCTTACCACACACAGAATCTATTTGCTGATTTTACTCTGAATACTCAACGATGATTGTGTCAAGCTGCATTCCATACTTTTTACTGTTGCATCTAACTACTTATTAAGGACTGAGTTGAAAGTAATTTTGTTTCAGGCACAGTCTGTTGGTAGAATAAAGCTTAAAAGGGAAAAGCCAGTGGTACATGCAAAGTGTAATTTTCTCCTACATAAGGTCATCTTCTTTTGACATAAATTTGCCAACAATCAAATTAGATTTCTTCATCTAATTCTACAGATCTTTTCAACATACTGAATCTGTAAGTTTTATTTTTAAAAGTAATTATTCAAAAGATTTTCATGGCAGCTGAGCATTCAATACTGTTTCTTTTCATCTGAGTATAAGAAGTAAGAGATTAACCTCTATTCTTATTTGGTCTGAATTGTTGATATTTTTTAATGTAAGATACATAGACTCCTAAAAGAACTAATTCCAATTGCAGTAATAGAACATCATAATTAATAATAGGCAGATAATTTATTTCTTATCCTAATTAAAAATGGTCTTAACCTGCTTTCTCAAACAAGCATTACTCCAGAAAGTCACTATCTCTTTTTCATGTGATGTAAAACTAGAAAAGTAATACTAGATAAGACACTAAATCTAATGCCGTGTGTACTAAAATAAAAAATTGGATAGAGCAACTTTCCATCAGCTTCTGAAATCTAGAGCTCTCCTTAAAATACAGCCATTTGTGTTTAAAATAAATATCACAGTAAATAAGGTAAATAAATATTTACAATACGGGAGAATAGTTAACAATAAAGACATGAATTATTTGGTTTTTGTCCATGGATAAGTTACAACATCCATTCAATTACTGTCTCATAATCTTCAAATGTAAAACCCTAACGGAACACTGTGGATTAGCATGTATAATTCCAGTTCCTACATAGACTGGTAAATTAGCAGTGCAGCATCCCAAGAATCCTTCCTTAGTCAAGGAGTTTCAGAAGTATGGCGCATCTGAATGAGTAACTGAGCTGGAACCTGTATCCAAAGGAACATATTCACTTTATTACATGTGAGGAGGGTGCCTACTGTCTGTGTCATATATAAGAAAAAGTGATAAGGGAAAGGGAAAGACATAGCCACCTTGACTATATGCCAAAATGATCATGTTCCTAGAGACCAAATTGGCTTTGTTTTAATACCACAAGTGCTAGTAACTATCCCTCTGAGTCCATTACTGGATACCAGCTTGCTTTTATCAGGAATGACAGCTCTTGCTCTTCTATATTTCTTTGTCTTAGGTTGTTTCCTTGAATGATGCTAAGCTTCCTATAACATTTTGCTGGGAATCTATTATGATCCCACTCTTTTCATCTTTTACTCTTCCACCATTATTATTTCTTCATTCCCTGCTGTAGTAATAAAATACTCCATTCCCATTCTGAAGTAAACTCAGGCCTCTTTCATGATCCTCCCTCATTCTTAGTGACATCTCCTTCTTCCCCCAAATGTCATTACCATTCCTTGGGCTTTGAATGTCAAAGGTTTGCTCCTGTCTCTTCCACTTCTCCAAATTAAAGCCATGTGAAAGTTTTCATTAAAGTAAGTCATCTCAAAATATAGTTAGAAATGTAGAGTCATAGTCTTCTGTACGTTCCTGAAAATCTGTTAGTAACATATGAGCTCTGAATTTTTGGATACCTAAGTTTCATGACTGTGCAACCTAGATATTGAAAGTAGGACTGCCGTGATCTGTGAGAAAGCACACACAAATAAAAGTATCAAAGGAAGGAATAAAACATCACTGTAGCTCAGCAACATGGGGGTGGATGGAGCTCTGTGGTGGAGGGGTAAAAAACATGTAATCTGAATATGTAGAGAATGTTTCACAGACTAGATATTTCATGGAGAACCACAGAGTCCATCCATATTATATCACTAAGGTATTTTGAAACAAGCCTAGAAAATTCAAAAAGTGATATGGATTTCAGATTGAAAAGTAACACCAATAACGTGTGCCAAACTAGACAGTACTTCTGTGACTTTCTGGTAGACTTGAAATACATATTCCACCTGAAAGAAACAGAAAAAAAAAGTAATATTTAATACCACAGAAGTTTTTAAATGTTTCTGTTACTAGTAACACCAGTGAAGCACCAATGCATATGACTGCCTAGGGAATAAAGAACAGAAGAAGCTATTTCAGTAACATTTTTACAAATCTGTACAATATTAAGCATAAATATGATCTGGAAAATATTCTGCTGTTACTAAGTCAGCAGTATGCCAGTTTCTATTATGTCTGTTATGGTCACATATAAAAGCTTTAATCAAGGATAAATTTCTAATTCCCTAAAGCACTGTAAACCCATCCATACTTAAAAATCAGTTTGACTAATAAGGTACCAGTAGGCATAACTACTGGCAAAGTTCAAGTAAACGAATAAGTGATATTTTAATCACAATTAAATTTAGTTTTGTTCAATACCATGCAAGCACATACACAAAAATCATGTTTATTTTTTTTACATAAACTCAGATTTCAGGCACTACTTGATGCAAGATACCTGAGCTAATTAATCTGTACTAATATATCCAATATCTTTAAATGGCTCTATATGTCTGTCTGTATATGCCTGTGGAAAATAATAATATAATTGAAGAAACATGGATGATGCCCTGTAAAACAGGCAAATCTACAAAGACACTAAAAGAGTAATGAATGAACACTTGGGTAACAAAGAAAGATTGGACAGTGGAAATTAAATAAGAAAATATGTAAGACAAAAAAACATACATCAGACGGAATAGTGGTTATGTTTAGCCTGAAGTGTCAAAGTACAGGCGAGGAAGGACTGGAAAACAAGTCTGGTAAAGAAAAAGTACTGTATATAGATAGAGTAGAAGAAGTAAAACAGCTTCAAGAGAAATGACCACATACAGATAAAACTTCTGAAAAGGTTAAAAAACCTAATAATGGCTTTGAAAGCAATTGTAAGACACTAAAATAGAAATTGGATCATCGTATTGTTAAGGTTGGAGAAGACCAACTTAGATTTCAAGTCCAAGTCGGATGACTAACCTAGCACCACCATGTTCACAGCTAAACCATACCTCCTAATGCCATATCCCTTTCCAGTCATGGTGAATCCACCACTTCCATGGGCAGCCTGTTCCAATGCCTAACTCTTTCAGTGAAGAATTATTCCTAATAAGTAATCTAAACTTCCTATGGTGCAACTTGAGGCCATTTCCTCTCATCCTGTCACTTGTTACCTGAGAGAAAAGACTGGAAGATATTGGAAGTCATGTGATTTAAATGCTGAATATCAGATTCATTGTTTCATTGACATGTTTGATAACTGAAAAACCAAACAAGTAATTTAAGTGATGATCAATGTATCAATGAAATGTGTCCATAGCCTTACAGGAACAGCATTTATGTTAACATAATCCTACTATAGCATTAACCTTATCCAATCAATCTCAAATTAGGAAGTAAAAACAGAGTTTAGCAAGTTGCTAAAATTGCCAGTGTACATTCTACAATGTAGCATCAGGTAAGATGGGAAAAACCTAAGGATAAACTGAAAAGCTGCATCATCAGTTCAGAAATGCTTTTAAAGCTTCTGGTGGTAAAAAGAGAGCTTCAATATAAATTGACTTTGTGCCATATTCATTTTCTGTATGGCAAACACTCAAATTCATCGGTACGCAGTATAGAAGGATAAGCCAATGACACAAACCATGTAGAAAAACATGAACACTGATTTTTAGGAGATTTGTGTATGAAAGTAAAGAATTTTAGTAAATATATGCAAATAATATAATTTTCTGACTTTAAAGATTTAACAAAGAAATGAATCAGGGTTACCTTACAATTATGTCCCAAAACACAATATACTTCTTTATCAGATTTCACTTCCATTTTTTATCTATTCAAGTTTTTGATTTTTGAGTTTTGAAAAATTCATGATGTTCATAATTTGCAATGAAATTACCTTTTAAAGTTTTCTAAAAAAGGTGAAATGTGGGAGTTGCAATTTTTATTGCTTGGTAAATAGCAGTATATAGTGCACTATGAGTCTGAACTTCTAACTGATCTAACAGCAAACCACTGTTTTGTAGGCTTTAAAAAACCTCTGAAAGCCACAAAAAACATTCTGATATTTTTAATTGGAAAAATAAAAATAAATTTTCAAATTTTCCATTAAAAATATAAACATGTTCTGATTTGGAAGTTTTGAAATGTTGAAGTCTGTATAATTTCATTGTGATATTTTCAATAATGATATGCCATATTATGTATCATTATGATTAACTTGTAAAAGTGCTAGTCAAAAATATGAAGATAATTATAACTGATCAAAACAGCCATTATTCTGATTATCAAGTGAAAACATATATTTTATCTATTTAGATTATTCCATTTTAAATGTGCTAGGTTATGTGAATAAAAGCTAATCACAGGGAACACACCTGTCCTGCCAGGATTGTGGGAAAAGCACAGGCAGATGGGCACTGATGACCTGATGAGTAAAATGATGTTGTAGAACCAGTTTCTCCAAAGACCATCAGAGAAGGCTCACTAGACCATTGACCCCCATGGAAACCCCACCAGGATTAGTCAGCTAAACTCTCTCTCTTCGTAGGGATATCTGTGCTGTCAGGGATGATTGCCTGAGTGGGTGTAGGACTTACTATTGATGCATGAGGAAGAGTATTTTGGGGTGCTAAAGCTTCTCATACGGCTTAAAGGGGCTATGGGAATAAGCAATTATTATTATTATTATCCCATTATTATGGGATGCTGTACTCAGGCTGGCTGGACTGTATTTAGCTTCCTCCATAGTGGCCCATACAGTGTTGTGGCTTGGATTTGTGACAAGTAGAACACAGGAGTTTTGGCTACTGCTAAACTGTGCTCTCAGAGCATTATGTTTTTCTCTTTTATTCATCCACTGGCACCCTTCATTACTGAGCAGCCAGAGAAACTGGATCAAGTTCTTGCTGTTCAAGTTTATGTGAGTGCCGTGTCTGGTGGCATGCAAGACACTGTTTTCTCTCTGTGTTGATCTGTGTGGCAAGCTGTGTTAGCAGTGTGGGTGTGCTAACAGGAATGCTTGACACTGGCTGGGGGATATGGAGCCACATCAGCCTCATGTCTAGGAGGCTGGGACCTGGGAGGCTCACTAGAGCCCTGAAGTCCACCAGATGTAGACTCTAATGACTGAAGGTCCATGCTCTGAATTGACACACCCATACAAGGGGACACTACTGAATTTCTGAAAATATGGCAGTGCAACAGTTTACTTTGATGTCCTCAGTGCTCTTGGGTATTCTAGAAATGGAACACCATCCTTTTACAGTCTTCTCTCATGAACCTGATTTAATTTCCTTATTTAGGTACCTCTGACAGATAATACAGTCTCCTCTCTGACCTGTACAGCAAGTTCCTCTCAGCTTTAGCTGATGTGGCAACTAAAGATTTCCTCTTTGCCAGGAAAAAAATCCTTTGTTCCTTCCTTGAATTAACCTCTGTTTTTAGAGGTTTTCAGCAGCCTTTTATGTGTTTCTTCTTTGTCTTAAATATTTTCCCTTTCTAGTCGTCAAAGTCTCTAAAGAGAAGTACTTTATTTCAGGTGCAAGTTTACACATTTATTCATGAATGTTCATAATCCTATCTGACAACAACTAGAGATGGCAGTCACATCACTGCTAACTGATTTACTGTCACTGTTAGAAGTCCAGTGCAGGAATCAAGGACAGTACCATGACAAAAACTTGAATAGGACTCTTAATCACAACATTTAAAATAAATAGGGAATTTTTCAACCTATAGAATAGAGTGATAAATTTTATTGCAATCTGCACTTACTCATATCATGCTGATAACTGGAAAGATTTTCAAGCAAAAAATACATTCTAAGAAATATATGTACAATATAAGGAATCTGTGACTTTTTACAAAGATTAATTAAATTCTTACATCAGGAATCACGATATTACCATTTTAAACAAGACTGTAACTTCAGTCTGAAATTTGTATATGCTCAGTTAAGTTAATGATTTGCTAATCTAATTTTTCTTTAAGAAAGAAAGCCAGAAAAGAATATATTTAGAATATATAATAATACCACTAATACTAATAATACAATAATAAATACCACTAAGAGTTGGAAGTGTAATTTATGGTAAATTATGGGAAAGGTTTCCTTTTCAAAAGGAAAACTACTGAAATATATTCAAACATTTTCAATCCTTCTAAATGCTGTCCCAACGATATATCAAACATTCCATGTTTAGAAGGATTGCTTTTTGTGCTTGAAGATTTCATAGATATTTCTTTTTCTGAAAGCAAATTAGGATGAAAAAGATTTCTTTTTTCTTTAATTTGTTTCAATTTTTTTCTATTTTACTGAAGCCCAGATTTATTCAAATAACAACTGAGTTTAGTAGTTAATATCAGTAAAATAAATTCAGAAGAATGATACAGGGTGTTAGGAATTGATCTGAACTGATTTAAAAAGTCTATTGCAATCTGTGGGTGCATTATTTTTTTAAAGGTGAGAATCAACTGTGACCTACACTAAGAGAACCTCATGAGGTCATGTGATTTCTATGCTGAGTCTGATTCTCATCTGAAGCCAGTTTTTGATGGATTTTTTATGACAGGAACAAACAAAGCCAGCTTGTCCAGTAGTGGAGCTGGAAGATAGATATATTTCTACTCATAATTTGTGACAGCTGATTGGCAAAAGTTGCTTTTTTATGCAACACCAAAGTCCTATTGGAAAACTGTCAGGAAAGTTATACACTCTGTTCAAAAATGTTATTGAGGTACTTTTGTCATATCTTTTTATTCTATATATCAAGAAAAATTTTGAGTTATTTACAAAAGACATAGTTTAGGTTGTTGATAGAGGTCATCAAGTAGGATTTAGGATGTATAATCATAGGTTATATATTCATAGCTTTTTCTTCTCCTCCTGTTCCAAAATAGTGTGCAAAATAATGTTCTAACAAAAACAAACAAACTATGTATTGACTTCATTATGTTGAGTCAGAATGAATATAGAGGAGAAATGAGGAAATCACAAAGAGGGAGACACCCCATAATGCAGCAAAAATGTTTTGGTCATTGGGATTATAAATTAATTAATATAACAAAAGAAAGTGCTCACAAAACATTCTAAAAGGGAAACTTTGAATATTTATATATCTGCTTTTCTGCAACCAAATAGGCTTGAACTCATTCAGGTATCTTATCAGCAGGCACCTACCTGCTTTTGCCAATCTGTAGCACCACTGTGGCCGCAGTGCAGCAAAAGAAAATCCTCACTAGATGGTAGTGGCACCACTAATTGCTGGTCCTTCATCCTAAAACCATATTTTTCAATTGCATTGATGCTTATACCTTCAAGATCATAAATAAACTGTGCTGTTTTTCAACCTAGTTATAAACCTACAAAAGGTACTTATAAATTTAACAAATACTGAAATTTCCATCCTGTTGGTACCCATTTTACTAGCACTTGTTGGGCTAAATGGAATCAAAAAATAAATGTGGAAAAGGAACTGCAAAATTCAGAAATCAATAAATGACATTAAAGGAATATAAGAATAAAAAAAAAGCCAAAATCAATCAATTTGAGTCAATTCAAGATTAAACTACAATTTTCTATAACACCTTGAGAATCATCATTTAGGGAATGGTTCTTCTGTTCTCTAAAGTCCTCAGTCCTTTACTGAATTATACTTTTCAAGACTCACTATGCTTCTTTATAAAAAAAATAAAAATACTGTGATTTAGAAGAAAAGGTCATCCTAAAAAGCTCATGAGAAAATTGTTGTAAGCCACAATTTTCAAGAGACTCTTTGCCATTAAAGAGTGGAGCACTCTTTACAACTAAATGATTTCAAACTGAAAATTTATAATCAGTTCAATAAATGGTAATACTTGACATCCATCTGTTTCCAGACAAAAAGAAGTGGTTCAGCAAAAACGTGTACAAAATTTTTTCTACACTAACAAATATTGCCTATCAGGGAATCATTTAAAGCAGCATTCCCAGCTTGCTCTGCAGGATATCAGTCATATGTTATGTACTCTGGCTTGTCTTAATGCTTTTTTGCCATTACCATTATATCATGTGTGTGTGCATTAGCTATCTCGCTTTTCCCTGTTTTAGGAAGGGTCTCTGAGCTACTCTAGCCTCTAACACAGTCTTTATAAACTTTTTAAAAATTGCTTTTTTTCTTTCTGAAGTACTCCTATTCATAGCCCATATTTTGCAAAAAATCTATATTAATTTGTATCCTTGTGCAATCACATTAGTCTGCTAATTTTAGAGAAGCTTTTAGTAACTCAGGGTTACTGTTTCTAGATTAAGTTTCTCTGCTTGAGAAACTAAGAAGAAAGGAGCCCAGAAGTCATAACAGCAAGCTAGGAATTAATACCAAGGAGGAAACAAATCAAATTAAATATGTTGGGTCCATGCCCTGGGCGCAATCTGAATGTCCTGGTTCAAGTAAAACTCTATTCACAAGTAAATCTAGTTGCCTGACGCATCTACAGATTAAGAATGGCTTGTTCTAGAAATTCCACTAATTGTTTCCTCAGGGAGGATATTGATGTTTATATGAGCTGTTATGTCTGTAGGCAGACATTTTCTTTAGTGGAAGAGGAAGGAATTTCAAGGAAGCAAGTCTCTTTTCCTAGCTATAGCTACTGAATGTCATGAAAACAGAGTCTAGTAATCTATCCTGCCAACTTTTGGTATGCCTAATGCTTATTTCAGACTGATTTATGCATTTTTCCCAGGTGCAACACATGGACACAATGAATTCTTCGCTAAACATCCAAGATAGCTTCACAGGATTTTTACCCTTGGAAAGCATGCGAAACCTAGCCAGAAGATGCAGAGTCTTCAGACTTCAGCTGAAATATCTGCAGTCTGTAATCTGTGAAACAATTTAATTTCCCTGAAACACTGAAAAATGTGGGTAATTCCCTGCAACCTCGAGAGCACTTAGTTGAATTTCTCTTTTTGAGAAAAGGACACCCTATCATTATCAGCTTTTTTATATTTTTATTATTCTGTTTGGTTTTTTTGTGATTTAGGTGGCCAGAGGATATCATCTTGTGGACTTCAGGAACCAGTTCCAGCTTCATATGAGGCTGCTACAGCTCCAGGTCCAGCTAGTGGCTAAATGTGTTCCCAGTAATACACACAAACTGCTGACAGAGCTCACCACACAGACCAGCAGAGAGTAAACTGGATATTTGACCAGTGACATATGTTCTGCCTGAGTGCCTTTTCCCCTCTCAAATTTTAACATAGGTAGTGAAAATAAAAGGCTTGGTAGATCATCAAAAGCAGCCTTGGACTTTGGCAGATGTCTAAAGTCTGAACTGTGATTCTTAATGCTCTGCTTAATTTCTGACTAATTATTGAGGTCCAGAAACTCAAATAATGTCTCTGTTTCCCTTGGCATCTCTGTTCTATTACTGTAAATGACCCTAATATTTCAGACCTGACTCTGTGGGGCAGCACATCTCCTTGATGGTGCCTAAATATATTCCACACCTACAAATTGAATGGGATAATGTTTATCTACCAAAGGAGAGCAGAACTAGTAGTTGTAGTAGTTGTAGGATGGAATATATTCCCCATGGAATTTAAAAGATTTGTGTTAAACTGCTGGCATCTCAGTGAGTACAGCTCTCACTTAGGACCACAAGACCAAGGTTCAGTTTTCCCCTGGGGATGTTACTTCAAGCCACCTGCCTCCCTGATCAGAAAGTAAACTCCTCCTGCTGAAGCCATTTAATCCAAAGAAAAGCCAGTTGGGCCAGGAGAACTGTTTTGTGTTTTTTAATACCTACAGCAGTCTCCTGGACTGTGGCACAAACCAAAGAAGGAAGCTCCAACCACACTAGCTTTAGCATGACTTGTAAGTTTTTCTATGGTTCTTTTCTTTCTCTCAACAGTTTTCTGAAAACAAAGAACAGCACATTTCATTTTTCAAAAAAGTCACAGACCTTAGTCTTAAGAAGAAGTTTCTGCAGACAGTCTTGCAAGGAAGTATTCACCTTGGTGTAATAAAGCACTCAAGTTCTAAAGAGAAAATCTGTAGAAGTTTATTTCAGCTTCTCTGTCTCAAGATACTCAATACCTAGAAAGTCCAGTATTTAATTTCCTTCAGGCATCATGCTGAGGGGCTTTATCCCTCAGACCCTAGTCTGAATTCTACTTGAAGAAGCAGGAACTTCAAAATTACATATTTAAAGTCTCTGCATTGTGGTACACATACGTTTTTCCAGACTTTAGCTCTTTGCTCCTTTATTATGTAGAGAATGTTCTAGTTTGAGACATTAGTTGGTTCATTTTTTTTTTTGAGTGTACAAAGAAAAGTGTAAATTCCATCCCATAGTGATCAGTTTAGAATTTCTCAAATTCCAGCTGCAGGTTTTAGATAGTTCTACATATAACTGAAAATCCTGCTACCATAAAGAAAGGCTGGTCATCTCAAGAATTTATTCTAAATATTTTATAATCCAGGAAAATTAATAGGGAAATTAGACAGCTTCATGTAGCAATTTCTAATAAACAACATTACAATATATCATGCGCTAAAGATGCAGAGATAGAGTCAGATAGAGTTTTGTTTTAGTTTGTTTGGGGGGGTGGGTTTTGTTTTGAGATTACTTTTTTTTTTTTTTTTAAAGGATCTGTCATACACAGGTTTATGGGGTGATGTGTTCTGGAAGCGCAGATTTTAAAAACTAACAATAATATTTACTATATTTTGATATTTCCAGTTGAAATACAGTAAGTTTGAAATCTTTAGGAAAGACAATTACAATTTGAAATCTTTAGGATTAAATATTATCCTGGTTTAAGATTGGTTAAAATACTTCATACAGAAATCAACTCCTTATTTTCCTGAGGATAGGAAAATGTATCTCCCACACTCTTCCCACATATATCTTAATGTTTATACTAATCACTGACAGCAGGGTATGTGCCAACACTTTTTCAGATGGCTGTCATTTTAAGGTAAAATAAAGATATAGATCCCAGAAGCCACTAACACCCTCCATGATTACTCTTTTGAAAATCCCCTGTGACAACAGTGTAATCACTAAAAGAATAGCACTGGGGACTCTGACTGACCTTGAGGACTCTATAGATGCCTGAGTTGTGATGACTTACTTAAATAATTCTTACTGGCTTTCTCTTATTGCCATAGAAGAATCTATGCTCTTCTCCTTTCATATGACAGAGTATTGGAGTTCTGGAAACATAATGTGTATTGAAGACCATACTGTGCTTTGTGGGTTTGTACTGTGTTTTGTTTCTAGAACTGTTAAATATGGAAAAAAAATATTTTCATATTAAAAAGGCACTTCTGGACTCATAAATGAGGGAAAAGGGTGAAAAATTATTCCATTATTGGGAAAAATAGGTGAGAATAATTTTGTGAATTATTCTAAGTGCTCCAAAATCAAAAAGTGAAAGAAATAAACTCACAATTTATTATTTCATTAAGAGTTCATGATATTGCAATAAATTTCCTTAATTTTAGAAACTTATTCCATGATTTCTGAGAATTTTGAGGTACAAATAATAAAGATATATGAGATAAGGTGTATTGACTCCAATAATTTCAAACACGTGGATTTTTTCAAACAAAAATACAAACTAAAAAGTAATATCCCTGAAAATCTTAAGGAAATTTTAATTAATTTTTCATTTCAAGGTATGCTTATTCAACTGCAAGTATTTTCCATTAAATCTTCAAACTGTATTTAAAAACAACTGTAAAAGAAAGATGATGTCCTACATTTTTACCCCCTTTACTGTTATCAGTCCTTGAAAAAAGACTGTGATCGTCAAATACCATTGAATAACTCAATAGAGAATTGTGTTTGGAGTAAGGCAGTGTCAGGTCCGTCATTGATAATCATGTGGATATAATGCCAAGAAGACTAAAAGGAACGTTTTGCAGCTAGGATTTGCAAATACAGTCTGCAAATTATTGCACCATCGGAAACTTCTATGTTTTATAGAGAGCTATCGGTGACTGATGCTTTTAAAATGTGAAGCTTCACAAAATATTGAGGAAGGTCTTTCAAATATGTTTTGTTTCATCTAATATAGGGAGTATAAACTTAAAGAAGGGAAACAGACAAAGGCATAGATAAAATATGTTGCTTTCCTTTCTTTTCATTTTCACTGTGAAATGCACATGCATTAACATGAAAATGAACATGAGATTACATAAACTAATTTAAATAGAATGGAACCCAGACATCCTTTTTTCAGAAAAAAAATCTCTAAAAGAAATAAGACAGGCTGGGAATTAGCAAGAAACTTTACTCATAGACTTTTTTTCTCCTTGCTAATATCTGGCATGTTTAAAATCTACTGTTTTTAAGCATCCAGTACTAGTTACTTTTTAAGAACAGCATGGTAGTGTGAGTATTAACAGATGATGGGGTGATTGTAACACTTAGGAGCCATCATATTGGACTGGAAATTCAGATTCTGCCTCTTTGGGCAAATATTGTTTTCTCCTAAAAAAAACTTCTTTGCACTTCTCTGACATTTCTTTCATGTTTGGGATCTGAAATTACTGGAGTGTATAAATAAGATTATCCAGATTTTTACAGTCAGAGAAACTGGGGCACTATGTGGGTAAATGGCTTGCTTAGCTTATGGCAGAGTTGAGAATTAAACAAGCATTTTCTAACTGCTAGTTTCAGTAAGAAATATTATGTCCTGTGTTTGTTACCTCTTTTGGAATGTGGAGAGTTGGAATTTTTTGACTCCATTAATGTTAATTCCTTTTTTTTTTCATAGTAATTAAGTAGGTGTGATAGTCTAGTGTCTAGTTTGTATTCAGCTGCAAATTACTAACCCAAGAGCCATTTATCCTTTTTTTTTTTTTTTTATGTGTAGAGTTAGTCTATGGCTATCTCATCCACAGAGGAAATAAGCAGACCTGAGAAGATGTTTCTGATTAGCAGCTGCATACTATGTTGTTTGACTGCTCACAATCCTTGAATTTAAAAGGCACTTGGAAAAGCCTTCAATTTTCATCTGCCTTGACTAAAAGAGTTGACTTGTTATAAATCATGGTTTGCATAATCCTGTCCATAAACCAAACAAATCTACAAATCTACAAATCTACAAATCCTTTGGAAATTCAGCTCATGATAAAGGTTAGTGGTTTTCTAGTTTATATTTTCAAAGTCTACTTGATAAAGAAAGAGAATAATACATAATTCTTTTAGAAGTTTTCAAAAAATGTAAGTTAAAGGAATGTAGCTGATGTTATTAACAAAAATGTTCTATAATGTCTAGTGCTAAAAGACTAAAGTTTTTTTCAACCAAGATGTCAGAACATACCATCAAAGTAGTTAAATAATTGTTAAGCCTTAGAATAAAAGAACCATGCAGCCAAGTCTGGAATTCAGAAGACATGCAGAGGGGAAGAAGAAAAAGAAGGAATAGGGAGACTTGATATGTCAGTGCACCTGAGCAATTAAGCAGGTAAAAAAAATCCAAACTGACATTATTAGTCAGTTTCATATACAGACAGAAAAAGACATAATCTTATGTATTGTTGCTGTAGGAAACAGTATTTGAGCAGTTTAGTCTGCTTTTTCCACCCTAAGTGTAGCAGTCACATTTAAATTACTCTATCACTTTGCTGGACCTGGGGGATTCACGCTTCCACTGAAGTGTTTTCTCACTTATATTCTCTGACTCCAAAGGCTACCAAGGCTACCTTTTACTCATCTAGAAGCTAGAATACTTTGTCATTCCCGTGAAGTCTTCATTTTTTGTCCAGGACAGCTGGTATCTTAAGAGAAGTAAAAAGTAATTCTGTGTACAGAAAACCTATGTGAATAATTTGATTGAATATTGTCATGGGCTGGAGTCAACCTTTTCTTATTCATGACTACATAAATTTTGATTTTTATCCATTTTAAAATCCAAAATATGTAAATCTGATTTAAGCTATTAGATGTGTGATTCCGCTGTGCACCTGTCCAGTTTAACTTGGTGGACATTAGCCAGCAATGAGTGCTCACAGCCCAGAATGACCATTGTATTCTGGGCAGCATTAACATAAATGTGACCAGCAAGTCAAGAGAGGTGTCACCCCACCTGGAATGCTGCATCCAGCTCTGGACTCCTCAGCACAAGAAAGGCATGGACTTGTTGGAGAACATCCAGAAGAGGGCCATGAAGATAAACATAGGATCATAGAAAGGTTTGCATTGGAAAGGGCCTTAAAGGTCATCTGGTTCCCTAGTGATAAGAAGAAAAATTCAAGAATGATTTTAAAACAGACAGGAGAGGACTGTGGTTTACATTTTAAAATAAGACTATATTCTCATTTTAGTGATGTTGCCATTGCAGTTTTAAGACACATTGAATTGACTTGATTTTCTGAGAAGTAGATTACTGCATTTCAATGCTGTACATAACAATGCTGGACATAATTGATCAATGTAAAGCCTATAATTGCTTTTGTAAATTAAGGCTCCCAATGCTGAAAATTAGGACAAAGAGGTTAGGAATCTTCAAAAGATTCTCTGGCCATGCAAGAGATGCATCACACTAAGCAGGTCTTGGTCTTTGAGATTTAGCTGCAGCTTGCTGTGGTCCTCTTAGAATTCTCACAGAGTGCTTTTCCTGCCAAAGAAAGGAATGTACAGATGGGAACTTTTGTGCATCTGATCTCATTCTGATATAAGATTAAAATATGCTTGGATCAATTACATGGGCCTAGGTACTAAGATGTGCCCATGGATTGCACTCTAAATATAGCTCATCTGTCTTAAAAGAAACCACCACTTTACAATTCCGTCTGTTTGATGGTGTCTCATTTGAATTCAGACAAAATTTTCTGGGGACTCCTCTCTCAGCTGAGTCTGATAAAACGTTGGCAGACTTTGGTGAGAAGTTAAGTGTGCAATGAGCTAAGAGATCCATGGTGATTTAGATAAAAAGATCTTGTGGCCTCTACAGGAACGCTGCTTCCTTGTCTATATGACCGCACCACTATATTTAATTAAAATAATATTAAATTTTCTCTGGTATATTGCTGGTGAGTCAGTTAAATAATCTCAAGTGTCCTTAAATGATAATTGATTGAGCTGCTTGGAAGTGAGTTTGGTTGATTTAGCTGCATCATGTCTCTTTCAAGCTCATTTTTCTGAGCATGGGGTAAAGGTTTCATAGCTGATCTGCACTTGCTTTCATAGTTTGTCTTAAAAATATAATTTTGTACCTATATTTCACCAACTCAAATATTCATATGGGCTCTTTATTTAACAACATCCCTGACATTAGAGGAGGAAATTATTCTCACTAAGAAAGAATGAGATAGAGACAGAATGCTCTAAATTAGCATTATCTGGCTGAAAAAATTGTATGGAGAGGAATACTCTGTTAATTGGAAACCCTGTGGGAATATTCAGCCAATGAAATCCAGTGATTGACTGCATGTTGCTAACTTACTAGACTTAAATAGATGTTGACTCATCGCAACAGTGGTCATAGCAACAGATCATTCCATTTAGAGGAAAGAGGGAATATAGAGCAATACTGTGCTTGAAATATGTTTATACTTCAACAGACACAGACACACAGAGAAATATAGATATAAACATCTAAAACATGCTGAGAGCCATATAAGCATTTTACAACCTGTTAGGAACTTTGCCCTAGGCAATACTTGTAGTCTACACACTCAAATATAAAATGAGAATTGAACCTTTTTGTTGCAGCATTTCATATCCTATGTTCTGATTAATCTTTAAATCAATTGTAAATAAATCATCAAGCAAAGTATATGAACAGAATTATATTACAGTAGGTTAATACAGTTTATATTGATCTGAAATATATGATTTTTTTAAGAGCGAAATATGAACTTGTAAACAGAAAATTACTTATTATTTACTTTCACTCTAAGTTTTGTTGGTTTTTTAATCAGACGAGCTTGTAAGAATTGTAAATGTAACATGTCAAAGTACCACCCACACAGTGATATTTTTAACATTCACTACCACAGGAACATAGTGCCCTCATCATTGATGAGTTCCTGAGTAAAAATGGTTGCAGGTGCTTCATTAATAACAGAACCAATTGTTTTGGAGAGAATGATCCAGTAGTAGAACTACACTCTTGTTACTGGAATTATTCTAGAAGAAGCTTTTATGTTTCACCTTGTTCAGATGTTTAGTCCCATGCAGTATCTAAATAAATTAGTGTCTTTATTATTCTTGTGATAGTATTAATGACTTTAAAAATTTATTTTTTACACCTAGTGATGTAAGACTACAGAAAAATTAATTGGTGGAAAACTCAGCATTTTCCCTATCAGAGTACTTGAAAAGTGGGACTATTTTTCATCTGAACTGCTGCTGGAAAATGTGGGTGTAAAATTTTTTATAGCAATGTATTACCTTTTCCCACTCACTAAACAGCCTTTGCTTTAACTGGACTGCTCCTAGCAAGTTCTTAAATTGTTGTCCAGAGTCCTTGCTTCTTTCTGTAGAAGAATTGCCTCACCTTACCAAAATTAAGAAAAGAATATGTAAAATACATGCTCAGAATATTTTTCTTTTAAGACGGAAAATGCATATTATGGGCCAAACTTCAATCTTATGAGAGAAAAAAAAAAAAGAAAAAAGAAAAAAAAAAAAAAAGAAAAACAGTTGTAGATCTCTGTATAAAGTTTGCTTACTAGTTATTCCCTAGGGATAAGTACAGCTCACTGCAGGGGTTATGTCATTGACATACGGTAACAAATACTATGGTGTTTTTTCTTATTAATAGCCCGAGAGAGATACTTGCCCTCAAATTCGGAGAACCTATTAAAGAATTCATTTGCTCAGATATAAAGTTCAGAAATTTCCCGAGGGAAAATGCCTACTGAAGAAAAAGGTGTCACTTACAATAGTTGCCCTAATGTTTCTAATAAAATTTGAGCTTCTATAGCTTAGTCAAATACAGTTTAAATTTATATATATAAAACTATAATATATATAGGGAATATAAAATACCTAGAATGATAATTTATAGTGCACATATATATAAATGTAAACAAAGCTTATTAAATACTATTGCTATTCATTCCTAAAGATTATTTTTTTACTTATGCTTTTTAGTATACATATTTTTATATCTGAGGTCACTTTATCATAATTTGTAAAATCTCTGTTAATGAACCCTGATTAGTTAAGATTAAGAAACTTTTGGAGACAGGTGCTGTTGTGAGAATAACTTTAAATCGTTCGTTTGTAATTGGCAAATTTCTATAATATGATGCTATGGGTAGAAACAAGCACAACAGAAACCTTAATCTGTTGATAGAAGATGTTCTATGATTACACTGTGCAAACATACACTAGAGAAGCTGGAAAAAAACCCAACATTACCCACAGAAATCTCTAAGGTCCCCTTGACATTCAGACCAAGAGCTTCCAGAGATTTCTCAAAAGAAACTTGGAAGCAGTGCACACATGTGGGAGTTTAAAGAATCTCTCTGTGTCCCTATATAGATCCTGTTCTTTTAAAGGTAAGTTTCAAACACAGTATCCAGGAATAGGGTGCACTTTTAAAGCAGTTTAACCTCCTTTCCAATGCTGCCAGTGTTGGAAACTACAAAGCTGTTAGGCATGCTGAGAATTATCTACACAGTGATATAGATTACTAGCAAGTAATAATGCTTGCTTCTTTTTCTGAAAAATTTCTTTTTTAATGTATCTTAATTGTTCTGTATTAAGAACTTGATATGCACACAATTATTTATTAAAGCTATGTTTTCTTGTCGAATAGCTCTATCCATTTTCAGTTATAGTAAATGGCAAAATGCTAAAATGCATACTATTTGATAGTATTTTTTGTCTGTGGATTTGAATCAAAAGACACAAGGAACAGGATGTGTTACAGGACATTAGCACAAAGACTTTTTCGTAAGAACATTTGTAAAAATGTCTATTGCTGAGTAACTGTTCTTCAGTTAATAGGTGGTGTCTTGGTTTGGAAAGAGAGGTATCTGCCAGGGAAAGCTGGAGTTTCCCTTACAATGGAGAACCCCTCACCCCCTCCAAATTATAATTTTGCAATTAAGGGCTTTCAGGCAAAGATTTGGGAATAGGAATAATAGTTCTTTACTAGGAATATTAACAATACAAATGTAGTAGAAAACAAAAACACCCAACCAAACCAGCAAATAAACAAACAAGCAATCCTGGAAAACCCTGACAGAGTCAGAGCTACAACCTGACACCCTGTTGGTCAGGGTGTTGGAAGCAGTCCAAAAGTAAGTCCTCCTGGAGTGGTAGATGTGGTTCTTTTGGAGTAGAGATGATCCTGTAGAAAAGGATCCAGTGATGGTGAGAAGGGGTCCAGTAATGGTGAGAAGGGGTCCAGTTTTCCTCCAGGAATACAGTGGAACCAGATACCTCGTGTTCCTGTGTCTCAGTTTTTATCCAGGTAGGATTGGTTGGCTTCCATCACTGGGTGGAGCATCTCACAATGGGATGATGGAATGTAGATGTATAGCTTGGGGATGACTGCTTGGGGATGTGTTAATGGCCCATTAGCAGAAAATATTCCCCTGGAGGGAGGACTGGTGGTGAAAGAGATAAGAAACACTGCTCTACCTGGTTTTAACAGCTGGCCCATTATCAGAAGGTATTCGCCCCACTCCCCCCAGAGTTACAAGAGAGAAAGAAAAAGCATCTCCCCAACTGCTTGCAACAGATGAAATAGAATACAAATTTTTGGTTCCATAACCCAAGACAAGTGGTCAGTTAATTAAAGGCCAGACCATCTCATTATTAAATTACAAGGTATAAACCTAATTTGAAAATGATACTGTGTGATGATTACAATAGATTTGTATGTTTTCTTCATTGAGGTAGGGATTACGTATGTTTGAACGATATACACCCCAACACAGGAGACCAAAGAGCATTGTAATCTGCATTTTTCAGCAGTTAAATCCTATGGCAGAGTTTGGATGGTTTCCTGCGGAAGCTCGTGCCTGGTTCTGGCCCGGCTCAGTGCTCAGCCTGGGCCTCCCGGCTGCTCGGGCACGTTCCAGCAATACATTTTTGTGGGGTCTCTGCTCAGGCAGTTGGCTTACACTGCTATGGCTGGGACGCAAAAAGAGGGGACTCTCTCGAAGCTTCCAGGGAACAGAGGCTTTATTTGGGGGGGAAAGGGTCAGGGGAACCCCCCAGCCACCAGGCTGGTGCCTCTGGAGAGAGACCCCGAGCCTGGGGTGGAGAGCGGTTTTGTACTACATAGGTTGGGGTGGGTATAAAGTTACAGAATCCAATAAAACTATCCAAATACATCATGCCAAACTAAGTCACTTAAATTCTAACAAATCCAACACAGGTTTGGGGGTGGTCTGAGAACAGTCCAGCTAAGCTAGTGGCTAGAACTCTTGGGCTCTAAAGATAAGGATTCTATGATGGACAAGAGGGAAATTATGCATGACAGAGGGGATGAGACAAGGAAGAACCAATAAAAGAAAGTCTCCAGGCAGAGGCTATAGCTGTCCTAGAAACTCCTATCAAACTACGAGAAAGATACATTCTAAAACAAAAGGCTTTTCTGAAGTTGTGCAAGCTTTGCTAAACTTAACAATAAAACCCTTCATACTGTATTCATAGCTAAGGCCTCTAAATTATTTTTTGCAGACTCACAGTTTTTCAGAAGTGTCTTTCTCTTCCAATGACTCTCAGGTAACAAGTTTGCATCAAACTTTCCAGTCAATCACTTTGAATAAAAAGACTACATGAAAAGGTCTCATTGTTCAGTCATTTTGTCCAAGAAATTGCAGCAAAAGTTCTGATAATGTGAGACTAAACTTCTTAAAAATCTAATGGTAGAAGGATATCTGCTCAAAATTTTAGGCTAGCAATTGAAATACCCAGTCACAAAGGATATGATGCAGTACTAGAATATAGATTCAGTAACAGGATGAAGCACTTTTTCCATTTGAAATTTTCACACATTCCTACATCATGATGATGTACTAATATCACCAAACATATGTCATTACACTGCAAACAAAGTAAGACATGCACATACATCATAATCTAAAACATTGTAATCTTTAGAGATATGATTATTTATATGGTTTGTGCCTTAACTCACATAAGACTTGATGTGAAAAGGTCTGAACCTATAACCCATCTAAACAATTGCTTATTGTAGGTTCACAAATAACTTAGACACAGCCAATAACATAATTATCTTTCTAATCTAAATGCTATGGAAACTGCAGGACATTTCCAAATAAGACCAACTTTGATTTGTTAAAACCTTCTAAATCTTCTTGGTTTTTATCTCTAGATTTTAAATATTATATCTTCATTTTTAAAGATATTCAGAATTCAGAGATAAGTACTTGATAAAGCATTAGCAAATGAGAATAGAGATTAGGCACAAATGAATGTAAATACTACTGCCAAAGGCAAGTGTTTAGATTCTGCACTGCACAGTGTAAAGCCTGGCACATTCTCCTGGTAATGGTGTTTACTGGACTACATGGAGAGAAGTTATATACATTTGTAGTTAGGGTGATTTAAGGGAAATCCTATGACAAGAATAGAAGAGAAAATTCATACTGTTCATAGCTCTGTTCACAGCTGCTTTATTGAAAGGGAGTATACAAATTTTTGATTTACCCCTTGTTCAGCCTTTTGCACCTTTTATTCAAAACCACTTGCTTAGAGATGTGAAACAATAGGGCCAGACCTTAAAGACCAGGGTTGAATTATTCTGTACATTCAAACAAAACAACCAAATAGTGATTTATAGGTTTTTATGATTCTCCACATGCATGGAGCTCTGAGACATACGTAACCTTGGCAGACTACACATTATCTAGTAATTTTTCAGCAACAAACAATAAAGTATCACTCCTCATTCAAGTAGTTCATAATGTACCAGTGCTTCAAGCTGATGAAATAATCATCTTATCAAAATCAGCTATCAAAAAATTATGGTACTCTCTCCTTCATTAATGGATTAAGGTGAAGGCAACTAATTGATATATGAACCAATCTAAGTCACTGGTTTTATTTGCTTCTCCAGAACATCTGTAATCCAAAATTCCCTTTAAAAAAAAGCAGATATAGCCAAGACTCTCTGCAAGACTCTCTGGACTTCTGATTTTTTTTTTTTTTTTTGAGAAGGCAGGGGTTTTTTTTAATACAATGCATGCTGCATTGAGGCTGCATCTCCAGCCTCTCTCCAGGTTCTTATGTGTATTATAACATCTAGAAACAAAAATTCAGGTTTAATCCAGTGTGCAAGAAGCTGAATAGGTATGGCAGGTGGCCAAACTGGTTAAATTGCTGACTGAACTGAAAAATTAAAATATCCTATATGGAAGGTAGGAAAGGGGACAGGCTACAAATGTGAAATGAAGAAACATATCTAGATTTGCAACAGTAGACTTGAGAATGGCAAGGATGTGAAAGGCAACTGCAAATATTCTTATATATTTAATGAATTTATATAAACTTCAGATGCACCCCCCAAATCTTTACTGTAAATGTCATGAAGCATTGTTAAAATTTGCATTAAGACCACTCCTCATCATATGGAGGACATTTGGGAAGCTGAGTCTGCAGAAAAAACCTAAAGTTGTTAGCAGCGTGATCAAAGGCTCATGTCTGTAACTCCAAGTGAACCGTGTTGGTTACATTTTCTGCAAAGTGTAATGGAGGAAAAAACATATACTGTAATCAGATGAAGATGAGTTACTGAATCACATAATATTGTTGATTGTTGATCAAGAAAGTTAATTTTTTTATATATCAAAGCATATATATTTGATATAGGCTAAGATTGAATAGCAATTCAAATAAATTTGAATCTAAGAAAACTGCAGCTGAATCCATGAGAGAGGAAGGAAAATTGATAACTTGACAATCTCTGATAGGTTTATTTTCTGAGAATGCTTTAATACAGTACTGCCCTAACCTACCTGGACTTATCTCTCTGCCAACGGTTGCCCTGTAGAGACAGCACAGAACAGACTGCATGTTCTTACAGTGGCTTTGGTTCACAGTCTGGCTGTGACACTCCAGCTCCTAATAAAAGGAACTATTTATTAATATGTCAAAGTGCAGCAGCTGACAAGCAATCTGTCCTGCTGTAGCTACTGAGGTGGTGGTGATCTCTGGCAGAAGGGCAAGGAAACCTCTTCAGCTGAATCTGCAGAAGTGGATCTGACAGAAGTTGAAATTAGTATTTCCCATTTCAACCTGGACAAAAAAATTGAATTTTTCTCTCTTCCAATTGTGCTCTAGACTTTCTTTTTTTCACATTTGTCTGCAGGAAATTTTAAAGGAAAACTGAAACATAATTGAGAGAATAATTTTTAACTACTACCAACATTAAATACATTTTCAATCTAATTGTTTGTGCCTGTATTGCACGTACATAATGTTAAACTTACTGTCTTTTTTAATGTTTCATCTCCAAAGTTGTTGCTACAGGCTTTGAAATAGTAGTTAACCGCATTTTGGAATTTAAATGAGCTGTGACCTATTTTTTTTTTTTTTCTCACAATGCCAAAAGCACTGTCTTTCAAAACAAGCTGTATCAAATCTAAGATTTGATGAAATTTATTAGGGAAAACTGTTCACTTCTAACCCATCAATAGAAGTACAGTACTGTAATGCATGATAATGAACATGAGAAGATCATGTGAGACTCATTTGTGAATTTGATAGACATTTTCAACCCATATGTGATCAACTTTATGGTACATAAGCTTATCACTCTTCTGTTCATGTTAGAAGACTTCTTAACTGCTGCAGAGAAGCCCTATTCTTTGCCAACAAATGTAGATTTTGTGGGTACTATGCAGCAATAAAAACGATATTTTGCTTGTTCATTTAAAACAACAAAAATCCATAGGTGATGTTTTCATTTGTAAGAAATCATTCCTAATTGGGCACTGCCTTTCAAGAAGAATAATCTGGTAATAGTGATGGATTTACATAGTCATTGCAGATCAGCAGGTATTACTGCATATTTTGAAACAGTTCTATACCTGCATTGTCTCACAGACTGAATTAATGTACCAGTTGAAAGGAAGGCAATAAGCATAATGGTATCCAGGAGATCAAGCTTTCCTCCAGGATTCCTACTGGCAACTTCTTGTAGCAATTTTTTTTTCTACATCACTTTGGTTACTACAAATATGAGATAATAACTGTTCTTTTATTCTCCAATCCTGTCTCCTCTGTTCAGACTGTAAACCCTTCAGGAGAGCAATATGCTCAGATTGATCTATGCTTACTGTGAAATATCTTTATCAGCTACACCTATACCTATATCTGTATCTATCTACATCTATCTTTATCTGTCTACATCTATATCATTTATATCCAGATAGGTAGACAGACAGAGATAGATAGACACACTGTGTCCAAGAACAGTGCTTCTTTCAGAGTAGGTCCTTTACTTGCACTTGAACTTCAAAAAAAAAAGGTGAAGAAATAAATTACTTTAAATTCTGGAAAAGCATAGGGATTTCATGTATTAAGTGCATCTGTAATATGTTAAGAAATTTGAAATACAGTTATAAACACCTCCTGTGTGAAATCATGATTTTCAACTAGAATTTCTAGTAAGAGAACATACTTTAAGTGAATATTTTTCCCCAAAACAGTGATCAAGAATAACTGAAACCAGCAGAATTAAACAAACAAACAAGTAAGATAACAAAATGGTACCTCAATAAATGAAGTAAAAACAGTCAAGAAAAAAAATAGATTTTGTTGAGACAAAGTCTTTCAAATCCATTTCAAATGTCTGGTATAGTTTTATGTAAATTTTGAATTGAGATTTGTGTAAAAAAAAAGAAAATAAGAAGACATGATATTTTTATTAAATAAAAAATGGACATTGCAATAGATTTTTTAAGCGGATTTATAAATATTTAGAAGATCCATATAAATTTCAGATACTGAGCTGAAAGGCTTTGTATTTTATTAAACAATTTCTTCTGCCCTCCTATTTATTTTTCTTTTCAGGCTATTAACTGTGTCTAATTTCTAACTCTAGGCAGTAAACTTTTAAGTACTTATATGCACACACACAAAAATCTTTCTTAATCTCAAAAAAAAAAATTAATAATAGTAATGAAAATTATTTTATTATTTACAAGGTTTCTGATTTTCTGATTCCTGAGATTTTTGCTCCATACTACAGCAAGTATGTACAAAAGGAATATATTTGAATGAGTATTTTTGAACACAATCTTTTGCATAGACATATGGAGATTATTACAAACATGTAGGTCCTGTATTTACACTTGAACTTAAAGAAAAGGAGGAAGAAATAAATTTAAATTCCTTTTCCCAACAACAGCAGATAAAATCTATCCAGATGTTCAGCCAATTAAAAACTTTGGTGTTTATATTAAAGGTACTCTGCAGCAGTCTATGGGAACTTGAACATCTTGTACTAAGGAAAGTTCATACTGCCACAAAAAGGTACAAAGTAAATATCACAGAAATTAGTCTTATTATCTATTCATGAAAGAACACTAAACTCACAAAAGCAACACAGGAAAGAAGGCAGATATCTAGGTAGCCTAGGAATGGATCTTCACTGGAAATAATAAAATCCTTATACACAGATTGTGATCAAAATAGTAAAGTCTTTAAAAGTCCCTTTTTGCAATAAGTAAGGAAAGCATTAGTTCTGTCACTTCAAAACACATGAGTTCCACCCTTGGAACTACAGCTTTTTTGATAAATACTTTTGTTACTATTCTATCTACATTGATCAGAAAAGATGCATGACTTAAATTGTTATATTCATAATTAAACACTGTTATAAAAGCATAGGAAAATTACATTCATTTCTGTGAATATGATGAATCTGTCTTTAATAAATCAAGGACAAATCTTCCTGTTAAATTTTTAGAGAAAGGACTCAGATTGTTAGGCAAATTTTTAAATATAACAGTAGATAATTATATAAATTCAATGTACACTTTCTGAATGCACATTTTGTTTGACAGGAAACTGTAATGGACTGCTGAGGAAGTTAAGCTTTAGTCTGTATAATATAGCTTCTTAATACCTGTAATAACTACTTCTGTAATGACCTAATATGTATCCCTCTGATGAATATTATGTCAGTTACATCAAAGACAATTTTTTTGCAGGATCAATTTGCTATCAGTCTGCTTTTCAATATCTTAAGAAAAATTTAGGAGATAAGTAAACTCTAGGGGGAGGAAAATGAAAAATATCACTTCTTCAGTAATTTTTTTTCTAGTAATATCTTCTAAACTTGCCAACTAAAATAAGTACAAGAGTTTAAAGAGGCTTATGTCATTTTTACTGATCATCAACATCACTATATGACTTTCAATTCTGCTTAGAAGTTCTTGGCGCACTTGTGCTTTGCACCTGTTAGGTAAGGAAATCCACAAACAGGTGAATTCTCCTGTGTATGCTATTATGAAGTAGAGTGGGAAAGGAACAATAAGAATTATTTTCCTAAAGGATTTTTCACTTCCTAGTACTGTTTTCAATTACATCAGCTTCAACCATCAGAATAAAATGTCACTGTGGAAATGCACATATTAGGAGAGAGAGGCAAAAACAATCTTTACAAGTTGATAAATTGACTTGTAAAATTCTATATTTTCTCCCAAGGGAACACAGGGAAAATATGAAGATGTGTCTTTTTCTCCTCCTCTGTACTGCCTCTGTATTATCTGCATTTGGACATTCTGCTTTACATTGTCACAAAAGCTATAAGGGAGCAGCAGCAAGGCCAAACGTTTCTCACAAAGACCCTCACTTCATCTCTAGAGCTAATTAGTCTCTGATCTCTGCACTCAAGCATACCACAATCACACTGCAACTGCAAAAACCTAGTTAGACAATTTTACATGATTACTGCATCTCTGTGATTTCAGACATTACAGCTTAGCTACTCTTTTTTGCAGAGATTTTACAAGTATAAGGGGTTTATAGTTGTCAAAAGGTCATATCTTATGACAAGATCTTTGAAAGTCATTTAACCCCCACAAAAGTTGTGGCCTCCATGTGCCATGTAAATTTATTTTTGAACAATATATGCTGAGCTTCAAGAGCAATCACACATCTGAATCTGGCCAGCAAGGAAACACTACCAAAATCCCTGGGGGAAATTTGATGCACTCATTTGATCTCCAAGGCTGCTGAATGCCCACACAACCTTTCTGAAGTGGTTTTGCTATATTCTAGTAATCTTACTGAGACCAAACCTGCAGGGTTTGAGCAATTTTTGGCACAAAAAAGGTGGGCAAAAATCTCTGGAAGAGGCTGTGATGGCAAACTGGATCCTAGCACTTCATGACATATTTCAGTAACGGCTGTACTGAAATTTAAATTTAAACCACAAGGAAGAAACATACAAAATAGCAGCAGACAGACACATGTTCATATATTGCAGTGATCTATTTTTTGATTTTAAGTTGCCTTTATCTCAGAGAGGTTGACCAACTTCAGTAATGAGATACAAGAAGAAACATTCAGAAAAAATATATCTGTAATAAATATCAATCCTCCTGCTAAAAAATGCTACCTCTCATTAAGAGTAAAAAGAAAAATACAAAAGCTTTCTCTTTTATTGCAGCAATCAGTGTAATTTACTAAAATAATTAAGTTGCCCCATTTGTTATGCATTTAGATTTTCATAATCTCCAATATGTATTAGACGAGCTGTAGAATTTTTATATTGGTTAGGCAGAAGCGGTAATCCTAGCCAAAATGCAGTTATCCAGAACTGATGGATGGCTGGAATTCCGTGGCCCTTAGTTATATATTTTATCATCTTCCATTTTCTGTATGTAGTCCCATTATATTCCATTGATAAACTTTTACCAGACTTGCTTGCAGCAACAAATTATGTTTTGTGCTAGGTATTCTGATAATTTACATTCTACTACCACATCTTGCATCCAAATGGTCTCTCCTCACTAAAAAGCAGTCCTATGAGAACAACTTCATATAGCCATAAAAAACCATTGTAACATAACACACATTATACAGAATAAACTTCACACCTTCTGAAATCATTTTAGAGAATTTCACATCAGTATTTCATAGTGAAAATATGGCTATGACCATTCAAGAATGAAGCATAATTTTTAATTCAGAGAATAATAATTAACAGTTACATCTGGCTCAAGTCCATATGTATTCCATAAGACCTGCAGCAGCAATCAAAAGAGAAGAAAAATACCCATTCAAAATAGTTTTCATAAAGAATGTGTATTTTAGCAGCTTCTATTCAAGATCCAGGTAACTCAGAACAGCCTCTCAAATATGAGAATTTTAAAAAGAGAAACACAAACAATATTTTAGTCAGTATTATATCTTCTTGCTCCCTGTCCATACTCCTTTCTCCTTCTGAAACCTTTCCCAACCTTCCACACCAAATTTTTATCTGCTTACTGGACATATTAACTTCAAATAAATCTTTCAATAGGAAACTAGATTGTACTGTGTATGCATTTGCTTTGCACATTAAACCATGACAGGTCTATTTATTTACATTTTCAGAAGTTTGAACTAAACTACACTTTGTGTTTCTTTTCCATAAAGAAATTAAATAACTTACTGTTTTCAAAAATTTAATTTTATGATCCTAATAAGTTTTATATCATTTTTGAATCCTCACAGTTCTTCTCCTGCTTTCTTCCTTCCCTTTCTCCTCACTGAAAAAAAGTGTGGAAGAGAAACAATATGATTGTTTTAGGGGGTTATTATTTTTTATATATTTTGTAAGCTTTTGAAATCCTTCCAGTATTTTAGTACAAGTAAAGTATACAATTAAAGGCAAAAACATTTTCCATTTAACTCCAATTTCACAGTCTGAAATACCTGAAAGCTTCAATCTCCCATCTTTTCCCCACTTTTAGTGCAAAAAATAAAGTCCAGTCTCAGAACATGAGGGAAAGGATATATGTTCTAGGGACAATCCCTATTCCCATATCAGCATGCACAAACTGAAAACTGTCCTACGATCTTTTTATCCTATAAAGACATATAAATGTGAATCTGTCCAAGAAAGGAAAACAAAACAATTTCTGCCTGCCTAAAACTAGTTGGCCCTTGCTGTAAATGGGATTGAGAGGTTCATCAAAGCAAGAGATACTATTAGCAATCATACTACTTAAAATACCCTTAGGCATACTAATATGTACTATTAAAAAAAAAAAAAAAAAGGCTCAATGAATTATTTATAACAAGAGATTTAATTAATTAACTTCCTTGCTCCTTTCTGCCTTAGATTTATCTAGGAACAGATTGTCATTTTCACACATTTGTTTCTTATTCAGAATAATTTTTTCTTAATTAATCTTTGGGTGAGTAGTTGTTCGTTAAAAATTCATCATAAATATCCACTGCTTCTCATGAATCCAAATTAGCTTGGCTTGTTTTTTTGTGGCAAGAGCATTTGCTTTCCCTTCTGGAGAGTAATTTTAGAATATTTGTACCAATGTATTTGTTAGGGTTTCTATTTAGCACCAGTGTTAACAATATCTTTATTGGACATACTCCTAGAAATAGTACAGCAACTGCATGGAAATAGGTGCCTAAATATCTAGACATCAATGATGAAAAATGAGCAAAGAGGAAGTTGCTTTGACCAGAATTGCATCTCAAAGAAAGAATGACCACGACTGCCCTTTTGTATATTGTTTGCCTGCAATGGATAGACAAGGGTTCAGAGGCAGCCCCCACTGATGACCTCAGTGCCTGTGTGTCAGTCATATTCTCTGGGAGCCACTGGAGAGGAGATGTGACAGGGAGGGACCTGGCTGGGCCCGAAGCACAGAAGGTGGCTTAGCACGAGTCACCCTACTCTCACCAGACATATTGGCACTGTCAAACAATCAGGCTGTGATTTGCTAACTCATACCAAATCACATTGTCTTAATTATGTATTTATGTGAGATGACAAGATCAGCCTCTTGTGGGCATATAGATGCAGGCTTGCTCAATAGTCCCTGAGTTGGACTCAGTGTATATATCAGCATTTTGTAGCTGAGTACCCAGATTTTTCTCTGCTGGGAACCCAAACTCCATGCTAAGCTGGGATGTACCCTTGTCACACAGTGATCAAGAGAAAAGAATAAATATTAATTATGTTGTTATAGAAATGACTCCAGCATCCTCAGTCTGAGGCCTTGCAATTACATATAAATTACCTTGATTAAGTTGTAAAGAATATGACTTGTAAGCACTGTGAGATCTATATAAACATATATGCATGATCCAACACATATCCTGGAAAACTGGACTAGTTCAATTAAAAGTCCTAGAAATCATGTAAGTATAAAATAGGCCATTTGCATTTTCACCTTACACAGTAATCTTACATTGAGCTTATTAAAGATTCTACCTTTGTATTTGAATTTGACATAGGATTACTTCAATGTTTTTTAAATATAAAATACATTTTTCTGAAATACAATCTCAAAAGAATCAAAATAATTCCATTATGCAAGAGAGTGGATGAATGCTACTGTACTTATTTACAAGTCATAACATTTTAAAAGTAGCCTTTCTCTTCCAGTTTGTACCTCCCTTCCTTTCTCTTTTAAAATTGTTACTTACAGAGGTGTTCACGATCCTGCCAGCTATGAGAACAAGATAGCTTGTTGAAGCATTATGGTCTTGAAAGCTGAAGGAACTTAATATGTCCTCCTAAGTCTAGAAAATCAATTTATAAATTTTGTAGTACAAAATAAAAGTATAAGATTTGGTGTAGGCAATAGATACTATATTTAATACTGTGCTGTATTGTTCTCTTTCTTACACATCAGAGAGACACCAAAAATACATGTTGAGCAGATTAATCCCTGAATCATATACAACAGAAAGAGGGACAACAGAGAAAAAATGCTATGTATTTTTTCTGTAAAATAATAATCCTTAAAATTTAGTGCTACATAAATCGACAGGAATGTTTCTAGAGTGCAAAAGTACCATATGCCACTCAATCTTCTCCAAAAACCAGAGGCATATTTAAATTACAATGTAGAACAAAATTGCCTTGGATGTTGCATCCACCTGGAAGACAAAGTAGAAAATCTCTATTTTCTGAAGCTTCTGGTGTGTTCTTACATCTCACTCTGGCAAAGCTCTCCCTTGCTGGGTATCTAATAGGCAATAAGGGCTGCATCAAATGATTCATGGTACAGCAAGTTTCTGGCTGATCTCAGTGTGGACTCTGACTGACAGAGCATCAAAAGGGGTTGAGCAAAAAAAAAAAAAAAAAAGAAATTACTGCTAAAACAGAGCTATGCAATGACAGTGCTGAGACCACAGGTCCAATTAAGACTGCTGCCAAAATATTCCTCAGGAGGTTGGATAATTTCCTAGAACCCTTGGCGCCCTTGTTAACAAGATCAGTTTAATCTTCTTTTACAATCCAAAACAAAGCACATCCACAGAGTATAAATCTGTATTATGTGTGCAACTTTCATTAATAAAAAAATTAAGTGAACTGACTTGTGCAATGACTGAGAAATAATTACCTTTGTGGACAGGCTTCTCTTTACTTCTGGTTTGCCTAGTTTAGGCCTCACACATTCTTCAGAACTACTGTGATCAAAAGCCCCATTTAAAATGCCTCTTTTACTTCTCTGAAAGAGAACCTCCTTGTTCTCTTCAAATACCAGCTGCTATCATAGGCATTATTGAGCAGAATTTAAAGCAATCAAAAATACAAACAAATACAAACAAATACTTCAAATATCCAAAAGAACACATCCCTCATTTTAACCCCTCCAATAACATTTTGTCTATGTATCACAAATATAAGAAACATCTACCTAACCTGTGCACTTTAAGAACCATAACAACATTTTGTTAGTACTGTTACCCATTTTTTTTTTTTTTAATAGCGGCACCATTTGATTAACTCCATCCTGATTGGCTCTCACCTTCTTTAAGTCTTCAGGGTAATAGTCTTTGAACTCCTTTTCTTCACAGTCATCTGCCAGTTGAAGGTCCTCTGGACATGGTTAATAGCTTCCTACATTGCTAAGAAGACAACTTTATTAACCTCTTTTTGTGACAGAAATTTTAAAATAGTCTCCATAAGCAAGTTCTTATAACTTCAGAATTTTTCAGGATTATGCAATCCCAACTCTAGTAGCAATTCATATTCTTGAAGGCTGTGATTAAATATGTCTTTGTAAGTGCAAGGAACACACCAGATACTGTGGTTGCAAAATATTTTTACATTTTAGAAACTAAATACTTTACAGCGAAAGTTTCTGCTTCAGTGTTAATTTCAGAACACTATTATTTAACAAGTGACAGTGTTGCCTTAAAGGCTGAGACAGAGGCCAGACAGGATTATAAAAATAGGGTGAACTTTTATTGAGGCCTTCAAGGCCACACCCCGGCAGCCACAGCAGTAGCTTTGCCCGGATGGCTCCAAGATGGAAGCAAAAAGAGGGAGAGTCACGAGATTCCCCCCCTTTCACAAGTTTTGGTCCATTTGCATATGGCCCATCCATTGTCCAGTGAACAATTCCACATCTTGGTGTTCCATCCTTCCTGCTTGCCTCCAGCCTTCTACATTGCTTATCTTTGAGGCCTGGAGCTTGGAGTGTCCTTGAAGCCGTGAGTTCCCTGGTAAACCCAGAGATGCCCTTCCCCCATCACCCTGTGACCAGATCCCAGCACTGCTTTATACACAAGCAAAACCACCCACCAGAACAAAACAGAAAAAGCCTCAAAACCTAAGGTATCAGTTTCCTCCCTTTAGAGGCTTGACAAGGCCTCTACCTTGTCGAGTCTCTACTTAAATACAATGGCAATAATATTTAGTGATAGATAAGTGTCTATCAATAACAATACCTAATATTAGATAAGCATTTAACAGCAAAGTTATATTAATGAAAATACAAATCTAATAGTAGCAAATCTTTCCCACAACTTGTTTCTTACACAGTGGGACATCACGTAAAAAGGTAGTTAAATACGAAAAGAGTTTTAAGATATACTATCATTTGGGGCAGAATCTTTCTTGACTCTGGAGTAGTGAATCCACGGTCCTTTACCAGCAACCTTGGCTGCGGTGAAGGTAGTCAGCAGGACTTGAAACGGTCCACTCCACTTGGCTTGTAAAGGATCACTGTCCCACCACTTAACATAGACCCAGTCTCCAGGTTGGAACAGACGTACAGGTGTATCCAATCCCATAGGTCTAGATAACACAATGTAAGTTTGAAGCTTCTGCAAGGTAGAACTTAGAGCCATTAAATACCTTCGTAAATCAAGTTTCCCCCTCATATGGACTTCACCAGGAATATGTGGAATCTGATAGGGTCTCCCATACAGTATTTCGTAAGGACTGATGTTATCCCTTCGCCTGGGTTGAATGCGAATTCTTAGTAAAGCTATAGGCAGTCCTTGAACCCATGTCACAGATGTCTCTTGACAAATTTTACTAATTTGTGTTTTAAGACTCGCATTCATGCATTCTACTTTACCACTTGCTTGGGACCTATATGATGTGTGCAAGTCCCAAGTGATCCCCCAAATTTGGCTGATTTCTTTAATCACTATTGCAACAAAGTGTTGCCCCCTATCTGATGACATTCCCAAGGAAACCCCAAAACTCAGAATTATATGGTTAAGCAAGACTTTTACCACTTCTTTAGCTGTGTTGGTACGACAGGGGTAAGCTTCTGGCCATCCACTGAAAGTATCAACTAATACCAACAGATATCGGTATCCCTCTTTACATGGTAACTGTGCAAAATCTATTTGCCAATAATCTCCTGGGAGATCCCCTGCCTTTGTTACTCCCAAAAGCACTCTTTTCCTCTTGTTGGGATTATTCTTACAGCAAACTTCACACTTACTCACTACTGATTGTGCAATGTCAGCCATTTCTTTACCTATCACTACCTTTTTCAAATGTTTTAAGAGATTTTCAGCCCTAAAATGTGTGTTCTCATGCCCTCTCCAGGCTAACTCCTGCAAGATCAGGGGTGGTACCACAACCTGATTTGCTGGTGTAACAGCCCATCCACTCTCTCTGATCTCAGCCTTAAGGAATTAAATAACTTATGATCTGCTTGATCATATTTTGGGGTGAACTTGGACAAATCAATCTCCTTCGGTGGAATTACTGCTAGGATGCCCTTTTCTGCAATTCCTCTTGCTGCTTTATCAGCAAAGCGATTTCCCAATTCTGGAATGGTTTCCCCTTTCTGGTGGCCTTTACAGTGCATAATATCTACTTCTGTGGGTTTTTTGATGCTCTCTAAGAGAGCGAGTATCTGTTTGGCGTGTTTAAGTTGATTGCCTTGAGTGTTCAGAAGCCCTCTCTCCTTCCAAATGACTCCGTGGGCATGGACAACATTAAATGCATACTTAGAATCGGTCCATATATTTACCTTCATTCCTTTACTCAGGTCTAAGGCCCTCGTCAACGCAATCAATTCAGCCTTCTGCCATGACACATCTGCTGGTAGGGCCTTGGCCTCAATCACTTTGTTCAGCATGGTCACGGCGTAGCCAGTTATTCTTTTACCACTCTTCATAAAGCTGCTGCCATCCGTGAAAAGCTCCCAATCTGGATCTTCTAGGGGCCTGTCCTCTCAGATCTGGTCAGCTAGAATGGACTTCTTCAATCATCTGCAGGCAGTCATGTTCAGGCATTCCATCAATTAAGGTGGATGACAGGAATATAGCCGGGTTAACGACAGAAGTAATTTTCAAAGTAACATCATCCTGCTCTAGCAATAGCGCTTGATACTTAAGCATCCGATTACCAGACAACCAATGTTCCCCCTTCTGCTCCAGTACAGCGGCCACAGCATGGGGTACATACACCACTATGTGTTGCCCAAGGGTGAGTTTTCGGGCTTCTTGGATCAGGATAACTGTTGCTCTCATGGCCTTCAGGCACCCTGGCCAGCCTTGGGCTACATTGTCCAGCTGTTTGGAAAAGTAAGTCACAGCCCTCCGTTGATCTCCGAGGCGCTGTGCTAGTACCCCCAGAGCCATATTCAGCCTTTCATGTGTGAAGAGTTCAAAAGGTTTAGTTAAGTTTGGCAATCCCAGTGCTGGAGCTGACAGGAGAGAGTGCTTCAGTTGTTTAAAAGCTGCTCTGGATTTTTCAGTCCATTCAATAATCCCTCTCTCAGCTGCTTTTAAGGCTCTCTATAGGGGTTTTACCAACAATCCATAATGGGGTATCCATAACTAACACCAGCCTACCATTCCCAAGAAGGCTTGCATTTCTCTTACAGTGTGGGGCTCAGGGAGCTGACAGATGGCCTCCTTCCATTCTTTACTAAGCCGTTGGTGTCCACGGAAGATCACGAGTCCCAAGTAGACTACTTCTTCTTTAGCAATCTGCATTTTGTCTTTCGAAACTTTATATCCACTAGATCCCAAAAAGTTTAAAAAACTTACAGTAAATTGTATACAGTCCTCTCTGGTTCTAGCTGCGATCAGGATGTCATCAACATATTGAAGAATAACTGCTTCTGGCTCTTGTCTTTTCCAGTCTTCTAGTTCCTTGCCAGCTGATTCCCAAATATAGTCGGACCGTACTTGAAACATTGGGGTAAAACCGTCCACGTGAGTTGACCCTGTTGTAGGGTTTTCCCACTCGAAAGCAAAAAGCTCTTGGCTATTTTTTTGTGTACAGGAATGCAAAAAAAGGCATCCTTCAGATCCACTACAGTAAACCACCCCAATTCGTCTGTTAGTGTGGTCAAAAGGGTGTAAGGACTAGCTACCACTGAGTGTATATCCTCTGTGATTTTGTTAATGGCCCTTAGGTCTTGCACTAACTGGTAGCTCTTACCATCTGCTTTCTTAATAGCTAAAATGGGGTGTTAAATTTGGACTCACATGACACTAACAGACCATGTTGTAAGAATTTTTCAATAATATAGGTGCTAGTCCCATACGGCTCTCTAATTATAAAGGATATTGTTTTTGCCTTACCGGTGTAGCTCGTGGTTTGAATGTAACCCTCACTGGTTCTGCTCATTTAGATCTTCCCAGGACATCATCAGCCCACACTATTGGATTTACCACATTCTCAACTTCATCGGGGATTTCATCGTGCTTTTCCTGTATAAAGCATGCAGTGACTTGGACAAATTTAAATTCAGGAATTATAATTTGTACAGCCTTCCCCTTTCTGAATTTAATTTCCGCTTCCAGTCTTTCTAACAAGTCCCTGCCCGGCAATGGTTTGGGGGAGTTAGGCATATAAAGGAATTGGTGGGTCACCCAATGCTTTCCCAATTTAAAGTCCAAGGGCTGAAACAAAGGCCGAGTTTCGCTTAGCTCGGTTGCTCCAACAACATGTGCAGTATTGTGACTCAGTTTCCCTTCTAAAGTATTTAACACAGACTAAGCCGCTCCCGTATCCACCAGAAATTCTATATCCTCTTTCCCCAGCTTAGCTATAACTGAGGGCTCTGCTGGGGGGGTAGCCCTCAGTCCCTCGGATCCCGAGCCTCTTGAGGTTCGTACCACTGGGAGCTGGGGAACCGAGGATTTTTCTCTCAACATTGGACAGGTTTTCTTCCAGTGCCCCAAATTTCTACAGTAGGCTTGGTGGTGTGGCCACTTTCCTGGGGAACCTGTTCCAGTGCCCAACCACCCTCTGGGCGAAAAACCTTTTCCTGAACCCTCCTTTTCCTAAACCTCCCCTAACTCAGCTATGTACCATTTTCTCAAGGCACTGGTCACAAGGGTGAAGAGATTTCTACCTGTCTGTCTGCTTCCCCTTGTGAGGATGTTGAAGCAACGACTGCAATGATGTCTCCTCTCAGTCTTCTCCAGACTGAATATTAGAAAGAGAGAACAATTCCATATCTATCAACTCAACACATCGTGGATAGAACAGCTGAAACCTTTGTTTCTTTTATAAGATGTTTGCACATATTTTTCTAGACATCACGCTCTGAGACTTGACACATTGCTTTTAGCTTGTTTGCTAGTTGTTTGCAACCTTCTGAAAGCCTCAGAGAGCAAACCTTATCCTTGCCATTGCAGAAGTAGTCTGGAATTTTTTTCCTCCTCTCAAGTCTGTGCAAAATCTCAGCCTGTCCCATTTTCTTCTGGTAGCAGGAATAAGCAGGGCAGACTACAGCCTACGCTTTTCTCATGGCACCAAACCTGCCCTCCTGAAAGCCAGCTCTCTGTGTAAAGAGCATCTCTTTCTATCTGCTTTCTGTACAGGGAATCTTATATATAGACAAAATCTGTTTAGTTCATTCCTTAGTTGACATTTCCATCTTAATACTATTCATTCTCTTAGCTTCAAAGGTCTAATTGCAGGCCTGTGATCCAGACAAGAACCTGTTCCTTTCTGACTGAGGCTGATGCCTGACATAAGCGACCAAATAATCTCCAGAAGTCCCTTTCGATCTCAGCCCTTCTGTGATTCTCTGATAAGGACTATATTTTGCAGCACTGATTAAGAATATTCTGAATTATGATGTTAAAATACTGCCACACAGAAAAATAGGATATTATGCATTGTAACAGGGTATTCAGCAAACACAGTGTATTAAACTCCTCCTGGTGTCTGTCACAGCCATCCTGATACAAAAGTGCTTTTGCCATTTTAGGTTATGTTATGCAGGATAGGTAGCGTTGCTATGACAGCTGAAAAGGTTCTCCTGTCAGCCTATGCTGCATCTCTAGCAGGAGCTATGCCAGGGTGGCTGTGCTAGAATTGGCCTTGTAATGTAGATGTGTTCTGAAATATCAATGGAGCATGATGCCTGGAAACAGAAAAGCTCTGGAAGCTGGTACTATTGTTAGCAGAAAAGGGATGTTTTGTGTTGTAAATAAAATTAATTTTTTTCCCAGAAAATGTGGAACTATGAAAATGTGGTTGCGTGATAAATGGATGAAGCCTTTTGAGAAAGGGGCATTGTATAATTCTGTCCAGATATCATGGTTTGCTGCAGGCCAAGCTCATTTTAGAGGGCATGTATGGAGGTATATATGCATTTAAGTGCTTACTGCTTTGAACTCCAAGGAAGAGATATTTGCACTAGAGGCCCTCCTTCCAAAGTCCTTGAGAGGAATGAAATTTTAATTTTTTTTCTAATTGTCAAATGTGATTTGACATTTCAATCTACTTTAGATCTCCAGATCTCTTTTGAAACTGGAAAGGAAACTCAAAATATGTTTTCAAGTTGTGACAAAAAATGCCATAAGCATGGGGAAACCATGTCTGGACTGCTATTCACTAAAAGGTTCAAAATATTATTAATAAATTCCATATGCACTCATGCTGAAAATGCTGATAAAAATCAAACAAAAATTTGGTACCAGTACAAAACAAATGACATAAAACCTTTACAGCTGCAATATAAAACATGCATAATGGAAAAATAGGTTTGAAGTTACAGTACTTGTGAAGCTGCATACTCAGTCATACAAGAGAAAGTCCTGAAGATTAACAGATGGGTAGGTGCATTCTAAAGTCTTTGATTCTTTTACAAAAGAGGGAATCTGAAAGTTCACATGAAGCTTAAATAATGACAAATAAATATTAAAATTTCTGAGACAAGATGGATGACACAAAGAAGGTATTCAGTAACTCTACATCCTCTGTTACCAGGGTTCCCTCTCCATTTAGTAATGGGCCCACATTTTTCCTAGTTTTCCTTTTGTAATTGATGTATTCAAAGAAGCCCTTCTCATTGTCCCTAACATCCTTGGCCACATACATTTCGAGATGGGCCTTGGCTTTCCTTGTCTTATTTCTACTTACACTGACAATCTCCCTATATTCTTTCCAAGTGGCCTGCTTCCACCTCTTGTGTGTTTCCTGCTTACACTTAAGCAATGACAGAAGTTCCTTGTTCATCCATGCAGATCTCTTTGCCTGATTATTTGTTTAGTAGGATGCATTGTTCGTGACCTTTGGAAAAGTGATCCTTGAATATCGACCAGCTCTCTTTGATCCTTCTTACCTGCAGGGCCCATTCTCACAGAACTCTTCCAATAAGATTCCTGAGGAGGTTTACTTGGGTCTCCTGAAGTCCACGGTTGCCGTCTTACTTGCTGCCCTGCTTCCTCCTCATCGGATACTGAACTATATAATTTCATGGTGACTACAGCCAAGACTGCCCTCATCCTTTGCATCTCCAACAAGGACTTCCCTGTTTGTTATAATGAGGTCAAGCAGTACACCATTCCTTGTGGGGACTCTCTACTATCTGTGTAAGGAAGCTGTCATCAACACTTTCCAGGAACATCCTGGACTTTTTTTGGTTTGCTGTGTTGCTTCTCCAGCAGATGTCAGGGAAGTTAAAGTCTCACATACAAACCAGGATCTGTGGCTGGGAGGCTGCTTCAAGCTGCCTGTAGAAGTTCTCATCCACTTCCTCATCTTGATCAGGCAGCCTGTAGCGAACACCCACAACAGTGTCACCTTCACTAGTCTGATCTGTTATCCTTATTCATGAGCTCTTGACATGCTCATCATTCACTTCAAGACAGAGCTCAACACATTCCAAGAGCTGCGTTGTGCAGAGGGCAACTCTACCGCATTGCCTTCCTGACCTGTCTTCCCTGAACAGTGTGTGGTCTTTCACAACAACATACCATCCCTGCGAGCTATCTCACCACATTTCTGTAATTGCAATGAGGTCGAAGCCCTGTGATTGCACACAGATCTACTATCCCTCCTGTTTGTTTCCCATGATGCATGCTTTGGTATACAGGCACTTTATAGAAGTATTTGACTGTGTCCGTATCCCAGGAAGGGTACAAAAGGATGCCCCATAGTCCTGTCTTGTAGTTATATTTTTGGCTACTTGCATGTGCTGGAGGTATCTCCTCTTAAGCCTCCTGTTGTTATTTGGGTTCACATCAAGATTCCCCTTCCCCCACCTTTTCTAGTGTAAAGCTCACTTTACCAGATTGGCCATTTTATTGACAAAAAAAAGTGTGCTCAACTTCGTGAGGTGGATCCCACCTCTTCCACATAGCTGTCAATCTCAGCAAACAGGGTCCCAAAATTAAAAAAATCAAACACTGTTGACAGCACCAATGGCATACCCAGTGATTTACTTGGTAAGTCCATTTAATTCCTCTCTTGCAATTTACCCTAACTGGCAATATTAAGGAAACTACCTGGGTACCCAGACCCTTAACTGAGTTTCCCAGAAACCTGACACAGTTTCATTGTTTTCAATCTACCTTTGGTATCATTAGTGCTTACAAGAAAGACCAGCAGGCAGTAATAACCAGATGTGTTGACCAGCCTTAGCAGTCTGTCCATGACATCTCTGGTTCAAGCCCCTGGCAGGCAACAAACTTCTTTGTACAACTGGTGAAGTTAGCAGATGGATGTCTCTGTCTTCTGTGATAGGGAGTCACCAATCTTAATCTCTTAATGCTTCTTCAGGCCTGATGGTCAACTGCCTTACTTGAAGCTTTAACCACCTCATTCATGGTTTGGTTTCTAGTCAATAAAAAATAAAAATGTCCTCTTTTATTGACATCTGACTCCTTGTGAGACCAGGTGCAGAGGCCACCTACATCTTTGATGTAGATGGGGGTGAGACTAATGTGTCTGTAATCTCTTTGAATATCCAATCTATTTCTCATACTCAGGAATGCTACTCAACCCACTTCCTTATGTAACTCCTTGACCTGGTGACATAGCTCCTTGACAGGGACACACTTTCTACAGAGGAGATAACTGTCAGCCCTAACTTCCTGTACAGGCACCAGGCACTCTTTACAACCAGAGGCCTGCAGAGCTACACCTAGAGTCAGGAGGTCTGTTTGGGTGAACAGACATTGCTGGTGCAGCAACTTCAACACTGCTGGGTAATGAACTCCATGGCACATAATAATCATAACATTGGAAGTTCAGAATAAGGCTGGAGAGAAGAAGTCAGCTCTTTTCCCTCTCTCAGCATTAACTGCTGCTCCTATCTGCTGCTCTCTGGCTCTGCTACTCTGTTGGCCTTCGTAAGGAGGGGAGCCCTTCCTGCACCCTCCCTGTCCATCCTTCCTTGCAAGCTGCTGCACAAATTGCAACACTCATTCTAGGGCTCATCCCCACAGAGTTTACCATAGAAACTGCTGCAGTCATCAGCTGTCTGAAGCTTTTAGCCTCACCAAACTGATTGAGGATTTCAGTTTCAGATCATTGAAATCTGCCACGGCAACACCTATTGCCAGGTCAGTCCTGCTCACAAGGGCTGCCTGTTCCTGGTGGTTTCCTGGCAGGTTCCTGGTCAGTGTCTCAGCTCTTGCTAAGGCTTCTCTGGCTCTGGAAACCCCTTGCAGTGCTCTTTCTACTGCTCAGCCCCACAGAAGTTATCATAGCCACCCATCTCTTTTTATCATGTACAAAAATTATTCAATATAGCAAAGTACCTTGAGTCATAGCAAAGTTTTGCAACATGCCTTACCTTGTAAAGAATATACAGACTGCAACAGCAAATGAGTTATTTTTTAAGCTTGTGCTTTAATTGGCCCTTCTATTATGTTTCTGACCATTTTTGTTATAGTATATTGTACCTTCCTAAAGTACATGTGATGCAATTTGATGTGGTTGGGAACTGGGGGTGGAAGGCAGGTGACATAGTATCAGAGTGGAGACAATCAAGAGTACCAACATCTCAGAAGCCCATGGAGAAACTAATTGAACCTGAAAAGCCACTAAGCTCCCTGTCTGGTAAAATGCCCATTTCTTTTCTTCAGTCAATCAACCAATCATTCACATAATGCATTTAAATGAAAGAATGATTAAATCTTAACTTAAAAAAATGTTCCCTATTCAACATAAGATGTGAAATAAAAATGAATGATTTCACTCATTTCTCCATTACCACCTTATACACCACATTTTTAATGAGCATATGAAATTTGAATCCCAGACAGTGCTGCTAAGTTCATTTTACTGGAGCTTGCTTCTATAGCTGCAGAAGCCCAAGAAAAAGACCACACCACAGAATATATCTGTAAGGAGATGATAAGCTTTTCTAAAACTATTTATGATACTCTATTGGGTAAATTTTTGTTGCATGTATACCTAATAATTAGTGCTTTATAGCAGTGGTAAATACACATACACAGTTCAAAACAGAAAGCTTTTCTATTCACTGTCCCAACCAGAATATTTATCACTGCCTTTTTGAGTCTGCTTATAGTGCAGTTAACAGCATTTCACAACTTATGATCTTATAGGTAAGAGAGAAACTAAAAGGATAACTGATACTCTATCAGGCCTTGTCTAGGCACAAGGATGACATGTTTTTTTTCTTCATTAATATCATGCTATGGCTAGTTACAGAGAAACATATGGTTAAAACTGTCCTTGAACCATGGCAAATCCTTTCTTTTTATGATCTTTTTATGATAAGTGCAATTTAGTTTTAGTAGTCACTACCAAAATTCCTGAAATCCTATGTACTCTAACTGGCGGTCTTTGAGCCATTATCCTCTAGGCACTACTACCAATCCATCGTCCACTTTTATTAGGCAATGATTTCTTGCCTAAACCAGACTGTATAATAAACTGAAAAAGATTATCAGTTCAGTTAAGAAACAAAACTCAAAGATAGGTGAAAATTTCATGATATATATCACATAAAGGTGCTGGAAATGCTAATGTGCTCCATGAGTTTTTAGAGGATTTTATGCTAAATCTGCTTAAATGAAATATTGAAGTTTTTCATATAAGAAGAACCATTACAGGAACCCAGGGGAAGGAGAGAAAAGCACTAATAATATCATTATTTTCTGACATGCAAGACAAGTTGGAGAAACTATAAAAATCTTTTTTTTTTTTCCTTTAGGCCAAAGACCTGTGATCAACACCACATAATACTTTGTTTCTCTTAAAAAGGGCTTTTATGCAGAGAGATACAGAAGTCATGTAATTTAAAACAATAAAGCTGCATTTTACATGTAAGGAATATAAATTAGTCTAAACCCTTGTTAGAAAAAGAAAAATCTCAGAAGGAATTCTCTAGGTCACATCTTATAGCACCGAAGATGATGATGAACAAGTGCTGATGTTTCCACAGAGATGACACTGTCATTCTAGTTGCTTAGTTTTTGTTGCTATTTCCCTGCTAGATCCATTAAAGTGGTACACTGTGAATAAAATAAAATATCATCCTAATGAGACCAGGTGCTCTCTATGTAGTACTTGCAATATGCCTAGTTTTTGTTCCTTAGTTCTTGTGTATAAGTTTTTTGGGGTTTTTTTGGGTTTGGTGGGTTTTTTTGTTTGGTTGGTTTGTTTTTGGGGGTGAGGAGTTTGTTTGTGTGGTTTTCTGTTTTTGTGGGGTTTTTTTGTTGGTTTTTTTTTTTTTTTTTTTTACAAATGCTGAAAAAATATTTTTAAATTGTGATTAAACATCCAATGAAAATGTTCCACATCTTCTTGGCTTTTCTGGCTTCCTATGGAGCTGTTCATTTTCCTGTTCCTCTAAATTTATGAAGGAACTGTATTTAGAAAGAGTAATTCTGTTGGAGGAATTAAATGTGAGGAATTAGTTTACCTACATTCCATGTTTGGTTATGCATCTGAATTTTTGTTATGATGAACAGTTTTTGATGAATTTTTTTGTAATATCCAGGCTATATATATATTTTGTTATTAGTGACTGCTTTGGGAAGTACCAGTACAACTAACCAGTGCTCACTTATTTTAGCTGTATTATAAATTTTTAAAGTAAAATAGAAAAGACTGCATTAATATAAAGTATTTCTATAGGGTGTATTCACTGCACATAAGTTGTTTCCCTCTGCACTACATTGCAGATGTTTCCATCCCCCAGTATGAATAATGACAGGCAATGATGAAATCTGACAAACAAAATAAAATCATGACAATCAAGCTGCTGCTCTTACTGGTAGTGGAGGACACTGGACTCCTAGGGCTGGGACTGAGTCTTGGGATGATGTGGCGGGGAAATATTTGATGCCAGTCTAAGTATTGTGATTCCAGCACAACATCTGTAAGGTTTTAGGACATTTGACCATCTTTAGTGAGAGTGCAACTTATTTAAGTCACAGAGACAGTTTATCTGGTAATTCTCCCTCAGAAAATGGATACACATACCCAATCCCACTGTCAGTGTCAGCAGAGTCAAAGCTTACACAAGGGAATTGTACTGATAGCTCTGAGATTCTTAGGCACCAAAGACAGGCCTTTGAACTGCTTGTGGTGGATAAAAACCTTAACTGAGTTTATCCGGTTCTTTATTCCTGGGTCACAGGAAAAACCTGCAAAGCAGGCTCTTTAGATTTGGTGCTAAAAACAAATGGCAGAGCAAACAGGGTGCTGCCAAGTTTCTGCTGTCCTTACAGCACATTATACATCACAGTATACCCTTTAGGAATCACTGGCGCTTGGGCTGCATTTACCTTCAGAGATTTTGCACTTGCTCCTGCAAAGCCACAGCTTTAACAAGGGGCACTGGAAGCTACCAAATTCTAAATATAAAACTACAATAAATTGTAGACTAAATCTAAGCATACATATCAGTAAGCTTCTCACAAATGGAAACTGACATGATTTAATATCCACAGATCTATGAAATAAAGGGAAACAACGGCATATCAGAATCAAATTGTAATACTGATTTTTTTAAAAACAGAGATTTGTTTTCTTAGTTACATCAGCTAAAGACTCTATACTTGCATTTAAAGTTAATAGAATATGTCTTTCAAAAAACATTCCAAAAAAATTACTATGTGGTGTTCAAAATGATAATAATTTTTTCTAATTATCTTTGTTGATTTTTTTCCTAAGCAGAAAGTATTTGGATTAAAAAGATGACTTAGCAGTCCTTTCTTCAAGACATGGTGGTTGTTTTCTATTGTAGCTAAGGTAACAGTTTTGAAATTATAGGGAAGCTGAGTAATAGGAGCCTTGGAAGACTGGCAATCTGTTCATATGCATAAACTTAAACTGAGAAGGGCAAGTCATTTGATCTGGCATATTTAGGACCTAGTGATAGCCCAGGTTCCCACTTAGAACTGTACATTGAGAGATCTAATGCAAAAAAACCCCTCAGAAGTTCACCAAATGTGGCAAAATGGATCTGTTGAACCAGACTTGTCAGCAGAGAAATCAGGTGGAACAAACTTTAGGTCAGCAGATAATGACACCTTTTTTAAAACTGAAGGACTGATAAGACTGGTATCTCTGATGAAGGATTAGTGCCCACCCAGTGTAAGATGAAAACTTTTCAAGACTGGAATGAAATACAGTGACACAAACCTTAATCTAGGCAGACCTGTCCTGATGGCAGCTAAGGAGAATCAAATTTGGTGGCAGAAGCAATCTAATTAAATTCATAAAGGAGTCCTGCATGAGTAAACACCATATGTGAAGTAATTGAGCCAGCATAAGCTGTCCAGACTTGTCACTCATTTTTTTAAACCTTGCTAATTTCTGAGAATAGTTATTTATGTCCTGCTCCTCAACGTGGTGTTTATCTTTCCAGGAACTACTAACTAGTTTGAAAGTAAAAAGAAAACATTTGAACTTTGGATTTAGAGTTGAAGTTCCAAGCACCTGAGAGTTTCAGTTTTAGAATTAAAACTCAAATATTTTGTTTCACTTAAAAAAAAAAAAAAAAAAAAAAAAAAAAAAAAAAAAAAAAAAAGGAACTGCAAGACATAACACTTGGACTGATTCTTGGTTTTGCTAATGATACTTAATAATAATAATAATAAAAAGAGTATACAATGTGGTTTGCTTGATTTCTTTTGACATAAGTGTTGTGGTTTAACCCAATCTGCAACTAAGCACCACACAGTCATTCACTCACTCCCCCACTGTGGGATTGAGGAGACAACCCAAAGGCTAAAAGTGTGAATACTCATGGGTTAAGATAAACACAGGTAGAGGTGGAGCAAAAGCCACACAAGCAAGCAAAGCAAAACAATTCACTGCTTCCCATGAGCAGGCAGGTGTTCACCCTTCCCCAGGAGAGCAGGGCCCCATCACATGTAATGGTGACTTGCAAAGTCAAACACCATCACTCTGAATGCCCCCCTTTCCTGCTTCTTCCTGCAGCTTTGTATGCTGAGCCCAATGCCACATGGTCAGCTGGGGTCAGCTGCCATGGCTGTGCTCCCTTAAGACTCACAGTGCACCGAGCCTCCTCACTGGAGGGATGAGGTGAGGAACAGGAACAGGAAAGTCCTTGATTCGTGTAAGCACTGCCCACAGAGGACAAAAACATCCCTGTGCTATCTACACTGTTTCCAGCATAAATCCAAAACATAGCCCATCCTACCTACTTCGAAGAAAATTAACTTAACACCAGACAAAACCACCAGCAGGAGACTGCCAAACTCACTTCCTGCTTCTACAGGAAACAGTTTCACTGGCGCAATTCTGGCAATCTGTTTGGGAAACTATCACTTGGTCTGGCTTAACAAAAACTGACAGAAGTTGCTTAGAAGCAACAAGACCATTAATTTGATATGGAAAACTGAAATTTTGCAAATCACTTTTCCACATATCTGATAATCCACTTGAGTATAGACTCTTGCCTCATCTTGTATATATTTTCATGCATTTTTCATTTTCATACATCTAAAATGTGGGTTTCAGAGAGAGAGAGAGAGCAAGAGAGCAGTTTTTATGTATCTCCTTCAGTCTTACTTAGATAAGACTGAAGAAAGCATTATTGAGGGAAAAAAAAGTTCAGGTTCTGGAGCCATACATTCTTGTGTAGATTATACCATTCATTACTTTAATGTAGTGATACTGAGAGATGGTGCTTTCTTGCCATCAGAATTTTTTCCATCTCTTACATTACATATCTTCCACAACTGCCATGCTGGTGTATGGATCCTTAGGTAGGATCACTCTGTAGTTAAACTGAATCTTTAATTCCAGTGAAAGTACGTGTTACACTTAGGCACAACTGGTATTCATCACAAACCATTCAGCAGACAAAGAGTTCAAAACATAAGCAGCATGGTTGCCTCAAGATCTACCTAATGAGGCAACTGTTACTTTTCTCCCAGACTGTTGTTGCAGTAGTCATTTGACATACGGAATCTGAACCTGAGTTGACTTTGTTGAGGTAAAATGCAGAACCCACATAAGTGCAAGTCACCATTGCTTTTGTAATACTTGGGAAGGCTTCTGGGAATTAGACCAGGAAAGCAGAGGCCAAATGTATTGGTGCTTATCACACTGCAGGTGTAGAAAAGGTTAAAATCTAATAGTGATGAAGAGGAAAAATGAGGCAAAAGGAAAACAACCTTCTAGAGTCTGAGAGAGAAACTGGAAAACACTTTTGAAGAGGGTAAGAACATGAAAATAAAATCCAGATTTAGAGTTGCAAAGGAAATGGACAATCAATTAACCCTTTGTACTTGTATCTGGTTTCTGCTGCCTAATTTGTAAATCATGTTTGTAGTGTGATTCTCCTCCTTTTGGTGGAGAAATCAAAGCCTCTTTCATAACTCTGTGAGAGAAACATGGTGTTTCTCTTAAACCAGACTCACAGCTGGAAGCTGTCCAAAGAACCTGTCATAATGCTCTGTAACAAAGACATGACTGAATCACTAAACATAATATAGAGCAAGAGCAAGCTTAGCATTCCTGGAAATTTATGATGTGTTTTCTATTAATTCTATTTTTCATTAATTCCTACTACATGGTGGATAAACACCCTTTACTATTTCTTTAAGACAAGAAAGGCTACTATAAGTAGCTTTTATTTCTAAACTATGACAGACAGAAAACATCCTACTGGGTATTGATTTTATTGGATGGCAGGACTAAAACCTACTTTCAGCTGGAAGTAAGGAATGTGAGCTTGGAGTCACATGTAGGGGCTGTTTGACAGAATGACGCGATGGATACGTCCTTTCGTTGCTATGGTGACAGCTCATCTGCTTATATGTCCAAGAAATAGGGCTTTTCATTTTTTCCTGTAAGAAGAAAAACTGCTAACTCATAATAACAAAGTGATTTGTTTTTGTACTAAAGCATAGCTAATGCAAATACCATTGCCCAGTTTTAATTTGGACATGAAATTAATATCCTAGAGCAAACAATATCAACAAATAACTTTCCCATCCTCTACCTACTTACTCCCATAGAATTTTTCACCACAGCAATTGTTTACCTCTTCCATGAACCTCCAATATATCTGCAACAAATTGGATTTCTGGAATAACTGACACAAGCTCCCAGAATACTGTGGTAACTTTAATAAATTTGTTTCAAAGTGGAATTTAATTTTATTTTTTACTCAAGCCATCCAGATGTTAGAGCTGAACAGATTTTACTGGCATTTTCTATCAATATTTTCCAGAATATTTAAGTGGATTCTGTTCAGCTGTGGACATGTTCTATTTCTGTTTATTTTCTTCAAGTGCCCTCTGACCAGTCTCTGTTAGTAGGAATGTTTACAAGAAGCTCACACAGAAATGCACAGATAAAGCCCCTGAAAATATCGTGGGTTATTTTTTTTTTTATAATGTGCACAGGAAATATTATTCTTAGGATTGCCTGCATTCACAATCCAGGATGAGCAACACCAAGATGTGACTAAGATCAATTTCATGTGTCAACCAGAAGTAGCTATTTGATAATACTTGATATATCAACTATTTGATTTGAGATGCAACACTATTTTTCCTTAAGCAGTAGAAAAATCAGTAGAATATTAAACAAAACAAAAAAAAAAGACAAAGGAAATCATGTTCTGTCTGCAAGAGTTCCAAATGAAAAATTAAATTCTCAGTTAAGATTATTTGCAGATACATCAGTCATGCCTTAATTAAACGTAGTTGTCATTTCACTGTAGTAATCCTCATGCTGTTTCAGAAACCCAAATAAAATAAATATCAAGAACAACCTGATATGGAAAGCATTACAGAAATTACAGATGTATCTGTGAGGCATTGAAGTCATCCTCCCATTCAACTCATTCCAAATCAGAATGCATGACCATGTTATTTTATCAAATGCAGTAGGGGCTCCATGGCCTCCAGAAAGTATTGTTGTAGGTTTCAATAACAGTAATTGCAGTGTGACACTTATTTCCATGTGATACTTATTTCCATGTGATACTTATTTCCAGATGTCCTCTTGATAAGTGTGCCAGACAGAAAAACCAAAAAATCTAAAAATACATTTTAGTTGGCATGCAACATCAAATCTGCAGGTACCTGTTGAAGAGTAAGCCTGTTTGCTTTGAATTAATTGTGATATTTGTTTTGAATAGTTTCCCCCCCACATATATTGCATTACACAGCATATTATAAATACCCTTGTTAAAGCAGTGTGCAGCTATACATTTTGAGTAGCAATAGTCTTTTCTGATATAACAGGAATTACTTTTTTTAAAGGAAAATAGAATGCATATATTTTCACAAATGCCTGTGAATACAAACCTCCAAATTATCATCTAAAGTCCAGAGATGCATCCTTATCCATTTTATTATAATCATGGTTTTGAGGCTGCAAAAAATACAACAGTTTTCTGTGAGTAGTAATGGTGATAATCTACACCAGGAAGCAAAGACTAAAACTTGTGGAAACAACCACTGAGATTCTACCAGTGTGGCGTTCTCACTGCAAAATATTTGTACAAATTCTGCGACATGGTAGACTCTCCTAGGTGTTAGATAGGATCTAAGTCTCTCCTCTCACTTTATGTTATTTATAAATTTGTGGTTATAAATTTTGGGTTCGTTTTCATGCAAATTTTTTCACTACAAATTTTAAAATGTTGGTCTAAGATTAATAATACAAGTAGGCTAATAATAAAATTATGCTGTGTATGCTTTTTTTTTTTTTTTTTTTTTTTTTTTTTTTTTTTTTTTTAAATTTCAGAAATCAAGCAAATCAGCCACAGGTAAACTAACCATTTGCTTTATGCTTGAGCAACTATTTCTCACAATGCAGTTCCTATAAACTCATAAATTTAACTTGACACTAGCAAATAAGTAAATCGAAGTGAACAAATTTAAATTTAAAGATTAAAGGTCCCTTTGTCACCCAAACTGTTTTACAGAGGTCTAGGACCTTACCAATACATTTCTCCAGTCCATATCCAGTTACCTTTGCATGCCATCACTGTCTGGCTAAATTTCAGCTGCTAGTCTGGAAGCAAAGCTTCTGATCTGGCGAGGAAGCTCTCCTAACCACACGATATACTGCCACCCTCACCCTGGTGCTGACCTTAGCAGACACACACTGGGGATGCTCTCTGTGGTATCACTTCCCAGCACTGAGAGATCTGTGCCTGCTTCCCAGTGGTGACATTTCCCTTTCTAATCTAGCCTCAGATCCTGCTTTAGCCGAGGTGACGTCGGTCACAGCTGGCTCATCGGAGTGCCTCTGGGCTGCCGCAGCAGGTGCTCCGCTTGGCCTGCCATGTTCTGCCTGAAAGAATATGCTGAGCTTTAATTGAAAATTACCTTCCTGTAACAGACAGAACTTACCCATTTTTCTGTGATCCACATTGTCTTAAGCACGCACACACACTCTGCACCCCACAGAAAATATCTATAATTAGGCCATGCCTGGCCTGTGGCTTAGATCCATCTGAAACCTACTTCTCCTTGGGCCGCGCTCCTCACTTGGGCCTCTCTTCAGCAAGGGCTTGTGGATGCACGCTGTACTTTGCCTTTTGGGCAATATGTAACTTTGGCCCATGATTTTAACATCCTGATAGTCTCTCACGGCATGCAAATACCAGGCACCACACATGAGCATTTTTCAGCCACCTTGATGAAGGAAAAAGGCAAAGGCCTGGTATGAAATCATGGCATTGTTAGCTGAAGCGCAGGTTTTTGGCTGGATTGAGGAACCAGGCACCTGGGCAAGGGTGGGGAGGTGCTGGTTAAGGACAACTGCTTGGCCCCAAGTCCTCTGAGGGAAGACATTTTGTTCTTCTTCTAGTTACCACCATAACAGGAGATCCTGGCAGGTGGGACATTTCACCTGGTGATGACCATATGCTTTTGGCTTGGGTTGTGGAGAGAGCTAGAATCACACAGCCAAGGCATCAAATGCTATCTGTAGAGGTGGTGCCACTTAGTGGTGGAAAAACTTACTTAGGTAATGGCAAAAATTAATATTCGACTGGGGTAGAAAGTGCTATTAATCAACTACACAGTGACTGAATTTGGCCTCTTCTGCTGTCTCAGTATTTGCTTTGATATAAAAGCAAGGGATGTTTCAAGATAAAACAATTGCAGAGCATTCCTTCCTACTGTGTTTTATTAGAGTGCTTCCTGCAGTTTCTATGTGTGTTTCACCTTATGACTGAAAGCACAGCTATAAATAAGTTTCTGTGAGATCTTGTCCAAGTTTGGTTCCTTGAGAGGGGCAAGCTCATCAAACCTTGCTATTGTCATGAGTATCTCAAATCTGGAAGCCAATGTATGCAGTTACAGGCAGACTGATGCTGGCAATATTCTCTGTGGCCTCTGAAAAGAGCTCTAGCAATTTAGATAGCTGGGATCTTTCCAGTGCTCTTTTGAAATTAGCTCCCTGGAATTAAAAATATTATACAATATAATTGCTATCCATTAGATAAAAATGCATTCTGAAATCAAAATAACTCATCCCCAGACTGAAACAGAAAAAGTTTTATTATTAATTCTGAGGAGCACATTTCATTTTTAAAGTACCTTGTAGAAAACACAAACTGAACTACTTAAATTTTTTAAAGAATTTTATTTTTGTTCAATATATCTTTAAGAAAAAAAGAAAGAAGTCATTCATATGTTTCATATTTGAATTTAGCTAGTTTTCTTGGGAAATTTAAACCAGAAAATTTTGAACCTTCTGTTTAAAATTAACTAAGTAATTTGTCACAAAACTTCTTTACTATAACTCAGATAATCTTATATAAAAACATTTCTTCTGTTATTTTAAAAAATATAATTAAATACCATTCTAAATTGCTTACACACTGTCCTCTGTGTTCTAGTCTGTATGTCATACTGTGCTGGAAATACGGGCTACAAGTTTCATAATTGCTTATTGGCCTAATACATTGAAATAAATTAACAAAAAACACTTGAATTAAAATAGGGAACAGAATGCAACTTAGATGACAAGTTTATTAGAATTGAGCTTCAAATGTAAATTTACAGAAATTTTCTCAAGCCCAGTATGTAAAATTCCTCTCAGAGACATGTCTCTACCCTTTTCTGCATTAGGAATACTCAACCTACAGGCTCTATAAAAGCCAAGGAGCTTTTAAAAAATCATGTGCTTTCATGTAATAACAGTGGTTATTACAGTAAGCCAAAATTTTTCACTACTCAAGCTACTACTTGACAAACCCATATACCTCAGTTTTCACATAAACCAGCTTAGAGTCCTGCATATTATTCTAAGGACTCAGAAAATAAATAAAAAAATCGTAGCTGATCTTGTGACCAAATCATAGCTGCTTTTGTGAACTATTACAGTGTGACAGGAAGATATATGGTTAATTATATGCAAGGAAAAACTAAGATTTCAAAAAATACAAGTTTAGGCTAAAAAAGTTTTAAATTTTCATTTATTTTGTAAAGTTTTGAGTGAATGTTGGATAGCTTATATGACATCTTTTATGACATATTAACATTTTTATGACCTATTAACATCTTTTGGATAACTACAATTGAATGGATATTTTCAGATTGATGCTTTAGTAAAAAAAAGTGGGAGAATGATATGTGCCTTTGTTTAAGTATGCTGCAGAATTCATTGGTATGGTAACAAAAAACAAACAAACAAACAAAAATATTTTTAGCTTAATACCAATAGATCTAAGATCCATTATATTTGTGGGGTTGGCTTAGAGAAGTTTAAACTTCCAAATAGGCACCAGATTAGTTATTCCTTGTACTTTAGATGTCTCCAGCCTTGGACTCAGCACATGGCTTACTTCCCTGTTATTTCTGGAAAGGTCCTACACAAGAGCTTAGAGGTTTCTCATCTGCAAGAGGCACAGGACACAGGAATTTGAGTGGATAAAAGTAATGTGGAGTGCTTCCCATGAAGGAAAAAAAAAGGGCTAAGAAACTTACCTGAGAGTTTGCTTAAGGCTAGGAAAAAAATATGCTGCCTCATGAATACAGGTAGCTGCATCTCAGGAATTAACCCAAAATTGCGTATCTCAAGCAGGTTACACTGCCCCCCCAGCAGAATAAAACTTTGTCAAAACCAGACTGAGCAAAATGATAATCTTTTATTCATGAAGGCATCCTGACTTTGCTTTATTTTGTTTTGAATTCTTGCTTCAGTGCTTCTATATTTAAAGGTTTTTCTTTTAGATGTGGGGGGTTTTAGGATTGTAAAAGTTTAGCCCATGATTTTTATGCATATTTGAAATGACTGTGCATTGTTAGGTTAATTTGGTTTTAATTTTTGAAACAATAATTTGGAGACAGTTTAAAGGCAATCAAAATCCTGAAACTTTTAGAAATAATTCCTAATCCTGAAACGGTTATGCAAGTATAGATAGAATTTGTCAAGAGTTATATGTGGCTGTAAAATCCTGAATGATGCAATTAAACCAAATCCACAAATTTTGCTCATTCTACTGGCACATACATCTTTTCTGCTGGTTGCCACTACAGACTGCTGCCATGTGGAGTCCTGAAGTACCCTCATGCTTCTGCAGTCAGACCTCTTGGTCTGACTTGCAATAAATCCTTCCTAAAAGGGATTTTAGCCAGCTGTCCCTAGCTGCTGCTCTAGATTTTTACAAAAGGTTGTACAGATATGCACAAAAGGAGTGCATGTATTAGTCAGTTTTTGCTCATCCAGATATACACATGTGCTGAAAGTGATGTATAAGCAAGCTGAACTGAAGCCTTTCCTCCGTGTCTTCCAGTTGGCATGCACTCATGATGCCCTGAAAGTTTTGTAGGATCTATAGGATCAACAATCAAATGAGTTAATTTTGTTGTACAACTCTCTTTATTTAAAACATTAAAAACATTTAGGGTGGGGAAAAATAGGATTAGAAAATTGTCTAATGGGAAAAAATGTCCTGAATACTTGGAAGAATTAGCTTCTGTGTTTATTTTTTATGAAAATATGTTTTTGAAATATGTGAAATGTACCTAATTCTTAGGTCACCATTTCAGTAGTAGTATTAATTTTATTTTTAGTGTATTTTAATATACAAATTTTCCTCACTACTGAATAGCAATAAAAATCTCAGTAAAGATATTATACATGCAGTTCATTTACTGTGCTTTCTTCACACTGCCTGATCCTACCTAGGATTATTTGCAAATAATAGAGGAAAAGACTGACAGAGTGGAGGTGTTAAATAATAGTTGGGTGATTTATCCTCCCAACTATTCACAAGCTATTTTTGCACTCAAGTGATAAAGGAATACCGAAGCTTATTGAAGCTTCTTGTGCTCTTGAGCATGGGAGAAGTACATGGAGACGGCTTTTGCTGGTTTTCAAATATGAATCTTACTATGCACCTTCTAATTAATTTCCTCATGATTATGATATTTGGTGTTTTTCATTTAGAGCTACAAGAGAATAGCTCTCTTATCTGGAAAAGTCTGTCTATTAAAGAAAGATTCAAAATATGAATATGGTTGCATTTTTAAGACATGAAAATGGAAGGCAAATTAAAATACTTAATTTTATTGTTTAAAATCCCATTTTTATTTAATGCCATTCTCAGATTTTTGTGTGCTTGATTTGTGGTTTGTGGAGGATTAAGCCTGGCAATCCCAATTTTCAAAGTGACCTGGGGAAACAACTCCAGTCTATTTCTTTTAATTCTGAATAAGTCTCATTCTTATTCTAGAAAGAATATCAAATTCATGGTGTGAACTCGAGTGGGGAGAATTTATGCTATATTATTTGCAAGTAAAGCATACATGTGTTTGATGGTTGGTTAAAGGAACGGTTTGTCCTGCCTCTGTCATTTATTACAGAAGTATAGCCATGCTGGGAGTATAATTCCTGTTGCCATGGAGTAGAAATGCATATCAATGTTAGACAAATTTTAGGCTATGAAACAAAAAATATACTGGGCTAGCTCTAAAACAGAGAAGGGGTATTTAAGCAGAAAAAAACCATAATAACTCAGTCTTGAATTTGCACAAAACTTACCTTTCTTTCAGAATGTGTCCTTTAAAAAGGACAAATAGTGGTGTCCTGATGGTACATTTCATCTAAATGAGATCACAATGTCCTCCAATTTTCCATAATAAAATTGAACTAGTATTGACTATCACGAGTGTATAAAATTCACTGGTAACTTGAAAAGTTCAGATGTCCTGTTCAAACACCAACCAATTCACACTGTCTTTACCTGCAAGACATACTGACATAAATGTGAGAGAAAAAAATTTTAACAAAAGGAGTGATGTTGTTTTAGTATAAACTACTTGTATTCTATTTCAGTTTATCACCAGAGTTAAAATACTTGTTTTTTTAGAAACAGCCAACTCAGAAAAGTCTAGATTTCAATGTCTGAAAACTAAATATATATATATATATATATATATATATATATATATATATACACTGCCAATTAGATTAACTTTCTGTTGCTGCAAGCTTTGAAAATAGGAAAAAACTTCACAGAATCTACCGTCACAGCTCAGTTGAAAATCATTAATACCTTGATCCCTGGTATTAGCTATTGTGTTCTCTGTTGCCTAGGGAGAAAAAATTAAGAACTAGTGGGCAGTAAAATGAAGCACTAATGGCTTTTACAACTGTGGTCCATGCTCCCCAGAGCTTCATAAACACCAGCAAAACCTTTCAGAGATGTTTCCCTCTTGCAGTACTTGGGTGTGATGCTGCTGCCAGCACCAAGCCCAGCACAGCAAAGCATCACATCAGGAGGTATGCCCTGGAGTGGGAAGTTTGCTCTGCCTGCAGAGTAGCCACTGTGGTGTCTCATCTAGAGCTGGCAGAGACAAATATATAGAAAATCAGGCTGAGAGAGAAGGAAGACCCACTGCAGGGTGATTTAGAAAAGACTAGCCATTCATTCACACAGAGACAGGTGTAGAGTGAGCTCGAAAATTTTCTGTTGGCATCTCCACCACCTAAAAAATATGATGGTTAAATGAAATTAAATGAAAAGTAGGATAACAAGGGAAACGCAAATCCAGTGGTTCAGTATAGCTCAGTTTGTTGACATTTGGTGTTGACAAAACAAATGTAATACATATGATTTTCAAAGGCTTTAGTCATTCCCTATGACTGTTACATTCCTTACTGAATGCAAACTTAATTTTCATAGCTGCCTACAATTATGTATGTGCAGATGTATCCAAACATATTTGGAATGTATTATCAGGGTTCTCCTTGAATGCTTTTATTTTTTCCAGAATAGAAGGAAGGACTGAAACCAAGAATGTCACAGACAGATGATAAACAGATTTTCTCAGCATCATGGAACACTGCCCAAAAGTTGTGATGCTGAAGAATGAAACTAAAAAATAAAGCAACTGATAAGGCTGGAACTGAGCCCCATTTTTAAGAATGCTTTCATGTGGCTATGGACACTACTACTAATTTCCTTATTTGTGTATTTTTGCAATGAATGGAATGATTTTCATTCCATCTGCCCACACTGGTGTCATCCTGCCCTTAATGATGATGAGATGGTGAGTTGGCACTAGCTAATATCCATCTTTAGATGTGACCTGCACTGCAGTTATTTAGGAGAACATTCAACTGTCTCTTGGCTTGTCTTCCTGAATAGACATACTTATCTATGAAAAACATTGAGGGTGGTGGGGTTGGGGTTTTTTTTGTGTTGTTGTTTTGTTTTGTTTTGTTTTTGTTTTTGTTTGTTTGTTTTTGTTTGTTTGTTTTTGTTTTTTGGGGGGTTTTTGGTGTTGTTTTTTGTTTTTTGTGTTTTGTTTTGTTTTGTTTTGTTTTGTTTTGTTTTGTTTTGTTTTGTTTTAATTAGGGTATTGGGTTTTACCTGCCAGCAATATCGTAAATAAGAAGAGTATAACAAATTATTCTTTGAAAGCTATACTGGACATTTGATCATATTTTATTTCAAATTTCAATAGAAATGTTACATAAGATGGATTGTGTATTTTGATTACTGTTTTCCTGGACATCAGCGTTCTAGGAGTATGTGAATCAAACACAAATTCTGCCTAGAAGGAGTAAACCGGAAACAATTTAAGAAAGAACAGGAGAGTCCTGTTCAGGACCAGTCTGACTCCCTGGCCCAGCTAACTGCAGACATCTGTGTAACAGACCTTTAAGTCTGTTTGGGATGACAAAACACGTAACCTCTGTGGCCATGTTTCATGGACCTTCTGTGACAACAAAGTATCCCAATGAACATAAGACTTTCCACTACAGGCTGTTGTGTTTCAGATGCTGTTTCCCATAGAATGAGGGAATGACAGTTCCACTATTCCTGTCAGATATGCTGTTAATAATCAAAAGAGAAGAATGTTATAAACAAATTTACACAAACAGAAACTGCACCCATGCGGGTTCTTTCCTTCAGGCTTGGAGGTTTTGGTGGCTTTATAGCTTTACAGTTTCTTTATGGCTTTGTCATCTCAACAAATAGGAACATAAGAATAATCCAGAAGTACTGAGAAAGGGGGAGTGTTAAAAGAGGAAGAAGGGCTAGATGTTAGATTCTATGTATAAAACTATACATATTTCACATGTAGTCACGTACGTGACTTGAATCTTGTAATAAATAAATATTTTCTACAATACTTAAATAGTTTGTATTTCAAAAGTTAATTTAATTGTAACTGAACTAGGAATAACTTGCACTTTTAAAATAGACCAATAAAATACTAGTTAGACTAGCAGTAGAATCTTGGTTCATTTCTAAGACAGGCTCCCTTTTTCCCCTAACAGTCTTTTGATGGTAACATCAGGGGACATTGCTTACTAACTATTCCTCATTGCTGAGCTCCTCTTGAAACAAGGTCTATTTTCCTTCTTTAAAATCTTTGGGAACAGACAGTTATTGTCAAAGGCTTCAATACTTAGTGTTGCCTATTCTGAATTTGATCTCCTTTCCTGACACAGCCCATAGGAGACTTCAAGTGCAACATTTATTCTAGCAGCTATTTAATTCCTCCCTCAGCACAGAAGCTGGGTTCTTGACATGTGGAGAAAAAGATAAGGGATAAATGGGATTAATGAGCACCTAAAAGAAAAACAATTACTATAAAAGTTATAAATCAAGGTTTATATTTAAAGAATAGAACCCCTTGGAGTTTTTCAAGCTGTAAATTTTTATGCTTGTATTAAATCAAAGATTTTCAGAGTGACAAGTACTGAAATTATTGTATTTAATTTGTCTGTAAAACAGTATTTAATTGATATCAAACTACTGTTAAAAAACACGAGTGGTCATAATAGCTCACAGTAGGACAGGGACATTTCAGCGTTAAGAGCACTATGGCATATGTTCACTGGTATGAACATACGGAAAAGGGACAGCCAAGCTGATAATATGAGGAGCTGAGGAAGAGCTGAGGAAGGAAGACATGTTGCCTGGGATTGAGATGAGAAGGGATTCTTTTTGGAAGGAGATGTATTGCTAACTGTTGTTCTGAAAAAATTGCATGAACATCAAAATTGGTTGAGAGAGATGACTGGTATGAACATAAATATTTATGAAAAAGTTAACATTTCTGCTTTCAAGCTAGGAGAAGTTTATGGTAAGAGAGATATTGCATGTTAATAAAATATCAGGAAAGACTAGAACGAAGTGAGTAAATTATTGGCATACTAGCTATTCAGCTGGTCTGAAACAGAAGTTTGGGGATCTATAGTTGGTTTTATGTGCCTGTAGTAGCTGTGTTTCTTTATGCTGGATGTAGGCATATACTTGAATATAATATTTGGGGGACATGTATTTTTACATGACCTGAGATTTGTAAAGCATGCATATATAGTCCATATATCTACACAATATTTTTATGTAACTTTAAAAATTTAAAATCAATAAGGGCTTAATGATGTTTCTCCATGTTAATTTTTAAGCATCTGATATTGTACCATTGAAAAGTAAACAGAATTACCTTTCTGTGAACCTCTGCAATTGCTTCTTTGCACCTGTTTAGACTCATGTAGGCAGTGCTCTGTGGCAGAAAAATTCACAGCCTAAGTTCTGTGGAAAAATATTTTGGTCTGAGACATACATCTGATAATATCATTGTATTTCTCTGACTTTTATAAACTAGCTGAATATTTGCACATATTTAAGAAGAGAATGTACTTAAGTATAGAAACTTTTAGAATCTGGAAATGAATGTGAAAAGTAAAATTCTTTGTGTGATTAAACGAAATCCATGTGCACACATGCAAAATAAGCAGGAAGAATAATGACAAGTAGATTTCCTGTCTCTAAATTTCTTTAAGTTTGGTATAATTTTCTGCTAAATACTTGCCACTGATACAATTAAGACTGAAGCCACATAAAAGGCTGTTAACTTTTTATATTTATTTATAAAAGCAACAAAACACAGACATAATAATAACTGGATGAGGTTAATTTTGTGGATCATTAGCAGGCTGATTCACATTCTCCTACAAATTGGACATCTAACAGGTGGAGAATTTCATAGAAATAATATATATATAACCTGTGTAATAGTGTAAGATAGCTAATTTTTAGATTTATGAACTCTTATATACCAAAATCCTCAGCTGACATGAATCAGTGAAGCTGTACTATTTTATTAGAGATGAAACTCAGATACTGGGTCTCAAAGGCTATTTGGATTTAACTTTCAGAAAAATGTTTTGGACAAATGTATATACTTTTATGAATAACGATTCTCAAAATATGCATACTTTGGTCAGTGTTTGGTAGCAGGATAGTTTGAGTTATAAGTATTGTATTCAACTGGGAAAATATTTGCCGTGACCATTACTAATGTATGTACTTCTTTGCTGGATTTACTTTTGTTTCTACTAAAAATCGTAAAGGCTATTGATTTATACTCTGAGTTTTTTCCACCCTATACACATTGCAATCTCCCAGACACATATTTGAGGTAGGAATGATATTTTTAATAAGTAAATTCATAAAACCACATAATGGAACTCTTATTACAGGCAAAAATTTGAGATACAGTACATGGGCTATAAGCCAGGCCATAACTTGAATATTGTTTCTGCTAAGAAAGTCGGCTTTAGCATGTGTGATTTCCCAAGCCTCAGTGACAAAATGACAGACATTTGTAGTTCTTAATTATTTATAAACCACGTTAATGATACTTAGAAAGTGCATTCATTAAAAATATTTAAAGAATAACAGTTCATCTATATTATTACAGTTTGTGAACACGTTGTTTAAATAAAAGGAGTTTTTGAAATTGTATTTCAAATTGGATGGCCACATATATTTATGTACTTGTGTATTACATTTTAAGGATCTTTTTTATGATTTTTTTTTCAGTGCCATGTAAGGGAAATAACTGTTCCCTTCAGTATAACATAATTAACCAGACCTAACATGACAACATTTCAAAAGTTGTCAAAAAGAAGAAAAAAGATGTGACGATTAGAGAAGGATGCACTATACACTGATACAGATTGTTCATGGTAGTCTCTTTATTATGGATGATTCATATACCTGCCTTCTAAAACAAATTAGAAGAAAAAGAAGTAAAATCATTGCTACATACTATGTCTATTGAAATAACATATACTTGTTTCATATCTATGCACTTGCATTAGCCCAGTGATAGAAGAAAAGGTGCAAAGAGAAAATGTGCAAAGCTACTCCAAATGAAACTACATTGTTGCATACAGTTACAGCTTAAATACAATACCCTGTTTGATATTAATATATTCATTAAGATTCTCTTTGCTGGTAAATATTTAATAATGCCAAGCTTCTTTGGAAATGTGAAGTTTGCAATGTAGGTGACCAGCAGTAAAACTGTCTATCTGTAAGGGTTCAAGGTGTGTTGGTAAGATCATATTCAGATTGTCAACATAATAAAGATTGTGATATAGGAAAGGAATTCTTGCAGGATACAGTAGCACGCAATTAGGCTTTAAGTCTTCAGTGTGTTGCATACAGGGAGGGGGACAAGGATGTTTCACTGCTCCATCACAGAGGTCCTTTGGCTTCACTGGGGCTCAGATCAGAAATGGACAGGAAGTAGGAAAGGGATGGGACTCTGCAGATGCTGCAGACTCCTAAGACTCGCATTTTAGGAATAAATCTATCCAGGACTGATGACTGCTGTAGGACAAGTACACTAGCTAAATCACCCAGATAGGACTCTTAATAATGCAGTTGTGCTATGCTAACCTTTCATACAAGGGAAAATTTAATGACTTGGAATATAAAAGAGCATACTATGGCTCATCCACTTTCACAGAAGCAAGTAATCTCAGATGTTTCAAACTGCACCTCCTTAGAATGGACAGAAATCATTATTATTTTCACCAGTCATCTTTATGTTTACCATAAAGAGTCAGATCTTGTGAGGTACTGACTTACATTGTCATGCTCGTTGTCAGTGAGCAGCTGGTAGGGCTGCTGATTGTCTTGCATGAATCACTTTGACTCCTGCAGCAACAGACTTGAATTAAAAGTAACCATTACTGCAGCTTTAAGCATCATTCATTATTCTACTTTTGCAATGAGTAGTTTTGCAATCCTTACTTCAGAATGGCAGTAAATGCAAAAGTAATCTCAAGAGGGCAGCAGATATCATCCAATGTTTTCATCCATAGTAATTTAAACAAAATTATCAACTCTCCCCCCAAAGAAGAACAAGAGATAAATTTCTTAAAATTATTGCTATATTTAGCAGCTCATAACATTACTAACATGCACATTTCTGTGACTTAGATTTAATACAAATATTTCAAAATACAGATCTGAAAAATCCTCTCAATTTTTATTACAGGCCTATTCAATAAAATATATACCTTTGGTATAATATGTTCTATTGTATATAGCAAACCATTTTCATTGTCATCAAAAATATATTTTAGCACTTGCGAATTACAGGGGACTTTAATTCCTCAGATAACCCACATATTGGATACAGTATCTTGAACCAGCTCACAAATATATAGACATAATACAGATGGACATGTTCTGTAGGAAATGGAAAGTGAAAGGTCTTTGAGAATTCTAAACTTACTAATGATTAAGTTACTTTAACTGTTTTTATGCTACTTTCATAGATATATAATAAGACATTATTTTCATTGAAAATATGCTTTAAATAAGGCATTTTTTGTAAGAATTTAAATAGTATTTTTTCTTGCATGAAAAACTCATTTACTTGTAAGGTGGTCATGCCTCCCTTGGTATTCTAAAATCACTACACATAAAGCAATAAAATTACAGAGCGAAGCATCCTCCAAGGATGAAATCACAGTGAAGAAAGCTGTGATATACTTTATGCTGTAAATCATGTTGTATCATATCATATGATGATACCACAATAGAAGAGAGCTGGTTATTTACACAGTGGTTCTGACTGGAAAATGTAAACAAAGATGAGTCAAGCACCTCAGCAATGCATTGACTTGCTAGTTCATATCCAAGGTTTTACAATGTTGTTCATTTAGTTCCATTGATAACTTGACATGAGGCACCTGTTTTTAAGGTAAGAAACCGGTCAGATGATGAAGTGTCAGTGGGGCTTTCAAGTAAATATGAATCCATTCCCTTTACTTCATTAGTAAACCAAGGGTATACTAATCTAAGATAGAAGAAAGATGGAATGCTGTTAGCTTTATATGCAGTTTAAGGAGTTCTATGACAGAATGACTGTTGTTTTCTAAGACATATAAGCTCAAGAAAATCTCCAGCAGAGTAAATAATATTTAAAAATAAATGTTTAAGTAAAATTCACACAGATCTTGTTTTAACACAGATTAACAAAAGTCTGATGGCTATTCAGAAGCTCTTAGTCCCATTGACGTTGCTGGAATTAGCTTGGAAAAACTCAAGTGAACTTGAACATCACTGTAGGTATAAACAATTGAGCACTAAAGGTATGACAGATTGGAGATTCTTTCCGGAACTAAATGGTCTTTCTTTTTAATGTCAATTTGAAGATGAATCCTATTGTGAATTGCTTTTCTCTGCCAGAGAACTTCATTATAAAGAAAGATTCATTTTTGCAGGAGAAATCCTATCTTGCTACTTTTCCTCACTTCACACTGTACTTTCCCTTACTGAAGAGGTCCCTGCTGTCTGGAAAGTCCTGAGAATCACATGTTCCTCTTTTTACCATTCTTATAAGTAGTATCTTCTCTTTTCTGTTGTTTCAAGGTGTCTAATTACACTTAGGTTATTACACTATGTTCATAATTTTGATAGACACCTAATTATTAATTTGAAAAGTTTATCTGTGGTAGCTTAAAAAATAACTGCTAGCCTCCAGTTATTCTCAGGAGATCAGTTTCAGAAAGATGTTGAATACTCATTCTGTATACATGTCTCCTTTCGCAGTGTTTCATGGGCTTAAGATTCCACTTACCAGACAAAACTGTCATACTCAGCTATCATTCCTATTAAATTACTCTTCTCACATAGATTTAGAACTTCTGTCTTGTTCACAAGTGAGATATAACAGTTCTTCCTCACTTATGTTTCTAGAAGGTGTTTCCCTAGAAACTCCTCTGGGGTACTTCCTGATTTCAGGAGTTACCGTCTCTTCAGAAGTAATGGTCATTTAAATATCCCTTCCCAACCCTCCTACACCTATTTTTCATGCTGAAACATCTTGAACTGATGAATCATGGCTCTTTTCCTTCCTTGCTGTTTATCCTCCTGCCCTTGGAGCTTTGAAGATAATCATTCAGGCATGTTTCTCCTCCTAAAAGCTATTTTAAAATCAAGAAGTCAATTGAGAATGTCATTCCTAGGAGGGCTGATGAGGTTTAATATCCAAAAAAATTATATTAGTGTCCATGTTAGTAGCAAAGAAATATAGATAGAGGTAATTATCAAAAATCCTAATGAATTTTCAATTACCTTAATTTTTCACTTCACATCTTGTAATGTATTACATAAAGGCCAGTTTTCATTTTTTAAAGGAAGTTTTCTGAGATTTTAGAATCAGGACCATAACACAGACAGAAAAAGCATGTAGAAAGTGGCAGGAATACTTTTATGATTTGTTTTTCTGAACCAGGTAATATGAATACTTCTGATTCAATCTCTTTCTAGGTGCTTATCTCCATCTAAGAAAAAAAAGTAGCCATTCATAACTTTTATTCCCTCAAGGATATCATTATGTCATTATACAAGGGATATACCATTGTATAATAGGATCTGTATGTCAAGGCTCTGTAAAAAGCTTCCAAACACCATGCAGGGAATTTGATCAAAGTGCTTTCAGTGTAGAAGGTATATTTCACTATAACATTTAACAGGAGGTCTAATAAAATGGACACTTTTTTTTTGGATGCTGTTGAGTGATAATAGTAAGAATCCGATTTTCAGACAGAGTCCACCTTCACTTGATTGTTGTTTGTAATCAGTGGAGAAGGTTTGCTTCTCATTCTGTCTCCTGCGTCATTAGAGCTATCCTGGAAAAAAAATTTTGCTGTACAAAAAGTGACAATAATTCTCTTGTATTCTCTTCTGAAGTTCTGGTTCAGGAGTCCATATACAATAGCATTAAGGCAGCTGTTGAAATATGCCATGTAATAACTAGACACAAACAACCACTCTGGAATCCTAGGGATTACAGTTTTGGGGTTGACAGCCACTGCAAGGCCTATAAAGTTCAAAGGAGCCCAGCAGACTGCAAACAGTACAAATACCACAAACATGGTTACAAAGTTTCTGAAGTCATGTGGCTTCAGCCTAGGGTTGTTATCTGGTTTAACCCTTCGCCTTACCTGAATAACGAGGATCCATATTCTCAAGTAACAGAAAGTAACTACGGCTATGGGAAGCAGGAAGTGGAAAAACACAACTGCTATTGTATATGCTGAGCTCACAGACTGTGCAAATGTACACGAGTAAATCCTGGGGTCATACTGTAGCGATCCCACAAACAGGTTGGGCACGATAGCAACAAATGTAAGGACCCATATAAGAACAATATAGCACAATGAATTCTTGTCGCTGTACAGCTTGTCATATTTGAGACTGTGGCAGATATAGCAGTACCGATTGATAGCGATGCCTGTAATATTGAAGATTGATCCAATGACACTTAGGCCCATCAAGAAGCCACTAATCTGGCAGTGTAGGTATCCCAGTTTCCATCCGTTGTGAAACACAGATGTGAGGACCAGTGGATAAGGGTAGATAGCTACTATCAAGTCTGCAACTGCCAGGCTTACAACAAACACATTTCCTGTAAAATAAATATAAAAAGGCAAGTATTAGTTTTTCTTTTGCTCTTTTCTGTCATTTCTGGTCTCATTAGATAAATGAGCAGCCTCAGTGGAACACTTTAAATGTAATTAGTTTCTACTTTCTAGCTCAAAATTCATTGTCGTATATCAGAAACAAGACACTCATTTTTACTTAAAAAAGGTAGCTTAACTTAAAGATGCACCTTTTGAAAGAAAGCTGTCTTTAAGTTTATCTACCATGACCTATTATTTTTCTTACACTATTTATTTGGATTCTTTCAATCACACAGACTTAGAATTCATACCAAATCAAAATATTCACAACTTTAAGGCTTGTTTTGGTTTTAAATAGTCTCTCTTGAAAAATCAGCAAAAACAATACTAATAATAATTTCCAAACTCACATTTACCTTATTTAACTTCCTTTCATTACATTAACTGCCCTTAACTTTTCCAGTCCTGAAATTAAAATCTCTGTTCTCCCACTTATATTTCAAGCTTCCATGACTTTAGTATGACTTTTACATTATTCTCTTTGAATCTGCTGGCAAGTACATAAATAACTTCTAAGAGTCTAGTCAAACACCGTTGTCTTTCCTAAAGACAAGTTTTTCAGTAAAAAAAGAGATGCTGGGCAGTGGCCTAGACAGTTCCCAGACAGTACTGATGCCCCATTTTTCTCTGCCTCCAAACAGAAAATTAAGCAATGAAACATTCTGCTGATTCATTTTTAAACAAAGGGAGATGATATTCTTCACAGACAATTTAATTCATCATGTTTTGAATTAATTTTTTGAGACTGGATTATATTTTCCTTTTTCAGTCGTGTAAATGATAACCCATATGAATGCCTCCCAACCATTCTAACTTCTAAGAAAGAGCTCACAGGAAATATTGATGCCACTTTTATTCATTTCTTTAAAATTCCTATTACATATAAAACTCTAGTTACTCATGTCCATAAGTACAGAAAATTATCAATGTTATCTATACATGCATGTTTGTAGGTATATAAATGCACATTTATATAAATGCACATTATATAAATGTCTATACAGAGGCATTTTATATTGTACTTTGTAGTTCTGAGATTATTCATGGAAGAAAAAATACGAGCTACCCTTGCAACCTGTAATAAAATATAAGATTAGTTTTAGATGGTGTACAATTTCAGTGCTAATCAAAGGTGGGCTTGGTAAATTGTTTTATGCATTTATTTTGAGCATACAAAATATAAGCAGTTAATAGCAGATTAATAGGAAAGGCAATGCCAATAGGCATTTTAGCTGCTAAAATTCTCAAAACTAATTTTTGAATATATTATTTCAAATATCTTCCAATGCATAGTCCCTTACCAATCCCAGGCTTTGAAAGTCCAGTTAGAAATGTTCAATCTGCAAATACTGTCACAGAAAACCATAGAAATTATTTTTCTCTGGATGCTATCCACACTGTTGTGTTTAAATTTTGATACATGCACAAAGTACCACATTTGATACTTATACTAATGGCACCTGGAACAAATGGCCTCAATTAAAAGACTGCTGCACTCGTTTTTCCTTGATTTAGTATCTGGATTTATAAATAACTTTCTTGTGATAGTGTCTGTAGCTGTTTCATCTTTGACTGGGGATTCACTGCCAGACTGAAATATGCTTATCCTGAAGCCTTTGGCAGAATTCCAGATCATTTCAGCACAAACATCAGAGCTTCTTTAGGCAGAAGATGACACAGGAAAAAAGCACTGCTTTCAGAATTTATCCTTCACATAGTGGCAGCTGATATAAGTACAAGAGACTGTATGGAACTTATAGCTCTTTGTTTATCTGATGAATCAATAAGTGGAAAGTAAAGGAAAAGGTGCTGTTGGCAGGTTTTTTTCCCCCCTACCCAGAATATTGCAGGATTGATGAAATGGTAGCATATGAACTCCAGACACTTAATAAAATGTAATACTTGAAAGAATTCTATTTATATTTGCTTATTAACTTTCTGCTTAGCTGGAGACGGCCCATCCTAAACTTCTTTCTCTGCCATCCACTAAAATTTCTGCTGCTGCTCACCATTATTATTGCTAATATTGTAATTATTTACCCACTTTAGCCAAATGATAAGGACAAAGTTAAAAGGAATTTTTGTTCTTTAAAAGGTGTTGTATTGAAAGGTGATAGATAGTATACATTTCTCTGAATAGTTTTAGCTTTGGAAACAAATGAGTCTAGGAAGAGTAAGCACTCTGAATCAATCAAATTTCAGGCTTCCATAAAACTCATGCACTATGGTTATTCCAGCTTTTTTCAACTAGCTGCTGTAGAATGAAAAACTGAAAATCTTGGAAACACAAGCTGTTTCATGTGAAAATTGGAGGCTAGCAGGAGACTAGCAGGATATCCTAGCAGCCTGTCTTAAAAAAAAAAAAAATGAAATCATGAGTTTGGAAATCAAGTCCCAAGCTGCCAGCACATGGTTAGCATGTCAGCTGAATGAATGAAGCGCTGGGGGTGGAAACCAGATACTGGTTTGCAAACAGGACTTTTAATTTGGCTTTCAGGAAGCATTATTTTAAAACTTAAGTTGAGATACATTTTCCTTATGAGCATGGAAATATTTTGCTAACACAAAAAAGTCAAGTAAAAAAAAAAGTTTGGGATTAGTATAATTGTATATTTTGAGGTTCATTGTTTCAGACCCTGAAGTCACAGCTGAAATGAAGTTGAGCTTTCATATGTTATATAATAAACAATTTAAAAACATGATCCTAGCTTTAGCTACCACAATCACTGAAAAATATTTCTAATTTATGAAATTCCCATATTATAATGGCATACTGTGAAATTAAACCCATACATTTGCAGAATACTTGACATTTTAGAGGTATCACAAAAATTTATATAGGAAAGGGTTAATTTTTATCTTCAGATTTAAATTTGAACAGATTGCTATAAATGAAGCTTGAAATTCTATATTGAACTCTGCAAAAAGGCCACAAAATCAAGATCTTGAATAACTCTTCCTTGAAGTAAAAATATTCATTCTCTTTAGAGAGTAAGATCACGTTACTGTGAAAAAATGTGATTTGTGTACCTAAAGAATATATTATTATGCATTAACACCAGTTGGCTGAACTGAGAAGGCAGAGGTTGAATTTCTTGACTTTGACATAAGCCAAATAAGCTTTAATAAATTTAGGCAAATGTTGTGCAGTTGATGTCTGTGGGAAGAAAAATAATCTACTGGTAACCAGTTTGAGCGGGTTATGTTTTTAGATGCTGTCTAAAGCAATGTTCCATTAAATATTTTTACCACCCTTACTGAAAAAGAAGCCTTTCTACTCAGCAAACACACAGCAACATCAGACCTATCTGCTGAATATAAAGCTGTATTAACAGAAGGCAAACAAGTGTTTTCCTAGACAATTTGACTTCCAAGAGCACAATGCAACATTAACTGAGTGTAAGAATCGTGACCCTGACGGATTATAAGAAAAATGCTTATGGGATTGCCAAGATGTCAAAATGAGTATAAGAGCCTCAATAAGAACTACAAAATGATGTAGTTGTATCAGTAGCAACTTGTATTTGCAGAACATATACAAATTACTGTGTGTTATTCTCTAGATTTAGTGCTAAGTATTTCCTGAATGATAATCAAAAGAGTTTTCAGAAATTTCTAGCAACTCAAATATGTGTGGAATATTAATGGAAAAAGATTAAAATTACATAGACTAGGTGGTGCTGAATGCCTGCCATAGAGTTAGAATGGAGGGCTGAACACAGCAGGTCAAAAATGACTAATTCTTCTGGCAATTTGAGGAGAACTGAGGGTGATGTGCTATACAGAGTCCTTTCCTCAAGTGTTAGGACTGTGAAGTACTTTTATTCTTTTAAAATATTTAGTCTGAGGAAAATAATCTACTGTAAAAAAGGGAAACAGCTTATGAATAGAAAAAAAAAATCAGTGTTTTAAAGCATTTGGAGGATTCCAGCTAGAATATTTGGTACTCAGAAAATCTGAGTGAATTTTAGAAAAGATCTCATATTGCTGGCAACATCAGTAAGGCTACTTTTCCTCCTTTTTTTTTCACTAGTTATTTCTATACCTTTTAATACTGGTTGTCAAGTCTCTATTCTATTCACCCTTTTCAAAGTTTTTCCTGGATAAGTAATGCTTTGGCTGCTTACAACAAATGCTTTTCACAACCCATCATGTTTTCATCATGTAGCTGCATTTTGAAACACATACCATCACGTGGACCAATTCTAGTTGAGGGTTTTAGTCTTTATGCCAACTGGAGCTGCTTTATCTTTTAGGTAAGACTAAACAGTATGTGCATCAGTCATTGCAATCACATACAAGGATTTTGTTTCAGTGGCCACTGTCTCAGACCTCTAATGTTTATTTGCTAAGTATATCTTTAAGGAAAGAGCATAGTGTAACTGGTCCAAAACTGCTAAGTTTTAGAAGATCAAACTTCGTTTCTAATGATCACATTCATATCATTCTTATCTATTGTCTTTTCACCATTTATAAGATATTGCCAGATATGTTAACAGTCATTTCAAATTGTTTCAGAACTAACCTTCAGTTAGTGCTTTCCTATAAATTTTGATCATGTTTTGTAGACATTAAACTGTATTTAAATATCATACTGCCAAGTTTGCTATGTACACAGTTTTTACACATCTAATGGCACAAAAAAAAATTATTTACATTTTTAAGCACTGGTTTCTGATCATTCTAATACTTCTACCAATTTCCCTCAAGGATAGCTTATGGATTTTTTGACATTATGAAATCTTTCTGATTAATCTAGCCCTTGCTCAGGATGTTAATCTGAAAGCTTATGCTCCCAGCTGAAAACAAGACTATGATAGGTGCTCACCAGTGAACACCTGCAGCATCAGAAACTTTAAATGTGATACCTCATAACTGGGTACGGCAGATGAACTTCTTCCTTAGAGAGGCATTTTGTCAGGCCTCTATTTATTTAATGATGTTTCCATGCACAAAATGGTATCCCAATGACAAATATTAAAGCTAGATTTGTTTCATATTCCATGAACAGTTTTGCCCTGAACGCTGTTCCGTTAGCACCAATATTTCACTTGTAAAACATCATAAACAACTACAAAATCAAGGAGTGAAAGCTGTTTTTCTGAGTACCTAATAAAAATTTAATAAAAGTTTCTTGTACATGTATCCAGAAACAGATCTTAGCTCTACTCAGTGCTTCTTCTACCTGGGAGATCAACCAGTCAGAATGTTTCAAGAAAAAGATCAGTTCATAATTTTTCTAGCATTAAATTAATATTAGAAAGTTGTTGTACTTGGGGGCACAGTTTAGGTTTCCACAGAGATCATGCACAAAATAATTGCTGAATTAAAATACTTCTAAGTGGGGACAATGACCATGGTTTCTTAGGATAAATCCCAAAGTCAAGTAAGGTTACCTGGACAAGAAAGTGTGCAGTCCCAACTTCCCTAAGAAAGATTTGAAATGTCTTAGGCATTTGAAATGTCTAAGAAACTTACAGTCCTTGCAGCTCAGCATCAAAATGGCACAAAACAGCTGAGCAAAAATGGAGAAATAAATATTACATAAGCTCTAGTTACTCCTGGGAGCTCCATTCACTTTACAGATCATAATATCAACTCCCCTAGATCTGAAAAGCCTATTTTTAAACTAAAGGCACTATTTATAAACCTGTCCTGAATCAAGAAGTCCACGTGCACATTAAATTTGAATAGCATGATGGGGCTGTGGGTTTTGCTTCTCATTAGCAAGTTAACCCTGATGCTGCAGGTGGTGATGCAGGGAAATGAGAAAGGTTTAAAGCCCGTAGTCAACATTGTAGCTTTAAGCATATGTAAAAAAACCCAACCTCTTTCTTTCCTTTTAAGCTGAGAAAAGACCTTGTATTACTTCGTTATTTTCATAAAACCTCATTCAAATGTACACTTCTGACACATCATAGAAGGGACTTTCAGGCCTTCATCATGTAGTAGGGATGCTAATGAAACCAATAGGGCAATTAAAGACATTGCCACTGCCTATCAGAAATAATGATGATAGGCAGGTAAATTGTTAGCACTGAGGAGAGTATTAAATATTTGAGGTTTAAACCCATTTACTATCTTACTAAAGTAGAAATACTTTGTGTCAAGTAAGTTCAGATACTGAAATCACCTAAGCAACCTCAACATTTAACTCCAGTTAATAGAAATTCAGGGTTCTGAGTCTTACAGGTCTGGACAGCTGGAGTACTACATAATAGTATATGAGAGAGATATTGAAGAATAGATTTGTTAAAGAGATATCAGAATAATCCATATTGTAATGTTTTGTTTCAGTGTGCTGAAAGTTGAAGAAAAATTTATGTAATCAGCACAGTATAATGGAAGATTACTGATGCATTCAGAAAAGAAAATGCTACCCTGTATTCAGATTAATTATCACACAGAATCTTCCAGTAAATCTGCAACAACAATTAAATTTGAAATGCCTATGCCATCTTCTGGCCAAGAAAATCAGACGCATGAAAGAGTAATTGGCAGAAAATGGCAGTGACAAATTATGTAGTATTCAGACCAAATGAATGGTTGTGTATCAGGTCCAAGTTGACTGTAGCCAAAGAGTATGCAGATGAGATAAAGTGGTTTTACAGATATGCCAAACAACATACAGTTTTGCGTCGTTTTATCACCTACTATGTTTTTCTGCAGTCCCATGGTACACATGTGAGCACACATCCCGCTCTCCTTCTCACAGTCTAAAAATATTTGTTGCTGCTATTTTTGGTGGTTCAGTCATGAGAGAAAAGTGAAGTGAGTTTACTGTCAGGGAATTGAATCCATATGCTGGATGAGTGCCACAGATCTGGGGATGTTCCTCGCCTCTGGAATATTTTTTTATGACATGCCAGGGCTGCTTTGAAAATATCTCTTATATCGGACCTCTAACATGAGAGGCATACTTAGTTTGTACTATGTGGCAGATTAGGAGGTGCATGGGATATTAAATGCCTCAGTACTGATAAGATTCAGGTATTCCTGGGTATGCCAAGAAGGGCAGCACTATCTACTGAATGAATTTACCTGACATAAGATATAAAGCACCTGAGGAAAGCAGCACTAAAGAAAAGACCTAGACAACCATTACCCATTTAGGCACCTAACATAGGACTCAACAGGAGTTGACATTAACTAAAGATCTCATGTGAAATTGAACTTAAAAAAATCCAAAAGTGCTCATGGTCTGGGTCTTTTTTTAACAACTTTTAAGAAATGCCATTTTAAAAAGCACTTTAAATAGCTCTCTGAGCAAAAAGTGCACCTCAGGATACACTCATCTTTCTGTTACATTATGCAGTGGCATGCAATATTTTGCTTTGAGATTCTACATAGTGGGTTCATGTCCAAGATATTTTGCTTTAGAAGCACCAGCAAATTGAACAAGGCTTCTGTTCTTTTACAGAAATGTCTAAAATTTTATCACAGCTAATAATCTGTTTACCTTGGAAACAAGATTGTATTAAACTGGCACTGTCATAGGGTTTTATAGTTTTAAAAATAGAAATAAAAGTGTCTCTTGTCACCCAACCAAGAGTGAATTAAGATATAAAATAAAATATCAAGAAGGCTTGTAATGACACTGACATGAATCAATAAGCTCTACTGTCTTACAGAAACAGTTAGAAACCAGGGCAGGCAGACACATTGGTGAACGTCTCAAGTTCTGTGACCCTGGTTTTGGCCCTGGTATCTGCCCAGCCTGTTCTTTCTACAGTTCACTGGGTGGGTGTTTTCATGGCCAGAACATCTATCCCCTTTGAACATCAGCTTCTTCTATCATGATGGCAATATTGTAGAGATCAAATAGATTTGCCTGAATAACTTATCCACTTCTACAGAAGGGAATTATATTACCACTCCTGATTTGATCTTTTCTATCTCTAATTTCTCTGATCCATTTGGGAGGAAAAAACTCCTGTGGACAGGCTGTTCTCCAACAAGGTATTGCCTAGATGTTACAGAACACTGAGGTTCAGTGAGCTGTATGAAACCGATTAGAATAACAATATTGCTGATGTCAGAGGATCACACTACTGAACTGCACAGTAGAATCAATGTGAGAGTATTTTTCTCCCCTTCAACTGTACTTGCACTAGAGACTGGAAATACACAGAAAGACAAAAATTATACTGTTCACAGTAATATCAGGGCTCAGGTAAATAAAACTAATAATACAGTTCAACCGTAGGAACAGGCAGAGATGGATGCTTATGAAATATAATTACATTTTGTGTCTGTACAAAATCTCACAGATCTGTCAGGACTGATGTTAGATAATGCGAAGATGCAGTCTATTCTCTTCCAAATTCTAATATGTATTTTGAGAAAACAAGTAGAAGAAACAGGAGAGTGAAGTTGCAACCTCAGAACTGACAGGAGAGCCTGACAGGAAAGGCTTCTATACTGTATAAAACATTGCAAACACAAAATCACTTTCCTGAATCTCTTTGAAAGTCACACTTTTATGTAAGAGGATTTTGTGGCTGAATTTGTCCAGAATTATTCATGGGATGAAAAAGAAGTTTAAAAATTCTCAAGAGGACAAAATAATCCATTTTCTTTCTGTTATGACTAATAACTATAGCTGGCCATTCAGCCAATGTAGACAGCAGACAGCAAAGCTAGTAAAATGAGTTCATAAAATAAGTCTTCCCAGTTCTTTCTCTTAAAATCAGCAGTGGTAAGACACCTGCCAAGAAAGTGGAAAAAAATAGCATTATAGAAAAAAATCACTTATATATAGTTACACACATGTATTTACTGTCTTCTTCTATCCATTCTCTATTTATGTATTCTTCCTTTTCCTCCTTTCCATATTTTTCCATCACCATGTTTTTTCTCTCCTCAGTGACTTATGACCTAAAATCTTTGGTTTCTGACAGAAGCCTTTTTCCTCCATCTTTTCCTCTTTTCCTCTCTTCTTTCTTTCCATAAATTTCTTAGAAGACACAGATGATTATCACACTCATTTCCACCTAATCAGTTTGATGATTTTTAGAGTGTATTCCACTGTGCCACTATCACAGACCCAGGTGACTTCATTTCTTTCTCTCTTCCTTTCAGTTCTTCATTCTCTCTATTGTGCTATATCAAAAGTCAAGTTGAATGGTCCCACACCAGAGTGGAGCAAGTGAAGTGTTATCAAGTATCATGGGGAATTCACCCGAATAAGTGCTATTTTAATTGCAATATTAGTGGGGTTTGTTTATGAAAGTAACTGATGGTATCAAGAATTCTTGCTGTTCTATACCATCAGAAATGCATTACCACTGGAAACTAAAAGATGGGCAAATAAGTGGAACTTCCATATGCATGGCAGCAAGGTGAAGGATCGTAATATCCGTCGTCTCTATTGTCTTTTCCTCTTTATGATGGACAATCGATTCAAGGAAACAGGATATGGGAAAACAACTCTGGATTAAAAGAGAGTGAAGACCTTAAGAAGTGTAGTTTCTTTCTTCTGTAAAAAGATTTTAAAAGCTTGTGAAATTTGCTCCAGCTATTGGACCAAATTACACCCTCCCAGCCCAACACTAGACACCTATACTCCTTTTTCTGTTGTTTGTATATGCCCATAGACTGCTAGGGAAACCATTCTTTTGTAATTTGATGGGAACCCACACCAACTGCAGGGTTCTGGACCATCCAAAATGGGGTAAAAATGTGATAAGAAATACAAATTAGATCTTCAACTGGTTACACTGTCAGGCAAATTCAAAATATGGCAAAACAACAAAGCAGACCACTTTCTTAGAGCAGATATTCTGGATTGTTGCAATAAGCAATTAAAATGATAGCCCTGGCAATTTAAATCTGTCAAAATCTTAAAGAAGAATATTTTTGCCCCTTGTATTATTAAAAAAAAAAAAAAAAGGATTTTGATATAGAATAGATTTAAAAGAAATTAATTTATAAGAAATAAAGGAATAATAAATATAAAAAATATAAGAAATTAAAGAAGAAGGTAGTCTATTCATTATTGCCCTGATTGATTAATCATAATTTTTTAGCTTCTGCACAATATATTTGACTCAGAAACAATGTTTGTTTGCTTATATTAGATGTGTACTTTAAAATACATTGCTGATTAAACCTAGAGTTGAAATTTTGTATTAGAGGAGAAAGAGGAGAAAGAATTAAAATGTTGCAGATGTTACCTTAAATAAAATCTGTATTTTAACTTGTATCAAAAAAACTGGCAGGAAACATACACTTTATCTGCACCTAAACACCTTTGTTTCTTTTTTGTTGTTGTTGTTTTGGGGTATGTTTTTTGTTCTTTTTGTTTGCTTTTTTTTAACCTAAAGATCAAACTTCTAGTCCTTTCATAGAAAAGATGCGAACAAATAAAATTCTCAGTTTTCTAATGTTATCCTCCTTGCTAGTAGCAACAATCTATAAAGAATTTAAGATAAAGTTTAACACTTGTGACATTTGAACAACCATAAATTATTTTCATTTAGTCTAAGTCCCCCGGGGTTCTTATCTTTGTACAACTTAGTTTCTTCATTACAAAAGCAACTGTCAGAATACACAAAACAACAGGAACAAGCTGACTATAGATTTTACAGAACATTAAAAAATAGTCTTAAGTCATTTTTCCTTTAGTTCTTCAGACAAATAAAGATAAGAAATATTTTTCAGTATTTCTTCCAGACAGCCTAAATTAGACATTGTGACTTCACTGCAGGCAAAAAGACTAAGCTATCCTAAATTCATGCCAATACCTTTACCTTATAGATGTTATGAGAAGTACTGATGCTCACATACATCACCTAGTTATTCTGTAACTGGATGCACTATTATATTTGTAGGTAATTAACATAGCTTAAATTTTAACTGAATGATCTATTTTTTTGCTATCAGTCTGAAGGATGAAACTTTCACAGATGACATAGCTTAAATTTTAACTGAATGATCTATTTTTTTGCTATCAGTCTGAAGGATGAAACTTTCACAGATGTTGGGCTCTGGGTTGACCAGATCTCTGGAAGTCATAATAAGGAGACCTCATTTATTGCTTTTTTATTTGTTTGGGGTTTTTTTCTTTTTTCCCTGCATGATGGGATTTTTCATACAGAACAGAATAAAACTTTCAAGCAGTAATCATTTTAGAGAAAACTAGTTAGACAAAGAATGAGGTATGGTAACCTTTTGACATCATAGGAGATTTCAGGTATTTCTACACTGTACCTTACATAAGTGAAGTCAACTTGAAGGATTTTTCTTTTATTTAGCACTACTGATATAGAAGTTCAATTTTTTCAATATCCTCTTGATTATTTAATTAGAAAATACATGACTTTTACATTTAATGCTTATTAGAAATAAAATGGGGTTTGGATTTGTGCCTTTTATCTTAACAGTATTAAATTAAGTTCTTTATTGAAAGCTCCCTTACATAGAGACATATAATTCAGCATACAGATGAATTTGCCAAACCATTGAATCCTTAGAAGTAGGCTTTTGAAAAGAAAAAAAATGGCTAAAATAATGATTCAGCTAACTCCACTGACAAGTTGAAGTAGTGTGAGCAAATAAGTGGGTCATTGCATTATTGAATTGTTATTCCTCTCCATCTTGTTTTAGTCATTTGCCTTTTCTCTGGATTTTACTTTCATGAAGAGTGGTGTAGAATTTCTCAGAAAGAATTTTTTTTTTTATTGCTTAAGACTAAACTGCTTGTTTATCAGTGAATGTAGTCAAAAAACTATGAGTCTAAGGCACTAGCTAATATGAAAGAAATACATAAATGGTGTTGACTTTTAGCACCTACATATGTCTTCAGAACTTATCACCCAGTGTTCTTACATAACATGCTGCACAAGAGTGTCCAGCACAAATAATACAAAACTGCTGAAACCTACTCTTGCTGTCAAAAGTATTGGATTTTGTATTACAGTAATTTCAGTGTGGGTGCATTTAAAAGCTATGTTATGATATCTCATCTGAATTATTTGTACCCATTGATTTTTGTTATGACTCAGAAATACCCTAACTGAGCACTTTGAGAAACCAAACACAATTTGTAAAATTAAGTTCAATACCTCCTGTGTAAAAATGTGAACCCTTTCACTGTGTGAAAATAAAACAAATCTGGAAAACGATATCACCATTATTACCTTAATCTCATAATGTCATGTATATAATATCTTAGCTGTGGAGCTCCTTTCCTTTTTTAATGCCTATTCTTTTTCTCTTATACTCCTTTTTATCTTTGTTTAAATGTTAGCAAGAATCTTAGAGAAAAAAAGAAAAAGCTTTTAAGCAAGCTGAAAAGCTATATATAGACAGCTAAAGATAGTATCCTTTTAAATATTCAGTAAAAACGTTTCCAGTTCTCCCTCTGAACCTTACTGCTCAGTTCTTCATCTTTTTTTAGGCACAAGCTTTCTGTGTGCCAACATACTTCATTATTTAACAAAATTTAGCAAACCAGAAGTCAACACTACTACTTAGGAAACTAAAAATAAGAAACCCAAAGAAATGTGGGATAACTATCTCTATGAATATTAATAAAAAGTATTTCTATGTTGAAAGGATGCCAAGAAGTAGCAGTTCTGTACAATAAGTATATGCCAAAGATGGCATGTACTGATATTGTATTCCAAAACCTGACTCAAAGTTTCTTGTGAAGAAGAATGAGTGGTAAGGAAGCCTTAGCTTCAAACAGCAATGAACAGTACCTTCACATTTCTTTACTTTGTTCTATTAGGGAATAATCATCTAATTTTTAAAACAATATCTTTGTGAAATGTTCTACAGGTGACTGAATGCTAAAAAAAATGGTGGGGAGGAAAGAGTCTTTCACACTTCATCTAAAACTGCCTAGATTTTCTTACTTTAGTTTAAGAAAGGTTGGTATTCAGCTTTGTAGCTGATTTCTTCAAAATCAGCTGAATCAGGTGAAAAGATTTCTTCAAAAAAATTTAAAAGACAGCTCCTCAGAGAACCGCATCAGCTGTTTCAATGTATGAGCACAAAAATGTCTGCTTTAGCACATTAACATTTTTATTAAACTAATAAAGAGTCTTCCCCCAAAGATATGACTAACAGCTTTAATTTGTGTTGTGTAAAAGTGGTCAGTTCATGAATCAGAAGGTAATTATTTTGGTAACAGGTAAAAAATCTCCTTCTAAAATCTTTTATTGAAGTTTTGTGTGTCAGTTGAAACCATTGATGGGCAATAGTAGAATTTATTGGCATTACAGTCACCTTCTGATAGATTTTAATTCTTATTATAGGAAAGTCCAAGTGGATTTTTTGTTTATAAATTCCAGCATCTGGAATAGGACTGTGTCAGTTCTTTACAGTATTTTTAGATATATTTTATTAACAAGCTTGTTTCCAGTAAGTTTGGTGTGGAAGGATGTTGATCTGGTCAGAGCTTTAATACAGATCAATCAACCTTCTTACAGCAAGCTCAATGAACAAAACCATGTAAGACAGAGAAGAGTAAAAACAGAGTAAATGCAGTTTCTCCCTGCATTTTTTGTATTTCTAAGGCACCTCTTTTCTTCCAGAATTGATTTCTGTCAGTTCCATACTTTGATGGTCTCCTGTGGTCCTCTTCTCATTTCTTAGGCCTGACGTGTTTTCTGTTCTTCTCAGCCATCCCACTTCCTGCTGTAGCTGCAAGCTCTCTTCTTGATGCCTTCATGTGCCTGAGCTTCCTGTTGGATGGTGCTGCTTTTATCAACCCTGCTCAGCTGCTTCTGAAGGAGAGTAATTTCCCCTTTCTTCTGGGAGATAAACCTCACCCACATATGCCTTTACTAACAACATGTGGCAAGCAGAGTGAGGAAAAATACCCTTATTCAGACTCAAGGGAGAGAAGAATAGTAGTTAAACTTTTCATTCTAAAGACAGTCCCTGAAAATGTCTCTTGCAAGTCTGCAAAGAATTAAAAATCTATGCCAAACCACTAAGTCAAACAAATGAACAAACCCATCCAACCTTATTTTTCCAGCATAAGAAAGTACTTAGTTATATTTTCAATAGAGGTACAAAAGTGAGGTGTAAAAAGCAGGACCAGTATCAAAGTAACAAACCCAGTATTGTTTAGCTTATCTATCAATGATTTGGCTGAAGGGGCAGATGCCTCCTAAGCAAGCTCAGTGAACACAAAGCTGGGAGGAGTGGCTGATAACCCAGAGTGCTGTGCAGCCTTTCAGAGGGACCTTGACAGCCTTGAGAGATGGGCAGAGAAATGGATGCCCTTTTGCTAGGATGATGGGAGAGAATTGCTCCTTTTCCCTTCTGCCCCAGGGAACTGCATTTTGGAATGTCTCTCCACAGGTGAAGCATGAGAGCAGACAGGTTCACTGTGAAATGAACCTGTCTCTCATGCTTGAATTCTACCATATGTCAACAGTAAAATGTTTGTTGAATAAATGTTCATGCAATTAGTTAATATTGCAATTGTGATTTTTACTATAAACTGCAGAAGTATAACTTCTATGTCCTTTAGTAATAGCAAATATATATATAGGAGTAATTAATATCCTGTGCATTTTAGCTTATTTTTGCTCACCCAGATCACAGAATCATCAAGGCTGAAAGAGACCTTCAAATTCAACTAGTCAAATTCAACTAATCATCAACCCAGCACCACCATGATAAGCCCTAAACTGTATCCGCAAGTGCCACATCCGTGTCTCTTGAATATTTCCAGGGATGGTGAACCCACTGCCTCCCTGGGCAACTTATTCCAATGCCCAACTTCTGTATCAGTGGTTTGTTTTGTTGGTTGTTTTTGGTTTTGGTTTTGGTTTTGGTTTTTTTAATGTGTGATCTGAACCTCCTCTTCACAGCCTAATGCCAGTTGCTCTCATCCTTTCACTTGAGACATGGCAGAAGAAATCAATCCCCTCTCCTTTCGGGTGGCTGTAGAGAGCAGTTAAAGTTATCCCTGAGCCTCCTTTTCTCCAGACTGAACAATCCCAGTCCCTTCAGCCTGTCCTATAAAACTTGGTACCTCAGCCTTTCTCCAGCCCTGTTGCCCTTCTCTGGATTGGCTCCAGCACCTCCACATGTTTCTTTCAGTGCGTGGCCCTAAACTAAACACAGGATTCAAGGTGCAGCCTCATCAGTGCTGAGTACAGGGGGACAATCCCTTTCCTAGTCCTGCTGGCCACAGTTGCTGATACAGGCCAGCACACCACTGGTCATGGCCACCTGGGCACATGGCTAGCTCCTGTCGAGCTGGCTCATATCCAGCACCCACTCGTGGGGCACCTCCACTTACCAGCTGTGTCAGGCAGTTCTATACTCTCCAGGAACCTTCTAGATTGCCTCTTCTCTGCTATGCTGTATTTCCAGCAGATGTCTAGCAAGTTGAAGTCTCCCAAAAGATATAGGTAGAACAAATATGGCTGTACAAGGCTAGAAACAATCTTAGCTATATAGTGGAAAAAAAGTAGGAACTGCCATGGATTCATGTCTCTATAAATAGGGAAGATTATTTGAAATCTGTTTGATAACTGTTTCCTCTAGTTCAAAATAAAAATTTAGATGCTGATGTAAATTTCATTACAGTCTGTTCAAGATTTAAGGGTTAAAAATCATGCTATACATGGCTTCAAATTACGAATCAACCTCACATCTGTTTCAGTTAATCGCATAAATATAGAGTATTGGGACTAGGGTTTATAGTGTTAAATGACTGCATTAGTATTTTATAATTTATAAGCACATTGTTCATACATAAAACAATTCACTGAGAAACTTTTATTGCTCTCTACAGAACCTTGCTCACTGAGATTATTGAACCTCACAGAAATGAGAAGAAATCCAAACCCCCAAAAGAGTCAATCATGGAAATCTAGCAGAATTATCAAACCATCATGAATATATCTTGTATTGTATATTACTCACACTTATTATTATTCCACACAATCAAGCCCTTCAAGGAACATATGTGGAAATTTCCAGTAGCAGCTATTACTGCATTTTTATTATTTCGGTCACTTCATTTTCCTCCCCCCACCCCCCCAAAAAAAACCCAAAACAAAACTAGTATAGTGATATCAAAGCAATGCTTTTCTAGAAGAAAACTCCAAGAAGCAATAAAAGTAAATTAAAAAAAAATCAAATCCAGAAAAAGTAGCATCATTATAAAAAAGTATAATGTGGGGTTAGTAGATTAGATTTTTATTTTAACATCTTTTTATACTTCTATTTACTAATTCATTATGATTCAGTTTCCAAAATTAAAAAATCAGGCATAACCTATTTCCTTGTAGAGTTAACTATTCTGAAGACTGAATTAATTTCTTTGTACTCAAGTGTGTTTAAGAATGAATAATAATACCCGAATAGACTCATTCATATAAGGTTCTGAATAATCCTTTGAAGTAAGTTTAAGGGTAAAAAGCCAGCTATCTCAATCCTTTGGTTTTTATGACAAAGATTAAAGAAAAGAAAAGAAAATTTTTGCAGAAAGCAGAAATATTTAACTTTTTCAGAGAAAAAAATCATTAATTAAATTCTTATTTTAAGTGTCTTTTAGGCTGAAGGGTGATGCTTTGCCTTGCTATACTATAGGATCAGTATTTGCTGTAGAGCCTTACCTTCATTTTCTGAGAAAAGGGATGACTTTTTAAAAATCTCACGGTTATGAGCCTGGATCAAGAGTTTAATTTAAAAAACCCTAGCACCTAGTACAGACAAATTTGTGTGTTATAGATTTTGCTAAAAGGTCAGAAAAGCAAAATTTCTATTTTCAAAAGAATGGCTGCATTCATTAGGATAGGGCTGTTACTAAATCTGGGCTTCCAGTAATCTTAAGAGCGCTGCAGTGTGGTCATATCCAGCCTGACCCGAGCCGGCAGAAGATATTGAAGATATGTCACTTCTCTAGACATTAAATTGATGGATCACTTCCAAAATTATGCTGGCCATTATTATTATGCTTCCTTCTCTATTTTTGATCTTTTTTTCTCCCCTTCCTCTACCTGCAGTTTGAGGCACAAATAGTGGAGGACATGCTACCGCTAAATGACAAGCTCTGCTTTCAGCACATGGATGCTCCAAAAACAAAAAGAATGAGGCATTTGAAGATAATTTAATCACATTAGGACCACTCCATTTGCTTTTTTTAATCATAAAGATATATTGATGTTATATATGAGGAAAGAGATCCTCTGAAGAAAAGTGTTTCATATTCCTTAGTCTAGCAGATACATGAAAAGATACCAAAGTGTCCATCACTAAGTGATGGAGAGCTGTTTTGTCCTGAAGTTTTTATGCCATGAAGTTTATAAAAAATGGGTGCCTTTGCCAGTGGCAAGTGAAAACTAAAGTGAATTTGAAAGTGGTTTTTTTTGAAAGCTGCTGGAAATTTTAAGAAATTATAATATAAATACTCTATCCTGGTGATCTTGACATTATAAACACATAGCAAAGTCTCATGGAGGTTGTACTAGAATTTCTATTAAAAACTATCAGAACCATTAAATATTTGAAAGAATTTTAAAAAATGTTTATGTCCTTTATCAAAACTTTACCATTAAACCTACTTTCAATCTTTCAGGTAATTTTTTATTCTAACTGGCGAATACTTTTTGTGTCATTAAATGTTGGTGCAGTCACTGGAGTTAACAAATCCATCAAGCCTGACATTTTCTCCTACAAACTATTCTAGGAATCTCATTTGATCTCAGTTGTGTTGTGTTTAAGAATGAATGCAAGTTACACATTAGATTTAGTAGCCTGAATGAATCTTCCAGTTATAGCCCTCTATTCCTTTAGCAAAGGCCAGCTATAAAAGAACATAAAAAAGGGAAAGGGCCAGTGTTTGTGCTAATATGCATTCATCTTACCATCTCTAAAAAGGGTTCCGTGTTTGGGAGAAATTGTAACTGCAATGATCATTGTAGGAAAAGTACTGCTACTGGATATGTGCTCAACTTCTGGTAAATGGAAGACAAGGTGCAAAGACTGTTATGTACCATTTCTCTGTATTTTCTTGTGATTGTATTGGAGGAAAGCTTTCAGGTCCAAATATATTTGCTTAAGTTAATTAACATAATCACAGCAACTTTGAGGAAATCGTACACGGTTGCAGGCACTGAGAATAAATCCATTTAGTGATTTCTCAAATTTAAAGTCATATACATTTGACAATGTATCCTTATCAAGGCCTAAAATCAATCATTACTACTCTATAGGATTTCAAATAACCCCAATTATATTACACTGAAATCTATCCAATAATTTCAGCATAACGCCTTGGTAAAAATAGAAACTCTTAGTAAAAATAATGAACATATCCTTAACATATCCTTTATTTTTCAACTTTTAACTTTAACTTTTATTTAATTAAAAAAAGGAAATCAGTTTTCGCATCAAATAGCAGGAGCATTTTAAGATCTGTGCATGTTGCATTTTCAGAGAGCTGACAGAATATAAATAATCCACTGCTTCTATGGCCTGTTTCTCATCTGTACTGCTCTTTGTATGTGAAGACTGGGTGAGACTATTCTTTAAATCATCTCATCCCTCAAGATGCAAGATACCCACACTTCTGGCTTTTAGATCATTTGGGAACAATATGCACAAACAAAAAAGACTAAAAAATTAAGCATGTGTAATTCTTAATTCCTAATGACATATGCTATCTACTGTAATAATTATAACTTCAGAAGTTACAATGTTTACCACAGGAACAAATTTCTGTTCTATCACCTGAACATATGGATTTTATGAGACATTGAGCTTTTAGAGGTCTATTTATTTCTTGTATTCACAAATCCCATGCTATTGGGAGACATTGCAGTTCAGCATATATGAAATTTCTGGCCAGTTGTTTGAGCTACAGGTCTGTGAAATAATAATTTTTAGTTATTTCCCATACAATTAAACATACTATAGTATTTCAGGGTATTGTAGTTGTCACCAGCTGGAATTCTCTTTGTTAGCAACATTTTATTTTGGTTCAGATCTTACTCTGTACATTTGAATTAAAATAATTATAATTTAGGAAACATCTTTATTTTTTTAGCTATTATTGCTAATCATCAATATTTTTCTTGGTAGATGACTGCGAACTTGAACAGAGTTGAACACTGAAAATAACAGACAGCTCTTGTAGTCAGCTAAATCAGAATTGTTGAGTGTAAGAAGATCTGCATAGAAGGAAAAGGTAAATTCTTCAGAGTCTGAAAGCATGTCTATGAGCCAATATGCCCAAATATTTGATATAGACAGGGATCAGACTTGGATGAAATTTACTTCAGCTTCTAAACACTTTCCTTCTCCATTAAGCTAGAAAGTGTACAGAAAAAAGCTTTGGCTCAGCTCCAGATCATATCTGTACACAAAAGATGGTCTGGACTCAGTCACAACCAAGGAAAGTAACTTCTCAGGATCCTCAGTTACTTCAGAGTTTTTCTGAGACAAAATTATCAAATCAATCTGAATTTGCACACTGGACACCATAATTCTGACCACTGACTTTTTGAGAGCTATGATCATATTACTCTTAAAAAACTCTGCAAAGAGCCAGCCAAAGCCATCATTAAGAATATGCTTGTGTAATTAAAGAATGCCATTAATCCAGTGAATAATGTTGCCATAGAGAAGATTTCTGTTGCTTCATAAAGTTTAAATTTACATTTGAAATATGTTTTAAAAATATTTTAGATAGCTTTCAAATGTAGATTAAAATATAATGAGAGAACCATATCCTAGGTACTTTTTCATGCAATAAACTACACATAGCATTTACATGCCTGTCAAGCTCCACTCATTTCAAATGATATTAAAAACCAGTCTGCTCTCAAAATTCAATACTCAAAGAAAGGTCAAGTATAAAGTTGCAATGAAATCTTTAAAAATTTTTTTTGGAAAAACAGATTGGTGTCCAAGTTGAAGTCAAGAATCTTTTCTGAGCCAACAATCTGTAAATTTAGCATTTCATATGTGCATCCATGAATTAGCCCACAAAAAATATTTTAGTAAAGTACTAAGTTAGTGACTTGAACACAGTGCAGCTCTCTCATAATGCTTGCATCTGTAGTCTAAATGCAGTCCATCTTCAAAAGTTACTCAGCATTGGATTGATGATTACAATGGTTGCTTTGCTTTTGTTGCTTTGAAGCCTGGTGGACAAGAACGTGAGTGAACAGTTTGCTGCTGCAGCAGAGAGAGGATGCTGAGTAGCACCAATGAGGGCATCACCAGCAAGGAGAGAGAAATCATTGTGCCACTGTGTTCGGTGCTTTTAAAGCCACACCTGGAATACTTTCTTCAGTTTTGATTCCCACTATATAAAAAAGAAGTGTTCAGGCTGGAGAGAGACCACAGAAGGGCCACAAAGATGACCAAATGACTAGAAACCTGTGAGGAAAGCCTGAGAGGACTGGGTTTATTCAGCCTTCAGAGAAGAAGGCTTGGAAAGACCTTATCACCATGTTCCTGTATTTAAAGGCTAGGATAACTCCTTTTTACAAGGAGTCACATGGAAAATATAAGAGGTGATGGGTACAAGTTACTCCTCGGAAGATTCCAATTGGACACAAGAATTTTCATGAGAACAATCTGGCCCAGAATAATCTCCTCAGGTATATGTGGGATTCCCCAGTATTGGATATTTAAGATTCAGCTGCACATGGTGCTGAGACATCTTGCCTAGACTGTGGTTTTGCCTAGACTATGATCTTGCCAGTAAACATTAATCCCCCTTGAGGTCCCTTCCAACCTAGTGTTCTATGATTCATTGAAAATATCTCAGTTAGGAGAGATGACTTGGGAATATGCAGAAGTAAGTAAATGGACATTTTTGATTTTTTTTATACGAGAAATGATTACTGGATAAGATCAAGTATTCACCAGTCCTCCCTTTCAAAACAAAAATTTAACTTATGCACAAAATGCTTAAAAAAATTACTAAAGAGAACACTTCTGTAATACTCCAAAACTGACCAAATAAGTGAACAAGCTAGCAACCCAGTGCTTGGCAATACTGAATCTTTACTGACATTTTTTAAACTATGATATTAGGAAAGCTGTCTGTGGTCTGTTGTAAGGAATAAGCATATGTGTCTCCTGCACTGTCAGTTGCAGTGGAAAGATGGCTGTACACGTATAAAAGAAATACTTTCCAATATACTTGTTAGTCAAGACACAGAGATGACTGATTCTTACTACTCTGTGGGGAACTGGCTAGAACAGAGTCTGCAGTCAATTTAGCTGCATCTGAAATGGCCCTAACGTACAACACAGACCTCAGAAAGGATTGGTCAGCTGTGCTAGGAATATGCATAATGTAGACTTTCATTTTGTTCATACAGAACTGGTTGTGTAGGCTGGTTACACAGCCAGCACATACCATTGGAAGAGTGGGCTTAGTAATGATTTGGCAGTAGAGACAACAGGGATAAGAAGCTGCATCAAATTCAATCATAGCCTTTTTTAACAATAATTGAGATTTTCAAAGATGCATTTAATGTTTAGACTCACATTTTGTACCAATTTTAACTGGAACTGGCCATCTAGGTGCTTGAGGTGGCTTTACAAATATTACCCATCAATTACTATTTTACTCTATCAGCAGCTGGTGCTAAAATGTCCCAATTGTTATACTAGGCACTACCCTGGAGTTGTTGGGTTAGAACTAAAATGACAGTACAACAGAGAATAGAGGAAAAAATACTTTTCCATCTACATGAAGAAAGCAATATTGAACATTTCTAGATTTTTTTTTTTATATTTTATAACTACTGGTAATCTTTTGCTGACCATACTATGATGAAAAAAACAGGAGGTAAAAATTCATTGACATATAAATATCCTAGCAGAAGGATCAATCTTGGATTCTAAATATTAAGAAATTCTTTTTTAGGTAAACTCTTTAAATATTATAAAATCTCAAAAAAAACCAATCAACAAACACCTTTAAAGTCACTCCTGTCTGGATGTTCCTTTTTCTCATGTTTGGAACTTTTCAATCAAATTTGAAAAAGGGTCTCTAAGACACTGATGCAAAGTTTCAAGGCCCTAGTTCTCAAGGAAGTTTTCAGCCCTGATATCTGCCAGAAAGATAACACAGGACTCAAGCAACCTAGATTTATGGAGAGACAGCTTGCTGGCACAGGCAGCTGAGGAGCCAAAAGTAAAGACGCTGCACTGGACCTGGTATTTAGGAACAAGGAAGAAGTTGTGAGGAACTTGAATGTGAGAGGCAGCCTTGGCTGCAGTGAACATAAAATGGTGGAGTTCAGAATCCTAAGAGAAGTCAGGCACAAAAGCAGGATCATAGCTCTCTACATTTCAGCCTTTACAGAGGATACAGCTCTGGCAGCAGAATGGTCCAGGAGAGTTGGGTGATATTAGAGGACCATGCCTATATGCCCCACTGCTGCAACACGAAAGAAAAGAACAGTCTCGAGGCAACACGAGGAAACTCAGACTATGCCAGATTTTTATCTGGAGTACTACAAAATAGGACTGACACTGAGTACAACAGGCTAATCCAGCTTGAATTGCACTTAATCTATGTTAGTAGACTAACAAAATATGTTTTTCTATTTCTTCTGTGTTACACATAAATGTTTCTAGAGATTAAGAACTGGCATATTTTAAAGTACAATACCAAAAGCTTTACTGGTTATGATTTCAATACTGGAAAAACACTGCATTTGCAATTGACAGAATCTCTATGAAATAGGTGGAGACAAAAATTTAGAAGTCACAGAATAAAATGAAGTCTTTTCTGAAGACAGTATATATTCTGAATATATACGGAATATATTCTTCCATAGGGACCTTTCTTTATTCCCTTCTAGGATGATTCAAAAACTTCTATGTATAGTTATGCAACTACAGGAGAAAAATCTTGTCTTTATATACATACAAAAATTAATGTTTACGTACACATATAGTGTATTTTATACAGGTACGTGATGCCAAATTGTCTCTGGTATAAATATAGAACAAGAAATAAAATGCAGGTAGTTGTGATAAAGGCCTCAAGGAGTATCAGAGAAATTTAAGTTTATATCAAGTTAGTTTACGGCAGAAGTCTGACTCTGTTATGAAGTTGATTTTTTTAGGTGTATTTTCTTGATAACTCATAGTATAGACAAAGTTGTTGACTAATAATGTTAGAAAGCAATGTGGTAGAATAGTAGAGAACTAAATATTTAACATAATCAGAAATCTCAGTGACAATTTATTCATTAGGGAAATATTTTCCCCTTCTTGAACATACATCAGCCTCATTGATATTAGCAGGAGTGATTTAAGCTTCTATAAAACTGAAGATGACATTTAATAACTGCATCAGCAATGGATATGTGTTCAGATAATTCAACTATTCATTTTTGGAAATCATTGTCTGGAAATTGTTTCAGCCTTGCTAAGTAGCCACATTTGCTATACATTGTGAATGAAGCTGTCCAAAACATAAGAAGTGCTCCCTTTTACATATCATCCTATTGTAGATGTATTATTTTTACATATGTGTTGTTTTGGTTTATCTAATTAATTGCACATTTTGATTAAAAATAAATGCAGGATCATAGCTCTGATATCTGCCAGATAGCTCCCTAATTTGAGAGAGGCACAGGAATTTTGAAGAATTGCTAAGGGAATTTTCAGAAAAATCTCTATATATTTACATTTGTAGAAGAACAAATAAAAGTATTAAATCTTTCCAGTTATTCAATTTAGCTGTATGGAATCCTGTCCAGACTCCATATTTGGCTGTCTCTCTATAAAATTATTTACTTCCAGATGACTAAACTAACCAATGTTGTTTTAGAGCTCTTTCCCTTCATGCTCGGATATGTTTACACTTTAGAAAATAATTTCATAAAAAATTTGGGGACTCCTCATGAACAACAAACCAATCAAATAATTTTGGAGAAAGGTATCAGTCTTTTGCTTGTTATGATCACCTTTTTCTACTTTCATGGCCCCCAAGTGTACTTGCAGCCTTGTCTTCTCACCTACCAAATGAGTATCAAATAGAAGTTCATATTATTCTTTACTTGTCAATTCATCTTTCATCACCTAGCAGAACCAGCACAGCATCATTTCTCACTGTACTGTAGCACTCAGACAAGGGGTAACCAATTATATTGAGTAATTCTCATGACTGACACTTCTATTTATCTTTCCTCTCTTTTACTCTGTTTCTTGCATCTATCAATATGAAAACAGAACACACATCTCTGCCCTACATGGAGTATTCCTACACCTCCTGCCAAATCTAACCTGCTGAGAGTCAGCAAAGTAAGGTAAGGGATGTCTTCACTGGATAATCTGGTCTGAGCTTCTAAATTGGACCTCAGGGACTTGGATGCCCAGACCTCAGGTTCAGGGGCAACCAGAAATCTAGATTCTTTGGGCTTCTTTAAGAATCTCAATCTCATCTGTCAGCAGTACAAACAGCAGGTTGTATTAAGGAGGTGTAACAAGAACATAGAGAAAGAAAGCAGGTAACAACCCACTGGCTCTAATACTGTCCTATAATGCTATATGCCCTATAGTACTAAAGATATTCCAACACCTGGGTTAGAATGTTTTTTGGATTAGTTTGTGGAGCACACTTGTACATATCTGTTGTTCTCCCTGTTACCCATCACTGTTCAACGTCTGCTTTCTGTGCCCATCTGTAAGAAAACACCACTGAATTTTCTAAAAATCTCCCAATGATTTCCAGTAAAATGTATTGTGACATATATTTGGATATGAATATTCATATCCAGATTTTGCAAAGCTCTAAGTATTCCAATTTATTTTCTTTTGTGGTAAAGCAGAACACAGAGAGTGTAGAGTTCAAGGAAAAAACCCGTCAGACTTGTTTTAAGAAACACAAACACAGAAGAATTCTTTGAGCTCATGAAAATTTTTCATAGAAAAAGAAAAAATGCAGTTTCTGTGAATGAACATGTTCACAAGAACTTATTTGTACATAGAAATTGAACCAGCTACCATAACCTGGACAAAGTTGTTAAGTTCTAATTAAAATACATTGTATTTTAATGGATTTTCATACTCTGTAAGGATTAAATAGTCAGAATGTATCACATCTTGATGCCAGCTGACTTGTAATGAATACTGTTATGAACCCTATGTCTGAGTGCTAATTCAGTGACTCAATAACAATATGAATACAGTATAATTAATAATTTCCTGCTACAACTAGAAAATCTATAACAAATGTATTATACTCTGCATTCTTATTCTGAGAAGTGATGCATAAAATGGAATACATTACAACTTAGTTTGCATCTTAATGGTCTAAAAACATGGAACATTTTTCCCCTCTAGTGTCTGGTAGTGGAAATGACAACGAGTTAAATGCATTTTTTTATTTTAAAAAGTATATATTTTTAACCTGTACCTTTTTTTTTTTTTTTTTTTTTTTTTTTTTTAATATGAACATGTTAAACTCTAACTTAGTGCATTGTTTTGGAATTATTTTCTAATAAAGAATTAATATGACCCAACTCATACTGAAATTTTTACTAAAGTTTTATTGTTGATCTCAATGGGATTTTAATTCCTTTTTAAAATAAGAAAGTGGGGAAAAGCTGTATCTTCAGAAATTTCAGATTAGTTAAAATCACATCAGAGTTAAAAGCAGATAAAGCAGATGTAGATTGGAACTTGTATTGATAATATGGATCTTTAGCTTTTGGAAAAGCTCTAACTTCAGATGTATCAATATAATCTCCACTACAAAGTAGTATTTTCTGGGAATAGCCAGCATCTGTTAACTTGCAGCCAGAGCCTGATCTGTCACAACCAAGCTTTCCTCTAAGCTTTAGATATTTAACACAGTGAAGCCATAAATTGATCTTGGCACTTTCTAGAGCAGCCAAATTCAAGAGATGGAAAAGAGCAATTCAAGGTGACTGCTGCCTGCACCCACCACAGGTGAGTCCTACAGAGTCAACAGAGAAAAGCAGGCACGTGGTCTAGGGACTGAGAGAAAATGTTTTGCATGTGGCCTTTGCCTGTGTGTAGGGGGGGTGCTTTGGGGAACAGACAGAACCATTAATTGCTACTTCCAGTGCCACTAGTGACCAGATTTTCTCATTGGCCTGAAAGTCTATTCTCTGAATGCACCCAACAAGTGGTGAACATTATTAAATCAGACTAAAGAATGGAATGTTTCTATTTTTCTGCACTGAACATACAGAAGTATATTACTAGATAGAGAACTATGTTCCTACAGAGTCTACAATCTATTATGCAATTATATTAAAATAAAAGCCTTTATGTGTACATGGGACTTATCTGGATTTTGCTAGGTTTTCTCAGCTCTCATTAGAGGAATTTACATTTGGAAGTCTGTCTGTTTTCTCCAGGCATTATTTTAGTGAAAGTTATCCCTTTGGACAAAATTTAACTCAGATAACTAAATTTCTATACCTTTTCCAAATTGGTTAGAAATGGTAGATTTTATACACTGTTTCCCTTGGAGTTTGGGTTTTTGGAGTTGGGTTTGGGGATTTTTGTTCCTTTGTTTATTTCTCTGTTAGTTTATTGGTTTTTTGTTTTTGTTTTTTTTTTGGGTTTTGGGTTTTTCCCCTAAAGATTTGGTAAGAGAAAGAGAGCAAGCTATCTCCTGCACACCCAGATTCCAGAGACAAAAAATAAGAATGACAGCTTCAATTATTTTATTTTCTAATCAAGTTTAAAAAAAAAAAAAAAAAAAAAAAAAAAAAGAAAAAAAGAGATAAAGAAGATAAAGAGAAGCAAGAAGTTGTATCTTTCTTTTCTTAGTCCCTCTGTACTTTTGTTCCAACTTGCATAGGCATACATTCATTGTTTTGACTTCTGGTGTCTTCATAATGATGTTCCAAACTGCTGTGTGTTTATTGAGCAAAATGAAAGTTCATACCTTTCAATGAAACCTCTCACTCTGCTGCTCCTTCTCTGTTATAATTAATAGGCCTCTCTCTTCCTCTCAGTGATTCAGATACACTGTGTTTTTTAAGAATGAGTAGTTATCCCAGTAACCAAACTGAAACCCAGAAATTGTTACTAGGGGAATGGAGCAAACAGCAAGCAGATGCTTGATTAATGAGAAAATGACAGCTCTCAGAAAATTCACAACCGTGTTCATTATTATCAACCTTCTGTATGGCACTCCTATGAAGATCTGAGACTTTGTGAAAAAACTTTATGGCAAATTGTCTCAGCTGACTAGCCTTCTTGAGTCATTTCCATTGATTTTATAGATGCCTCTGATACTGTACTCCTACTGAGTCAACTGAGTCAACTTCCTAACTGAGGTACTTTAATTGCTACTTTACAGCAAATTTGGTTAGTACTTCAATCTGTAGACATTTTGGTGTCTAGTTCTTTGACATAATACAGTATGTTTCCTGTTCAAGAAATTGCCAAGGCTTTTTTGGCCCAGAAAATATTCATGGAGGAGAAAGAAATCCTGCACATTACAGTTTTGACATTCCTATGAAGAAAAAAGAAAAGATGAAAAATTTTATAGGGATTTTTCCATTATTGTTTAAAGTATTTGGCACTCCAATATAAGAATGAAATCAAGTAGCTCATTTCAGTTAAAGAAGATGCTGGTCATCCCTATGAAAACATTCTTACAAAAGTACGTCAGGCTTAACAAAAATGATTAAATTTCATTCCAAAAGAAGGTTTCAACGCCCTGTAGTAATCTCAGAAAGATATGCTTTAGGTACATCAAGTAATGTCTCTTATGGAACTTCCAAACTGAAAGATACTGCAACTTAATATTTTTAGTGTGCTCAATTGAAAATAAATTCCATACAGGAAAAAAAAAAGTTCTAAACAGCTTGATGCAATAATATTTCATGATTTTTATTGTAGCATCTACCCACTGCCAGAATCGTTGCTAAAAAAAGTACTTTACTTTTAAAATCTAAAGAAGAATAAATTCTTACCAAGTGTGGGTGAGCTGTAAAAATTTGACGTTTGTTGAACCTTTGGCTACATAGTGCCAAAGGAAATATAAGTCAAATATTTTGCCTAAAATGGCTCTTTAACAAAATTCCTTAGAGTTTGCTGTAGATGAATTAACAAACAGTTGGTTGCAGAGGGAGCTCTCTGTAGATGGCATGCTAATGAATTCTGACAGGCTGAATGGTGCAAAGATAATGGGCTGAGCTGTCCACTGACTGTAAAGCAGAAGATGATTATGGTTAAGACTTCAGTAAAATACCCCCCCAAAAATGGATCAAAAGGAACAATTTGACTTAGGAGGGAACAGCAGGGGTCCAGTTTCTCTACAATCTACATCTACACATCAATGACTGATGTGTTAGTCAAATTCAAAGCTCTGAATTTTTACACCGGTATCATGACTTCCTGCATAATTCATGATTGTTCTAATATTGCCATTCACTCCTCTTTTCCAAATATGAAGAGTCAACCAACATTTACTTCATCATCTTAATACTGCCTTTGAAACACATTCAGATTCAATTAGAGAGTTATTATTTCATAATTTGATGGAAAGCTTTTTCAAAAGAGAATACCTGAAATTAGATTTCAGAAGATGAAAAAAGATTAAATAATATTAGAAGTATCTACCAAGGAATTGTTACACAGTTTTTCTTCCAGAACTGTCATTAAAATCATGCCTGATAAAATGAGGACTTTATGTAAGAAAGGTGGCAAGACATAAAAAGGTTGAAAGACTTTTTTTGACCCTATAATCAGTAAAAAAATATGTACTACTTCTTAGGTAGAAAAGAAAGCTTTGCTTCTAGAGATATTAATTTGTTTACCTCAAGTATGAACCAGAATAAAACTCTCAGAAATCGCAACAGAAGAAACAGCATTTACCCTTTCTATCCTCAGCAGAATGAAAAGCAATCAAAAAAATATTTCTTTCCCCTTTTTTAATGTAATTTTTTTAGATGTTGCCTGCAAAAAGCATACTGAACTCTTTTAATACAGTGACTTCTGTATTATCCAAGGTTGGGGCCTCTTATCATTACTCAAATATCAACAGACCAAGGTGCTTTTCCTGGACACGTTTACGAAGAATAAATAAGTTCCACAAGACTAAACCAGGCTAAAAGGAAACAATCTGAAAGTGAATTTGGCAACATATCAAACTTACCAAGCTTTCATAATTAGGCTCTGAGAATTCTGAAAGAGTAATGGATCATTAACATCAGTAGGATGTTGGAAACAACTTTCAGGGGGAAAAAACCAAAAACTAAACTTTAGCAAAATAAAGATGGCTTTCAATACACAAGTATGGAAACTTCATGGTTAAGCTATACCTCGCTGCTTTCAAGCTATAGAAAAAAACCCTGATTTTTTAACTAAAAAAAATTAAAAGGTTTTTTTTCACCAAATTATAATCTATCTGGAAGCAAAAAAACCACCCCATAATATAATTTAAAATTAAAGGTTTTGCCTTCAACGACTAAATATTTCAACATATGTAGACATTTTTGCCATAATCCTCAATAACAGGACCCAAAGTAGAGAGTTCTAACTTGTCAAAATCTTTTGAGAATTTTCTTCATGAAGTTTTGGGTGAAGGATAAAGGGCAATTGAATATTTCTCATATTGTGTTATTGGAAAAATGATTATTTATTTTTAGTCTTTGTATGTCTCACAGACATGTGACAAAGGTAGGCTCCTCACAAATTGATGGTGATAATTTTGAGTTCTCTTCATGAATTTCACATGTCATTAGAAGCAGGAAGAGAAACAGTTCTGAAGAGAATGAGAAAGTAGTTGCTGTATGCATAGATATAAACTCAGTTTTTACTCCATAACCTTAGACAGCACAGAATTAAGCAGGAAGATTCTGAAATCTGGTAATGAATTGACAGAGAAGATATTTTTCAGGATCATGTTAGTAGAGCTGATCCTGTGTTAGGTAGGATAAGAGGCAGATTGACTCCCTGACATTTTTACAGCAGACGTTTTCTCTCATCCTTATAGAATTTGACATATCCAGTATTTTGGGACCTATAAATGTTGCTTTCTAAGTTCCTCAAAGACTAAACTGTTGAAGAGATACAGAATGGAACAAATCAAAATTTCCAACTACCAACAGAAGTGTAAATGTATATATATTATAAGTACCCAAACAATTTAAGGTCTTGTTTATACTTTGAATTCAGTATTCAAAAGCCATTGTAATGTCACAGATCATTTTTCAGCCACTGCTATCTGCCAGGCAGAAATCAGACAGCAATCACTGTGGCTATATAATTTCTAAACTGTTGAAAATACCACTGTGAGACATTTTTCAATTCTGGATAACTACAAGGCAGATAAAGTCTAAAGAGACTTTCTGCTTCATGCAGTTGTTAATGATATTATTCACAAAGCATATACATCAGGCAAATTTGGCTTGACAGTCCATGAGGTAACAACCTCATCTCATTTCTAAAGAGAAATGATGTTCCCTTATGACAGTCACGCTCTTCAAAGTTTTGGGAGAAAAAAAAAACTGAAAAAAGTGCAATTTAGCTTAAAATATGTGATTAGGGGAAGGAATCACTGACACAAAACAGTCAACTTATTTTATTGCTGGAAATGGTCAAATCTGTCATTTTCAAACCATCCATTTGCCTTTGGAAACCAGAAAAAAAACCCTGGATGCTTCGTAACATTTGTAAGAGCTTTCATATGAACAATATTGAAAGACGGGGTAAAATGTGGAATGACCTGGGAATTTACTTGAAAACAACAAAAACATATATGCCCCAGAAAATTTAGCTGAAATTTCTTTCTGAACTTTGGACTGCAATTGATGTCCACAGCTTTGGCCTGTCAGTACTCAAAAATAGCATCACAAACTTTATTTTGATGAAAAGCAGCTGCCTTTATTAATATGACTTTTGTGACAATTCAAGCAGCTAAGGATAAGCCAAAGGGGAATGCAGTGTGTTGGAATAAATTTTGATTTTAGATAAATCCATGTATTTGAGTGACTGAAGCATGGGCATAAGAGGCACGTAGATTCAGTGACATAAGAAATCTTTCAGTTACTATTGCTAGAAAACATGTCTTAGGAACTTCATTTTGAATACTTTGTTTACCAGAAGAAGAGTCGAGTCATTTGAGCAGAAAGTGCCTTGAGAATTGGGATAAAAAATAAAGTAATTTTGCCTCTTTTTCTCAAGTATAACTGGCACTGAAGCTATTTTTCTCCCTAGATGTTTAATACATCAATCATGATCTGCTTTTGTGGAGGTGTTGCAATAAGATGAAGACAGAACTATCTGAAGTAACTGAAGTATTCCTGGGACTTGTTGCAAATTTAGCGTCAGCACACTGTTTGTTTACATTTTAATCTTAAGTTCAGTTTAGACAAGAAGAAAAAAAAAAAATCTTCATAACGGCTTTCATTTCCAGACCCTTCAGTAGTGACATGCATAGCTAAGCACCGCAAAAGCATTTCAACATATGGTAGCTTCAGGGATAAGCATTGTTTGACCAGGGCATTCAATATCCTTAAGATGTTTACGTGATTAAATGGAACTGCCCTGAAAAAGAGTGCTGTCTGAAAAAAAGCCAAACCCCAGCAATCCATCAGTGACCACCTTTTGTCCTCTTCACTTATACAAAAATGGTCATGTGAAAATAGAAGAAACTTCATGTGAGTTCTCTGTGAGGTGACTATATTTGAAAGACAGCAGGAACTGAATTTCTAAAAAAATCCTTACAGAAAAGTGTAAAGCCTTGCCTACCCATCCAGGTTTTTCTGAAGAGGACAGAATAAACTATTTCCCAGTCAGTACCTCCCAAAACACAAAATGTCTTTTATCAAGGAGAGAAAGAGAAAATCGCTAATACTGACAGATCTTCACAACTCTATCCTTGCCCATAACAAACAGTACAGGAGAGATATACACTGTACACTTCAGCTGGAAAGTTTTATCTCAGGAATGCTTCTGTGAGTTCAACGTTACTGTTGTTTTCTCTACTCCAAAGTTGGGGTAGAGAAGCTGGTGCTTGCTTTCCACCTCTCAGTTTTTCTGAACTACAGTCTTGGTGCGTCAACACCTTTGACTTAAGGAGAATTACCTGGGGGTGTTGGTTGACACAAAGCTCAACATGACCCAGCAATGAGCACTTGCAGCCCAAAAAGCCAACTGTGTCCTGTCCATCCAAAGCAGCGTGGCCAGCAGGGACAGGGAGGGGATTCTGCTCCTCTGCTCTGCTCTGGTGACACCCTACCTGGAATACTGCATCCAGCTCTGGGGTCCCCAACATAAGAACAACGTGGACCTGTTGGAGCAGGTCCAAAGGAGGGCCACAGAGCTGATAAGAGGACTAGAGCACCTTTCCTAGGCAGTCAGTCTGAAAGAGTTGGAGCTGTTCAGCCTGGAGAATCGAAGGGTCTGATGAGACCTTAGAGCAGCCTTCCAGTACCTAAAGCTGAGGGAACTAACAGGAGTAAAGGATATGGTTTTTTTATTAAAAGCAGGTTAAGGAGAAAAATACCAAACTCTAGTGGCACAGACACCCTTCTTTCACAAAACAAAATGTGGGCAATACCACAGCTATTAAAATCCTCTGTGAGAATCTCAGTTCAAGATAAAAAGTCCATACAGCTGAATTCAAGGGAGCAGATGGCTCCGGATTTTCATACAATAGATGAAATATGACACCAAATTGAAAAGAACAGTTTGAGATACTCCATCTGAAATTAGGTTTGAAGATAAATATATCAGTAGGTGTATTACCATATACAGAGAGGGCAGAAAGCATGCAGCCAGAGCTATGCAGATGTTAATTAGAAATGAAATTATTATTGTAAGGGAGCTGCTCTGAGCAACACAAAAGGTAGCATATAATAGGGATATATTTCTCTTAGTATATGATATACACAGTATATAAAAACCAAATAGTCTTTCAGTCTGCCACATGTCTTGCCCAACTGTAATACAAGTTATAGCTCCGACACACATCAGGAACGAATGATTAGCAGAGAATTCTAGATTACTGCTTTGATCAGACTTCAAATAATAAACAATTACACAAACCGAGTTCATAATGGCTTAATTGTAACCCTTTTAAGAGGAAACTCTTTTTTTGGTGCTTTTGCAATGTTTACTACACAGAAGGTCAATCCATGATGAGCAGCATAGATAAAAGCAGGAAATTGGTAATATTATTCCTATTGCTATGTAATTTATGTTGCCATAAACATAAGCCTCTTTTACTTTTTTCCTCTGGTGTAAAAAATACTTTTTCAAATTGGTAGATAACATTTGTGGAATTGAAAACAAGACTCTTTCCATATTTGTGCTTTCCCCTTAAACTGGTCATGAGAGATTGCTGCACTATAAGCAGAAGGACCACTGCAATGCTTTTTAGAAAATTTCTGTTTACAGTTTACAGCTGTGCTAACAAATCTTTGAGCCATGCTAGTGGCTTGATTTGTGGTTTACTCTGTGACCTCAACTCTGCTACTTATTTTCTTCAGGGACAAGATTTTTCAGGAGTCTTCTCTGATTAACTTAGCTTTTATGAGAGAGACATTTGTCTGCTAGTGCTAGATGAATGTTTCACTTTAAAAAGCTTGTTAATTCTCTGATGATAATACTTCTAAGTCAAAGTCACTCAGCCCTTAAAATCAACATCAATGTATAAACATCTGTGTCAGCAGAACAGTAACCTTCTAGAAAGTTCTGAAGTCTACAATTTAAGTGGCAAAGACCATAGCTATAGCAGCAAACAGTATTAGTTTTTCTTGTACTGATTTTAAAGCTATGCCAAGACTATATTTTATGACTACTTTATGGCTGTCAGTAGAATTTTCACACATGCATAGTCACCATTGACTGGTATTTCACCTTGTTTACAAGGACATAAACAATTTTATTAGAAGTTTAAAAATTCACAAGCTAAAGGAGACCTGTAAAGTTTGCTGTAAATCTATTCACAGATATCCTGGAGTCTTCTGAACATATCATCAGAAATGCTGGTCTTAAGAGAAAACAGAACTGCCTGCAAATAAGCAGCACTGTAGGTTTCCCAGCAAGTACAGAAGAGTGCTTTTTTTTGGATAAATACTTTAAAACAATGGTAACTTCTTTAATGGGAACAATCTAGCAAGGAAAGATATGCAACTCAAGCCCACCTACTGCTTATGGCAGAGTACAGTATTTTCTGTGAAGTTTCTTATTTCAACAGTATGGAAAACTATGGAAGTGTGGTGGAAAAGATGACACTCCACTTGGTAAAATGAAGATTTTAGGGCCAGCTCTGTGAAGAATACCACAAGCTTTAGGTACATATGGAAAAAGTGACAGAAAATATACTCTGGGACATATTAGATATTATTTGAATTGTAATTTGAGTGAAAATGTCTAAAAGCTCCATTTTCATTGAAGATAGGCAATATGAGGCAGAAGAGTCAATTAAATAGCATGGCTAAAAGAGTTGACATAAAGCTAAAAGAATTTGTATGACCTATGGAACTTGCATCACTAGTGAATGATCTTCATGATGTACCTAGATAAATGATGGCCATAGGAATTTCAAATGGTATTATATGAAAATGCTGTCACTTCAGATGTTTGAGAGGGAGGTCATAGTATCCAATACCTGTAATCCAGTAACAATTTAGCTACAGCTATACTGAAGTACTGAATTATGCTGTAGTTGAACCAAGGATCAGCTGAATCACAGTCTCATGAAATCCCCTAGGTTTGACATCTAACTGATGCCTGTCCAAACAGAATATTTTGGAACATTTATTTGGTTATTTTGGAATAACCAAAGAAAATATATAAAGCAAAGATCCCCTAGTGTTTATCTTCATTCTATCACTTCACCCAAAAACAGCTGTGCAACTTAAGTAAGAAATTGTGTCAGTACACCGTCATGAAAAACATCTAATTACATAGGTAATTTCATTTTTGAAGGTGTATTGGACATATTCATCACAATTTGCCATATTCAGAACAGGTGCTTTACCCCAAACACAAATTCAGAAATCTCTGCCTCATCTCTAAAATACTACAGAATAAATAGCATATAAAGCTTGAGATTCAGAGAAACTTAGTATCTCTTCACAGGATTTAGAGGTTCTCTCAAGCTTTTTAATGTTACTGAAGTCAACATACTGCATTATTATAGATACTCACTTTATAGAGATAACAGGTCTCACTCAGGTAAGACAGTCTGACACTGTGCTTTAAGATGTGAAAGAATCCAAAAGCCCAAGGTGAGATGACCTTAGTGGAAGCAACAGTCCAGAATAGATAGTTCTTAATACTTTCTCTCAAAAAGTTTTACAGTGCCACTGAAGTTGAAAAGCTTTCTTTTTGCTACACCTAAAAATGCTAAACTAGGCATGGTCAAAACATGCATCCATCACTCAAATAAATCTCATTATACAGCACCTGAAATTCTTTGAGAGGCTGTGGGCATTCCTGAGTATTGTATATTTGTCATGATTCATATGCTCCTTTAATATATATAGAAGTTTTAGCAAAATGTACTTTGGCTAATAGATTCACAAATGCACCTAGAAATTGAAGAACCACATAATCAGTGTGAACTTTTCATGAAAAAGTTTAATAACACAGCCCTAAGGCACCCTCCCAACTACAATTTGTATTGATCTTGAAGATCCCAACACAGCTCTTAAGATATAAGAGTCTATACACATAACTTAAGTAATGCTTAAGATTAGATGATCAAATGAGTGATGCAAACAAATTTAACTGTTCTGAAAGAAGAAAATGTATATTTACAAAAAAAAATACTCAGCTAAATTGTGCATGCTAGATACACAGTATGATGGGTTTTTTTATTCTTTTTGGGTATAAAAATCAAAAATTATTTGTGGATTAGTGCAACACTGACAAAAGAACCACGAGATTAATTGAGGGACACTACAGGCATCCATGCAATAGCTAAAGACAGGACATAAATTCAGGGAGACTATAAGGACACACTGAAGAAAGCAAGTGGCAGAAAGTAGAAAGATGGACCAGATAAAACTGGAGATGTAGTAAAATAAATTAAATGCATTAAGTATACATTCATTCTACGAAAAACCAAGCTGGAAGAAAAGCTGCAATTCTAGTCTGGTACAAGGCTTCTTATGGCACAGAGGTGCTGTGGAAGATGATACTTTCTGCAGTTATTTAGGATAAAGAAACTTTGGCTGTCATACTGGGACAAAAGACCGCTCCAGAAGGAAGCTGAGAAATGCTCATGAGAACATAAAGTATTGGAACAAGTAGATTCAGAAGCAGAACTATAATGCTACATGCAAGCCAATACCACCCAAACAGTGAAGACCAAAAATGGCTTAGAAACTGTGCCTTTACAATATTACAACAGTAGATGTAACAGGAGACAGACAGACAGTTGTAAAATAAGAAGGAAATTCATTCTCAGCTGACAAGAAACAACTTAGCATTGCACATGCCTCAAAAAATGTCAACAAACATATAAACAGTATGGGTCCAAATAAAACAGACTAGTATCAATTCCTGATAGTATGTAATTTTCCTGGAAGATGCTTCCTAAGCTATGCTGAGCATTACTTCAGTTGAAAAAAAAATATATATTATAGAGTCATACTTCTATTTCAGTTTGTAAAAACTGAATTAGGAGGTTATGCTAGTTCTTTTTCTTCTTCAAATACATGAATAACTCCGCCTATGACTTTCCTATACATAACTGTCTATCTGAAATCAGCATGTGATTTAATATCTTTCTTGTTCTGGACTAAATTTTTACACTGTTCAAGTCTAATTGAAAAAGTATAACAAACCTGACAGAACTTTAGAGGCTCTGAAAACTAAGGATCTTTAAGAATCTTTGGCATTGATGGCATCTTCAGTTCCAGAGCCAAATGCATAAAGTCCAGTTAGGCTTGGACAGAGTAGACTCTAAAGAATACACAGGACCTAAAATGAGAGTCACTACATTTAACTATTGCCAAATCCAGATTTTTCCAATACTAGAATTCTGAAAAGAATCATGTGGTTGGAGTATTTTGTTCCATACTTAGAAAGGCCTTACTCTTATTATTTCATTACATACTTCTTTTTAGTGTCAATGGTTTGCACAACACATATGCTATTGTTGCTTGAAGGGCTTTATAACGTTATCAGGGAAATCAGTTTAGACCCAAGCAATAGTTAACTGTATCAGTAGAAGTCACTAGTGACATAAAAAACATGCAGTGATTTTGTTTCTGGATTCCCAAAACGAGAAAATGGGAAATTCGGGTTCAAAATTATTCTACCATTTGCTTGACTTCACTGCAAATAATTTCAAAATTTCTATTAATTCCTTTCTCCATAGCCCCTCCTCTCTGAACAGTGCCAGTACACCATGAAATTTTGAAAGGCAATGCTGATTCACTAAAATGAGCCATCTGTCTGGACAATCAACAAAGCATTAGGTACTGGTTTAAACAGCTTAACTCCAAGCAGCCTGTATTGTCCAGTGGCCATAATCCAAACAAAAAGTTGAACAGCAAGAATCAACAAACATTTGTCAGTAAATCCCAAATGCTACATTTCAGACTGTTCAATTCTTTTTTCCTAACTTACTAAAAAAACCTCTATCTTTTGAAATTGTTTTGACTGAAGTTGCATTGTTGCTGTACTTTCTTCCAGATACTACTAGCAGTAGTCATTAACTGGAATATTATCTGTACATGTAGAGAAGACTTCATAGCTGAACATTTCTGGTGTGTCACAATGGTTTGTAAACTGAAGGCATTTGAAGTAGATGCAGAATATATGAAGTGATAAAGTGTAACTTTTAAAGTCATTGTGTCCTAAATGTAGGCACAGTTTAAAACAAAACAGGGTTTGATATAGAAAAGACATGTAGAAAATTGTCTAGGGACTGCAAAAAGCAATAGAAACCAATGGATTTATATTTTCTACACTGATAGTCTGAAAATCATGCCATAAAACAAGATCTATGAGAGGATCAAATGAAATGTAATGAATTAAAGCTTTGGCTGGGAACAAATATGGAAGAATATTCATGACAGATAGAAGGACAAAAAGGACAGTCCTAGAAGCAAAAATATCAGGGAGAAGAAGACAGAGGTCACACATATGCAAGTGCTCAGAAATTCAGTATTCTACATATGGAAAGAGATTGAAAGATAAAGGTCACATCTGAACTCTGAGTATGGAGATGGAGTCAATGAAGTCTACAGAGGACTGGGAAGATAGTTCTGGAAGACAGTAATGAAAAGGGCAACTGATGCCCTTTCATTAGAACTTCAATAGAAGATTTTTTAAGTCTGTTCCTCCGAAGGAGCAAAAATAACAGCATTGGAGAGACTGCTGCCCTTAAAAAGCTGGAAAACAACCTAAAGCTGCTTAACACTCCAGAGGAAAAAAGTGCAAGAAGAAAAGATAAAATTAACTATGCCTACTTGTATGTATTATATAGACCTTTAGGGCATGCTGGATAACATGCTGTTTTGTTTTACTTATAAGCAACAAAAAGTTTCATTATCCCTGTCAGATAATGATCAGGTACAAGAACTGAATCAAATGCATTCCCTTCACAGTGCAATCTAAGATGATCAGAAACCTGGTGGAAGCAAGATGTGAACAAAAGACCCTTCTGGAAAGCCTCTTTGTAACAAGGTTGATGATGGCATCTAGCTCCACACACAGCCATTTCACAGATGGTGCAGAAGTATCCTTGAGCAGATGTACTGTTCGGCATGGTGGCCAAGAAGAATTCCAAGTCAGAGCTAAAAACTAAGTTGAATAATTAAGCTCAGGACAAATAAGTTAAGGTACTTATCAACTATATCAATATTTATCAACCATACTTGTCAAATGACACTAACAGCAAAAAAAAATGTCCTGAAATATTCCAGACTCTGAAGGGTCCAACCTCTTTTCCAGAAGCAAGAGAAACTAAAGAAAGCAAGAAAGAAAAGCACCATTTTGAGGCTGCTAGCTGAATGACACCCTGTGGACTGAAATCACCTCAAATGAATGCAAGTTTGCAGTGAGGCCCTTTCTGCTCACCAGGAGCACTGCAATTCCTGCAGCTGTAATCACTGGGTGTGGGGTGGGGCTTTTAATCCTGAGAGCAGCCTCTGTTAAAACAGACTCCAGCCCCAAGCAGTCATAGAGACACACATGCAGAGATTAGCACCTTACTTCTAATAACCAACTCAATAATTACACCAGTAGAGGAAGGTTTCGTTTAGGATTACAGACTAATAAGTGCCCTACTATAGCCGACATAATAATCTAATTTTTCCAGTTACACTGCACTCCTAGTTTGTCAGCTCATATGACTTTTCTTACCTCAATATAGGCTCAGAGTTCCTGAACATAGAAGACATAAAATAATTTTACTTTACAGATGATCATTAGACAGTCACTTATTTCCAGTGCACTAAAAAGTCAACAGTTTGTGTTTCTATAAAAAAGTATTTGATCACATACTGCATTTACACTTATCAAATGAGTATGTAGAGATGTTCCAACAAAATAAATCCTTAAAATAACACTGGTAAATATGTCTTCAGAATAGGTATTAGCTTAAATGAAGCATACTGGAGCTGCCTCGTAATGTTACTACTGAAAATTTATTTACTTCATTGGAATACCTGTATAAGAGAGTAGAACAAAAAACAATACAAGCAAATTCATGATTTGGAGATTTATTTGCAAGGCAAGCAAGTTTCTTGTTTTTGAGTAAAGTATGCAAACATTCTGTCCAGTCGTCACAATGAACGATCAGCAATTCAAAAGACAGAAAGAGGTGAAATCTCACTGAAATTTGAATTTGATCAAGAAAGTTTTCTTGAGTAAATATGGGGACAGGAGATAATATGAATACCTAAAAAGATCTTTGAAATCAATTCACTGCTTTGGTGATAGTTATGTCTGCACTAGGAAGGTGTGCTTAGACAGCTTTACCCCAGGAAGCATTCTGGCAGCAAAGTCCTGCCACTGCAATGGCTTGAGAAAAGGAAAACAAAAGCACCCACCTGCAATGAAAAAAACTTGCAATGAAAAGATGCATCACTCTTGTGACAGATGGGATATCCCAGTACAAAACAAGCACCAATAACAAGCAGATTGCAAGTCCTACACCCACTAGGTTACTTAAACTTATCTTGTACACCTCATTTTTTTCCATTCATACTTCTGCATGCCCACATTTTTAAGATTCAGCCACATCTTTAGGTCACATTGCAGATAACAATAGCTGCAAGTGGTACAAGTGCAAGCTTTGCACAACTGTGTATAATCTCCCCTAGATTGTCACAAATTATGCATTAAAAATTCTTACCAGGAATATCTACAAAAAAGCACTTGGTTTAAAATGATAGTATTCCTAATGCCCCTAAGAATAGTGTAGCATCTCAGAATACTATTTGTACAGAGTGTATAAACACCAGTTTTGACAGAACATGTAAAGGAGACCATGAGGGAGAGACCCAAGTCAATAACAACTTTAAAATAAGAACCTTTCAGAAAAAAAAACGACATCTACACGCAGTGGAAAAATGTCGGGGAAATAAAAACAAAGGAAAACAAACCAAAAAATTCAGCAGCAAACAATTCAGGAAGACAAGTGCAAAGTTGTTCCTCAGTACAGGGGTGGTCATCTTCACACCATCCTCAGCATAATACCCAACGGGTATGGATCAACCAAAGAAAAAGTGCAAATGCCTGATGAATAGAAGCACAACAAATTCATACAAACATGCAGAAGTAATTGAACAAAAGTGGATATGTTAAGTAAATACAAAATATTTTTGGAGATTGCCTACAAAGGAGACAAGTATTATGCCACAGAAATTAAGAAAATCAAGGCAGTTTCCCACCAACCAACAATATGTTCATAGTTGACAATATTATCAGGCACTGCAGTAGTGGGATGCACTGGTTGAGCAAGAGAAAAAGAAATCAGAAGAGCTGCAAAAAACCACATTTTTAAGTGAAAATACAAAATTCCCAATTATTTGCCAAAAAAATGTTCAAAAACATTTGCTGCAAGAGCAAGAAAATCTGACTGCATTTTGAATTCTACATTAGATATTTAATACATGTTTAGACACAAATTGCTGTCTTCTCCATACTTACCAGTATACAGAGATGAAAAGTTCTTTTACTGAGCTTTATGAGGATTACTTTTTTAACTCTGTAGTCTCGAAAGTCTGTATCCACAACAGTCAGAATGAGCTTGGCCAATGAGGATTATGTGTACATGATACTCCCCAATACAGAAATTCCTGTAAAAGCTGCCTCAATAATCATGTATTACAAAAACACCAAAATTCTTCTAATCTATCCTAAAAACTAAAGCCAGCACCTGTGTCTACCTGGAGGAAAGGTAAAGATTACTGTCCTCCCTTCCCCCAGGAATGCTGAATATTGTTCTCCTGCATGTGAGAGACTGTAAGTTCTGGAGTGTGTACATCCACAAGCAATGCAAAAAGTATGAATTACAATGTGCCTGCAGATGTTGCAGTAGGAAAAAAAAAGGTTAAATGAAAAGGTCCTTTCTGCAAAAAGCACCAAATCATAGGAAACCTTTCTGGATATAGCTTCTGAAATGAACTTGTGCGACATGGTAAAAACCAGTAGGATTTACATATGCTTTAATATAAAAGTGGTTCTGTACATACCCAAGACAAGATACAGCCAATGCTACGAAAATCCTTAGCGACAGGTTGGAATGTGTTACCTCATCAGGAACAGAGAATAAGATGGGTTTATAAGCACTGCAGAGATTCTCAACAGTACAGTTCTTCAGACAAGGGGGAAAAAAACCTCACCACAAAATAACAAAACAGAACTAAAAAAGTAGTGGTCACAGACAGCAGAACTGAGAAATTTCTAAAGGAATTTCATAAATATTTATGCTGATGTAATTGACAACAGAACCACCCATCTGTACAGTGAGACTACAGCAGCAAAACCCTAATTTACTCTGATTAATGAGTAATTAATAGTAAAGAATAATGTGTTCCTAGAAGTAGAAGAGGACAAATATATCAAGAATATACTTGTGTGATTGGACCAGACAATTCTAGTACAAGTACAACTGGTCCTTGACCTAAGTAACAATTCCCATTTGTAACCCTACACAGGACACCATTGCAGTAGTAATCATTGGTGGTCTCTTGCATTTTCTTTATTCCCAAGTGTGCTCTTGAAGCATCAGTATTCAGACTTAATAGCTTGCATACTATACTATACATTGTAAGTGGCTTCCTACAATGCACCCACCTCATGATACATAAGTCAGGCACTTAAAACCCTTACCTGTATTCAACTTTACTACAACACTATCAGTGACCCACCAAAAATCCTATTCCAACTCCAGAGTTATGGAAGATTTCCCTGCTTACCACACTTTAGGTTTAAGGCTATGAGCAATACAGCAGCCTTCTTCCTCGCTGGCAAGTATTGCAGACATAAAAAGTCAAGCGAGACAGGCACTGACCTTGGTAAGAGATTTGCTATTGATTTCAGTAAAACCAGGATTTCACTTTTAGGGAGGTCATTTCCAGAGATCAGGCATACTCCTGGAGGTAGTGCTCTCTTGCAAAGGGGAAAGGTTATTTTGTAGAATGACTAACAAAACTTGGTATCAACCCTTATCTGACTAGCAAAGCAACAGCCAAGAGGTGATACTTTTATTCCCATTACAGGAATAGCAATGCTATGTAATATTGGTACAACAGCAAAAACACATAAACTGACAGAAAATACCTTTAGGCAATGAGAATCATGGAGTAGGTTGGGTGGGAAGGGACCTTAAAGATCATCTAGTTCCAACCTGCTGTTATGTGCAGGGACACTTTCCACGAGACCAGGTTGCTCAAAGTATCATTCAACCTGGCCTTGAACACCTCAAGGAATGCAGCACCCAAAACCTCACTGAGCCACCTTCCAATGTATCAACACTCCTCTTCAGTTGGAGCAAGGTGATTCCAAAAGGATTTCTACGAACACCTACAACATCTGAAAGTTGTATTTGATGATTGAAAAGGTCCCATTGAATCCTGTGTTCTAAGTGAGAGCTAATTCCGTGACAGAGATTCAGGGAAGGTTCAGAGATGTAATATGGAATAATGGGAACGTGGGGAAGAACCTAGGTTTCAAAAAGTAGATTAAAATGATGTGAACTTGCATGTTAGTTGCAGCACATTGCAATACTCAAATTACAGAAGGCAGACCTCAGCATTACACTGTCGGAGATAATCTGGAGACATCTTTAAGTAATCACTGTAATTAAGATAGGGCATATTAATATATGCCATTATACTACATTAAAAACCATTAATTCTTCATTCAAAATGAAACAAAAATGCAACTGAAGCAAATGATTTATTTGCACTAATGCAAACTTTGATTCTTCATAATACACAACTCCCATATTTTCAAAGTATTCCTAACAAAAATGTCACACCCTAGCTGTACTGGACTCTTGCACCTGCAAAAATGAAAATACTTTTGTCTCCTAAATACAGACAGGGAGATGAATGTTTCCTTAAAATCAAGTTAGCCTAAGGAGTAGAAAACTGTTCAATCATTCTGGAAAATAGAAACATAAAATGAAACCTATAGTCACTACTGGGGAAAAAGAATATTCATAATTTTTTTTTTTCCCAGAATGCAAAGATCTGGTGTAACTTCTGCATGGTGTGACTGGATATCAATTTTCAAAGCTGATCCCTGTACTCATGCCCATTCACCACTTCAGTTAATCTGCACAGAGTTGGCCACTTTGTCTGGCTAAGTAACAAAGTTCTGGCATTCTATACTTGGTGCAGCTGAAACAGCTGACTAAAACAGAAGTCACATTGACCTCAATATGAAGCATGGAGCTGACCTCTGTCAGCACAGGGACAAACCACCTCTGCTTGGTAGCCTCTCCTTGAAGACTAATCAGTTTTGCTAACCTTGCATCTGCAGTCCAAAACAAACCCCAAACCAAGAAACAACCCCATGGTGACATGATATAAACAGACCTTTTATTTCAGCACACGTATAGAATATCATGTACACATCATGCTGAATGGGGTTTCTGTAGGCCTAAATGAAAAAGCTACATGCCCAGTCCAACTCACACAACAAAGGTAGCTGAACAGCCAGTTTAAAGGTGTTAACTGAAAAATATAATTAATTTGAAATGCTTCCAGCTGCTCAATCTGTGTTTGACTAGAGAATTTCAGTGCTTGATCACACATATAAGGGTTTAAAGTCATCAGCTTCTATTTTCTCTCATTTTAGAGAACAGGGTTTCTTAGGATAGAGTAGAGAATCCCAATGAAGCATTGAAGGACTTTTTTGGAACTCTAGCAATGGAAAATGTGAGTCCTCCACCATCAAGAAAACCAAATCCACCACACTTCCCAAAACCCAAACAACCAAATTTAAGTCCCCAACTCAAGCACAGGATTCTCTGATATAATCAAGACCTGAATTTTTATTAATACCTGTTGTTCAAAAAGCATATCCAATTATATAACCCGGTAATGTATAAAATGAAAAGAACAAGTTGAAAATTTTTACTTCTGATGTTAGGTGTTTCTCCAAGGAAGGGAAGAAGTTTGCCTCCTCATTAAAAAAAAAAAAGTATAGAACATGAGATTGTTTACACATATTGGTCAGTTATTACCACAAAGCTACATAAAGCCATAGAAGTCACTGTCTAAATGCTGTAAATACCTTTGCAGATTACTTTCAGTTGCTGTTCTACTTGGAAAAAAAAAAGGAAATATTAAGGAGCTTGCAGCATTTAAGGGTACTGGTGAAGTTCATTTGCATATTTTATCCATCCTTAAAAAGTAAGAAAGAAGTTAATCAGACCTTTTTTCTGTCATTTAAGGCAGAAACCTTGATTATCCCACCTGTCCACCTGTGACTTCAGGAGGGCTAGATTTGGAAAGAACTTTGGATTAGTTTAGTAGCAGCATTTGTATTACAGTCCCAAGCATTACTTAACTGTGCACATTAAATACATGTTTATTTGTTCTTTCATTACATAAACATTCTTCGCTTTGTTAACAACTTGTGTTCTATTATCCAGAGGAATTCTTAGGAACACCTGTCTTCCTGAAACAGAGATCTGTAATTGTTTCTCAGGAGCTGAAACATGGTATTTAGGGCAGCTCAGAGATGTGACTAGAAGAAAAACTGCCAACAGCGAGGGGGCAAGTTCTTATTGACGTTGCAAAACTAAACTGTGATGCATAGAATTGAATTGACACTGCAAAGTTTCTACTGCCCTAGGAAAGCAAGCCTCACCAGAGAAACAGAAGGGACATTGCCACACCAGCACTGGATGCCTACTCCTGGTAGCATTTTCTGTCACTAACCTAGAAATGCTGATGATGTCTGACTGCTGGAAAGACATGAAGGATCTATGTTATGAAAGAAAAGTGGATAGTGTGAAAAGAAATAGGAAAGAGATAAGAGCTGAAGCAAATCAGATATTGTTAATGAAAAAGCTAAAGATGAAAAAAAAAACTTTATGAGAAAAGTGAAAAGTCCTCAAAAAATAACTTAAAAGAGACAGCTAATAGCAGAGCATATGAGTGTCACTGCCCACTGGCAGCAGCTAACTAGAAAAAGCAGTGCCTCTAAAAACTTCAAAACACAGAATCTTGCAAAAAGAATAAATAGCTGAGCTTGACAGACGCATTAGTAAGAATAAATTATTAATTATTTGAAATACTCACCTGTACCTCTGGGTCACTACCAGCACAGCATCATTTAAACAAGTCTTTGAAGCAAACCTTTGATTCAGTAAATTATTCAATCAAAACCAGTCTGAGGAACAACTTTATTGAAACTGTACTTTTATGCTCAGTTCTGTTGAACAATTGGCAATGTTCAGCATCTCCTCTAGACATTTTCCCTCTCCCAAACAGCTTACCATTTTTAATACTGGAAGTTAATAATTTCTGAAATAATGTTCATTGCCATCAACATCTCAGTTTTTATCAGAACCCTGAATTTGTGCTATAACTTGATCTTCTATATTTTCTTCCTTGAGTCAAGTATCTGTCGGGCTACCCATAGTCTCTCAGGGCACAAAATGAAGTCCAAGGTTCACCTGTGACAAAAAGAATGATTTCATTAGTCTCAATTCATAACAGGAGTTTCACGTATTAGATAAAAAAAATCTTTACTAGAGCATTTAACATTATAATTTTAAAGCTAAAAACAAAACATCATCGAGAACAGCATTTTTCTGAAAAGGCTGATGATATCTCCATCCTTTTTTTAATTTTTTTTGTTCTAGAAAATGCATTAAGAGAGGAGCACTCTTCAACTAGGTTCTTACACTACTTAAATCAAAACCCAGGGCCAGTTTGAAAAGCTTCCAAAACTAAATTCTTACTTATAGATCCCCAACCCTAATTCTGCAATAGCTGTACTTTTCAGCAAAGAATGAAAAAAAAAATCTTAAGTTGCTGTGTTACCTAGTTCTTTCAAGAGTGACTTCATTGACCTTAAGAGATTTTAGAGATATTACCCTTACTCAAGATTACCCTTGAATTAATTTTATTCATTTGAGCACTCACAGAGCTGTCTTCACAGAACTCTAGGGATCTAAAGCAGGTGAGGCAGATTGAGCATACAAACATTGGGGTTTTTTCCCTTTGTCATTGCCATCTCATTCAGAAGTTACCACACATAGGTAAGTTTAAGCATGTGTGCAGTCCTAGTGACATTAACTCCACCTTGTTGCCCAGGGCCCTGGGGCCTCAGCAATGTCAAACTTCCTCTATGCCTTCTTCACTAGTAACAAAGTTTTAGCAACAAAACATTTGGGCCAAGGATGTGGAAAATTAGAAAAAAAGTACAAAACCCCAAATACACCTAGCACAGAACAGAGATCAGTGAGAAGCAGGTGAATGCAGCTTCCTGCCCTGCTTTGGTAGGTGCTAGTTACCAGCTTGGCACCAGCCCCTGGATTATCCCAACCCATGGCAAGTGTTAGCAGACAGGACAGGCACACAGGAGTGAGGGTGAGACTGCTGGGCCTCCCTTCTTGCCTGCTGGAGGCTTTCTTCCCACACTGGACTCAGATGGAGGGGGCAGTCAGGGAACCTCTGGACCCCAGCGCACAAAGCACCCAGAAAAAAAAAAAAAAAAGCAACCCGCCCAGCCAAGAGAACAGTTTCAAAAGGAAGAGAAAGAAGAGCAAGAGGTGTAATACCATTCAAGAAAACTTTCTTCATTGACCTTAAGAATGGTCCAGTCCTGCAATCACTGAGTACCTAAATCCACCTATCACCAAAAGAACAGGTGTGTGTTGACATCTTAATGTCACTACCAGAAAGCTAATCTTCATAGGCAAAGACTTAGAACTGCTCCCTCACCTTGTTCTTGATGCATTTTTTTCTTGGTGTGGGTAACAACAAAGGCATAAGGATACAAGCAATCACCAAATTTGTGTGTAGTATTACATAAATCACTTAAATGATGTCCTCAGTTTTCTGAGATGCTCTGATTCAATGTTGACAGTTTCAAGTAAAAAATCCACTTGTTAAAAGTACCAACAGTTTTTTAATACACCTTCCCTAAGGCTAGTTATTGCATCTTGCCAGGGTGGATCTCTTGAATGATCTTATTTCTGATCTAAGAATATTTATAATGACAAATGAGACAAGGATTTTCACAAAATTTCTTTTTACAATTATCTACTCTCATTCTTTAAAAAATTAGTTATGAAAGAAGGCATATCAGTTTCAAGTTCAAGCTGCATGAATATGCTACCAAGATATGGTCATTAAAATCCTTATGCCTTGAATGTTTCCCTTGAACTTTGTTTTAAAGTTAAAAGATTACAGATATCATAAACCAAATTCAGTCTTTGTGTAGGTCAGCTTTAAGTGGCAGCTGTTCCCATCAGGACTGAATTGGTGTCAGGCACCTCTTGGATTACAAGCCACCATAAAAGAAATAACAGACCAGAACTATGAAACTTATTACAAGTCAAGTACATTAAATAAAAGAGGATCCTACCAGTTGCATCATCAGCTCCTGTGTCTAGAAGAGCATCTATTGAAGCCATGCTTGTGCCTATGAAGGAGTCTGTAGTATCAGACACTCCTCGCTTGCTGAGAAAAACTTCTTTGAGTTACTGACTTCTCTGCTTTGATCAGTGTCTTTTACTAACCTTCTGACTGTCAGGAAGGTTACACCACTTGTTGAGAAGGTTTTTCTAGGCCTTCCTACTATTCCCCAAAGCACTTTTTAAATCGTAAGTCCACAGGTTCAATTTGTAGTATCTTCCAATAGATATGTACATAATAGATAGTAGGACAGAGATGCAAGATGTTTTCCCCCACCAAATCCACCTTTTTGTGAAAGGGTTAAATACTCCTTATTTCTGTTAGTCCTCTCTTGCAAAGAGGGAAGAAAATCTTCAGTGAGATACATTTTCTTCAGGAGGCATCTTCTGTTCCTCCCTGACCTTTTTCCAGTGGAATTTTCATCCTGTGTCCTTTTTCCTCAATAAATGTGCCAGCAAGACTTAATTAATATAAGTTGTTGCAAAAGTAGAAGTTTCTTTCTTATTACATTTCAGTAAAAAGTCATAACTGCCTTTGGCATTACCAAGTTACAAATTAGTTGTATGTATAAATCAGATTATTTTCAATGTAGTCTCTTCCTGAATAATCTGAATTAGGATAAACAAGACTTGGGAGACTTTAGTCTTCAAACTTACAACTATTAGGCCAGGGTCTTCTAAATACTTATTCCCTGTTACAAATTTATTTGCCTGAGTAACCCCTTCCTAACTGAAGGCCAAATTCAATAGTGGTGCTCCCATAAATAAAGTTATGCCCAGGCACAGGTTTTTGCAGGATCAGTAAAGAACACTTAGAACACCTTTTAAAGCTTGTGTTATTTCCAAAGATTCCTTTAATCCATTTACTAACCCCTGCCCCCCATATTTTAAAGCAAAAAACCTCCAAACTTAAGAACTTTAAAAGCTTGCTCCTATTTTTCTCGTAAATCAAGAGACACTATTTACCACAAGTATCTACTTGTTTTAATTAATCCTTAATTTCAGAGGGTCAAGCAGTATCTAGTTCATGTTCCAGGCTCAAAAAAAAAATTATGTTCAGAAGAATGCTCTATTCTCCTAGCTGTTGCCAGATTATTGCAGCTCTTAAGAGTCACTATGATGGAAAAATCAAGAACAAGAAATGCAGTAAGAGTGAGCAAGTGAGCATGTGTTAAGATTCAGGAGGGATTACACGATATCTACAGCAGAGAGTATGCACAAACATAGAGCCCAAGGATTCAGTTATGTCTCCAGAATACAGACACCACGTTTATTTCAGTCTTTACCAGACTTGTCCATACTGCAAACTACCCACAGAAGAGCTAAAGCATAGATTAATTAATTAAGGAGGAGGACAATATCACACATTCCCTTAGAGTAACCCAAGTAATATGCCTGTCTCAACCCTTTCTCCCTCCATGTAAAAATCTTCCAGGAAACAAGGGCAGTCCAAGTGCTCACTTGGACCTCTGGAATTGGAGTCTCCTCTCAATCACATTGCACGTGTTACCCTGCCAGCGCCAGCGAATGAAATTTCTGCCAATGAAAGCAGGATGATAGATAATATAGCTTTTAGAATTTACATCAGTGGCAACTGTAGGGAGGAAAATGTTAAAATCCGCTACTCTTCGTTTTGATCTTGTATGGCATTCCAGTATGGCTGAATGAAACTGAAGCAGACAATCCACTTGAATTACCTGACTTAACCTTACAAAGATAAGCATGCCACTGTTTGCCAGAGTCCAATGCTAGATACCTTTCTTAGGCTAGCTCAGAGCAAAGCCCAGGCTCAAGTTCCCCCTTCATTTAAAATTTTAAATTAATTTTAAACCACTGACTAATGAACTTAGTGCAGCAGTAATGAAAACCCCGACAGCCCAGTTGTGAAAAAAATAAAAGCAGCTTCTCAGTTGTCATGGAGTGAAATTCTGCTTTCATTACCAGTACACCTCTCTTCCCATGCTCCTGTATTTTTTTTCAATGAAAGATGCATAGGGTTTGGAGTGTACAGATTTGGTACACGTGCACAGCAGCTGGTCTGACATGATAAAGCAGAATGAATCTGAAGAAGTTCCTGCCTGTCTGACCAATAATCCATGAACTAAGAGGGATTTACTCAATAGACCAGCACAGATTCTAGCCTGTCAAAATTACAGATTTTTTTAAAGTGTCTAAAGCTGTTTTCTGTTAGATGTTTTCCATTCCCCAAAGACCTAGACAGCAAGTAGGAGGCGAACAAAGGTGGGGGGAGGGAATTGTCGGAATCCTGCAATGTTTATAACTTCGTATTCGCTTGATTTGAAGCTCCAACCATAGAATTTGTTACTGGAGACATTTCTGTAACTCAAAGAAAATCAATCAGAAGAATAGCATCCAGCATGCACAGGCACACACTGTATGCTAAGGCAGCATCCCCAGTATCGTGTCTAAATTTCATTCTTAAATACGACTTACTTGTCATTCTCGTTTGCTAGGTGGGAACCGCCGAGAGCTAAAAATAACACCAGGATTCAGTGGCGGGAGCTAAAAATACCCTTTCCCGCTCGATTACCGACTCGGCAGGAAAGACGGAGCTCTTGGCATCTGTCACAGCCTATAACCGCCAGCTGGGGATGGAGGCAAAGAGCCCAAGCCCGGAGTTAGGCGCTCGGGGAAAGTTTCACCGGCAGACGAAGCGGCCACAGCGCTGCATCCCGGGGCCGCGGGACCCCCACCCACCCCTGCCCGGGCGGCGCCCCCGGGCCTCCCCGCCGCCCCTTACCCGCGTTTCGCAGCTTCTTGTTGCGGTACACGGAGAGGATGACCAAGAGGTTGCCCAGCAGGTCCACCGCGATGGTGAAGATGAGGATGGCAGCCAAAGTGGAGGTCACCCAGGGCTGGCGGCGCGGGGCGCCCTCGGCCGGCGGGTCCCGCGGGAGGACGGAGCTGTTCAGCTCGCTCTCGTTCACTCTCATCCTGCCGCCGCCGCCTCCCAGGGCACAACCGGGTACCGGCGGAGCGGGCGCGCTCGCCAGCGCTGCCTCCGGCGGGGGCAGGTCAGGTCGGGGCGGGAGCGGCGGCCACCCTGCGCCGCGGGGCTGCCCGCCCTAGGGCGGAGCGGGGCCGGCGGGAGCGGGCGCACCTCCCATGGCGGCCGGTGCCGCCACTCCAGGCAGGAAGTTTCCCCGAAGTGTGCATGTGCCGCGGCGGGACACTTTTATAGCCCGCCCGCGCCGCCGCCCCGCCCGCCGCCACCGCTGCCGCCAGGTGACACCGAGCCGCCCCCGCGCCGGCACGTGCGCCGCCCGGGCTCCAGCTGCTGCCGCGCGGTGCCACAGCGCCCCCCCGCGGCGCCCGCGCCGCCCCATTCACGCCGCGCTCCGCTTCCCCATTCATGCTCCCGGCCGCTCCATTCAGTGCCGGCCGCTCCATTCACCGGCGGAGGCGCGGCAGGGATCGACGGGGGTTGCTGTCTGCGGTTGGGTGGTTTGCAGCGCTCGGCGCTATTTTTAGCCCTCCTGGTTAACGCCGGCTCTTAATTAGGCGCCCGCCGAACTCCCTTCCCCTCCTCCCCCTCCTTTATTTAACATCGCACCCGCACGGTAACGTGAGCTCGGCGAGAAACCTCCCATCGGGGAGCGGGTCGGGGCTGCTATAAAAAGCTCCTCGCGAAGGAGGCTGGCTGGCTGGGCAGGGGGGGCGTCTGAGGACCCGCGTCCCGGGAGCACCACGTGCCGCCGCAGCGAGGGGGCGGCGGGGGGGACACGCACCGCATCAGCAGCCCTCCCCTTCCTCCCCCGCAGCCCTTCTTCCTCCCCTGGGCAGCGGGACCCGTCTGCACAGGGAAGACAGAGGGAAAGGTAGCGGGGATGCCCTGTGCCACCCCTGCGAGCCCGATGAGGTCTGGCTCCCCTGTTCCCCAAAAGCAGCATTTCCTTCAAAGAAAGGAGGGAACAGGGAGCCATTGCCCAGCCGTGAGGAGAACCCAGTTGACTGAATAGGGTATCCCTTCACCCTCTGGTGCGGTGGGCGCTCTGGTAAATAAATAAATAAATAAATAAATCTATAAAAAAAGGCACTTTCTTTTGACTGATTGTTCTCGCTCGCACGGTGCATAGCTGTTGATAATCTCTGAGCAAACTGGGCGTGGGAATCACTCTCCCATTCAGGATAACGGGCTGCGAGTGCGGATGGCAGCGCGCGGTGTTCTCCGCCGAGCGCAGGGCTGGGCGAGGTGCTGGCGGCCAGGGACGGCACCCACCGCCATCCCGCCCGGGGCTCACGGGGGGGCTGCGACTGGGGGGCAAGCGGGGAGTCCGCAGCGGGAGCGCGGGGCTCCTCCTGGCGCGGCGCAGCCTCCGCCGGCCCTGCGGAGCGCAGGCCGTGTCTGGCGCGGCTCCGCGCGGGGCGGGCGAGGCTCATGCGGCGCAGCCTGCGCCCAGCCCGGGCTGACGGTGCCGGGTCCGGTGGCAGCCCGAGGTGAGGGATAACCAAAGCACCGATGTGACCGACCAGCAGTTACGTAACGCGGCGGGTGTGACAGGACACGGCGGGAGCGGGCGGCCCGCAGCCGCGGAGGGGCGCGGACAGGCAGGGCGGCGGCGGCGGCAGCGGCACCCCCGCCCTGGCAGGCGCCGCAGTCCCAGCCTGCACGGCTGAGTGCCAGGGAAACCCCGAGCTTCCCAGTCACCCACGGTTTTCTTACACCAGCGCGGGCAGCGGAGCGGGGAGCGCCGCCGCTCAGCCTCCCGCTGCTGAATGAGACCGCTCTGTCTTGTGGGCGAACTGCTGATTTATTTGGTCACTTAGTGACTTATTAAATGCTCAGCATTCCGGCAGCGTGTTTTCCCGCCGCCTCGATAAACAGCAGACCCGGGGAGATGTGTCGGCACTACAGAGCATTCCTTCTTCCAACTGCTTCCCGAGGAGAGCAAAGCCCATCCATCACTGGAGATGGAGAGCAGCAGCCCGCACTACAAGAGGAGGTTGCAGGAGGAACCCCTCAGCGCGGCGCCGCAGCTCCTGGGCAGAGGGTGGTGGCGAGCACGCCCTGACATCCACATCCACCCACAACCAGCCCCCGCTGTCCATCCCCCCCGGCAGGTTAGTGCATGTGTCCGTGTAGGTGCATAACAAGTAGGTTATCAAGCTGTGGGAGAAGATTAAAAATAGGAGGAGCCAGTATCAGGGGGATATCAGATCAAGGGCAGCCACACGTGGAGACAGGCAGAGCCGCCTGGTCCTCAGTAGATCTCCACGGGCGTTTCACTGGAGAGGGAGGGGCTGGCTGCCCAGAGAGAGCTGTGAAGTTTCACAAGGTCAGGTATTTTTAACCGGGAGGTAGAGCAATGATGAGGACCAGCCCACAATTTTGCTTCAAAGAAAGGGATTCTGGTCCGTGCAGGAACTGCTGTTATTTGGCTCATTCCTGGGATGTTCAGTGACATTTTTGCAATTTAGACCCACAGGGGAATGGAGATACCACTCCACCCATCCCATTTTAGTCTTGTGACAAGAGCGTAGTCTGGACCAAAGGCTGCTTATGTGGTGAGAGTGATGGTTAGAGGAGGGAATGCCTCTTGGAAAGGGGACTGAAGATGTCCTACCAGAAAACCCCATGTGAGAGCTAAGGGTGACCCAAGCACCAGCAAGGGCCGTGATACATTGAGTAGCCTTGTGCTGCTGCTCTGTGAGTTGGATTTGTTTCCTGCAGAGTGGGAGATAGGCATCAGGATGTGGGTCGGGCTCCAGCAAGAACCACCTTCCCGTTCCCCACCAGGGAGTGGGACAGCCTTCTCTTTCCTCCTTCTCACCTTGACAGAGATGCCTCGTAGTAGAAAATGCTGCTCTTTAAGATTTTGCATGTGTTTACTCACATTCTGGAGAGTTAGAGATTCTAAGATGCCACCCAAAACAAGCAAGCTGGGAAAACTGCAGAGGAGCAGACACAACAACATCAGGCTCCTTCGCACTGATCAACATTCAGAGTCAGTCAGACTCTTAGAGGCAGCTTGCTATTGTTTGTTACATCCTCTGAGGCTGGTATCTCTGTCCTTACATTATCTGCACTTTTTCTACATATGCATTTTTAAAGTACAACTGAAGTTAAATGATGCTTTACATGAAAGCAGTATGAGATAAGATCAAGGCACAAGAACAAGCAAATCACTTGGGCCAGCCACCCCATATTATAATAATTTAAATCAGAGTTGACTTCACTGTAATGAGAAATGTTCACAGAGATCTTATTACATGAAGAAACACAGAACTTGTCTGATCTATCGTAAGAGTCCTAATTTGGTTTTGCTGGAGTTATGCTTGGAATGTGTCTGTTGCTCATTCTGTCCCCAGCCAAGTTTCCTGGCTGATCTTGAACTGATGTTGTAGTCTTGGGTTTGGTCCTGTCTCCTGTTGATGCAGCCTGGCCTCTCTGGATGAGTGCTAGGCCTGAGTCTTCTTTTTGTCCTGTCTAGGGCTATCAGTTGAGTCTATTGTCAGCATCTGGCTCTGCTTGCTGATCTTAGGTCTCGTGAGACTCTAGTCTGATTGGTGTGGGCACTGCCTGGGCTCAGGTTTCTCTTGGCTCCTGGTTTGCCTTTCCTCTGGAGAAGCTCTTAAAATTACACAGCAAGGACATTGGATGAGTTGAGGGAGCACTGTCCATCTGAAAAGATAGATGGAAATATAGAAAACATGAGAAGAAATCAACAATTCAGCTGGTTGTCTGAGTAAAAGAATGGAGACTGCCTGGCAGATGGGACTGAGATGGTCAGTAACAGGGGCGAGTGCTGAGAGCAAGCTGGTGTGGGTGCCTGGCAGAGAATGGAGGGAGGGCAAAAAGCGTAACATTTGTCTCATTCTGGAGAAGTTTTCACCATGGTACGGTGTGGTTTTCTTCCATCAGAGGAAATAGCTGTGGAGGCTGATGGCAAATAAGGTATCTTGGAAGGGACGAACTTGAATACAAATATGGGAGGAAGGCCTTGGAGGGCTGTACTGGTACAGGGAGGTAAGTAAGTTGTGGTGCCTGTGGCAGAGAAGCAGCAGCTTCTGATATCCCTTGTCACTATTTTGGTGCCCTTCTCTCCTTCAGAGAAGCTCAGGAGCTGCATGAAATATATAAATGCAGACTCTATTCTGCTCAATCACAATAGGTATTTCTGTAGTGAAAAGCTGAAACTATCTTAGAACTGAGGTGGAAAAAAATGAGGTAAGCCAACTGTCAGTGTGTTTCTGTGGTGAGCAGTAGTGCGGAGAGTGGGAGCAGATGCTCATTTGACTGCTTAGCATTAAATTAAGTGGGTGCAGATTCTCTCTGGTGCCGTTCCTTACTATTTTGAGACCTTCATAATTCCCCTGTTATGCTGAAGAACAGTAATGATGCTGATGGCTCCTGAGCACTCCGGGAAAGAAAGGAAACCCACAGCTCCTCCCCACTGTGGTTCTCGGAGACATTTTCCCCATTACATTTGCCAGCCTCTTGGGCTGCTGTCCCAGCACACTGACACAGTCATAGTTCTCCCCATAAACCTGCCTTGACAGCTGTTGTTCAGTACACAAATCTTGCTGATACACCTATGGGGCAATTCCACTTCCTCAACAGTTAACCTGCCATGGCAGCAGGTTTGTTGCAGCTCATCCCGTGGCGGGAGGTATCTACTATTCATTACATCAGACCATTGGTTGAGATGCCGCACTACAAAAAAAACAAAACAAAACAAAACAAAACAAAACAAAACAAAACAAAACAAAATAAAAACGTGCTTGTTGTTCTTCTGTCTTTTAGAGGAGTGTTTCAGAGTGCTGAAATATTGCCATGTTTTATTTTGTGCTGTGCAGCTTTCTTTCCCTGACAAGTCTTTTATTCCAATGTTTTTTTTTTCTTAGTTACAATCTGTGGCATCTCCTACCCACATGCTACAAGTCATAAAACAACTCTGTAAATCGCGTCCTCTCCATGAGTATCGGGTTTGGGCAGATGATGTAAGAGATTGATGGGAAATGTGCCAGCTGTTTAATTCTTCATTCAGCACTGCCTTAGGGCACAGTTTTTGTATTCAGAGAGTGCTGTTATGACAATTCTTGGGCAACACAGTCTGCTTTTGCTTCTGACTTTGGGGTTTCTGAGGTGAGATGCCATTCACCACATGGCTGGGACAGGGAATTTCATTTAGAAATGAACCTACATCCTAGGACTCTTCTCTGCATAAATACTCTCTTCTTCTCCAATATGAAATGGCCTCAAAAGGAAGAAATAGTAACTTCTCACTGTAGAATGGCATATTATATAATTGTTAAAGCAGTCTCCAGGATGATTAGAAAATTATCTTTGAAGCTTTGCAAGCAGAAAAGATAACTAATCTCAGCTCATCTGTATTTTAGGGTAGGAAAATGAAATGCTGTATATTGTAATTGACTGTTTTAAGCATGCTACCTCATAATTTTGATTTTAAGGATTAATTTGGAGCTAATTTTGAAGTTGAGAGGCTGAAAGAGTGTAAGGTTCAGGGCTATAAAGCTGATATTTTTTGAAGGCCACAGTCACACACTACAGTTGCTGAGATAGGTGAGTTAATACTCAGCTTTGTCTTCAGCGGCTCCAAGACTTCTAAAACAGTGTATCCAATGGTAGATCACAATAGGAGACCTACCTTGCTACATATAGTGTGAGGTTGCTTACCTCAGACTGTTCTTCTGGTCTATTTCTTTGCCATGTCCATTTCTTTGTCCTGTGATACTTCAGGATATTTGTCCCCAGCAGCTGCTAGAGAGAGCTGATTGACGTAGATTGTTCCACAATGTGAGCAGTCCATAACAAGCAAGGCTGCTGGAGAGAGGGCACTCTGGATTACCACATATGCGTGCACCAAGGAAACAGAACTGTGCTATTATTTGTGGTTGCCTCCTGCTTCCTTCAAGTCTGCACTTAAAATGTTAAGGATAAGGATTTCCGTGGCACTAGCATTTTATAGTGTCATGACAACATGTCATTCTTCTGCCCTGCCCTCTGAGCTCAGTTCCACAGCTCCTGTAGACACCATTTACTTGCATTAACTATAGAGGTTTAAATACTCCTGCAATAAAATAAAAGCTCTACCAAAAGCCTGAATGTACTGCACATTCTGACTGTTAGCTGGTATTCTTTTCTTGCAAAGCTGTAGCCTGTTTTTATATGCTGTTACAGTGCTTTTTTATTAAGTAAACTCAGAAATCCGCGCCAATTCCAGGCCACCCATTTCTGTGGTGTTCTCACTGTGCTGACCAAATTCAGCCTGTCTACTTAACATTTAAATTTGGTTTGTATTTTTTTTTTTATACAGGAATCTATTCCAGTCAGGGAAATAGCATACTTTTTTAACAGAGCATACAGAATGGTTTAAAATAGAAATAGCATTCACTTTCTTGTTGTATATTTTTATATTTAACTTTGAATATTCTGCTGTCGTGTGTATTTTTTTTTTCCTCCTTGGCAGTGACTTTAAAACCTTTCAGTATCTCCTTGTATTCTTTTATATGACTCTTTTGTCAGTCTGAATGAATGTTTTCTTTGGCTTTCCTTTTGTTTAAATATGGGGAATAGAGGGAACATATCTTGAATTGAAATCACTGAACTAGAAAGGGACTACAAAAGGAATTGACTGTAGTAAAGCTTAAGTATTAAAATCCAGCCAGTGCAGTTCTTACCAAGTGTAGAAAAGCAGAAGAATGCATAAAGCCTTAGAGAAGGCATGGAGAAGTTACAATGGAAATGGTTGAAATGAATGGGAAAAATTGAAATTGGTAGTCTTGAAATCGGCAGTCTTTGACATGAAGCTAGATGAGAATGAGCCAAGGGTGGGGTAGGGTGGGCTGCTGAGTCTGGGGGGTTGGAAGAGGTTTAGGTACCTAAAATAGAGAAGCATAGGATTGTTGTGTGTAGTCAATATTCTAGTTTTAGGCTGTTATTAATGAACTAAAATCAGTGGAATAAAACTTGATTGAAACAGTGATGACACAATTCCGTGATGTACTGCTAAGGAGCATTTCACAATGGGCCCTTTAAGAAATGTGAAATCATTTGCAATTAGAATTGATGGAAAACACAAATATTTAATCTGAATTAAAAAGATTAAAATTAAAATTTAAATCTGAATTGAAAAGATGCTGAACTAACTATTGAATGGTTTTGTTACTATAGAATCTCACCACAAAAAAAAAATCAGCTACATATTTGCTTTTAATTTTTTATTCAGCAAATATGGGCTGAGCCATTTTCTTCAATTGGAGTATCATCAGCAAATCAAGGAAGAGGTTTTTAAACAGTTTGCCTTGTCTACAGTGTTTCCAGAAACCTTTTCAGCCTTGAGTCTACAAATAACTTCTAGCTTTTGGGGGATTTTCGTTTGTTTCTGTTTGCACACACCCCCTTCTCCCCCTGCCCACACACACACACACGCACATATAAAGATGTCCCCCCAGTATTCCCAGGGTACACTTGGAATTATAATTCTACCATTTGTAGATTATAAAAGGGTTAATGACAGTGATTTACCTTCCCCATTTGCCTACAAAAATTACAAAACTTCCACTAAATCATCCAGGTGACATGCCACTGCAAGCAATTTCTAAGCTTGAATTCTAGAAGGAGAGAATTTTTATGAAGAAATAGAGGCTAGAAAGGCCAAATACGTAATTTTTCTGAGCTGGAAATTGTGTACTGCTCAGTAGCTCTTTATATTAATTTTCCTTACTTCTTCAACAGGTTATTTCGTACTTTAGCTAATTTATTTTTATTTTCTACTCTTTGTTTCACTGATAAACAAAAATGGATTTGGTGACAATTTTTTGCTGTAACCTTTTAATTCCCTTTCCATGTGATGCACTAGACTTCATCCATATTAGTGTTAGTAACTCCTGAGGTAGTTAAGAGTTGTGTCAATATCAAACCTAGTCACAAAATAAACCACGAGTTCAACAAAGGTTACTTAATCTTCTCAGGGATCTCAAAGTCACCAAAATGTGATGTTTTCCTCAAAGACTAAACAAGTGACACATCAGAGATTCTTTAGAAAGGATTGAACACATTTAGTATTGCTCAGTAATCAAAAAACGCTCTTGTGTTTTCAATACAGTGCTCTTCAAAGAGACAAGTAACAGCTCTGAGGAATGTTTCCTCTATGTGGAGAAGGTACAATACATCCAGGGAATAGAAATGTCGTCTCTATTACTGTATCTGAATATATATTTCAGAGGCAATGAGGCGTGAGAGGGCAATTCTGCCTTCAGATGAAGAATTTGAACCTGCAAACCAGGATACCTGCTATATTGAGGTAGTTAATATTATTCAGAACATGTAAGACATGTCTCGTTTCTTATATCTGCTCAGGAAAAATCTGGAGTGGTGACGGGAGGTTGTAAAATATTATTGAAGTCAGTGGCCGGCACTACATCACTCTGTCACTTGGTCCAGCTTGTTCCAGGTACCATGACCTGTGTCTTGGGATTCCTCACACGTCCTATTCAGGGCTGAATGTATTCATTTCATTTGCTGGTTTTGCATCCTCATGTCAAGATATTTGTGTGGGCTTGTGCTTATCTAACACTTAATAATCTTGCAGCTTTTTTTAGTATTTGTGTTATCTCCCTCTACACATCCCATCCTTTTTCTGAGAAATCCAGTTTGTTTGTCTGACTTAGTCACAATCCCCAAGCTCAGCCACAGAATTTCTCTTCAATTCTCAAACAGCTTCACCTAACATTTAATTTCTGCACTTGCAGATTTCATTTCACTTCTGTCCTTGAGTCTTCAGCCTGGGACAATAAGACAGAGGTATTATTATTTTGTGCTCCCTACTTTTTCAGAGCATGCTCTTTCCTGGTAGTTATGCCCCTCTTTAAACAAGAAACTTCCCAAGTCTTTGAGAAAAGACAAAGAAAAATGGGAAGACAGTAAAACAGAGTAAAATAAATCTGGTGATTAATCAGTTAATAAGCACCACTTGTAGTACACACACTCACTGAGGCGATACCGTTTAAATATATTGTCTTAGAAGTCTGACATCATTAATCCATGATTGATTTTTGAAAATAAAAATTCTCATTTTGCTGAAACTGTTTTACATTCTAGAACAAAAAAGAAAAAAAAGTGACAATATGCAAATCAAAACTGCATGAGAAAACAGCATGCATAATGAAAGAATCAAAAGCAATATAAAAACCTTTACTCCTTGAGAATTGCAATGGCTACCAGGAAGTGTATTTATTCTCACTAGTTTATTAAAAAAAGGTGCCCAGTTAGCTTCTAATCATGAAAAGGCTAGAAACTATGCACAAGAGTGTAATTGTTTATATGCACAAGGCTTCTGTGGTAAGTTCTTTTAATTTTTTATTTAAAATAAGAATTTATAATATTTGTAACTCAACCTGTGATTTAGTACTTACTAGTCTTATGTGGTCAAATGATGTTATTTACAGCTCTTGAAAAACAGGCATGAACAGTTACCCCACACTTGGTGGTAACTGTTATGAAAATCTCAAAGTTATGAAAAAATGGAGGGAAATACTTAAATTCAGAGCATGTGCATAAATAAAGTGCTAATGGAGGATTTCTTTAGTAATTTTCTTCATTATGAGAGTAGTGAGGCACTGGCACAGGATGCCTGGGGAAGTTGTGGATACCCCATCCCTGGAAGTGCTCAAGGCTAGGCTGGATGGGGCTCTGAGCAACCTGGTCTAGCAGAAGGTGTCCCTGTCCATGGTGGGGAATTGGAACTGGATGATCTTTAAGGTCCCTGCCAACCCAAACCATTCTATATTCTGTGATGTACTGGGTGTTCGATGTGTTTGATCAGTTTTGCATTGCCAATTTCACCTTATCTAAATTTTTTACCTTCTGGGACTTCAATTATGAAAAATTCTGCAGCAGTAACCTAGGTATGGAAGTGCAGACATGGTCAAAAGTCATCTGTGCTAGGTAAAGTTATATATTAGCCAGCAATTTTTAGTACCATCAATTTAAATTATGTTTATTAGATCCACATCTACTTTGTTGACATGAGTGATTAATTTCAGCAGTGTTTTGCTACAAGGTCTGCTGAAGGTATGTTGTCTCTAAAGTTTGAATTTTCTGCCATTGATAAAATCTCTAGAACTTTTCATATAACTTTGATCTCCATTATGAAAAGACATACTCCTTTTAGGCTTGTTTTTAAATCTAAATATAGTAAAACATCATATGAAGTTGTCAAATACTTTTTATGTGATCTGGGACATCGAATAAAGGCTGTCACTTTGTTACTGTGCATTGACTTTGTTGAATTTGTCTGAATTATTACTGAAATTGGTATAGTGATCCATTTCAGAAAAGCTTTTTTGATTTAGAATTTCATAGCAGATTTTAGCTATATTTATCTCATTGTGATTTCTTAGACAGGTGCACATACCCTTTGGATTTATTTTGGAACAAGGGTGTAATTTCATTGCTGAAAATGGGTGACCAATATTTTGACTATGATTCCTGTGATATTCCCCTATTTATATGTGAGGAACTGGTCTGCAGCCTGTTGTAAGAGATAAATGCCAGTGATGGCAATCATATTTATTATTTCTTCAAGAGAGGAGGAAGAAGGAAGATTTACAAAACTGTATATCTTTTAATAATATATTAAGTGGGGTGAGGGGGAATACAAAGCCTCAGTAGTATTAAACCCTGAAGGTTTTTCTAAACTCCAGTAGATGTGACATCATATAAACATATCATGCCCTTTAAAAAGACTTATTTTCCTTATCTTTAGTCTATCTGACTTATCTGATAAATGTTCACCATTCAGCGCTTTATATGAAATAAACTAGAGCTTTTCATCTAGTTAATGGATCAAAGCAATGTTCAAAGAAGAAAAACTCCTTTTATTGGCATTTTGTAGCAAATTCAGCTGACACAATAAGAAAGCAATGGAGGTGGAAAATGACTTGCTCTTTTATCTGTGGGTGTAACTCAAGGTTACAGCTAGCATGTCTGAGGGGTAGTTATTAATATTTTTAATTAGTCTGCTGAGAAATTTTCTATCCTATAGCTAGCGACCCAACAATTTATTTGTAGACTGAATCCACTTAAAATTGTCTTTGGTGAACAACTATCTGACTAATAAAGAATCCAGATGTAATACTTAAAATGTTTTAATTGAGATGGTTCTTGCAGCTATTTAATTATAACTGAAGAACTCTTGTGATTTTATGGGCAAGAGGTAAACTAAAAGCCAACTCCTGAGTTTTTACTTTTCAAGTTATGTGGGATAATTTGAACACAATACTATTTTTCTTGGCAAAATTTATGTAGCATTATTGACTGGTTTTGTTCAATTAAAGTACATTTTTAGTATATATCTGGAGGAAATGACCCAAAACACAAAGCAGCAAAAAAAAATGTCTGCTGAATAAAATAAAATGAACGAAATCAATGGTACAAAGCCTTCCAGTACATGTTTGGAGATTTGTGTGGATTTTTTTTTTCTTTTTATTTTTTTCTGAGAGAAGTTTGCAAAAGATTATTTTTCTTTTGAATTTTCTTTTGAATGATGTATTCATTTATCTTTGTACATAATCTCTATGAGCTTTCTTCTCTGCTACTAACTATCCCTTCTATTTTTGTCTATCATTTTTCAGGTGCTGTAGGTTTTTCCTTATATGAGAAAATGGATTGCCAGGTTGCCCTAGCGTACAGAAATATATCTGTCATTTGCCTGTCATGTTTGTTAGTTATGAAGAACTGTCTCTCCTATCATACAAGAGGATTTATTTGTATCTCTTGCTTTGATTCTCACCAGACATTTAGGCCCTGGTCTCAGTGGTATTTCTTGGGATCAGCATGTGCTTTATAATGAGTTTTGTTTGCCTGTAACAAAGTATCCCAGATTAAAAAAAAAAAATGAACAAAAAATATAATCTGTTATAACTACCTGTAACTGTCAGTATAGAGAGAAGATCCATAGTTAGTAAAATGATGGTCTTTTTTCTCTTACTGTTTTTCTCTTACTGCTGAAATGATTTGTAAGTTATATTATAGGTTGAAGGTATTCTTTTCTCCATGTATATTTTTACTAAGAGCAACAATGTTCTCTAAGTTATGGGCTGAGATTTTTCTTTATTTATTAATTTACCTTAATTTGATATAGCTCTGTGGTTTCCAAGTAAAACGTGTCAGTCTTTGTTTATGCACATTTGTCTTATGCACTGTTAATAAATGTTTTGTCAGTGCTACTAAAGTCTCAAGAATCCCTAAGAAAATTCACCATGTAGTGCTGAGCTTTCTTACTGTAGAGGCTGCCAGATCTTTTGATATTTAAAAGTGTTTGAGGATTAAACCAAAGAAACAGTGGAAACAGATCTGTAATTTAAATGACTCATTAAATCCTTGCAACTGTTGTGGGTTTTCTTACTTCATTGTGGGATGCCTGTTGCATGTAGGTAACAGGTATATTGAGAGTAAAAGAAAACAAAATGCATTAGATTTCACAGTGTTTTTTCTTATTTCAGTGGGTTTTGTCATCTTTATTGTGATTTTTTTCAAAGGAAATTTCCCTTCCAAATTTTGCTGCCACCCTTTCAGTGATTACTGGAATTGTTTTCAGGTGTGTTCCATTGTCATGCATTTTCTTCAAGGCAAATAAAAATATGGGCAGTAGCAGAAGGAGAATATTTTTATTTAAGTATTTTTGAATCTGAAGCTTGAGTTAAGTGTACTCTGTTTCTGATCTAGTGAAGTCTACATTAAAAATTCCCATAAATCTGATGGGATTTATCACTACATCACATGGACTAAAACATGGGTGGCCCTCGAGGAAGAGAGCAGAACCATTTTCCCCCCACTATGTTCTTCCCCATATGTTTTTTGCAGCAATGGCAATCACTGAATTCAAGGTACACTTCTACCATGTAGCACAGAAACAGGAAATGGAAAACTCTTGAGAAAACAGAGCAAAATTAAATCATTAGATTTTCCTCACAGGCATACATGCCACTGATGAGTTCAGAGAGAATCTGTGCCTTATTTTATCCTGTGCATAGCAGAGACAACCTAGATTTAGAAGATTGCCTAGTGAAGTCATGTGTATATTTTTCCAGTATTGTAAGACATGTTCTAATGTGTGATCAAACTCCACACGTGAAAATAAGTTGGAGGTGGTGGGTGGTTTTTTGTTGTTGTTGTTGTTGTTGTTGTTTTTGTTTTGTTTTGTTTTGTTTGCCATTGAATCACCAGCTGTTTAATGTCTCTTTTCTGTGTGACTGTTCAGATTTGCCTGCATTTGCAGGACCATGCCAGCTGCATGTGTGGCATTGCCTTTAATGAACATGTGTTGTGAGCTGTGGTTGCACGACACTGACTTATTTCAGTGCAAAGTTGGAGGACACAACCCAGAAAATATGTTTGCATTGAAGTGTAAGGTGAACTTCAGTGTAGTGTAATTAAAACTTGGAATGAAGATGGTAACACGTATTCCCAGTCTGCTGAAAAACCAAGGAAGCATACATACTGTCTGCAGTGGGTACTACAGAAGGCTTGGGGAGGAAGGGCTTGTTATTGTTTTGTGTAAGTTTGTTTTCTACAAATTCCATTTTGAATTTAGGTGTTAAAGAGCTCGGTGGGTAACTGGGATTTGGACATATATGTAGACCAGCAAACAGAAGAGATCCCCGGGTTATGCAGAACAGGGTGTGCAGCCTGGTGTTGATTGGAGATCGGGGTAGGAGGAGTTACCGTCCCCTGCAGATACAACCAGGGTCAAGGCACAGACAACCCTGAGACCCTGCACTGCCAGGTCAGTGTAAAGCCTGGTGCCTTCCCCTGTTAATGAGGAAAATAGTTTTTATGGAACTTCATAGGGAAGCTGTAGGACTGCATGGAAGCTCTTAGACCCTGAACTCCACAACCATATCCTTCCTGCGAGAAACAACTCATCGCACACTGAAGCAATGTTTGATGTCCCCACTCTAGGAAAGGCTATCTGAGTTTTGTCAAGATTTCTTGAGGACTGCATGTTTTTTTCTTAAATGAAATTTTGTGTGAAAGTAGAGAACCAGATGCTTTGCTTGTAAGCAAGATCTGTTCTAGACCTAGATGCCAGAGCCTGGAAGTTTTGCTTGAGTCTTCTCATTTCATGTATGAAGTTGATGGACATAAGAAAGAGCCAAATCAACGTAAATTATCTTTTTAAGATCCTTTCTGCTTTTCAAAGTCTCAGGAGAGGCAGGTTAAAAAATCTGGGAAAGCTTTCTTCTCCCATGAGCCCTTTGTTTCTCTGTCATATGCTTTGTGTTTCCATTTGAAATCAATGGAATCATTTGAAATCAATGTCTCTTTTAGGAGACAAATACTCTTTTCAAATAGGTATGAAGAAGAGAGTGCTCAATAACATAACAAAACCTTATTTTGTCATTGGCTAGACAAGTTCCAGCACTTTCTTCCTTTTACTCCGTTCTCATTACTGTAGCCTCTTCATACTTGCCTGCTGTGCTATATATTCCTGTTGTGTTTGAATGAGTGTAAAGCTGTGCTCAGTAAAAGCAGATAGAAAAAAAAACCCAAAAAAGTAATATGGTTTAGGTGACTGGACCTTAAGATGACTTTCCTGTGGACACTGCTACTGGAAGAACCTACAATAGAAGGAAAGGAGACAGATGTGCTGCAAGGATATGCAATTCCTCTCATGCTTCAAGGAGTAGGATCTGCTTGGACAGGAGTCGTGTTGGAGACCCTGGCACAACTTCATCAGGGAGTCAATTGTCCTGATGTCAGTATTGCAAGGGAAATCACCCAGTGAGGTAGAAGAGGAAGGACAAGCCCTGTATAGATGTCACATCCTCTTTGATCTTTCTGCCTTTTCATTTGTATTATTCCTAACACCTATCCTGTTACTTTAGGTAATAGCAAATGATGTAATAATCATGAAGTTCATCTTCTGTGTGATGATTTGTGGCTTTAATAGTAATAAAATATTCTTGTTACCATTGTGAGAGCCTTGTTATGACTCTTCCTTAGTAAGCTTAATTGTCTTCTGGTTTTGACTAGAATGAAGGATTTTAAAATGGAATTTGAAGTGGCATTTGGATACACTGGGAACACGGATCTTGTAATCCTCTCCTCTAAGGCCCTTCTTGTGCTTTGGGAACTGAAAAACAAAGAAGTAGATAGCTGAGTTGGAAAAGAAAGTCCTATGCTGTGTGAGAGGCAGTTTAAATACCAGAGGCATTTATACATCTCTCTTAAGTCCTGGAGAAAGGAAAAAAAAAAAAAAAAAAAAAAAAAGCAGAAGAATCAAGGAAAAATAACTTCCTGCTTAAACCAAGAAATATGTATTTAATCCTAAGTAAGGCATTTTCCATCTTATTGTTGTTGAATGTTGGATGGATGTTGTTAGCTTTGCATTATTTTTCTCCAGGGCTAAGGAAGAAATTTCAAAGTATGCCAGATGAACCTTAAAGCTTGAATCAATATACACAACAGAATTCTTAAGACAAATTGTTAAACTGAGCCTTAATCCTTTTATATGTACTAGAAGACACACTTTTTCTTGGAGAGATGAAGCAATCAATGATTTGCAGTTGATGTGTGTAAGGAGAAAGAAGATAGATATCATACTCCACAGTAGAACAGTGTGACAAAGACCTCTCAGTAGTTACAAGTTAGAAGGAGGAATGAGTGCTTGAAACAAGGTTGATATGGGATGGAGAAGAGAATGTCTTTTCTGATCAAATACTTATGAAAGGTAAAAAAAATCTCAGTGGGTTATAGAATCATAGCAATGCTTCACTGGTTTAGAGAGTGCCAAAAACACAATATTGCTCCTCCTAAAGAAAAATGGGAATTAAATTTTTGCCCTCTAAACAGCCCTTATTTGTTTGGCCCTTTGAAGTACCTGTTTTTTATAAGTTCTGCTGTTACACGTGGACTCCTTGGTTTGGTTCTAAAGACTGTACAAGGTGAAGGTAGTGGAGAGGTGGGGAGCTGGATTTCTCAGGGGAAGGTGAGGGAAAGGGCAGCGGAGTTGGCCAGTGCTGGCCAGGGCAGACTGTTGGCACTCCAGCACAGTGCACTTCATATTTCTGGTCTTCTTGATTACATTGACTGAACACATTCACAACTGGGTTTTGGTTTGGTTTTTTTTTGTTTTTTTTTTTTTTTTTTTTTTTTTTTTTTTTTTTTAATTTATTTTTGGGTGGGGGTTGTGAGCTTTTGTTTTGTTTGTGATTTTTTTCTTGTGGGTTGTTTTTTGTTTGTTTGTTTATCATTTTGTTGCTTTTTTGTCGTTGTTGGCTTTTTGCTTATTATGGTGTGGTTTTTTTTTCCTTTGATTTATTTTGTTTGTAGATTTGGGGTTTTTTTGTGTTTTTGTTTGTTTGTTTGTTTTGTCAGTTATAGGATTTTTTTAGGGGCTTTGAGGTGTCTGAAAATGTAGCATCCATGTATCTTGCAAGACTGTCTCCTAGAATAGTTCTGTATCCTTTCTTACAGGCAAAGCCCTTTGGGCAAAACTTGACTGTAAAGAAGTTACATAATACCAAAAACCTTAAAAAAAAGGATGTTTTTCCCTAGTTGATGTAGCTGTCCCTTGCAACCACATGTTATTAAGTGTTGGTGGATACTCTAGAAACTTATCTCATTTTTCTGTCTTTTTCTATTGATTTAACTGTGTTTTTAATGGACTGTCTTATTGCTGTAGCCTTTTGTCCACCTCCATCTTTGTATTTGCTTTTCAAGGTAATTTTCTCTCTCTCTAAATATGTATTCACTCTGCACTCTTAAGGATGCTGTTACAATACAGTAAACAGATACCCTTCATGGTGGAACAGAGTATTAGCAATTACAGCAATTACAGCAATTACAGCAAAGAGCTGATGAAACCCTGAGGTGCCTCTCACTCAGCAATGCAGCATGTTTAAAAAATGAGATTGACAAACAAACTATTTACAGACCAAAGAAATGCCCTCATACACACAAACAAAAATATGCATGGGCAAGAAAAGACCTCCAGAAAGATTTTGTGCAATTTTTTTTTGTCTTCTAAATAAATCAACTACTTCAGAGCACATACTATACAAATACTATGTTGTTTACAACTATTATTTTGCTATTTCAGGAAAACTGTTCTGCGTTTAGTGTCATGTACAGCTGTACAGCGTATCTGGTGTGAAAAAAATGTGCTGTTAAAACCAATGAACTGTATATTTTAGAAGCTGAATCAGTCACAAGAGAATTGGTGTTAAGATTTTTGAGGTTTATTTGCTGGCTGACAGAACTGGAAAACTGTGAACTTTCAACCTGATTGTAAGGGTCAGTATACAGTGATGGGTAAACAAGGACAAAATTTAAGAAAGGGAATTCTAAACAAACAAATATGTACATAAAGAACAATGTTGTTATGAGTGACCCAAAATTATCTGTAGGTAATGTAGGAAGAGAATTCCTTTAACAAGCTAGATGAGTCTAACGAGGGGATTTACCAGGGGGTAGATTTTCAAGGATAATATGGTGTTGCTTATTGTTCTGTGAAGACTGCAAATACACAGTGGCAAGAAGGATGTGTTCAAGCTGGAGATTAGCCAGAGTGGGAATTTGAACAGTGGGGTCATGGTTGAAGGGAATGCATAGAGGCTTTAAGCAAGCTGCAGTGCATATATTTGGAAGGGAATTAGTCTGTCTCATTCTGACATCAGCTTCTGTCTGTTTAGATGACTAATAAGGCAAAGGACTACACTTTTGTCTTGCAGTTGTTTCTGAGCTGTTTGTGTCCAATCCTAATTGTAAAAGGCCTGTTATTTCTTCCCTTTCTAACTGAAGCCACAAACTCCTGAAATCCTTGTTTGCCTGTCCATCCCCCCATCCAGATTGTTGTGTGAATTTTCTTCAGATCTTTGCTGAAAATTTACTTCTATGAAGGTTTGCATTAAGTACTGCATGTTGATATGAAGGGGTTAATAAGAGTGTCCGTCCTCAGTGTCCTGCATTGCACCTGAGGGTTGGACAGGATCAAGGTGAGGCTATGGGAAGGTTGGCACAGCCTTCATTTGGGAATAGGCAGAGAGGAGAAATTTTGTTGGGGGTAATGCCTCCTGCAGAGGTGAGCTACAAAAGGGCTGCTTGTCCGGCTGGAGCTGTGTGGGAAGTGGGAATCCTGCAAAGAGCTGAGCTGCTTTGGGGGCTGACTTGAAAGAACATGAGCCTGTATGAAAGGTCAGACTGACCAAGGGATAAAAATCTCCATATTCTAATCCAGTTTCCTGAAAAGGAGGTGGGAAAATATGTGTGTAAGCACAATGAAAGAACAGATATTACTTCAGGTCTCAGTATGATTTCCTTGTATTGTTTTTATTATTGTCCTGGAGAAAAAAATTCACCACATTTTTTGATATTGTTTACTAATGCAGACTCTGGACTGACTACTGCTCCTTCCAATCCCCACAAAATGTCAGTTTGTGTAGCACTCAGGACTGTGTGGCAATTTTATATAAGACAGATCTTTACTAATTTGCTCTTCAGTTTAGATCCTTCTTACCTTGGAGGAATAATGTGATCAGTAATGTGAGCACTTGTTTTACCCTTACTGACGCCTGATTCTCTAAAATGGGAGGAGGGGCCCCTCTCTGCAGCTTAAACCTGTTTACTGGTATGTGAACAGCAACATGCACTGAAGTACAAACCAAACAATGGCCTGTAATCCTAGTTCTTGTGAGTACTGTCTTGGGTATTTCTCCTACTCAAGCAAGAGTGAGCATAACAAGAAATGTAGTCCAAAAGGCTGGGTGCAGGCTCCCTCAGCCTAAGAGGCTGACAATTCATTTGGGCAAGTTCTGAAGTTAATAGTATAACCAAAATAGCAGAGACTACTTTGAACAAATCCTTTAAGCACAAGAAACCAGGCTGGTGTTGTGATCACAAGCTGAAGAGAAATTGCAGTCATTTTAAAATCCATTTATATTTTAATTTGAGCTAGGAATAAATACTTTTCTTAGATGCTTCAGAGAATAATTATGAATCAGGTTTAGACTGAGATTCCCTTACTGTCTTGCTGCTTTAGTAATACAAGTAATCATAAGGGTAGTATTGCTCTAGATGTGTCAGACTAGGTGATGATTTCTCAGCTGTACAGTTTGATGCCATCCTAAGAGCTAAAATACAGTGGTCCCCTGGGTTTCTTTCATCTGTCCAGTGTCATTCAGCATCATATCCTATATGTTGTCTATGACTGAAGCTTGCACGCACATTACTTTAAAATCTCTATATGTTTGTTTTCCCCAGGAATAGTTTTCCTCAATAATTTGTAGACTGGGCAACAATATCTGGTTTCACTAATTCAGGCTGGCATGCCATCTGCACTATCTAAAGGTCAGTTCAAGTGTTGTAATTCTGTGGCTTCTTAATAAGCAACATAGTGGTACAATGGTTCTATTCCCTGATAACAGTAGCAGTAAGCTAAATGTTGTACAAAAAAAAAAAAAAAAATTACATTTCTCGCCTGGAAGAAACCTATTTGTCTTGAAGTTCAGGAGCTGTTCCTGCATTTTTGAAGTCTCAGCTTCATTGCTCTGAGAATTTTGCTCGATGCTGACGCAGGGAAGGCTTCCCAAACTCTCCTGCCGGGATTACGAGAGCGCGCAGCGGCCCCTGGTGCCCGCCGGAGGAGCTCCTTGCGCGCCGGGCCCGCGGGAGCAGCGCGGGTTAAACAGGCTCGGTGCAAAGCAGATGGGTCCGGGAGATGGCTCTTCTTGCTGTTTGCAAGATCCGCAGCTGAGTTAGGGGCAACAGTAGGGGTCAGAGGGAAAAGGGAGAGGGAAGGCAAGGGATTATGTCAACGCCAGACCGCCAGCTGCTCCCCACATGCTGATCTGCTCTGGAAAGGAGCCTAGAGGTAGAGAAGTGAAATACCTAAAGGAGAGACAGAACTGAAGTTCTGGAGGGGAGAAATGTGAGCAGAAGTGTCATAGAATGATTTGGTTCGGAAGGGAGCCTAAAGATCATCTATTTCTAACCTCCCTTCCATGGGCAGGAAATCTTCCACTTGACTAGGTTACACAGGGCACCATCCAGCCTGTTCTTGAGCACCTCCAACCTCTCTGGGAAACCAGTGTATCACCACGCTCACAGTAAATTTCTTAGAAATATCTAGTGTAAAGCTATCTTCCTTCAGGCTTACTTCCTTCTATGATTGTCTAGTGTCACAAAGAGAAATGTTTTGGAAGGCAGTGACTGGCCAGCAGCAAGGGCTACTTTGGGTGCTGACCCCTCCAGGAGCATGCACAGTTAGTGTCACACTTAGAACTGAACCCTTGAAAAATCTCCAAGATTACTGTTGGGCTCTTTTGTTGGCGGGTTTGCTGGTCCAATACTGTACTTTGTAGCACTTTTGTATCAAAGGAAGATGTTGTTGAAGAAATGTTCCCCGTTACCAAGTGCAATAAATATTTTTCCACATAGTGTGTGTTTTGTGCTGTGTGAGATGCTTCCGAAATACTCAGGAGGAAGCAGTAGCAATAGATCACAAAAGAACTGGAATTTGAAAAGGTAACAAGGTGTTCAGGCTTGAGTGCCAGTATTAGGGTTGCCAGTGATTTCCAGACCTGTGCTGTTAGTGCTGCTCCATTGCCCTGTGTGGCTGCTGTGTGTTGATCTGCATTTGTCACATCATTCCTTTGAATGAAAGTGGAGCTGAAATATAAAGATGTTGATGGATAAGATCTCATTGAATCATAAGTGTATCTAATATAGTAGATAACAGTAGTTATCTAGTCTACTAACAGTAAGTAGTTACTTATTGTTAGTATAGAATAGAGGGTATATTTGACATTTTATAAATCCCAATGAAAGGACACTTCACTGAGTTTGGAATAATTTCTACTATGTATAAATTGAAATACTTAGATGAGAAGTATTAGGAGGAAGAAAACCCTTTCTTTCACCCAGATGTTCCCTGAAAGGAGAAGCAAACATAATTCAGTTTTATTTTATGCACCCTCGTAGTCCATATGCATTACTAACTTTAGGCCATAGTTTGATATTAACTTCACCTGTGTTTTTTGCCTATGTAATGTTTTATATTTAAAATTAGACCAAGGAGGGATAGCAGAAGGGGTGATTAGAGCCCTGAAGTACCAATAGAGGTTTTCAATTATAACCAATACTTTGCTGCCCATGACTTCCTTTTAAGATTTGACACTGCCAATTAACACATTGAGGAAACAATGCCAGAGTGCTCCAGCAGGAGTGATTTCTATGGAGGAAGTAATATTTCTTCAGTGTTGGGTTGCCTGGAAAAAGCATAGAAGGAACTTGATTGTAGGACACAGCTGACAGCACTGAGATGAGGGAGCAAGAGATGAAGAGCAGTTTCAGAAACAGGGCAGTAAAAATAACTTCTTCCTCGTTCAGACAATCTGAAAACTTCCTTCAGTACAGCTATATGAAAGCTCCTGTACCTTGCTGAAATGAGCACTACAAAAAACCAACCTAAAATGCCATTGGGTCAAGTTATCTTGAAAACATCTTTATTTAACAAAACTGAAAGAGCAGCAGAACTAAAATAATTCATAAAAATTGGGAGAAGGCACTAGTACAACTCCTCTACACCTTTAATGACTCCTCCAAATTGCTAAAATGTTTTTCCTTTTTGTGGGAAATCTTAGTAAAAACCCTATTTTGCATAAAGAACACTTCCCCCCCCCACTTTCCTTTTTTTTTTTTTTTTTTTCTTTCTAGAACTGGCTGCTGTGCAAACCTGTCTTTCAGGAAATACTAATCTGGTTATGTTTAAGCAGTAATTCTAATCTACTATTTCTACCTGAACCTGAATTTCTGTCCCTGTTCCTTAGCAGTCTGGTTGAGAGCAGAAATGAGTAGCTTTTGTCCCCTGAGGTTGATTGTATGCCTAATGTCACAGTGCCCGTGGGAGATCTGCTTTTTTGTTAGATAAGGCCAAGCTGTTTGGATGAATATTTTTGATAATGGTCATGTTGGCAGGTGCTCTTTTGTCTCTTATGCTTGGGAACAAAGGAAACATTGAAAGATTGTACAGAGAATGTGCAAATGCCCAAACTGGTGCCATGTGATATGATTCAGTTCTCATTTTACAAGCAGTGGACCACATTGATGGTTTAACAATCTCAGTTTAACAGTCTCAATTGTCTCATTTGATTGCTGCTGCTTCTGCCATGAGTGTTTTCATTCTTTATTGAAAGGATATGCATCTGTGAGAAGCTGCTGCTTGGTTCATCTTGCTCGGTATCCTGTCTTTGCCAGTTTTTAGTCCTGTGGTCCTGAAGAGGTTTTAGTTAGCTATGACTCTGAAGACTTGGGTCTCTGATCTTTAAGTGATTTAGAATTATTGAGCCAGTGCCATTTTGACTTTGATACTGTTTATTCCCATTCACTGATGTCTTTTTTATTGTGTGATTTACACTGTAAGCCATTTAGAAAGCAGTGAAACATCTTAACTTTTCCCACAGTGGACACAGATCCGGTGGGGAAGATAACTGCTAGTCTTGAATTCTCCAAGGTTCCTGTTACACCTTGATCTTCCACTAGTTTCATATTTATAGTTTCTCTGGCAGAACTTTCTGCTTTTAATGTATTTTAAAATAAACTTTAATTTTTGATGTCTGCAAATTGGTCCTCAAACACTTCTGGATTATCTTACTTGCCAGAGTTTGCTCCTTCTTTTCTTCATTTTTGTACAATTTCCACCTCCTGGAGTTCATAGCCTTCCTTGCTTTCCTGTTGTACTGTGCCATTCTCCTTTTGGTCTTTCAATTCGTGCTGAAATAAATGGTACAAGCTTGCCAATATGACATCTTTGTACACTCTGTGCTCCATTCTAAGAATTGCCTTTTTAGCTGCCTCTCTTGGCTCTCTTTAAAAAGTTTGTTCATTTCTGAGTTGTTTAGACAGTTTTGATTGTGGCAGTTACAAGTTTTGGCTTTTGATGCTCCTTCAAAGCTTCATTTTTAAACTCTTGTCAGATGCTATTTCTTCGGCAGTGTCAGTAGTCATTGGGTACTGAGAACCACAAGGCAGAAGTCAAAAAACTGATTTGGGTCTTAGAGGCTCACAGTGGGTTTTCTGGAGTGAAGGAGCCGCTGACAGGGCTGAAAGGTGTGTGGGTGGGCATGAAATACCCACACAGGTGGGAGCAGGGGAGACCTTAGGGACCCTGCCAATCCTGAGGCAAGCTACTGTGGAGTTAAGCTTGTGGTAATTGATCAATACAAGGGAAATATGGAGAAATAAACCCATTAATTTTAAATTATCTTGAGAAGTTCTGTTCAGAGAATTTCTTCTTAAATTTTGTCATCTTCTTTGAGAATCTGTGTGTCTGTTAATGGATGTCAACAGATCTAGCCATTCTCAATTGCAAAGCCTACTTAAATATGGTATGGGAATGAAATATTTTTCAACTTTTTACACCAGTCCCTTGATGGAACTGTTCAATATACCCTTCATACTTAGAGCATCTTTTTCTCTTTAATTCTGTGAAGAGATAGACAAAACCTGTTTGTTACAAGCTTTCCTTTAGACTCTAACCTTCTTGTGAGAGGCTGGCCAAGTTAGACACTCCTGAGTCTTTTATCTGAAGATCATTCTTTTCTGCACAGGCTACTAAAATGGATTGAGTTGAACAAATTTTTCGCAGAGTGGTTAAAGCAAATATGAATATGGGGAAGATATTTCTCCCTTTTCCCAAGAAAATTGACTAGTTATAGCCAAAAAAAACCCAGCAAAGAGCCCCAAACAAACACTCTCAACTTCAGGGGTGCTTAAAGTAACATGCTTTGCTCCAGATACAGGGAAATAATCTCTAGCATTTAAAATACAGCATAACCGTGCATTTTCCTTGTTTGAGAGGTGACTCAGTAATATCTGAATTCAGATACAGCTGGAGCTGAATGTCAGCCTCTTAATGCAAGACCTTTTTCTCCACTTGTTTCAACAATAAGTGTGAATGCCATTGCCTTCTGGAGATACAACTCCAGCCCTCCCTCCCATGTGCTTGTGCTGTGGGATGAAGTGACTGTAGGTTGTTTAGCAGGGCTTTGGCAACAGAACTTATTAACCTCAACGAGGGCTGAAGAAATGGAGGAGAAATGAGCTGCTGTCCCTGTGGGACTGAGGAGGCTTAATTTTGAGTCTGCCTCACTTCCTCATAGTGGTAAAATATTGATTGTGGGACTTTTAGGGTGGCCAGTAGAAAAAATCATGGCAGCAAGAGTGATGCATATGGGTTCCAGTAACACTTTTAAGAAGGTAAATATTTTCCTTTTAGGAAGGCTATTGAGGACAGCTTAGCAAGTTTGCTATTTCCCAAATAAGATGGGATTTTAACTTGGGGAATACAGCTTCACATCTAGCTCTTGGAAAAGCTTCCACACTGAGCAAGAATTAGCCTACACTGAATCAGAGGAAGCCCCTAGGCTATGAATTTAAGTGTCTGAAATACTTAAGACATGGCCTACTAAAAGGCTTTGAAACAATTTTTAGTATATACTTGGACTTCAAGCAAAACCTCTCTCTGTCTCAGCTGCTCTCTTCTTTTAGTAGCTATCTTCCTCTGATTTTCAAAATTCCTCACATTTTGCTTCTGTACATACCTGACTCTGAGCTGGTATGTTCCTGTTGTTGTTGACTGTGTGTTTGCATGGTTTTTGTGTTAGTGGTTTCTTTTTCTGTAGTTGTTTTGTTGCTCCTGTTTTCTTAGGGCTTCAGTTGGATCTTTTGTCTTTATCTTTTCTGTTGCCCAGGTTACATGTTACATAGCTTTCTGCTTTCCTCAGCCTCCTCCAGCTCTTGAGGTGGGCAATCAGTGAAAGATGTGGATTTAAACACTTCAGGTGTCTAATCCAACTCAGCCAAAGTGAACTTTGTTCTCCCACTTTCTAGGTGTTTCTGAACAGCTACACTACATTTTTTGGAGGTGAGTTCTGTGAAATTTTAGTGGTACTCAACACTGTTTGGCTTTAAACCAAAGCAAGCTCAATGCATACAATCAGGCTCCAGTTATCAGGCTAATTATATTTTTAGCCTTTTTCTCTGTGAGTTGAGGTGTTTTTTCCCCAGTGAAAGTCAAAGCAGAAGTTTCTGTTACCTAAATAGCCATCATGAGGTATTAGTTGTTTAAACAGGAGGCCCTTGAACTTTTATGCTATAAATTACTGTTGATGCTTCAAGTTCTCTAGAAAAAGATGAAATTATAAAATAAACTTTTTGATGCAGCAGCATAATCTTTCCCTACGTACTTCTTCAAATTTAAATTCAAGCTCTGAAAGCAATTCATCTTGCTTAGCGTGTTTTCCAATTGGGACCCTGGGGATTAAGGATAGAATGACTCATTCACATAATTGGGCTTCTCAGTGCTTTTCCTCACATTGAAGGTTTCAACTCAAAGCATATAAAAATATAAGAAACTGAGAAATGACCATCTGCAGCAAAAAGTCTAGAAAGGCATATGGCTCAGCTTTGATATGCTAAATGAGACTGTTTGCTCTTGTTCTAAGGTCATGTCCTTACTGATAGCCTTGACTCCTGGGTGACTGCTTCCAGTGCCTAACTTGTTTGTGTGTGAAGTTTTAGATGTGTGTTACCAGGTTTAGCAATGGACATTGGGCATTGGTAATTAATAAGCTTTTGATTATCAGCAAGTTTCATGAGGGGAAATAACTGTAGTTATCTTTATCTTAAACTTTTTTTCTGTAAGATCAAAGCGAAGATCCCATTTTCCTGCTTTGCAACTGCACTGGATATTGAACTATGCTTCTCTGATTTTTGTTCTCCCCCAGTGCAGCTGTGGAAGAATGAGTAATGCTGCCAAAATTTGTCTGCTTCAGCATGCTTGGTTTAATGGGGACTTCATCTATTTAGTATTTTTATAAAGGCTTGTGCGGGCTTGAAAGCCATTTAATGCTAAAAATTGGCAAGAGCTATGAAAAGAAACTGAGGCACCCATCTTTTGGTTGTCTGACATGAGGAGTGTGTGCAGAGCTTTCAGTGAGACGTGTAAACTCCTTGTGTGGAGCCTGTGGTGTGGATGTTCACAGCTGATGTGAGCAGAGCTGTGATCCAGACAGTGCTTGTGAATCATAGAATGGTTTGGGTTGGAAGACATCTAAAAGGTCATCTAGTTACAACCCCTTGCCATGGGCTGGGACACTTTCCATTAGACCACTAGACCAGGTTGCTCACAGCATCATCCAGTCTGGCTTTGAACACATCCAGACATGGAGCATTCACAAGTTCTCTGGGCATCCCCTTTCAGTCTATTATCATCCTCACAGTAGAAAAAAAACCAAAAAAGTTTTTCTAATAATTCATCTAAACCTACTCTTAGTTTTAAACCATTCCCTCTTGTCCTGTCACTACAGGCTCTTGTAAATAATCTTTCTCCATCTTCCTTGTAGGTCCCCTTCAGGTACTGGAAGGCCACAATTAGGTCATCCCAAAGCCTTCTCATTTACAGGTAAACAATCCCAATTCTCTCAGCCTTTTGTCACAGAAGAGTTGCTCCATCCCTCTGATCAATTTGGCAGCTTCCTCTGCACTTGCTCCAACAGGTTGATGTCCTTCATGTGTTTTGAACCCCAGACCTAGACACAGGGAGGGTCTCACCACAGCAGAGCAGAGGGGCAGAATCTCCTCCCTTGACCTGCTGCCCACGCTGCTTTGGATGCAGCCCAGGACCTGTTTGGCTTTCTGGGCTGCAAGTGCATACATGGATGGCTCATATCCAGCTTCTCACCCACCAGCACCCCCAAATCTTTCTTGGCAGGGCTGCTCTTGATCTGTTCATCCTCACCCAGCCTGTGTTGATACTGGGGGTTGCCCCAACCCAAGTGCAGCATCTTGCTCTTGGTCTGTTAAACCTCATGAAATTGCCATGGTGCCACTTCTTGAGCTTTTCCAGGTCCCTCTGGATGGCATCCCATCCTTCAGGTGTGTCAACAGCACCACTCAGCTTGGGAGCATCTGCAAATTTGCTGAGAGTGCCCTTGATCCCTTCATCTAGGTCATGAAGATATTAAATTAATAATATTTTTAAAATATATTAATAATTAAGTATTAAGTATTATTAAATGTTAAGTATTACATTATTATTTATTATTTAAGTATTAAATAGCACTGGTCCCAGTACAGACCTCTGAGGGACACCACTTCTGATGTCCATCATGACTGAGCTGTTGAGCACTACCCTCTGGATGTGACCATCCAACCAATTCCTTATCCACCTAACAGCCCCCCCATCAAATCCATCCCTCTCCAACGTAGAGCAAAAGATTTTGTGGGGGACCCTGTCAAAAGCTTTACAGAAGTCCAGATAAATGACATCTGTAGCTCTTGCCTTGTCCATTGATTTAGTCACTCCAGCACAGAAGGATGAAGAAAAGGCTGAGTTACTCAAGAGCTTTTTTGCCTCAGTCTTCAATGGAAACCTCTTTTCCTCCACCTCTCAAGAAGATGGGCAGCAGCAGAATGGGGACTGGAGGAGCAAAGCCCCTCCAGCTGTAAGCAAAGACCTTCATGACCTTCTGGGGAGACTGAATGTACCTAAGCCTGTGAGACCCAGTGAGGTACATCCCAGAGTCCTGTGGGAATTGGCCTATGGAGCTGCCAAGGTACTCTCCAGGACACTTGAAAAAGTCATGGCAGTCAGGTGAAGTCCCAGGTGACTGGAAAAAGAGAAACAATAGTGCTCATCTTTAGAAAGGGTAGAAAGAAGGACCCTGGGAATTACCAACCTGTCAGCCTCACTGCTCTGTCTGGGAAGGTCATGGAACAGATCATCCTAGAAGCTGTGCTAAAGGCACAGGGAGGTGATTCAAGGCAATCAGCATGGCTTCTCCAGGGGCAAAGCTGAGTCAGCAGTCATGCGAGGCACTTTGTGAACCGCACTTACTCAGCAGTGGTCTGTCTGCAGACAGGTGTCAGACATGACCCCTTCATACAACACGGACTAATTCCTGCAGCTGTTGTTTTTCGAGGGCTTTACAGGTAGATTCAAAGTGGAAGTAGAGCAGTTCTTCTCTACCCCTCTACTCCAAAACGGAGCTTGCAGTTAGAGATGGATTTCATACCTTCTTTGGCTTGAGTGGATTCAGGTTTGTACCCCTTGGCCAGTGCAAGAACTCTGCTTAGATGTGGCTTCTTGGGACAGTAGTTGTTTCATGGGAGGCCATGGGTAGAATAGAGAACAGTGGAAAAACTAAATAAATATCCTTGGAAAAGGGCCCCAAATCTGGTACTCTGGTCATGTTCCTTCTATTAAGCATATATGCCTGCATCGTGGAGCTCTCAGACCAGGTGTGTTAAATACTGAATGAAAGAAGTTTCACAGGGTTGTCTGTTGTTTCTGCCTCAATTACTCTTAATGAGGTAGAATTGCAGTTTGTTCTCTGCTTCAAGGCTAAGTGACATTTCATTCACTCAAAATGTAGAATAGACAAAGCAGCAATGAACTTGACTCAAATCTGCTCAGTAAAACTTTAAATTCTACTATATCATAAGTATTTTAAAATAGAAAAAAAAGTATTTCCACAGGGGACTTAACTACAGCTCAGCAAAGGGCCAGTGAGATGATTAAGAGACTTAGGCTGCTTTCATATGAGAGGCTGAGAGAAGTGAGGCTGATCAATCTGGGGAAAAAAGAAGGCTCAGTGGGGAACTTGATGATGTTTATGAATACCTGATGTGAAGCTGTAAAGACAGGCTCTTCTCAGAGGTGCCCTTTGGCATGGTAAGAAGGAATGAGCACAAATTGAAACACAAAACACTACATCTCAACATAAACCTCTTGCTGTGACAACATGAGGACAGATGAACACTGAAATCATGAATGTGTGACTTCACTGAAATTCCTTATTTTAAAATGTTTGGTTTGTAAAATAAATCACATGGCCAATGCTTTTGAATGTGCTGGACTACTGTTGAGTTGAACAGCAATGCTCTGCTGTATCAGTTTTAATTTGGTTTAAAATGTCACCACCTTCATCTGGCTGTAGCTCTGTGTGGGAAAACAGATTTGATTGCACTTACTGGACCTGAATTATGCAATAAGAGGTCCCCACAAAGGGAGCATTTGTCCAACACGTCCTTGCTTTACACACCAACAGCAAGCCTGTTGAAAGCTGTGGAGTTGAAATGCCTGCTATTTCCATAAGTGAGTGTTATGATGCAACCTTGTTTTCTGCTATGAAGTATACCCTTGGTGTTGCATGTTGCCTAGCAGCACAGTTCTTGTGAAGAGGTAAAAAAAAAATCCCACCATATACACATACATGGGTATATATATTCTGCTACTTTCAACAAAACATTCTCTTACACCTACATGGAATTTCATTGTAGAATAATGAGACTTTGTTCCTTTTCAGTTTGATGTTAGCCTTCAGTTCACAGTACTACAAATAAAAGTGTATTTAAGTGTTGATATTCCTGTCCTTCACACCTCTAAGTTTTAAAAATCTGTCTTCAGGCCTTTCTTCTGTAAATGAGCAACTTTAGAGATGTATTTGTAGGGCAGGTTTTCATCTTTTCTGGAAATCTTTATCAAATAAAAAATGATGCAAATTTGTACAGCATCTTCCTCTTGCTGACTCCTGAGGCTCATTCCTACTGAGCAGCAGATATTAAGGAATCTTGAGAAGAACTTCCACTAGGGCTTAACCTTCCTCCCTCAAGAAGGGCCTTAAGCAGTGATGTGAACTACTGCAGTGTGTGACACCCTCTGCTCACAGTTCTGAATGATCCTTCAACAGGTATTAAGAAAATTCCAACAATCTGATGTACAAAAGGCTCTTAGTTATCAGGGTGAATTTTGCAGTGCATAGCCAGAATGTGGGTTTAAACCTATTGATTTTTAGTCTTTTTACATTAGTCATGAGATTCTTAACCTGCAGCATATGGGGCAAGCTAACACAGGAATGTCAGTGCCTGGCCGTGTCCTGTAATTCACCCAATTTCATTATACAGCTGCCAAGCTGGGAGTTGTTCCATTTTGTATATAAATAGCACTCCAAATACAGAACCCTGTTCCTCTAGATGGTAGAAGGCTGAGGCATAGCTCTCAGGACAGAGAGAATCTAATACTGTATATTTCTAGGCTACAGAACTTTTTGACAGTAGGAACAAAATGGAGGTGGAGCTGAAAGGATTCCAGGCTATATTAAAAATTCACTAATGTGCCAAGAAATCTGTTCTGAACTTAAAAAGCATCCCTAAGCAAGAGGCAGAAGACAGTTACATTATTCCTTTAGTGTACCATCAGGCCAAATTTATCCTAGAGAACTCTGTTAAAGGCTTTGTTCTTTTCTAGTCAGAAAATCAGCTGTATAATACACAGGAAAACTGTATTCCATCTTTATGTCTTCAAGGTAAAATTCTAGTGTAAACTTAACGTAAGAAACTGAGATTGAAATATAATTGCAGGAAACCATCAACTATTTAGCACAAAGTCAGATAATGGAATGGCCATTTCAGCATGCAAGTGCACAATCAAAGGGTGCACCAGTCATGAAAGCAAGTATTCAGGTGATCTAAAGGAGGGGAGAAACTGCTTTAAAGATCTTGGGGATTTTTTTTTGTAGATATTTTTGTGACTTGAGATAAAAATATTCAGCAATTTAAATAGCTGATATTATATGTTTAAAGAAAAATGCAAACTACCGAGAAGGCTACTGCAGTTTGATACCCATCAATCTTTATTCAGACTGGCCCGATTACTTTTAAAAACACCATTAAGCAGACACACACTGCCATCTCGTGAGCATCTCTAACACAGCTGCAGGCTGATTTCGGAGGAGAGGAAAACGAGTTGCTTGGAGCAAGTAACTTAATACAGTACAAAACATATACAGACTTAAAAAATGCTGCACTGAATGCTTTGTCAATGGTATATTATATAATAGAGATACACAGAGCAAAGCTAAAGTATTTTATTAATAATTTATTGTCAGTAAGAAAGACTGGCTAATGGTAATTTTCAGTAAAAACCTTTACAAGACCATTGGATCACAAATATACAGACACTATAAAAACTGTGTCATGGTGGTTTTGGTTCTAAACTGGTATGGAGAGGGTCCCCAACACACTTTCCAAGAAGGGAAAAAAATGTTTACAGTTCTAAAATACAGCAACCCATTTAAGACATTTCCATATAGCTGACCCAGAAAAATATCAGACCTAATGTATGTACAATTGAAATTTTGTGATTACATTGAATGTTTTACAATGAAATGTCAAACCTTAGTTTTCAGGGGAATACATACAGTGATGCCCTGATTATAATAAGTCAGGGTGCTCATTTTTAATGGCACACCAACACCACTAGTTTCAGTGGAAAACAAATTCACAAAATATCTACAAAATCTAGTTAAAACTATTAAAATCAAAACTGTACATAAAATTTACAAAAAGTAGGAGAAAATTAATTGCATTAGAACTATATAAATATAAGCATCATGCTAACATGGAGAAGTGGTATGTGACTTTTTTAAACATAAAACAATGTAAATACATAAAGGATGTTCAGAAATGGCACAGCCAATGGAAATCTTGGAACTTTGCAATTACAGTAGATCAGGAAATGGAAAGAGGTTCATTTAGTGAAATGAATTGCATGATCCAATGCTGCCATGCCAGTTTAGCTCACTGAAACAAAAGCATTCACTGTGGCTGGGAACAAAAAAAAAAAAGGAAAAAAGCTATTGAAAATTGTTCTAGATTTCATAAAGTCCAGGCACTTTTGTTGAGTGTGTCAGACTTCTGTATGTTGCTGGGAATCAAGTGGAGGAATTTTCACATCTTCGAAGTGACCATCGTCTCCACTCTCGTAGTCACTCATCATGACTTCCGACTCCATTTCACAGCATGCTGACACATCCGAGCAGGAGGCTGTGGAAGCGTACACAGACATGGACATGTTGTCTACAGTGGGTGCTTCAAAGTCTTGGTTGAACCCCAGCGAGTACGGAGCGTATGGTTCTCTGTAGCTGCCGCTGCCGCCACTGGGTGTACTCTGAGGTTCTGACATGTCTGCAGGGTAGTGATGGGGAAGGTACTGATTAAGGTTAAATCTCTGCCTGCTCCTTGCAGAAGAACCCAAGCTACCTACGGCTGGCATGTCTCTGGGTGGCTGTATTGACTCAAACTGGTCGCTGTATTCAGGTGGTAATGGTGGAAGCTCATCAGGTGCAGGGAAGTCATCAGGTGGAGGTGGAAAATCACTTTCTATGTCATAACCACCAGGGTAATAGTCTGTATCGATGGCATTTGGATCTGTGTAGAGGGGAGCTGACTCCTCAACCACTTCGTAGTTTGGATACTCTTGGATACCTGGCAACTGAACACTTGGCATCCAATCCGATGTATCCCAGTGATAACCTGAAAAGTTAATTAGAAAAAAAGTATTACTTTTTTTTTTTAAAGGATAGTATTACTGTCTTGTACTCAAGTTAGTCTGAACTGAGAAATCAACACATGTATTAAGACAACGCAATCACTGTGATTAGGACACTACTTGTTAATCAGCAGTTTGCCCTGGTTGCACAGAAGACAATCAACACAACTTTACTTTATGCCATGCATGAGATAGTGCATCATTCACACTTGAACTTTTACATTTTCCCAGACATCACACCTAACATGGGAAGAGCTGTAGTCACCTATGGAACGTGCTGTCACAATACATAGCTGTTCAGTGGATAGCAAAGAATCAACACCCTACCTGATGCAGCTAAATACTTAATTGTTGCTGAGTAGATAGGGTGGTAACAATGGCCTATTTTTCTTAAGAATATATTTAGCATATATAACCCACGACTTTCTTACATAAAAGAAGCTATTTCTATTTGGTAAAGTATTCAGACCATTCAAAGTGATTTTGCTGCTCAAGCAAATTATAAAGTTAGTCTCACAAAATGCTGTTAGCTCTACAGGAACACCTCTGACAAAAACCTTTCGTTATTAGTAAAGACATTCCACATTCAACTACAAGAACAAAACAGGAAATAATCATGCAAAAATGACTGGACTTGATCCTCTCTTGCAAATTCCTTTTGAGTAAGTTTGTATTTTTCTGCTGGAAACTACATGTAAGCCTAAAATAACTAAAAACCAATAATTTCTCTCATCTGAACACCAATAAAAAATACACTGTTGTAATAAAGTGCAAATCTAGTAAAGAGAAATCACTGCAGACAAATGCACAGCAAGCAACTGATAGTAAGTCTGTGTTAAAACCAAAAATGAACAGAAATATTTTGGTGAACATCAATGAACTGCATGCAGAAGTCACCTCTTGAATTGCTGAGGTCAGGAACAGCAAAAGATTCTTTAGGTGGCAGAATAAGAAGAAAAAGGAGAAAACATCTGTAGTTAGGAATCAAACAATAGAACCAATATGAAGACAAAAAATTACTAGTAACTATGATATTCACACTGCATTTTCTGGTTTAATAAGCAATACTAAAGTTGGCTTTTTTAAAAAATTTCTCCTGGGCTCCTTATTTGTTAAGACTTGAACTTAGGACAGCTACTGAATTAATGTACAGCCCATCTGGGACATAGATGTCTTGTGGTGAAATCTGCAGTCTGGAGAGTTTACTGAAATCCTTGTATCACTATTTTCAGGACTTCTGCTACACAGGGTAACAGGACTTGATCTGGTTCTTTTCTTCCCTTTATCTGTCCTTGTGTTTTGATACAGGGCTCCAACTATTGGCACACTTTGAAGTCTTAGTGTCTGGCTTCCATACATAAAGCACTAGGAAACCTGCCTCCCTTTGTATAGCAATTCCAACAACTCATACTCAGCAGAGAACTGCCCTGTGTTATCTGAGAAATATTAAACCTTTCTCTCTTCAGGAATCTATATTCCCTATTAAAGTCTCTAAGGATGAGTGATTAGAGTGATGCCTATCCTAACAGCAGAATCTTCTCTTAAGAATTCATATTTTCATTTATTGGAAGACTGGAAGGAACAAAGGTTGCCTCTTTGGAGAGAAGTTCCTATTTTTTTAAGCTTGCCTAGCCCAGAAAAAAAAAAAAATATTGTTCAGAGGAAGGGAGATGTCAGTCTGAGCTCTGAGACTCTTAAAACATCTCTGACCTCAACTCCAGGAGAAGGTTCTTATCACTAGTCTGCTTAGAAGACAACATTCTTTATTTTTCCTGGGAAATTGGGAAAGCCAATAGGCTTCATGATTTAGAGCACTTTTAACAAGGAATGGAGAGGTCTTGGCTTTCCTCTTCTTCTGAGGCAAAGACTCTTTAACATAAAAGACAGAAACACAAACTAGAACCAGATGTGCCCATCTTTATGTGACGATCTGCTAGATTGGCGGTATATTTTCTCTTGCACTCAGAACTGGTGATTTGCATCAAGCTACAACCTGAGAAGCAGTGCAGAGAATATAGGCCTAAAACTGTCCTACAATGAGATTAGCTACAGCTCATGCTTCCAGGATGCCTGTTGGACAGAAACACTTGGGGAGACTAAAGGAAAGGACCAAATGTCCCAGAACAGGACCTTGCTGCAGGCTTGAGCAAGGATCTCTGCTACTTGAACTGACACCCTCCTGAGGGTGCTAAAAACCAGAACTCTTTATCTAAGGTGTTTTGAAAGAAGAAATGCTTATTAAGAGCAGAAACTTTCAAATGTTAAGAAGCAGCTGAGTAGGACATATTTAATCACTCTATGGCTGCAATGCATACAATGTTTGTATTTATCTTATGGTGATACTACACACCAAGCAATACTTTTATCTTGAGAACTACATTTGATTTTTAGACTCTACCAATTAAAATCTTAGAGAAAATCTGTTGTTACTCAGTTATTAAATATTTCCCCGGTAGATCTGGACTCTTTTAGTCTTGTAATTCTCCCATTCCAAAGTACTGTGCATTGCAATTTTTCTGCACTGAGGATTATTGTCTATAGGTACACGTTAATGAAATGGCACTCTCATTAATGAATACTCTCAAGTAATTGGAAGCCCTTGCATTTGTCTACTTTCTTTTGCGTGTGCGTAAATTAAAAAGGGTGTACTTCAGATAACAAACCAAAGTGAAACTTTAGCTACTCCAAGATTTGATGTTCTTACAGTGACTTAATTTTAAGTAGGATTTAGTAAAAAACATTATGTTTCCAAGTCTGTATCTAGAAATAGCAAGCACAGGCTTGATGTTATTTCAGAAGAAACCTCTGCAAACTCATGGTCATGGAGTGAATAATTTGCCTTTTACTGGAACTTAAAGTACTATTTAGTCAATTAAAACAATAGTTAGCATTTGTATAGACTCACTGGTACTTTTATTACTACTATTATTTTGTAAAGAGTTTGTGTTTCCCAGAATGGTTAGTTCTTAAATGTTAGCAGAAATGAAATTAAATACCATTGAAAATGCCTACCTTGCCTCTTTCTAACTTCCAAATACATACTACATACAGACACAAATATGTGTGTGTGCATATACCCAAACATACATCCTTGTAAGGCTGCACAGTAACAAACTACTTAAACTGAGGAGGATGTGTATGGCTATATATCTCAGCTCCAGACAAAAGTAATTTTTTTCTGCTTAAGAGACAGATTTGAAGACCAAGGAAGTGAGTACTGATAACAGACCATTTTGATTCTGCTCAGCTAGACAAGGTATCAACAGGTGTGGGTGGGAGAAAAAAAGGAAGCAGAGGCTGCTGCTGTTTCATCTACAGTACTGCCTTTGAAGTTGTCTCAATTCTGCTGGCAGCTTTAGTATGAATATTTTCAATAGAGAGTAAGCACCAAGATCTTTTTATACCAATCCTTTTTTCCCCCAAGAAAACACACCTTGAAACCTGTTCACATCTACAGCATATGCAAAAAAAATATTAACAGATATACATTATAAATATATTTTTTGCTATAAATTATCACAAAGTATAAGTAAATAATATTTTATAACTTGCATCTGGCTAGGACTATGTTACTAGAAAACAATGTAAGAAGATAAACGTGCATTATGCTGCCAAAGCAGTAAATAAATATGAAAATATGTATATACCTTCTTTTTCCACCGAGTCAACAACAGCATTGACAAGGTGTATTACAGTCACTATGGAAGCTTGTAAAAGGTATAAAAAGGAGCAAATTAAAACAAACCTATAGTTAGTATCACTTTAAACAGCAGACAGATACACATAAAAATCCCCATCAACACAGAAATTGCAGTTTGTTACTTTTTTATAGAGCAAGATTATTGGTGTACATACACATTTACTCTCAATCTAGAGAGTAGTTGCATGTAATACATAAAACACATATCTAAAGCTCAGTTTTGTTCTTGCTAAACATACAAAAGTACTTGCAACTACTCATGAAGTACATTTTGCATGAGCACAAGGCTGCTTTAAGTTGTGTTAAATTTATGAAATGTTGCCTAAATATACTCATTTGAATAATACTTTATCTACACAGCAACAAACTAAACTTTTCCAAAGGCTTGTGTTGGGTGAATTAAGGATTATTGCATTAAACTTCTCTAAGAATGTAAACTATGTTGCCTCCCTACCAACAAAAAATATGGGAAAGAAATTTTCCCTGAAATGAACTAAAAGGATAGAATTTGAAAAATACCAACTGGAAATTTCTGTTACTGATCTACATAAGTTTTGCATGAAATAGAGATATCACAGTAGGAATACCAAATTCAGGCTGTTACATGCTTATTAAAAAAACAAAACAACAAAAAAAACACGTTAAATGAATGTATTTTTTATGTTTTCCCTTTCCCTCAAGAAACGGAACTGAGAAGGATTTATTCTTATAGAGTAAAATGAAGTAAGCACATGCAACTTGTTTGCACAGCTCAGGGATTAAGTATCAAGCTAATAAATTCTAAATCTACCAAAATGGAAGGAAGGAACAGTATCTATGATGCTACAGCTATTTCTCTTAAAATGATGTATTAATGAGTAATCAATACATGACAGGAAATTGGATAAAGAATACACTAAACACATCAGCCAGTGAGGAGGGGAGAACAACACGTACAACATGACACTTAAAACCACAGGAAAAAAAAGCTGGAAGCTAGTATCAGGTCTAATGATAAAATGATGAGGACTGCAAGCATACCATTTTACTTTCACCAGTCATTAAACCAGATATGGTTTTTTTTCATGCTGTTAATAACAAATGACTCTACTTCATTAAGAAGCAGAATGTTCTTTATTCCTAAGCTAAAGGAATTTCAAGTTCTGTTTTACCAGGCAGAGACAAAAGCAGAAAGTGGAATAAAGAGTCAAAGCACACCTTAACTTAGCAAATTAAGTTATGAGACAACTGTGGCTTTGTCCAATCAGTAGGATATGTTTCTGAATACATAGATGCATTCATATCAGCTATAAAAGCATCTGTCATCACAATGGAAAACACATCCAATTAATCAAACCCACAAATATGTATGCTGATTATATTTTGATGGACTTGAGGTGGGATCAAAACATTTATGTATTTATATTGGCTTTTTTCAATGTATGAAATGCTTATATGAATTCATTTCAATCATGGTGAAAGCCAAATTTACTGGTCTATTATAACAAAATTCCTTTTTGTGCAGTTTCCTTCATTACTAAAGCAATCAAACTTACAAGCAGTCCCTTAAACTCTGCTCTCACTCAGAACTGATCTGATCCATATGGGAGCTGAGGTCGCAGCAAGAAAAAGAGAAGGAAACAAATGAAACTGTAACACCAGAAAGCTTTTTACTGAGAGCTGAACAGCAAAGCGAAAGTTATATTTGTGCAGAGGCCATTTTTTAAATTCACTGTATTCTTGCATAAGGTGATAACTAAGGATAACCTAGAAGAGTTTACCAAATTCTAATACATTTTAAACACAAGGCTCTGAGCAACTTGAGCTAAATTTTCACTGTAATATTCTAACAACAGAATGATTATATATAATTTTAAGGTTAAATAATTAACAGTTGGTGTAGATAGGTAAAATGCTTTTTTAAAAAAATTACCAGATCTGTGTATTAACATAAGTAAATACAAATATATATTAAATAAGCTACTATTTAATATATATTCAATATATGTAAATCCTAAGAGATACAGATGCAAAGACAGAACAAATGAACATCAGCAGTGGTACAGAATGATTGCATTTCACATACCATTGTCATCACATGATTCAGACTGGAAGGAGCTGAGAGACTGGACCTCAGACATGCTTTCTCTAGCACTGTAGGGATGGGAGGCCTTTTCATCCAGAGGCTTCTTAGAAAGGCAGGGGTCAAGATCTACTACTTTAGCTGAAAGAGAAAGTTTCAAGTGAGACAATGAATGGATTCTAGATTAAAGAATCAATACAATTTAAAGTTGAGACCTGCATGCTTTTACGAAACTTAGTAGAGCATGAAGGCTGATCAGAGACAAAACCCAGTACTTTTGTACTCTAAGAGGTATAGACAGAGACTTTGTACTCTTATAAAAATTGTACTAGCACACACATTTAGCAGGAATGTAAAAATATAAGAACATCTCTTACTGTCATAGTCAAAATCCCAGCTGGGTTTCTGTATTGAATCACTGTCTGAAGGTGAGTTGGAGGGAGGTGGAGGTGGCAAATTTGGTGCAACACTGCAAACAGCTACAGCTTTCCGGTGACCATGTACAGAATCTGGATTGAAAGTACTAAACTCAGGGTGCTCAGGGATAGCAGACCCTTCAAAAGAATTCCTGTCAAGATTGTTCCTGGAGTCGCTTGGAATGCTTGGAGTGTACGAAATGGGACGAACAGGAACCTGTGGTGGGATGTCAGAATAGATGTTCTTATTCAATTTTGCATCAAAACATGGTCTTTGCAAGAAGGCTGTCGTAGCTCCCAGTTGCTTGTCTTCAGGTTCTGGCTGGTGCTTCTTCTTTCTACCAACCACTTTGCGGCAAACAACAAAAATCACAACTAACAAGAAGATTCCTGCGATGAAAACAATAATCCCAATCACTTCAGCTAAGCTGATGTTCCAAGATGTTGAAACATATTTATTAAGAACGATGTCTGTGCAGTGTTTGCCTCCAAATCCGTGACTACAGTTGCAGTGATATGAACCATAAGTATTCTCACAAAGGGCACCATTGAGACATGGGTTTTCCATGCATTCATCGACATCAGTCAGGCACCTATCGGAAACAAAGCACAGCAGCGATGCTTAGTTTACATCAGCAGCCCTTGTTACAATCTTGTTCTCAGCAATTTTACATATATTTATTATAAGGTACTGCACACTGACATGCATTTTGCTATTTTATCAACAGCCCAGATTTCAACCAGTTTGAATTGTTAATCAGCTAATTCATACTAGTAAAATTCAGTATGTGGAACGCTACCTACCTTTCTCCACGAAAGCCTGCTTCACACTCACAAACAGGTCCATCCAAACTGTCAATACACTTGCCACTGTTTTTGCAGGGATTGTCTTTGCAATATGGACCCAGCTGGCATCTGCAAAGGCAAAACAAACAAAAACAGTTGAACATTATCTTACTGCAAGTAAGCTTATAATGTGGGATTCAGAGCTGTAACATGGGGGCTGTTGTTAACTTCAGCCAGCTCCAGTGTGCCTCAAAGTCTGAGCTTTAAGTGCAAAACAGATAAAAAAAGGAAAGAGAAAAAGTGTTACATTTATATCCTGTTTTCTAAGGGGTTCATTGACACAATGTACCATACAAACATACCTTTGACCTGTGTACTGTCCTCGGCACTGGCAGATAAAATCATCACTGACTGGGATGCAAGTCCCACCATAAAGGCAGGGGTTGGAAGCACATGGGTTGACACTTACATCGCAGTGAGTTCCCATAAACAAAGGCGCACATTTGCAGTAGTAACCTGAAATCAAGTACAGTCTTTTTGAAAGATGCACACAGCTTTACTGGATTTGAGATAAAATCCTCCCTGCCCACCTACAGATTTAAGATAAATTCCTCCCTACCCACCACACTGCTACAAGAAAGAATGGGGAAAAAACAGAAATGTTTTTACTGAAAGATAAGGCAAACTGTAAGAGTTTCCTTAAACATGACTGAAGGATAATTTTCCTTTCTCTCACAAAACGCAAGTTGTCCCAATGATTTCAGAATTTTTAAAGAAAGACTCAAGAGTAGGCAGTTAAGAGGATGGACCTCAGATATCAGGACTGAAGATTAAATCCCCACTTTGCCAGATGGACTTTGTCTACCTCATACCCCAAGGAGTTGCATCTAGAAGGCACACACAGCCTTCTTACCTATTCAACAACTGACCTTCTACAACTCTGGGAAAACAAGAATTATGCACGAAGTTGTTTTGTCCTTCAAAGCAGAGAAGTTCCAAAGCAGTTTTGAAAACTAAAAGCAGAAGAATAAAGAGCAGCTTACCTCCGTTTGACAGTGCGTTGCAGATGCCTCCATTCTGACACGGGCTGCTTGAACAGCCATCTGTGGCAGTCAGTAAGCATCCAGGAGTGACATCTACGGATTCTTCCATGTGTGCATAGCTTCGTGGCTTGCTGTTTAGGGGCAGCTCTTGTCCATTTAGTACAATGGAATCCATACAGCCTCTGAAACCATTGCTAACCTGAGGACTTCTACCATGTCTTGTACCTTGCTGACGAATATGACCACCAAAAAACACATGATTGTCCAGGTTTAGTGTTCTAAGTGTACCAGGAGCAGTACCAGATGCAGTATGCACCCTGTCCAGAACAAGTCGTGCATAGTTTCCATCCACTTCAAGAGATATGGAATGCCACTGGCCATCGTTTATCTGAGTGCTCTGAACAGAGACAATCCCGGGTCCACTGCCACAATCAAATTTATATTGCAGTCTTCCATGATGGATCTACAGAGGAAAGCCACAACATCAATAAATGGTCCGCACACTTAAAGAGTATAAAATATTGATGCCTATAAAAGTTTATGTTTGCTGGAGAGACAGGACGATGGTGGTGTTCATAAAAAGCAGTTTAATAACACCGTTTTCCAGTCACAGCAACTGTGATTTATTCTATGTGGTTCTTTTAATTGAAACGTACACTTTGTACATTTTGTTCCTTTAGCAAAGCAGTCACAGATCATAATCAAAATATTACAGTACTTCAATACCTTTCATCTTGTGCTTTAAATAACTTTTCCTGTATGGACTTCAGTATTATAAGCAAATAAATTTAAAGTTGTTTAAAATATATGATTCAGGAAGCTTTGTTTGTTTACACATTTAAAAAATTCTGTACAAGTTTGTCACCTGGACATGCAACACACCCTACCTGTAAGGCAATTTACCTTTAAGGCAATTTTCAATTATAACAATTCTACACAGATGTTATGACTCAATCGTTTAATCTGACACAAAAACTGTAAGAAGATGGTAGGAAGAAAGGAGGAGATATGCACTCGGAGATTTTAATATACCTCTAAGATACTGTAGTCTGTTCCTCGAGCATACATAACAACTGCATGAGCAGAGTAAGTTCTAAGTCTCATTGTCAGCTTCATTTCCTCCTTGTTCTCATTTTCCGTGAGACGATATTTCACATAGCTGCTCCCAGTAAATGTCACAGCAGAGCCAGCTGATGCTTAGGAATACAGAAAAGCATAAAAAGTATTAGCACAGAACTGGAATGAAATTTGTATTTGGAAAGTAATATAATTTTACACAGAGTTTTTGAGAGTCAATTCCTTACCAGGACATTGTCCAGCTTTGCTGTCTTGGCAAACACAGGTGTATTTTCCTTCCTTTGGATCTCCTAAACATTCAGTACCTTCAGGACATGGATTTCCTTCACACACACTGTTCACCAGGGGGCATTTCCCTTCTGTAAAACCAAATCCATTATTACTTTTCTGTTGGTGGTGATGCTATTTTGTGAAAAGGGACCCTTAAGTAGAATAGCTGAAAGTACCCTAAATGATATTTCTAACTATCAGACAGGGAAGTGAATAACAGTTACAGGGCATGACTGGCACAGACTAGACAAATAGCATAGAGAGTGGCTGATGCTCATCCTTATCTTGATTACTCAATTCAGTTGGTAAAATTGGGAAACTGGTGTTGTGGTTTAAGGCTTACCATTAGAATCATTCACCACAAAACTCAACATGTAGACATTAGACATGGACGGAATAGGTTGGGGAAAGCATGTCTGATTTGAGACAGAAAAGGAAAGGGCTTTAAATATTTACTTCATACGTGCAAGTTCACCCAGCAAGGTTAAGTCCTGATTTTAAAAAGCAATATTGCTTTCCTCAGAGATAAATAAATCTTCTGTCAGAAATCTTTATACTTAAATATATTTTAATGAATATTTATTTCCCACATTACCCTCTCATTCCCAAACAAGTTTGGAAACTGTGTGGGCTACTCCTCTGAGCAGAAACAAGGAAGTATTCAGGTACTGTGCAGGAACTTACCTTTGTGAACACAAGACTGAAAATGGCCATCAATATAGGAGAGGCAACAAAACCAAAAAAACTAACTTCTTTCATAAAATGAAAACGAAGGTGTAGCTATAAAAAACAAATATCTGCACCCATAAGGTTGTATTATGTAAACTCTTGAAATGAGGTAATGAGGTAAGAAAGAATTACTCTTTACTATGAATAAAATCAGGCAAATATTATGGAGAGTTACGGAACGTTCCTAATCTTGTCCTGTAATATAAATTCCCATCTGTGGATTACTGCTTTTTAAAACCAGAACAATGTTTTCAAGGACACAGTTTTCCTTACTGTGATTCTTACCTTTACAAAGACAAACTGCTGTTCTGTGATGACGGGGAGTGACAAAACTCAGCCTGGCTGTGCTGTGGGTTGACATGATGTTCTCATCCACTGTTACTTTCTCTTCACAAAATTTCAAAGGACAATCTAGGCCGGCACAGAGCTTATGAAACACATCAATTATCCGGACACCTAAAATCTCCTCTAGGTCAGGCACAGAAGAGTTTATCTTGTGGAGCAAAATTCTCGTTGGGTGGTGAGAGCTACCAGACTTTTCAATATTCAGGAGGACATCCAGATTAGAAGGAGGATCAGAAGGCTGCAAACTAACAATCTGGATGTCATTTCTCCTCACGCCCAAGATGTTTCTTAATGCTCTCTGGAAATTGCGCCAGTAATCACCAATAAATTCTTCAGGGGACAGGTTTGCAAAGCGTATTGCGATACTGTGATTTAATATGTCTTGTGTGATTTGTCTGATGTGTACAGTAATATCAGCTGCAGTTGTAAATTTTCCATCTGTAACAGTGACATTTAGGAGGTACTGTCCTACATCTAGCCTTTTATGTGCTATCAGTTTGCCACCAGTACTGGAAACAGAGAACAGGGATTCCATTTTGGGGTCCAGACTGTATGTCAAGGTATCATAAACATCTTGATCGGTTGCATGAATTTTTCCAATGACACCACCTGAATATTCCTCCCCAAAGGCTGTGATAAAGATTTCCAGAGGCAGTATTGCTGGAGAATAAATGCTTTCCTCAATAACTCTAATATCAATGTAAGTCAAAGATGACAACGGTGGTTTTCCATTATCTGCCACCTAAACAAAAGATGAGGACAGATTTAAATTTTTGCTTTATCTTAGATTCTACTGTAGATATTTATACTGTATTCAGTAGAGCTGTATTTTTGTACCAAAAAAACCCCACCAAAAAGTCCTATAGGAAAATGCTTTACATAAATTCTGTAACACAATTCCTGATGTAAAAGTTAACACTGAAAATTTGAAAAGCTTACATAAGCAGGCACACACAAATATGTTTTCACTTGTCCCAAGATTAAATGCCTACAGTGATCTTATTACCTGAAAATGCCAGGAAGCTGTTAACACTGGTAGCAAATACAGAGGAAATGCACAGTAGCTGATTTCAGACAGCAGATGGTGCTTAAAGCTTTTTTATATCAAGCACAGAAACACGTTACAAACTTGAAATGAGTCATGCACCAGAAATGTACAACATGCTTCACTACAGTTAGGAGGTGGTCTGGAAGACAAGCTAAATGCACTCTGCCAAGCAGTACTTCAAAAAGAAAAAAATGCATGCAGAAAGTTACAATTAATTACATTGCCCTTCATGATTTTTGGTCAAGGAGAGGGGAAAAAAGAGGTGGGTACCTGTAGTGCTATTTGCTTCAGACAGTTAATCCTATCTTTAACTGTATCAGCTTAATTAAATTTTTGAACACCCTGTTCTCCACCCCTTTTGGACAAAGACATACACTGTTGTATGAAGGCAGTAAAAAAAGAATGGAAAACTGAGTAAAAAGCATTCCCTTTGGTTCACTCCTTTCCAACTGTTTCTAGCCTCTTGTTTCCCCATCTGCCTTTTTCCAGAACTCTCTCCCAGTTACTGAAAGTGACACTGAAGAAATAGTTAAAGAATTGGAGACATGTGAAGGTACAGAAGGGATATAGAGGGCTCAGAAAGTAGAAGATATGCATTGTTTAAAAGATTTTACAATAATTTTACAGAGTACGCAGAAGATCTACATAGAGAGGCTGCATTTGATATTTTTATACAAATTTAAGCAAAAGACGAGTAACTTCAGGCACAGGATTGTCTGTGGATGGGCACATAAATGTGGCGTTTTAAAAAGGTAATGTGTGTCTCATAGAACTACATGTCTTCATCTGTTTCTGTTAACTCCAAAAGACAGGCATGGCTAGACACTTGCCCTCCAGTTACCCAAATAAATAATGAGAGCTTTAGCTCAAGTGGGCAAAGTTTTGTTTTGCCTAGATCACTGCCTGGAAACAAGACAAGGCAGGCAGTTTAGCTACAGAAGAAATGCCCAAGGGAAACAAGAAAAGGCTCAAAACAAACAGACAAGCAAAATTATAACAAATGGACAGCAAGTAGGAAAGAACCACCCCAGGAGAAATGCTTTTTCAATAGTGCAGATATTTAAAAATGTGCTGTGGTTTTAAACTGAAGACTTCAGAGTGTGGCACAAAGGACTGCATGACTCACAGCTGAAGATCTCACAAATGCTGTGAGACATTTGTTAATGGATAATCTATTTCCTTTGGAGAGAGGACAAGCAAACATGTGGTATACCCATATAAAGTGACCACTGGGAAAAGAAAAACTCCTTATTTGTATTAAAATGACAAAAGTAAAGTTTTTTTGAGGTAGTGGGTGCATAGAATACACATGGGGAAGGTTTTTTTTATTTTAATTTATAAAGAAACCTTTTTATTTATGTGTGGGTTTAATTTTTTTTTTTGGTTATGAGTCCTTTCAAATTAAAGTATGCCTGTAAATTAAAAACATCAGCAATCCATTCAGAAAGCAATTAAGGTGAAAGCTGTCAATACTGAAAAGCACACCAGTAAAGGTCATTAAAAAACTGAAAATGGGTATCAAGACATCATACACAGCCATTAACTTGTGATTTGCCAGATCAAAGTGCATAAATCAAACATAATGCAAACTTAAGAGAATGCCTTCCCACAGACTTTAAAAAATATTATTTTAAATGAAGAGAGGAAGAATATTTTACCTCAAAAGCCATGTCTATAGTTTTGTGTGTGTCATTGAACTGGGGTCTTGTGATAGAGAAATGCTAGTTTTAGTCTTGGATGCCTTCATACCCATGGATCGTAAGATAATAGCAAATAATAGCAGTATGTCTATTGCAAAAAAGCTAGCAAAGTGTAAAATGAAAAATGGCAATTAAAAGACAGTGATATATTTCAAGAATCCAGTCAAGAAACTTGGAAACCAACAGATTAGACAGGTCCAAAATATTGAGATTGGGTAGTACAGCATGCAAAAAAAGGCACATTAGTACAGTCTGCATTAATCTGAGAAGTCTTTGTTTTAAATGAGTACATTTGTTTGAAGACACTTGTTTAGCTACTGGATGCCATTAAAATAGCCCATATTCATTCCCTAATAAAAAGGCACTTTTCAGCTGCTATGCTGAAGACAAGATAGCTGAAGTACTGACAGGCTGTTTACAAGCAGACTAGGGACCAGAAAGTGGCTTAGAAATTAAATAATTGCAAGATTTCACCCAGAGGACGACGTTAGGCAGGCATCTCACACGTAAGAAAAGGCAGGCATATACGGAAGGGCCAAAGGTGCAGCTCATTCATGAAATGTGACAAAGTCAGTGTAACAGTTTATACAAAACAAACATAACTGCCTGTATGAATGCATTTATAACAATACATTTTAAAAGCAAAATAAATAGAAATTAGTTACTGGTTACAGAAGACTTGAAGTAAAGCATATGAATGCATTACACTGATTCCACATACAGGAAAACACCCATAAACAAAAAGGTGACTTTTGGAGAATTGGCACATCACTACTGAGTAAAAAATGGCTAACAGAGGAATGATATACCTGCCCCCATTCTCATTCCAATTCTTAAACCCTAAACTAAACTACATTTAAATGAAACTATATCTGTCCTTCTACTGATGGTTCCTGGTTATTGACATTTCAGTGACTCAAACAGCAAATTACAGTATCTGTGTGAATTTTTTCTCCTTTTCCCAAAGGAAAAACTTTGTGTATATATGTTCCAATTATTGGGACAGAATTCAGCATACACTGTTATAAACAGTACTGCTCTAAAATTCTGCAAGTGCACATTTACTTATAAATTTTCCACAACAATATGTGTAAGAATAATTTGGAGATTGAAAGAAATTCTTCATGTGAAAATGAAGTTAAGATTTTTTCTTAAAACCTGAATCTGGAAATGAAGTTTAAGAATTAAGGCCATCTATTTTTAGCCTACCAGTTTTACGTCCTCTGTTCCCAGCTGCTTAATTTATAACTGAATTGAAAAGGACTAGATAAGATTAAAACAATTGGTTTGAACTTTTCTCACACTAGGTTACAAAAGTATTTGATAAAACTTAGCTAGGTTAACGTAACCTTGGATATAATATGGTCATTTTGCACAACAGTGGCAAACACAGCATGTGTTACAGCCCTTCAGGGTTGTTTTTTGGATTTTATGCTGTGGTTTCCACTGCAGGATCCTGAGATTTCAAACTACTGCACTGCAAGTTTCGATGCAATGAAAAAATGTCTACTGAAAATACTATGAAAAAAGGTCCAAACTTAAAGAAGACATTTTCAACTGCCATTGAAAAAAGAATGTGGCACTACAGAAGAATTTTTCATTACTGCTATATTGCACAATATCCCTGCTTTCATCGTGTGAGTTTAGTCCAACACACAGCCTCAAGGGTCAAAACAACAGAGGCAAGAGGAGTTCTGCAGTCAACACTGCGTGGCTCAAGGGACCTGTCCCCTGCTGGCTTTTCCAACATTCCAACCAGAAAGCAAAAGGCTTATCAAGACCACTCACCCTGTTAACATTTCACTTACACCTTACTTCTACTGTGAGTTTAATTGAATTTCCCATTGCATCTGTGTAGATTAGCAATTAAACCAACAGACTTTGTCCATGAAGATGTCACCTCATGGGACATGCCTCAAGTGACTACTTGGCATGTCAGGATCTTCTAACAGAAAGACAAGTGTTGGAGTGAATATGAGTGGGAAAAGTTCATTAAATACTTACAATGCAAAACAGTAAGAGGAACATGACAAAAACATCCTACCTTAACATGAAGCAAATAGTGATCTCTCACTTTGCGATTCAGTGCAGCACTTGTGGTCAGAACTCCCTGCTGGGTAATCTGAAAAGTTCTCTCTTCATTTCCAGTCAGGATGGTGAAGAGAAAAGGAGGGCCATTGTGAGAAGAATCCCTGTCTGTCACCACTAGCTGCAGCACACTGAATCCAATAGGCTTATTTTCCTGTAGATATATAAATTTTGTTACAATTGAGGATATGGTCTGATGCTGATTTCTTCCTTCCAACAGAACCTCAAAAAATTACTTTCAAACCAGTTAATCAGTACAAGAGAAATCAGAAGGACAATATTGCTTCAGGGAAACTACTGAGAATAGGACTCAAAAACAGTAAAGGGAGAAAGGCAGTTTTTTAAACTTTGTATTGTGTTTTTGAAGGTAGTTCAGTCCTGACACTTTACATTTTCCACTTCTGGTGGAATCCACTTCTGGTCTGAATTCATATTAGTGTAGGCTAATTACCAAGTCATCGATGATTTGAAATGTAGAGAAAACACCTGTTAGGGATAATCTAATGCCTTTGTTGGGAGGACTAAAAAATATCCTCCTCCATCTGACCCCTTGCACCCCTAATTAGAGTTCTGACTACAGCTGTGGCTGCTACAGCATATTTTAACACCCAGGTAAAATATGAAATCCAGGTTTTAAATTTTGCATCATAAAATTCCTTCAAATTTGCATCATGTGGATGTCTGAGGTTTCACAAACACTTCACACACACTGGCTTATCAGTATCTTACACAGACATACAATTTTATCTAACACTTGTAACACCTCTCCCAGAATACTTGTGCTCTGCTGTACCAGCCAGATTTTTCTACATCCATAATTATTTGAAAAGCAAGAAAAGTAGAAACATTACTCTGAAGTACAACAATAACAAAATGCCATCCCTTTCACAGATGTAAAACCTCCTGATAACAATTCTCTGAGAGAATAAATCAATTTAGCTATCAGATACTGCAAAAAGCTGAAGCTTTCTCTCTTTCAGCAAAAGACCATTGCTTTAAAATACAAATATTTACAGTTGGACATCCAAAGTATTTGGATTTTGACTTTCCTAAGAGCTAAGCACATTTTCTACTGCATCCAAATATATCCATCCAGGAAATGCACACCAGAATTCTCAGGGAACTCCTCCAGCTTTTTCTCTGCTACCTTCAAGTAGGGCAAGCCCATATGAATGAAATATAAAACAAGAGGTCTTCCTTTTTAATTAAGTCAAATAAAACAGACATAGGGCACACACTCTGCACTTTAAGAGAAATATTAATTAACATTTATTTCAAGAAAGACTGTAATTGGGGAAAAGAAGATACATTTGACAGCACACAAACATAAATTGTTTTTCCTTCTTTTTTTTTTTTTTTTTTGTTGTTGTTGTTGTGGTTTTTTGTTTTTTTTTTTTGGTTGGTTGGTTGTTTTTATTTAAAGCAAGATCCAGGACATCTTACTTGCCTACTGTATGTATACTATATATATTCACTTTGCCCTATTTCAGAAAGCTGCCTTTAAAAATTATGCACACTTCTCTCAAACACAAGTGGTATGTTAGGATGGCAGAGTGCATCAGGCAACATTGTCTGACCCTCACTGATCTACTGTACCAGGCCAGAAAGCAGTAGAAGGACACAAGGGATGGAGCTCATTTACATTACTAATCTACAAGCATCTTAATGCAATTCCTTTGTTGATTTCTATTTATTTCCTACTGGATTTAGGAAAACAAGTATAGACACTGACTCTGCTGTCTTTGCTTTAGCAGTTTTCTGAACCAGGCAAGTACATGCCAGACACTTGAGAATGTGGCTGCCTGCTACCATCCTACAGTGTAAAATTAGTCAAAGGATTGGTATGCAGCCATATGAAATTCCATTCTTGTTCTAACTGCTGCTGATCCCAGAGGAGGCCAATGGGAATTAAGGCTTGACCTATGTGCCAGGGTGCAGAGCACTAGCTTCACAGTAACAGGTACCTAAAGGATCTTTTGCTAAGCAATAATTCTTAATGCTAAAAAGAAAGAGCAAAATTATTATGTATTTTAGCATCCCTGTATGATTCTAAGATTGTTCTATGCATAAATGGAATGTATAATATATATACATGTACACACACAAGGAATCTGAAAAAGAACCCAGAGATGTTATTGCAGTCCCCCTCACTGTAAACATTCAAGAATATTTGGACTCAATCCTGTGCCATGTGCTCTAGGATGAGCCTGCTTTAGCAGGGAGATTGGACCAGATGACCCACGGTGGTCCCTTACAACCTCACCCATTCTGTGATTCTGACAACTTACAATAACCTGTAAACAGGAATTTTATAACCCTCAACACTTATTTGATAAGTAGTCTCACTGGCAACCTTAAAAGAATTCAAATTCGCAGTCCAATAACATTATTGATTTAACTATTTCACTAGATGTATTTACCTGGATGATAACACTATAGTTTCCTTTTGAGAACACTGGTGGATTATCATTTACATCAGAAACATCAATGTTAACTGTTGTTGTGTTAAGCTTAGGTGGGCTTCCATTATCTGAAGCTTGAACTGTCAAAGTATATCCTGAAATCTGAAAAATTAATAAAAAAGTTAAAACATTTACTGAAGAGGAAACAAGTAATAAACCTAGATTTTGTTTTACAGAAAAATTATTTTAGCACAACCCCCAGTAAGGCTTTCCTTCATATATTTAATCCTTTCTCTTCCTCCCAAAAGTACTGATATAAAAAGATGCTTGCACTTTATTATAGCTATATTGATTTTGGAAGATGAAGTGGTAATTTACAAATAGAGTAAGAAAATGGTGGTCATCAACTATGTATCGGTAAATTACTCCCAGCTGCCCTAAAACCACAGAAAACTCACCTTTTCTCTGTCTAGAAGCTTAGTCACTTTTATTTCACCCCTGGTAGGGTCAATTGTAAAAGGATTTCCTTGATTGCCATCTATAATTGTGTAGTGAATGTGGTTGTTGGAAGGTCCATCAGCGTCATCTGCCATAACCTAAGGGACATTACAGTCTCATTTAAAACAGGTTGAAATAGACTCTAGCACCCTCCAGATAAACTCATCCTGAAGATGAGCTCTTTTGGTCTAACAAATTTCATAGTTCACAGGAGAAATGCCATCTCAATAGGCTATATCAACATCACTTAATTTCCTGAATTTCTTCTGAAAGTTAAGTCATGGTCTCATGAGGAGAACATAAACATTTGACAAAATATTATCTACTTTCCCACAGCATCTGAAGTCCCTATTTCCGAAACTTTTCAAAGTAAATTTTCAATTCACTCAGTGGCAAACATCTATTCATTGATGTTCACCTTCAAATCAATACTTATTCCTTCAAGACTGAAAGCATGATCATCACGACAGAGTATTTCAAAGTAAAAAACCAATACGTACTGTAATAACAGATTGTTCAAGCATAGCATCTTCACTGATTACTGCAGTGTAAGTGTCTTGGCTGAACACTGGGGAATTGTCATTGATATCCGTGACATTAATATTCACTGTTACAACATCACTTAATGAAGGTGTGCCTCCATCTGTGGCTTCCACTGTCAAGTAGTACTCATGAGAGCTTTCATAATCCAAACTCTCAATGATAAAAATGGCTCCTAGGGAAGAAGAAGAAGAAAAAAAAAAGCCTCAGACAAACTCTGCTATTGCTGTAGTGTTATGTGTTGCAACTTTTTATTTTGACCTGACAAATACTCAGCTTCTTCAGGGCTTGATCTGTTAATGTAAAGCTAGAACAGCCCAGTGAAATGACTATGCTTTACACATGTAAGTAAAAAGATGCAAAGTTCTTGCCGTTACCACAACAGATTCACAGTTAAAACAACCTGGCTTGCATTTTGTAATGTGAGTTTTTAACTGACTAGTTAAGATAGCACAGTCCCTATCATACACAGTGATTTGCTGGATGAGTTTTTCTGGAACCTTTTTACTCCTTTCAAATATGTGAAGTTTATCTGGCAAAGTACTTATATATCTTAGTACCAGCATGTCCACTGGAAAAAGCAGAACTGTAATTTCCTCTACCTTAGTACAATTAACGACTAAACTATTTAACTAACTACCACAAGTCAGTTAGAATTAACTTTTGGGTAGAAATCTTTTTAAAAACAAAACAAAAACCCAAACCCAAACAACTTTACCACAAACTAGCTCTAGAAAAAGAACTATATAAGTAAACAAAGCTAAAATTGAGATGTTTGTTGGTTTTTAACATAGAATTATCTTTAATAGCAAAAAATTCTCAACGTAACCTAAATAGTCCCTGAGATTAAATCTGACTATCATACAAGCCTAAAATCTCCTCTGTGATGCTGGATATATGGTTGAACATAATATTCCTATTCCAAGCTCTCTTCAATGCCATATCAAACTTCCCTAGGAGTACTGTCTTTGTGGACCAATGACTAGTCTTCCCAATCAATTTTACTTCTAATCCTCCTTTTGCCAAGCCTGACCATTCCTTCTGATTATATTAGTTTTTGTGGAAAAAACTACCATGTTTCTCATTATAGATCTATGTCTTTCCACCTGCCTGCCCCCAGAGTGGGGAATTTCCAGTTAGGAAACCCTTACTCTTTCCAGCTAAATGAATCTAATCCAAGTAATAATCCAGTAAACAGAAGCAACAAATAAAGTTCCTGTTCTACATTTTACTGCACTCATCGTGTAAGCAGGCTGGCAAAACGGGTGAAAAGACAGCAGCAGCAACTTTACAGCCAGGATGATGTATATAGATTATACATAACCCGGCTGAACTATGGAGGAAGTCAGTACGGCATCGTGCTTGCTTGGCCTGAAGTACATTCACAGTTGTAAGCTGTTACCTGTTGTTGAATCGATGCTGAATTTTCCGTGTTCGTTCCCACTGACTATTGAGTATGTGATTTCAGCATTGGCTTCAATGTCTCTGCTTGCAGCATAGATCTGGAGAACTTCAGTTCCAACCAAAATGTCCTCTGACACGGTTGCACTATACTCCCTGTGCTCAAATACAGGTGGATTATCATTAATATCCAAAACAGAAACGATAAGACTACTTGTTGAAGACAGCCTTCTAGGTAAGCCTTCATCTGTAGCCTTCAAAGTTAATGTGTACACAGCTTGTAATTCCCGATCCAAAGGCTTCTCCAAACGAATGATTCCAGAGAATTCATCAATAGAGAACTGCCCGTCTGCGGAGTTCACCAGTGCATAATGGATTTTACGGTTCAACCCTGCATTTTGAAAACAATTTTCAGATATGAAGCAGCCCTTAAAATACATAACAACAGAATAATCCATTTGGTAGCTACAGAAATAAGACACACATGCTAAATATTATCATTCATGTTAAAAGTAAATTTTAGAAAGAGTTAAAGTCTCTTGAAAAGAACAGAATTACTTCCAAAAAAAAGAAATTAAGCTAAAACCTCACTGCACTGATTTTCTGTCATACAGAAAACAAAAACCATGGTTCTGCTTCAGTTACTAGTTAATATGAAAAAAATTGTTAATATAAATGTAATAATAAAAATATGTAATTATACCTTCAGCAGAAGAGAATCTGCTTAGCAAGCTTTTAAAAACAGAAGAGGATATGGGAGAGTTAGGTTGCATCAATTAATTAGACTGAAAACCAGTACGTATATTTAAGAATCATGCCCCAAAATTAACAGGAGTGTAATTTCTAGCAACATTTCTTTATAAAACAAACAAAAACCTTATAGATTTTAGGGGCAAGTTTTTTGGTCCACCTGAGCCTCAAAGACTAGTGAAGTATGAAAACATCTGTCTGTTGCCTTCCAAATAGGCAACCTAGCTTTATCATAGCACAAAACAGGTCAGTTGTTTTAGGAGACCAAGGCAATTATTCCTTAATACTATTTGATTAACAAATTGATGAGGTGTGAAAATCATGCACTTTTAAAAATACTTTGTGCTGTTCTGTACTTTGTGTTCCTTACAACAAAGCCTATGAATAAACTCTTTCTAATGTCATTTTCAGTTCATGATCACTTAAATATTTGCACCTGAACAATGACGACAAAGAGACAGAAAAAAATCTTAACAGCATATACAGAAAGCTACAGCTAACCAGGGTTTTCTTAATGTATGATCATTGATGGCTGGCCTGAGAAGCACATTCAAAAATCCATGAATGCCCACTGACATGAACAGACATGGCTTGGTAGTCCTATTACTTACATCAGGAGTAGAAGAATGAGCCTAATCAATCATAACATTAATACCTTATGACACTAAACATATCCTACATTTTGTCTTTCCCCCTTTCCTCTTTTTTGCAAAGACACTATAGGGGTGTCTTCCAAGCTACTCACACATGGAAGTTACGTGTTAAATTATTTAGTAGACCAAAATATATCTTTCAGGAGTCTAATCCTGAATGGTATTGAACATCTGTCAGCTCTGCTGAAACATTTGACACTTCCCAGGATAAAACTAAAGAAAAAAATACTGTAAGTCTGAGAACATGGCAAAAGTATCAGTCAAAGAAGGCATACCTGCATCTGCATCTGCTGCCTGCACTCTTGTCAAAAGGGTTTTAGGCTCTGTGTTTTCAAATACTGTAATGGAGTAAGTATCAGTTGTAAACTCCGGGGCATTATCATTCACATCTTCCAGAGTTAGGATAATGTTAGCTTGGCAGAATCTTCCTCCTCCATCTGTGGCTTTCACCAGAAGATGATAAACTGCTTGCTGCTCACGATCAAGTGCCATTAATGTTTTCAGTTCACCTACAAACAGCATAACACATGAGTTGACACAAGTTGCAAGGCTTAAGTACCCCTAAAAGGTTTTCCACTAAAATCAGAAAAGCTGAACAACAATTTTCTTGTTTATAGTAATTTCATCAGTGGCTAAGTCAACAGCTGTACTTTATTAATGAATTCCATTTTGGGCAAAGCATGTAAATGACCTGCCTTTTCAGCTTGAAGAGATTAAGAACTAAAACCCTTTATTTTTTTCCTAATGCTCTTGAAACAGAAATTAGCTAAACTCTCTGATAGTGCAGGAAGAGAATGTATATACAGGTAAAAATCCATGTGTGTTTGTGCAAAGAAAATTAAAATATTAGAACTCTGGCTTCAAAAAAAATGCAAGGTTAAATCCATGTCTGGTTTTTCTGGGCTATTTAGTTGTATTCCTTCCACAGCTACTGGTATTTCCTCTAACATTCCATGAATAAACACAGCTATTCACTATGAGTTATAAACTGCTGCTACAGACAAACCTCTAGAACTCCAACACATACATTCTTTCTAAAGTGACAGAAAACATGAGAGGCTACTACTATGTGTAGTCATCATCTCCTTATAAACAGTCCAAAATAGTTTTATGAAATACTTTTTTGTGAATATTCTGGCCCTACCAATTCTGAATTTATGTAACAACACAGTAGCATGTCACACAGGTGACATTCAAAGTCGAAAACATCCCCCAAACCCACGAAGTAAAGTCATTCTCATTTGTCACTAAAAGTTTTCTAACCTCTTCCACTTGAATTTCATTTTTGTATTCATCTTATTCTATTTTTTCTACACTGTTAACCTTCCTACTGCTTGTCTACTGCAGCCTGCACAGTACAAGATTTTGGCAATAACTGTGACCTATACTATAATACAAAAAACACACAAATGCCATGAAGACCAAAGTGAAGCAAGTTAAAGGTTAATCTCATTTATACTTTTGACTTACTCTCATTCCAATAAAACTGGGGGCACTTCTAGTGTTTGCTATGGAAAGGAAATTTGGTGCTCCATGAAACCTCATCCCATTTAATTTTCCAATACAAAAAGAATGTGAATGAAGATATGTTCTGTTACAAACCATTATTGCTACTACTACAGTGAATATAAAAAAGAGCAAAATTAATGGCATACTTTTATTCCAGTCACTTCAGCATGGAAGTTGCTGGCTTCAAGGCAATTCCCTGTTTACACCTTAGCTTCTCATATATTAAAATACTTGCTTTTTACCTGACTTTATTCAATATATTATTAGTATTTGTGTAGTAAAAACTCACATTTTAAACTTGTACAATAAACACATCCAAAAGTTTTAACGACTAACATTTATGTTTTAATGTAATAGCAAAGCATTTTATAAAATGAGGTGACTGGAATCTTGTATAGTGTGTAAAGTATTACATTACCTGTGTCTGGAGTGAGTCTGAATTTTTCTGCCCCTGTGCCGTGCAGCGTGTAAGTAATTTCTGCATTGGAACGAATATCTGCATCTGTAGCCGACACTTGCATTATCAGTTTGCCAGGAAGGGCATCTTCAGGAACTGAATCAGCATATAAAGTCTGCAAGATTTCAAAGTTACATTAAAAAACTAAACATATGAAGTAAGCAGAGTTTGGAAAGGGGAGGGGAAGAAAGAACGACAGAGGAAATAATATTCTGTTTGAATGTTTGCTAACATACAATGTGAACCAGAGGATGAAATAATTAAAAATTAAGAGAACTTATGGTTTTCTAATTAATTACTTCACATTTATTAGATTATTCAGAAAGGTATTTAATACTGCAACTATAGGGACTTTTGAACATCACTGCATTGCTCAGAACTTGAAACACTTGTAACTGATTAACTGGATAATGAAATGTGTTCCCAAAATAGGAGCTATAAATTTTTGCTAATTTCATTTTTATGTCTTTTAGTGGATCATCTTTTCTAGGTCTGTCTCAATCTACAAGAAATGGATATCTACCCTTTCAAATGACACAAAAGCTTCTAGATTAAACTAAAAATAAGAAAAAGGATTCAGAATTTTATGGCACTAAGCAATCTTATAGCTCAATCATGTCAGGAATGTGCAATACATCAGAAGCACAAAGCCTTGTAACACCAAAATTAACAAAGGAAAACAAAAGGAAAAAAAGATGAAAATACTGACTTGCCAGTGTATAACTTCAACCATTTACACAGAAGTAACCAACATAAACATTAACTAAGAAAAAGAATCCTATGTTCACTGTATACTTATTTTTCTTAGTACAAGGTAAGATTTCAACCTGCCAGTATCAAATCTGTGTTCAACCATGAAAAGTCCAAAAGAGGTAATAACACATCTTTCAGGGGCTATCTTCCTGAGTTTTTTCTATTCCTTATTTTTCATGTCCATTTTTCCAGACTATAAAATCTGGTAAGGTAGACAGCTTTGTAACAAGAAAACATTTATGGCTTAAGAGATTTTTGGTACTGTTAACTGCAATTGCAGGGCAATGTTCCACTCTTTTCAACTCTTTTATGCCAGGAAATACACACATATTTCAACTAAGCAATGGGATTAATCTCTCTTTAAAACTTTGCTTCTTTCTAAAATAGAGCATATAAACGATGATGGCTGCAGCTTAAAAGACTTCCTTTTGGGAAAGTATTAACACAGGAGAAATTTACTACAATTCTCCTTATATCTCTCAATATACCAATCTCCCAAATACCACTGAGTATATTTCAATGAAATATCTTATGATTTAAAAAAAAATCCATCTATGAAGTATCTTTTATTTGACAGCACTCTAACAGTCCAAATTTTTGTTACTGGTTTAAAAGGAATAGCTATTTGTCAAGTCTCCTGAGAAGCAAATTCAGAGAAAATGTAAATTTTATGTATGAAAGCAGCTGGTAATGGAAGATATAAGACTCTGCCTACCTTTTCACAAACAGGGCTATTATCATTAGCATCTAGGACTTTAACCTCCACCACAGCTTTAGCTGCAAAGGTCCCGTCAGTAGCTGTAATATTTAGAAGATAATTATCCTTTTCTTCCCTGTCCAGAGGCTTTTTGACATAGACCTTCCATTCATTCTGTATATTTTCTATAGCAAACTGTCCCAAAGGATCACCTCCTGAAATACAAAAATAAATAATTATTTAAAGATTGAGATTTCTGCTATCATTCTATCAAAATTAAGGTACAGCCTTAAAAAAGAAAAGAAAGGCAAATAAGTAGCCAAGTAGCCACTCTCTGGCTTTATGAGGCAACAGTTTCATTTCCTGGGTAGAAATTTTCAGTGGATGCTCACACAACCAACTCAACTGTGGCCAACAGAATACATAAAAATTAATGTAGAGATTCATGTAGCATTATAGAAAACATCATATCACGACATATGCTAAATAAAACCAATAAATACTCCACTGGAAATTAACAGCCTATTATTTTGTGAAATTTCTTTAATTTCTTCTTTAACTACTAATCTACTTATATTTTTTTAAATTAAAGTCAACATATAAAACATGAAACAAAGCCAACTAAAACTCATTTTTCTACTGAAGTTTTCAATATTCATATTAAGACACACACATTCACTCTTGCAGCTATATGCTTTCAAACACTTTCCAGTCTTTTCAGAGATTAGGTTCTATCTCCCATCATTCCAGCACCACTCAAATGGTTATTCTGACATCACTCAAAAAGATTTACCTGTGATATAATAAAAGACTTGTCTATTGGTTTCTTCTGTATCAGCATCTGTTGTGCTCAGGATGGCAATTACTCCACCAGGAGGGTCATCCTCACTGACTGTTCCTTTATATATCTCTGCAGTAAACCGTGGAGGATTGTCGTTCACGTCTGTGACACTAACTTCAACCACAGCCATAGAAGACAGTTGAACTTTTTCACCCCGGTCAGATGCAACCACTGTGATTTTGTATTTGTCTTGTTTCTCATGATCGAGTTCTTTCAGAGTGGTAATCCAGCCAGTTTCCATGTTTATGGCAAAAGAATCCATAATGTCTAGCTCTTGAGAAGGATCCAAGCTGTAAGTAATCTGCCCATTGAGTCCTGAATCTAAGTCAGTTCCTTTAACCTGTATGACTCTCGTTCCAGCTGGTGAATTTTCTACGATGAATGCTTCATATGGGTTGGAATCCAAAATGGGTTTGTTATCATTTGCATCTTTTACTTGAATGCTTACATCTACTGAGGAAACAACATTATAATCTTCACTTGCATACTGTGCTTGAACTGAGAACTGGTACCACTTCGTTGTTTCATGATCAAGATTCTTCTCAAGTTTCAACTGCCCAGTCTGCCGGTCAATCACAAAAAAGTCATCTCTGTTGCTTTCAGGAGTGTTCCCCTTAATCAGATTATATACTAAAGTCTGATTATGCTCTGCTTTGATAATATCTATCACAGTTCCAATTGGAATGTCCTCAGAAACAGTGTAAGAATAAAATGGTTCTGAAAATTTTGGAGGAGGCACTTCTGGTGGGAGTATTCTAGCATAGACAGGAACAACTGACTCCTTTTGGGGGGATCCACCATCAATTGCTCTAACAAGGAAAGTAAGAAACTCATTTTCCAAACCAATTAAGCTTTCTTTTGTAGTAATTATACCAGACAATGAATCAATTTCTAAATTCTCTTCTACATTTTCAGACTCTGCTTCAATAGAATATGTGATATCTGCATTTGTACCTTCATCAGCATCAGATGCCCAGACTTTTATGACTGAAGTACCCCGTGGAACATCAGACCCAATATTTACTTCATACTCTGTTGCTCGGAACTGAGGAGCATTATCATTGTCATCTGTAAGTATTACATTAACAGTACAGAAAGCGACTTTCCCTCCTGAATCTTTGGCCATTAAACTAATGGCAATTACTTTTTCTGCTTGTGTTTCACGGTCAAGCTTTTCAGAGGTAAATATCTGCCCTCTCTCATTTGTATAAAATCTGTCTTTGGCAAAGTCATTTACAATGTGGTAAGTGATGTGGCCATATGTACCAGAGTCTTCATCTGTTGCTTTAACTTCAGTAACCAAAGTATGCAATGGAGCATTTTCAGCTAGTTCAACCTCATACTCATTCTGGCTGAAAACAGGACTGTGCATGTTGGCACTGATTACAGTTATATGGACTTGGGCTGGGCTTCTGAAGACGCCATCAGAAACCGACACATTAAGATTATAATGTGACTTCAGTGTCTGTCTGCGTAGGTTTGAGATGGTGATAATGCCAGTTCTACTGTCAATCACAAAATTCTTCTGATCATTGCCTGTCAGAATGGAGTACTCCAGCTTGTCAACATCAGAACTATCTGCATCTGAGGCTTGCACACACGTCACAAAATGTCCTCGAGGAGCCAGTTCACTAATTTTGGCTTCATAAAGCAATTGGCTAAAAAGAGGCGGGTTATCATTGAGATCAGTTACATCCACAGTTACAATAGTATCACTGCTCAAGGGCAGCATGCCACCATCTATGGCCCTTATTAGTAACTTGTGTTGCTTCATTTGCTCATAGTCCAAAGTTCTTGCTGTAAGAATGAGTCCAGTGCCACTATCTATGTGAAAGTAGTCATGACTTTCACTATTATCCTCAACCAAGTGATAGGAAATTCCCCTGTTGGTTCCAGAATCGGCATCTGTAGCGCTCACTTGTGCAACAGATGTTCCAACAACAGATGCTTCGGAAAGTGTTGCAATGTAAGACTGCTCTGTAAACACAGGAGGATTATCATTGATGTCTTCCACTATTATGTCTACAAACACATCAGCATGTGCCCCATTCAGGGAGTCAGTTGCTCGGACACTCAGTTTATAGGCTGGATGAGACTCAAAGTCAAGAGGGGCAACAACATTTATAACTCCAGTGTTGAAGTTGATAGTGAACTGATTGAAAGGATCTCCCCCTGTGATGCTGTAAAACACCTTGAGTCCTTCAGGGCTGTTTGCTTGTACATGTACCACAGGACTGTGGAGCTGAATGTTTTCTGGTATCTCTGCACTGTAGAAAGGCTTTTCGAACACTGGCATAGCTTTACTCATAACTGTAATTGGGACTCTAATTTCAGCAGAAAATGCAGGATCTCCTCCATCTTTTGCCACTACTGTTACCAGATATTCCTTATTCAGTGTGTCTGGTTCAAATTTCTTCTTCAGAGAAATTTCACCAGTGGGATCAATTTGGAAATGTTCATGGTGTTCTTTGAGATAGTAATGCACCTCTCCATTTTTGCCTGTATCTTTATCTACTGCTGTCACACGTTGAATAACATGGCCTGCTTCAGAATCTACTTTAACAACAGCATAATATGGAAGATTGACAAAAAATGGAGCATTATCATTTACATCTTCTACTGTGACTTTAACTACAATGTGTGCAACAACTGATGGTTTATTTTCCTCTGTCACTTCCACGACCACATCAAAAGATTCTTGCTGTTCACGATCAAATGGTATTCCCGTTGTCGAAAGGACTCCTGAAGTCTGGCTTATTTTAAATCTGCTGTCTGGATTTAGAATATGGTAAAACAAAGGCCTATTTATTTGATTCCCTATAGCAGTAACAACAGCTATTGTTTTTGCCTCTGTGGAATTCTCCTGCACTGTTGCAGAGTAAGAACTCTGTGTGAACTTCAGCTGGCTTGCTTTGCTTTCTTTCACATTAATTTTTACAGATGCAGTGCTTGCAAATCTGCCATCAGATGCTCTCACTGTCAATTCATATCTACTTCTTAACTGAGTTGTGTTTTGTACTGTTATATCTCCAGTCTTAGGGTTTATTGAAAATTTTTCTCCAATGTTGCCTTCAATAATGGAATAAATTAATTGGGAAAAAATGCCTGAATCTGCATCAGTGGCATTTACGCTGATGACTTTCACGCCTTTATAAGTTGGAACCAGAACGGATGTCTCATACAGCTCTCTTGAAAACACAGGAGGGCAATCATTGATGTCAATCACATAAATAGTAACGTTAGCTGCATATTCCGCATACAGACGTGGTATCCCTGTATCATGTACTTGCACTGAAAAGTGGAAAATATTTGTCTCCTCATAGTCCAGACTCATTACTGTCCGAATGGCACCAGTGCTAGAATCAATGGCAAAATACTTGCGGACAGATGGTTCAACAATTTGATAAACAAGCAAAGCATTGGATTCTTTATCAGCATCTGTAGCTCGAATTACTAATGGGATATTCTTGTCAGTCAAAACCACACTGTTAATTGAAGCTGATTCACTGATGAGTCCTGTATATTCAGCCTGCATAAAAATTGGTGCATTGTCATTCTCATCCCGCAGATGAACCAAAACCGTTGCATTACTGGACAAGCCAGCCATGTTTGTTCCTTGCACAGTCAGAGCATAAAAAGGCAAAGTTTCAAAATCAAGTATCTTCTGAGTAACGATGACACCTGAGTTGGGGTTGATAGCAAAGGCATCATCTGTGTTACCATCTTTTATTTCAAAAACTACGGAAGACTGACTGTACGCTGCAACCATTCCAACAAAACTGCCAGTGTTGGCACTTTCACTGATTTCCATCGAATATTCTTTGGCTGTGAATTTTGGTGAGGCATTATCAGAAACAGTAACAAATATATGCACAGAGGTCACTTCACTCATTGGAGGATGCCCTTTATCTGCAGCTTTTACCATCAGGTTGTATTCTTCTTGGTTACTACGATCTAATTCCTTTGCAATTTTAATCATACCCAAAATGGGATCAATAAGGAAGGAATTTCCAACATTCCCTGTGAAGAAAGAAAAGGCAATTAAGAAAGAGGTATACAGAATTTAAGGGATGGCTGCTTATTTGGCTCTATACTTAAAGACACATAGGCAGAACACAGATACTATGAAAGTTTCTTAGTTTTGCTTGATAAACATTTGTTAGCCTGTCTGGAAAGTTTTTTGTAATCAAGAGTTGGCAGTAATTCTAACTTTTCTTGAGGAAATATTGCCTGAAATACAGTTAGCAAAGCCATCCAAGCCTTGAAAATAAATTAAAAAAAATTCTTTTAGCAAACTTAAATAACAATTGTAGTTGAAAGGAATTTATATTCCGAAGTTAACATTAACGGAATAAAAGTTACATTTTTATAATCTAAAACAACTGGAATGTTTTGGACAAGGAAAAAAAAGAAGGGTTGTAACAAACCCTTGTGAATCTTAATTGCTTATACAAGTATTGCTTCAATCACTGCTTCAAAACCAAACTTTTTGAATTGGACAAATAATTACGTCTCTCTTCCTATTGATACATAGACAAGTTATTCCCTGTGATAGTATCAGAAGAAAAATAATGCCTGCTGAGAAGAACCAGCCGCCATTTAATATAAACACTTGTTTGCTTCAGATTTTGAAATATACAGATGAATTACCCTGCATACAAGACTCTGCTCATGCATTAAATATGCTAAGATTTAATATTTTACTTACCTAAAAAATTACATTACTAAAGCCACAATCTCAGCATGCAAAAAAATCATTAAAAACTTCTGAGTTTTGCATACAAGTAGGTAAGAAGGAGGTTTTGTTTTGTTTTTTTACCATTGTGGGTTTTTTTGGCTGGGTATTTTTGGGTATTTTAGAGGAGACTCTAAACACAGTGGCATTCTTAGAATATCCCATTACAACTCTAAGCAGCTATTACAAGCATCTAAGGAATGTTCCTTCCATTTGCTTAGAATATCAATTATAATGATTTAACCTCCCAGTAGATCACAATCCTATAAAATAAACCTCACAGGTCTTACATTTACTCCTACAAAAAGCTAGAAGGAAGAGAACAGCATGTTACTTCATTCCAGACTGCAGGCACACATATTTTTTCTTGCCATTGTTTGGCATTCATAAAACAAGCACTAACAAAATGGAAAAGGCAAGAGAAAAATTTCATGGACGTTGGTGTCCTGCTTAGTAAATGTCAGATTTCTAGAAACAACAGAAAAATCTCATATGATTTAAGCAACTTATGAGACACTCAAAAACCTTTATTCTTGTCAGAGTATCATAATCACAGCTTTGTTTTAATACAGTGTTAAAGTATGCTTTCATATAAAAGCAGCACTTTGAGGGAGAAAAAGAAAAAATTTATGGTAAATAATTCCTATCCTTTACACAGCAATTTATGTAAAATAAAAAAAGCATCTGCACATATCACTTTGCATGTGACAGTAACTGAGTAACTTTTTGCCTGTTGTTGGTTTCTTTAATATACAGTCTCTTATGCTTGTTACTGGGATTTTTATTTTAAATTATTTTTTTACCTTGAAAGTAGTATTTCACATAAAGAATGAAATTGGACTAACTTCTTTTTTTTCTAGTCATGTTACCTACAAAGCCTTGATAATGGCAAACTTGTATTAATTCAGATTTAATGGACTGAACCAAAATCCACTTCTGTCTGATAAGTGAACTCAATCAATGCCATCCTGATTTCTAATAATAAAAATTGCGACCATTTGAATCACATTGTTGTAGGCAAGTTCAGAAAGATACTCTGAGGTTTAAAAAAAGCAGCAGTTCTTTCCTGACCTGCAATCTGGAAGGAGTCTTAATGACAAATTGAACAACTCTTAGGGGATTTCTCAAATATTTTATTAAGATAGAATAGCAGTCCCACTACTAAAATCATTCAGGGGGAAGTATGGAAAGCAACCCTTTCTTTGCTGCATCAATCAGAAAGTTTACCTTGAAAGCTGGAATTATTTAGGGGTTTTGCATATGCATATTTATTTCTGAGCTCCTTACTTCTGCATTATATTAAACACAAAAGCACTTGTCTCAGGCTCTTACTCTATTCATTAAGTCCTTGCTTTGCCTATGCCACAAAAAATAAGACTTACCATATCAAAACAGAATGCATTTTTTAGACCTGAACGGAATGATTCTGTAATTTCTAAAGAAATTACTCATTTTGAGCATTTCAAGATGACTTTTTCTTCCTCTACTACTAAAATATGCCAAATGTATCTAGAGGATAACATAAATAGCTAAAGGATATAGATGAATATTTGTAGTACTCTGAGGCTGTATCTTCAGCACATCTCTCAGAACATCGCACATGAACCTGCACTGCCCCTCTTTTTTTAGAGATACATTTTTACACATCTACAGTTGAAAAAGTATCAGCGAGTTCAACAGACTGAAAATGTAAGGAAGTGAATATACCTGATTCAATCGAGTACACAATTTCAGCATTTTTTCCTTTGTCCTTATCTAATGCTGTAACCTGGAGCACTGCTGATCCAACAGCTGCTGACTCGTACACTCGTCCTTCATAGGAAGGGCTGGTGAACCATGGGGCGTGATCGTTTGTGTCGCTGACATTAACGACGATTCTGGCGTAGTTGCGCTTCACAGGAACATCCTGATCTCGAACCTGCAACAGTCAGCACATCACTAGTCATTAGCACTGCTATTTCAGTAGTTCACCAGATTTTAGTAATAATTCAAGGCGCAATCAGCTGCAGAGTCAAAGACTGCGTAAAAATTAAACATACAAATAAATGTTTGAATTATGGGGAGAAACTAAAATGACATTAAAAAGTATCTTTTTGTCATTCACAACAGAAAAAATCTCTTGCATACTCACCATTATTGTGAGAATATGCTGGTTCATGGTCTCATGATCCAGTTTTTCTGAGGTATAAAGGGAGCCAGTTGCAGGGTCCAGACGAAATTTTTTAAGACTGATGGGATCAGTGCTGCCCTGCATAGTATAAATCAGTTTATTCTTCTCATCTCTGTCTGTGGCACTGACTTGCAGAATTTCTGTCTCTGGTAAGGTATCCTCAGGTATAACAACTTCATATTTTGAAGCAGAAAACTGAGGCCTGTGATTATTTGTGTCTATAACTTTGATGTACACCTGAAATGATACAATAGGAAAAGATTGATGATATTTGGTAAAAAGAAATGAAAGGAGGATATTTCATTAAAAATCAGACCATAATACTGAAGTAATGCCACCTCAAGACAATTTAATTTTGCTGGGAGGAGGAGAGATCCAAGACTTGTAGGGAAGAAAAAAAGCCACTAAAGCCAAATCTGCCTCACCTTCCCCAAAGTTAAACCAGAAATCTGTACAACCAGAAACATCTTAGATAAGACGTCTTAAAAGGAATGATTCTTGCCCAAAGCAAGACAAATTCCTTGTTAATTTTGAAATTAAAAATATACAATATGGATCCTACAGTGGGTAAAAATCCTGGTTTTGGGGTGCAAATCTACAATTTTAAGCAATGTTTTTTCATGCATGAATGAAATGGTGCATGCATAATACTCCTCCTTGACCTCACATGAAAACACTCCTCTTTCAGCCCCTCACATCTGCAAGCCTAGGCAAGAATAGAAAAGTGATGGAATTGCCACAAAAGTGCATTATTTTGGAAAACTGCAGGTGGTATTGTTTGCTATTCTCCAGCAATGTCACACAATTTCAGCACAGCTCACGGGTCACCAACACAATTTCTCTGAAGTTAGGGTGAAATTAAATCAGATGCTTCCAATTGTGTCTCTGTATAATGCTGCTCACTGGAACCATACAAGATCCCTGCATCCCTACTTGCTTTTCACAGCACCAAAGCTTTGTATGAAAAGGGTAAGACAGAAAGCCACCATCCCATTCCTTCAACAGCGATAACATCAGACAAGTAACACTAATGCAAAGGAGTTGGCAAGTAGACAGCAACACACAGCTAAATTCAAGTTCTTTATGTGCTGCACGTACAGCCATGCTTTTATCCATCCAAAGGTTAGGTACTTTGTATAAATTTGTTAAGGGCTGCATATAAACAGGGTTTTTTTAAATAGGTATTTACAATATTGTAAATGGGTTAAATTGCTCTTTGAAGACACTGCTTTCCATTGGTAACTGGTGGAGTCTACAGATGTAATTTAGACAAGGTACCAAAGTGCATGCAGTAGAAAATAAATTAGATGAATCCTGATGGTGGCAAATTATTAGGAAATGCCATACCTCTTGCTACAGGAAGAGGAAATGTCAAGCTTGCAAAACTAGCATCTTACTCTAAAACTGAATCATTTGGTACACTGATAAAATCCCTTGCAAGATGTTGCTATGGAGACTAAGGAGTTTGGTTTTGTCATGGATTAGAAACAGATTAAAGAAAAGAAACAAAGAGCTAGAATAAATATTGACTTTCAGTGGGGAGAAATATTAATGGTACGTGACCCAGGATACATATTAGGACAAGTTTTTAAATCCATTAACTAACAAATTCAATTGGAAAATGAAAAGCAAGAATAATAAGTATTATGTTGCAAATGTGATCTTTTTACATTTTCATTATTAGATAGGATGCAATAAAGCAACACAAGCACAGTTGTTAGTTTCTTTTTAAATTTTGTATAAATAAAATATATTTTAATGCTTCTTGGAAGAAGTAAGACAAAAGGGTCATACACACTCACAAAGCATTTGAGTAAAAACAGCTGCTCACTGAACAATAGTGCTAAGGAAAATTAAAAATTATACCAAATGAAGATGAATAAACAATTAAAAATAAAAAAAGCATAAAACTCCAATATTCAATACAAATCAAACTATAAAATCATTTTTGCATAAATGGAAGTTTTAAAGGCTGTATACAATTACAACACTTTATTAATGGATACTATGCTTTCAAAATGAACTCATCACCATTTTTTTTTATTAGATTTCCACCCCCAAAAATTATTAGGGTCAGATTCAGAAAAATAAACAAAGAGAAAAGATAAGGCATCAAATGCAATGAATTTAAATTAAAATTGCTATTCAAGTTCATGTCTATTTCCACTTCCAAATGAGGAAACACAGAAACTGAGCCTAAATTGGAAGTGAAAAGGCACACAACTACAGAGCAATTCTGTTAAGTGAATCTTTGGAGCAGAAGACATGGCCACCTGTGCTGCTGGTAGTATACAAAACAAATAAAGAAGAACAGCATTTCTAGAATGGAGCACCACAAAAAAACCCCATGCAAACTACTAAGTTAAATGCCAGGAATGTAGTGACTGTAAAACAAATATCAGTACCTGCAGGACTAACCATATAGCCAATGAACCAGCTTAACTGAAAAGTGAGTCATTGATCAGGATTTAGCATCAACTCTGGTATTAGCTACCAAAGCAATTAAAATGACACATAAGGAGACATCCTCCAAAAAGTACCATTGGGCTAAACAGATAAGGAGTTAGTTCCTCAAAATGTACACCATTATTAAATATGAATTATTTAAAAATATATTACTAAGAAATAAACATAGTGACTCATTCACTATAAATGGTTAGCTCAGGTATTCCATTACTTGTCATATTAGTTGCTCAGGCTGCAGTTTTTCTCCACACTGCTAAACACAACTACAAATACACAACTTCATGTATTAGTGCAATCATTTTAACTGTAAAAAAATCCAAAGTTCATCTTACAACTCAAGTGAAAAGTGTTTTATCTACATACTCTAGGATTCTTTTTTCTCTCAGTGATGTTATTACATTATGCCCCTGCACAAATTCTGGTGGACAAGCATAATGTGACCTGATGGGTTCCCTTTTGGTAGCTTGTCTAACTCTGCACACTGAGCTGCTTTAATAAGGGTAGGGGGAAGTAATTACCCCCTTCTGTTTGTCACTCACTGGTGGGAATTTAGATCCACTACAGTTTTAAGCCCTGCAGTACAGGAGAGACCTTGACAAAAATGAAACAAGTCCAATGACAGGTCATTAAAATCAGTGGGTATTGAAAAGCAGTCTGTCCACAGGAGGGGGCAGGAAAGAGCGCCAGACTCCTCTCAGAGATGCACAGTGAAAGGACGGGAGGTGACACTCACAAGCTCCAATATAAGAAAATACAACTAGACATAGGATAAAAGGGTTTTTTGAGAGCTGTTAAACATCAGTATAAAAGCATGTCCAAGGACAAGGTGTTGTGCCTAGTCATCCCAGGCAGTTATAACCTGATGAGTCACTGGAAAACTTAATCAACTCTGCAGTTTGCTCTGCTTTAACCAGGAGTTTTAACTAGAACACCAGGGGCTCTTTACAATGTAAACTATTAAATAAATATTAAATAAATTTACTAAGGTAATCCTATTTTCAATTCAGCAATTCTTACTGAGGCTAAGTGACAGGTGCTAGACATGCAATTACCTTTTAAAGGTAAGAGGATCAAAATTTCATGTAAACTGTTAAGACCTTGAAGTTAAATGGAAAGCTTTTGCAGAAATATTTGTGAGTGCTGTTTTAAAGACCCATAGAGAAAAATATGGTTTAGTGTGCCTGAGAACAAAACATATGAAGAACTAATGTTATTCTAACATAATATGTAGCATAAAATAAAACTAGCTATTGAACATTTCTCAATGAAACTACAAGATTCAATTCAAATGAAATATGTTAATATTATCTCTTAAGAAATAGTTGCACATGAAAGAGATACATTATAGAAAAGCTTGGCATCAGCAGACCATAACATGATCTTTAAAACAAAATGTTCTAGAACTAAAGAAACTTCACTCATTTTGCAAAAATATGCAAGGGCTGTGTTGCAGCTGCCTTCTGCCCACAGATCCCACTGAAAGCAATGCACACTGGTTATACAGAGAACAAAGCAGCCTAGGATTACTTTGAGGAAGGACTTCAAAACTAGTAATAATCTGGCAGGTGAAACCTAAATTTTCATAGGGATGTATTGAATGCTTCTAAGAGGAGATATGTGCCAGTGACAAAAAATACTCAATGTACAATATTTAAATACAACGTTCCTTTAGATTGCTTTAATATCATTTTCACTTACTGATTTTATATGGAGTTTAAAATTTACTCCTTTTCCATAATTACATTATAGTTACATTGACAAGTTTATAATAATTTTCATAAATAAGAAGTTGAAGTATCCAGAGATAATATAACTTCATTCCAGTTCTAAATGGTTCTGTAGAACAGCGTAATCAGAAGCAAAAATGCATGCAAAAATGTAGTAAATGAAGATTATTCTATACTTCATTCCCAAAGTATCATATCCATACAAATTTTGCATAAAGCAAGATTAATTCTTTTGCAATAGCAAAGTAACAGGTAAAATTAGCTGTAAGCCATCTGAAGTATTACTTTCAATGAAAAAAATTGATATACATACCAATGAATGCAAGTGGCAATAGCTAGAAACAGGACTATTTCTTTTTTATTTTCCCCAAAAATCAATTCAATAGTTCATTTATCACTACTTACAGCCTGTGAATAACCTTTTCTCTTTCAGTACATAGGTACACTGACTTGTAGGATTTAATTGTTTAGTTTCTGTATTTTTATTTTTGTTTTATTTTTAATCATAATCCTTCCAAGCGTGACACTAGTAATTTCTAACATCATGTCAAACACCACTACTGTGGGCCTGGAATTTTTTTGTCCTTGCTTTGCCTCATGCATTTGGCATTTAGATGCATGCAAAAATTCTAATAGTCTCCACGCCTACTATTGCTTTATTTTTCAAAAAAGCTATTTAACTGAAGTCCTGAAGGAGTCAAATGCTCTACAGATGTTAATGGCCCAAGGCCAGCAAATGCCTTCCAGTTTAAAGTCAGGTTCAATACACTGCTTTTACACAGTAAGATTTTCATTTCTTGTGCCCCTCCCTAATTTCTTCCAAATGCCATTTCCTTTTTCAAATTAAATGTAAAATTACTTACTCTGCTGTTAATCAAGATCTGTTAAATTGTTTACTGTATATCCAGTGTTTATAACAATTACTTTGTAGGCTAAAAGCTCTGTATTGCTATTCCTCAGGTATGAACTCAGAATTCAGAATTTCTTTTGCTTGTCACTCCATTTTAACTGTTTATCATCTCTTAAAAGAATCCAATGCCACATCAGCATTTAAACTTTAATCATCAGTATTTCAGCAGAGAGTAATGGAGTTTACACACTGCCAGCCATAAATCACACCTTCAGTTTTGATTTTGTATCAGCATTTTTAACCCTCCAGTTTAAGCCTGATCCGCAATGCATCTTTTGAGGGATATTCCTGAGGGTTATTTTAAAAGATTGGTGCATTTGGGTAGGCCTAGAGTTATGGGGGAGATAACAGAATCAATTAAAATCAGGATGATGAACCAACAGTTGCAGAGTTTGAACTAGTCCACACTCCTCAGTCTAATACACCACAGTGAGACTCCAACAGCAACAGTAACCTGTGCTTATCCCACAAGCCAGGCAAAAGGAAGACAAAACAAAGGAAGTCTTTGTGCTTGTTCGTAACAGAAACCACAATCTCTGATCTTGCCAAGCCTGAGAGAGGAAGGGAAAGATATGAAAAACAATCATAGAAAAAGCAATTACAGAAATTACAAACTTGAGACTACTACTCCAATTCTTCTGGAGAAGAGTGTTGTGGGGCAAATGTTTATAATGTTCATTTAGCTTTACAAAATGTTAAAATAACAAATTCATTTAAAGAACTTGAACAAAAGGTACACTGTGCATTCCCAAGAAGAACTAAATGAATCACATAACTCAGAGGAAGAGAAGGGGTGAGGGTTAAAGTAATTTTTTGACCTTCCAATTCTTGGTTGCTCTAAAAGACAAAGCGGATTATGGTTCAACTGTGACAGCACAGCACATCTGCATGAATTCAGCTATGCAAGCAGCAGCATTGGATAGGCTATCTGAATTCACCAAGGCCCCATATTAAGCCTTTCCTAGTTCCCAGGCTACCCCAACAACACTGTTTGATGGCATTTTGAAATGCATTTTTGGGAGGGGGTGGGGAGGGGGAAGTGTATATGGAAAAGCCTCTTGCTGCCTTTTTGACTTTTAGCTGAATTTGTGTTTCTTCTATTTTATGTCTTAAGTAATTCCTGCCTTCTATCCAGCATTCTCTAAGCACTAGAAGTGAATCTGCTCAATATTTTTACTACAAGTAGGCAAATTTAATAAATTTACAGTGGGATTCTCCAAACCTTTTATGATGGTTATCTGCACCAGGGGCAATGCCACCACAACTATGATTGCAGCAAGTTCCTACTGGGAAACATGTTGCTGTCTTTGAAGATTCATGGTCTATAAAAATCACTCACAATTGTCAACTTTAAAGGAAAAGGCATTTCTCAAAGGAAACTGCTAAACTTGATCACCTTCTACTACTATCAAATTTACTCTATTTGACCTAACATGCCTCCAAGACTTGCAGTCAGCAAAATAAAGATTCTGTTTAAAATCCTGAACATTGACAAGGAACATCTTTTCCTCTGGCCAAAAGCATACAAGACATTAGAAAAGATAACAGAAAAACATATGCACTGCACAGAAGCTGAATAAGAAGAAATTGCATTAGTAGCACAGACCTCTATGTACAGAAAAGGCAGCAGCAACTCATTGCTCTTTGAGTGCCTGAGGGGGGTAGGTCAATGATAGGGAAAGGTAATACAGACACACCACTGTCCAAGTCCAACAGTCTTTAATTGGTAAATAAACCCTTCCCTTTCTATTTGGAAGAAAAGACAAGCTCCTCTATAATCATGGCTCTATTCACACCAACCTCAGCTAAACTGTACTTTCAAATATATTCAGGTTCTGGGCTGGGGAAAGAAATTAGATGGGAAAAACAGCTGGGATATATATCATAAATTACTTTACTATTAATTATTTCCAGTACTGTCACAAAAGGCTTCTGCACCTTTAAGTGAACTTATTAGTCCAACTGCAAAGAATTGCCACCATCACAGAGCCTTAGTAAAAAGGTAATTTTAAAACATTGGTTTGTCTGAGGCTGCTGCTTTTTGGAGACTGCTAAACAATCTCTACTTCCACCAAAACGAAAATAAAGTAATTGGGACAATACAAAGAGATGTTATAATCTAAACTTTGTTTCTATATGTACACTGTGCAGAAGAAGCAGCTCTGCTTCATATAAAACATTACTTGGACATTGTACAACTGGTTATCCACAGATCTTCCAGGGGGAGGAGAACCACAAAATTTTTGAATGGCTGTCTTTAAGTTTCAAGTACAGTAATCAATTTATTTAGTGATTTTGAGGGAGCTTGCAAAGTGGAGTAATTCAGATGAGTATTAATCCTTTTCTTGTGAGAAAGTCATGCATGCAGGGGCTTAGTTTCTGTTTTCATTTATTCAGCTGTAGGAACATGCTATAACTTAACAGCTATTGGTTCAGTATAGTAACATACCACCTTACACCTAAGCCACCAAAAAACATGGCTCTGAATATCAGAATTCACTTTTATTTTTGACAAAGTCCTTAATTTAAATAAACCATGTTGATTATCTAGGATTAAAAAAATGGTAAGAAGAAAACTCAATACCCCATCCTCCAGCTACATACTCTTTATATAAGATCTTCATCAGAAAGTTCATTACCTGAGTGCTGATAGATCTGGTTCCATCTGTTGCTTCAACTGTCAAGTTGTAATTTGATTTCTGTTCTGCATCAAGAGGTCTTGCAACAATGATAGTTCCTGTACCCTTGTCCACATCAAATCGACTGTCATAGTTGCCACCTTTTTCGGGAAATTGTGAGAGGGAGAAGTTAATAAAACACATTTTTGCTTCTTTGTTTGCATGTATGATCATGTTCTGTCTTCCAATGCTTAATGAAGGTGGAACTATATATACATATATTTATACATACATTTAGTTTAAATACTTCAGGTTTTTTTCCTGGTAACGTTATGCTGCTAATAGGTATTTTAAACTGAGTAATTTTGGACAAAGCTGACTTGCCTGGCTCATGGAAAGTCAGCATGGACATTCTTATTAGCAAGATTCTCCACTTTAAAAAAAAATATCCATGGAATTTAATGATTCCATTTAGCAGGAAATTGAGAATTACTGCATCAAATGCAAGAGCTCCTTTTGGGCAGATTGTCAGCTAATAAGTTAAAAAACATATTTTTTATAAAAATACATTAAAATCCCAAATCAGACATACAGTCAAATTTTTGTCTTTTGGAGCAGAGTGCATATTTTTATATTCATATATGACCATAGATAAGGCTGAAAAAAGCTGTAATACCTCCAAAGGGTTCTCATCTTAATGTTGAGTATCTAAAGAGTTCACTATCTCACTGAGATAGGCAGGATTTAGAACAGTGCTAAATGTTTAAATGCCCAATGTTAAAATATGGCCACGTTCCTTTTCTGAAGCAAATTATCTTAAATTTCCCTTGTGAAAATTTCAAATTACTCTTTGAAATATAGTTAAATAACTGTGTAGATCAATAGCTACACTCAGTAGCTTAAACATTTAATTGATCATCATCCTGCCACCCGAAGCAGTCCTGAGAATGCAATGTCCATTAAGTCCAAATACTATTAGTGATGATGAATACTGCCATTTAACTGCAATTGCTTTAGACCTCTCAATAAACTGCCTAAAATGGAAGAATCAATTTTTATTTTGGCCAAGCCAGTGCTAGATATGGCAAACCAATTTCTCCTAATTATGGGCATGTGTTTTTCTAATTATATTTTACAAGGATGGCAGATAGCATTCAGATACCATCTGAGTGCTTTTTCTTTTCATTTAACAAGATTATACATGCTAAGCTTTGCAAATCACTAAATGCCTTTTATGAAAAGCCAATGTTAAAAATGAGAGGGTGAAGTTCCAAAGGTTGCAAATTTGAACTTAGTCCAAGAAAAAAACAGTAAATACTGAAATGAGCCCCCATTCACACGTAAAAAGGATTTCACCTTTAGAAGGTTCCACTGCATGACAAACATACCAGTTTAGGAAAGATGGGCTGGATTCTGCTTCACTGGATTTGAGATATTTGATAATAACCACCATCACATAATTTTTCTAGTTCAATTGAAAGCCAACTCCTCTTACTGGCCCAGCAGCAGTTTCTGAACCACTCAAATGGACAGAAACTGGACATCATGAAACGCAGCAGCTTTTTTCTTTTCCTAACAGATGTACATGGTTTTTTGTTGTTGTTTTTTTTTTTTTTTTAATGGGCTTTGTGCAGTATGTCAGTTTTAGAAGGTGAATCTAGTTTTTCCTTTTATAGCTGGTAGGCAAAACCATTTTCTCAGATGTCTCAATGAAGTTGTCTACACTTTAAGGGAAGAGTAAATCGAATGAGCATGAATTGGTACAATCAGTTTTCCTGACACAAGGATGAACTCTCTAACCAACATTTTCCCCTTCCTTATCAAGAAAATCACCAGGGCCTTGCCTGTATTTGTAATAGGAGTGATATCTGGTGATCCGCTGAAGCAGAACTCAACCCAAACTTCTGCATCTAGTACACTGGAAGTGTAACAGCAACAGTTTTGGCCAAAGCCAAAACTGGATGCTCAGGATTGATGCTGTATAAATGTAATGATGACAAAACAAAACAAAAACGAACCTGTCACAAATGCAACCGTGAGCACTTTGATTTCCGAAGGGTTAATAAAATAAATAGTTTATAAATGTACGCTTTCATTTCAGATCTCATAATCTGGTAATAAATTATGTGATCTCAGCAGATACCTTCTGCTGTACAGTTCAGGTCACAAGCCATCTGTAAGATGTAAAATACTTCACTAGCAAGCTTGTCTCCTGGCTCAGCCAAAAAGAAAGAAAGCATGGAAAGCAAGCACAGAACATAAAGGAAAGCTGTCAATCAAATTCATTCATGCTATTAGAAACAGTAAAAGAGGGTGGTAAAGTGACCACCTGTAAGAGTAGCCCATAACTTCACAACATGATCACATATCAAATTTTCCAAAACACTTTTACTATAAAAACCATCAAAATAAAATGGTTTATTTTACAAAGCCTGGACTCTTTCCCCATGGAATTTTCTTTATATGTCTTTCTAAAAAGAGCAGGAAAAGATAACTTATTTTCTGCATTAGGCATACAATAAAAATAAATAAAAATATGTATTTATTTACATAAAAATATGTAAATGTCCAAACTGTGCTGCATACGTCGAAAGAGCAGATCAAAATAATACTATCAATCAGAATTCTGTTCAGATGTACACACTGTTCAGAGTGCACAGCAGTTGAAGCACGCTAAGAACAATAGGAAAGTACATCCCCAACCTAATTAACCGATTTTGCTAATAAAAGGCCCCAGAAAACATCCCTGCTGTACTGTGTTCCAACTCCAAAAAACCTCTGAGGCCTATTGTATCTACTCTCTTTCATCTCTGGCAATGTCACTTTCTTAAACTTTCCTTTAACGGACTCATTTTGGTCTACAGATATTTGTTTGCTATTGACTGGATAACCCTAATTTGAATTGGAGTACATGATACCTTCTCATTTTTCCTGATCACTTATTTTTATACTTCCTGCTTTTCTACTCCCATATCCCTGAGTGTGTTTGGGAGAACAGTGAAAGAGCAGCCTGGATTCCAAAACACCTCTAATGCAGAACTTCATTCCTATGAGAATGCAAAAAAGCATCCTCAACTTTTTCATCCCTCTGTAGAGTTTAAAAGATTTGTAACCCCTAGATTTGTCTAAACACCAACACTTTTTATTCAATTATAATCTATTTGATCAGGAATGTTTTTTTCAAGAATACCTTATAAAGAACCATTTAAAAAATTCTATGTGAGTATTTAATGCATTAGCAATGATTATCATTATCATCACAGGTTGTTAATGCACGAAGCATGATTTTGGGGAAGAACTGTATCTGTTTGCATGTGCTTGAAATTTTTTTGACAACAAGTATTTGGCATTTATATATTCCTGCTACTTGTGTCAGTTTCATAAACTTTATTCTTAACTGTTGCTATTACAACTCAGGAAATATGTAACACAAAAGATGTTTAAAATACTTCAATTATTGAAAAATAATTTAAAATATGCTCTTCCCAGCAACTTAACATCATAATCATGGCTAAATTTTTCAGTAGTAACAAAGATGAAAAAGATCCTTCTCTTGTGAATGTAGTAAAAAAGTTACAAATCTATTGAGTCGCAAATCTATCAAAAATCTGACAGAAAGAGTTTATTTAAGACTAGAAGCAGTTTGCTACAAGGCACCTCTCCTGAAACACAGCTATGCCATTCTCCTTGATCCTAACACACTTAACACACAACAGAACTTGGTTTTACTATCAGCTATCCAGTGAACACTTTCTGTATTACTAGTGCTCATAAGTCTAGTGACTAAGTCTTAACTTCAAAAAATTAATTTTGTTACCATGACATCAACATATAGTCACATTACTGGTTAGAAATCCCCTTTTAATGGTAGAGGTTAAGATATGATTTAGTAGAAAGAATATGTACAGGAAGAAGATTGCTGGGGTTAGGAACATTGCAAGCTTTCCTTTTAGTACTGAATCAAAGGACAGCAAACTGAGAAGCAGCCCAGAGGAGAAGAAATCCGTGTGAACAGTAAAATCTAAGATTTGCAGAAAACTACCATCTTATTTCCTTTCCTATCATACAGTCTATGAGATTGACTTCATTAGTTTTCATTTCAGTGACATAATATTCATAAATCAATTTTAAAACTGCAACACAGCAGATATTTTGCAACTTAATTTTAATCTTTGATACAGAGTGGAATTGATAAAAATTAAATAATTTTGCCTTACAAAATCCACACCTGCATTTAAAAAATGTCAAAACCTTGCATTATTTAGAAGAGTGATTAAAACCAAGCTGCAATGAGCCCTCCAGTATCTCAGACTCCATGCATTTGTTTCTAATAATAAAGGCCCTTAAGGCATCCTTACCCGTTATGTCAAACCAAAGTGGTGTTCCAAGAGGTTCAACAGCTATTACACCGATCATGTGAGCAACTGGGTCACTTTCCATCACCGTAAAAGAAAAAAATGATTCCTCAAAATAAATAGGCTCTGTGGGTGGGACAGGCTTTGGAATCCATTCTATGTGAAGCCGTGTAGTCGAAGATTTTTGTGGACGACCATTATCTACTGCTTTAATCTGTGAAACAGACACATCTTTTAGGCCACAGGATCACATAAATCATTATGTCACATAAATAGAAAGCAGTAATAAGCTCCAAGCATGCTTGCTCGTGTAAGATATTTCCAAAAAGGTTAAGTGTCTCTCAAAGTGCCACTTGCCCTTCATTATCTGGGCAGCAAATGGAGAAAAAGTATGCAGCACCTGATAGCAGCACAAACTGTTACCATAAATTCACTTTTATTTTGCTTTTTTCCTGAAGGTGAGTCAAACTGATTGTTTATGTTCCCTCACCATATAAATTATCTGTCAAGTTCTGGGAAAGAACAGCAGTTCTTAATACACAATACAAACATCTCAAATCATACTTTAATAAAAACCACACAAAGCAATACTTCTGGATTTGTTGAAGCTTTCTTCCTTCAGATACTGCGGTCACTCACCTGCCAGCCACTTAATTAAAAATGAACAGCTAAAAGAACACTTCACATATTCGTGATATATATAAAAGATTTTCACTCACTGAAAGGATATCATAGTCCCTTGCTGCAGAAAATTTCTTTGAGGAAACCACTCCAGTTTTTGGTTCAATGAAGAATTTGCCATGTTCATCACCATCTTCAATGCTGTAGGAGATCTCTGCGTTGGGGCCCTCATCTTTATCTGACGCAATAACTCGGTAGATCGGCTCTCTCCTAGCAGTTCTCTCTCGCTCAGGCTTACCACGCTCTGGAAGCCGAATTTTGTAGAATTTTTGCAAGAATTGAGGCTTGTTGTCATTCTCATCTAAGACCTTCACAATCACCCGTGCAACTGTTGATTTTGCAGGAGTACCGTTGTCTGTTACTGTTACCTGTTTTTATTAAAAAAGGGTAAAGTTTGAGCTCAAACATGATCCTTCCAACAACGCTCCTCCCTAAATGAGATTTTCCTACAACTGCCTAAACAACTGTTCAGTTAACCCCTAACTTCAGTTAACGCACTTACCTAAAGCTATTAGGTGTGTATTTACATAAGGCATTCAAAAGTACATTCGGCTACTATCTTAATATTTTGACATATGAAATGCAACATGAAATGCAAATATCCATGCTCATCTCTAACAGATGGTATGATTTCCACATATATGAATATCTGCTCCCTTTAGTATTTGTAAAGGAACACCACCACATACCTTTCAGTTTACAAAAAAACCCAACCACACCCAATGAGAAAACCAAAGCATATCCCAAACGAGGAAATCACAAAGGGTATGGGATAACATGTCCATTAACATAAAATTAGCATTGCCCTGAACCAAGCAAATAACAAAGGCAAATTTGAGAAACATCTGTTTGATTTGAATGCAACATCAGTTTTGAAGGCATTACTGACATAACCAAGAGTATACTAAGATATGAGAGAAAAACATGAAGCTAATCTAAAATAACTGCATAAGAAAATGGGAATTGGAACTCAGAAAACACAAATTGGGAATAAAAAAATGGGGCATATTAGTTACTATTATGTAAGCAGAAGTGCAATCAAAGATCAAATTTAATAGCAAAAAGGAATAAACCCACCAACCCATCTGGTTAACATTTAACATTTCAATGCTCAATTAATTAGCCAGATGCTCAGCACTAGGATGATAATACTGTCCACCATTCTGTGCATTTCTGGGGTTTTTTCCAACTTATTATCAGAGTTGTAAACATAAAACTAGCAAATGGGAAAACTGCTACTTTAGGCCAGGCTGTCTATCAGTATCACTCTGTAGTTAGGAGTTCTTCCGTCAGATACTCCACAGACTTTTAGTTAAAACTTTAACAACCAGTTGGGATTCAAAATGAAAAAAGAACAAAGAATTATAAATTACACCAGCAGGCAATAAACAATGTTCCAAACTGAACAGCAATGAGCTTAAACTGCCATTTTATACAGAATGATGAAAGCAGGAGGATTTATGCACCATTACGTGACATTGTAGTCCTAAAAATAAATTTTCGGAGCTCTGTTAGCTTAAGGTTATAAAGTTAAGCTTAAATTAGCATGACTGCTAGCAGACAACTCTCCACAACATTACACTGTGAGTGTGACCTCTGGCATAAGTTTGGTCCAGAACAAGTAGCACACACACAGGTTGCTTAGCTGCAGCCTGAGAATTCACACAATTCAGACACAATTTTCAACAGGCAACTTGGTAGTGGCCACCCTGTTCCAGGGATAAGGTGTAAGCAATCAAAGCCACATAGGCAATGTCACCTCAGGATCAGAAAACAATCCACAGCTCATTTTATCTACTGTATAAATCTAATAAAAAAATCCAGTATAATATATAGAGAAGAAAAATCATGATTTACCGATTTTACAACCAATATACATAGCAGTGGTCAAAAAATAAGACAATGGACATAAGTGCTTTGGGAAACTGAGACAACCAGATTTGAAGAGGCAATTTGAAAACAGAATTATATAATTACTTTAAAATTTTCAGGAATACTATGCCTAGTACTACATCAGATTTGCCATTCAGTTAATTTTGTTACTATTACTTCTAGAAACACACTGCAGAGGAAATTCAGCTCCATTGCTACCTAGGTACAAAGCGCTCTTTTCAAAGCTGATACAGAAATTAAAATAATGATAAAAAAATTGGTCCAACGGCTGCATTAACCCAGCTGGCAATGCACCAAAGACATACAAAAGGCCCAGGAAGACAGCACATATACTGCAATTATGTGAAAGGATAGTTTGTCCTCTCAGGGTATAAATACATTCATCTCCATGTCTCTGCAGTCATTGCACTCCTGCTGGAACATCTTTCTAAGGACTTCACAAGTTTTGAGTAAGTCTAGATTTGCCTCTCTGTCTTTAACATTAATTTGGCCAAGTCCCATTGCAGTCTTTTATCTGTCATCCAGGACAAGAGACGCAGTAAATGTTCCAGATAAATCTTAGGACATAAGGATCACTGTAAATATTAAGTCTTCACTACAGGAGAAGTACCATGCCATTACACTGCTTGACAACATTGTCAAACTTGAAGTTCAGTTCTATGTGTTTTCCTTTCAGGTTGTTTGACAGAGAATGAGAAAAGCTCTTAAATAAACTTGAGACAATTAATTAAATGTAGTTAAATAAAAGCAATATGTCACGAGTTTCATGCTCTTGGACTTGGGGTCTATAATGCATGTCTTGCAACTGATGTGATTGGTAAACATGTTATGCAGGAAATAGGGCCACTCACATACCATCCCTTTGTGTTCTCCATATTATAAAAACATTCTGCACTTCTTTTTCAGAAACCTATACCCAGCAGAAGTTAGGCTGAAATAGTTACTCTAATAATTACACAGGAATCAGTCCTTTTAACAATCATGCCTTTGTACCATTTGAATGTAAATCTTTGTTTTGACATACAGAAAAAAAAATCATTCAATCTGTACCTTTACCCTTTTTAAGCAAAAAAGCCTCAACACACTGTTTTTATAAGATTGGTGGTTATCTGCATTGAAACATAATGAACACAGAAGGAAATTACATCTGAAATCCTTTTAAAAAATTCTTTATATAGCAATCAAGCCTGGCAAACTTAATTCTCTGTAAAAGAGCAATGAACTTACAGTCACTGCTTTTCAGCAACCTAAATAATTTACCTCCAGTATGTGCTCTTCCTGCTGCTCTCGATCTAGTTTTCTGGATGTGGTTGTAATTAGTCCTGTAAACATAAGAGAATAATTAGTCAGATCCTTCAAGGAAATAATCTGAATGAAGGTTAGATTAAATCAGCAGTTACTGATATCCTCAATATCAATTTCTTCTTAGGTGGCCACTTCCATTTTTGTAGAATTTATGCTTTCATTAAGGGGTGAGGGGTTTCCAATCCTCAAAAGCTGTGAAAATATTCTTTGCAGTCTGAAAACTAAGCTGTTCTAACACTTAAGACAAACACAGTTCAGTGTTCTAACACATCTGTGCATGTTATGTTTCTGACAGAGTCATGAATACAATTCTTCCACATGAAATCTTGTTTCCAGAGGGCATTCATACGCTTTTTTCAAAGGGTGCTGATGGACATTATTTGAATTAATTACCAATCTCTTCTGGGGAAACACCTAATTGTAATATTAGTGATAAAGGCAAAAGAAGTATAACCTGAAGAGATGCAATAATACTGGAAAAAAGAGAGCAATTTGTCTGTGTTGGCTAGATTTCACAATGACAGACAAGCAGCGAAACAGTTGCTGTTGACAATAGCAGAGAACCACAAGTTTTTGATGCCTGATGCTGTATTTTGTCATAAAACTTTACTCCTGATGCAAGATTAGGATGATGGGTTTTGCTTTAAATGAAGGAAGTCAAAGAGTAAGAGGTAACAAAAGACAGTGAAATCTAATACAGAGGCTCTTATTTGAATTAATTCTCCCTAACAGTTAGTTCAGAATTTTAACTATTGAGTTTCATGAAAAGAAAACTTGGTCAGCTTTCAGTTATAGAGGAATGATTTGCTATTATGTGAGTTAACCGTGCCACAGACGCAGTCACAAGAGAATTCAATTTCTTTGCTGCACAAAAGCCATTAACCGTTTTGCAGGTCCAAGTTGGCCCCACAAGTATTTGTGTGAACACAACATTGCTGTGTTCACATGGGGCTGACCCTGTGCTACTAAATCTTGCTAGACCCAACCTGGCCTTCATGAAGCAAACACCAAGGCCTGGATTTGCCCAGCTTAAGCTACTACTGATCAAAGCATCCCATTATTCTCCAAAGCAGCAACACAGAGGATACTGCAATGTCAGAAGACATTTTACCCAACTATCCCAGGTTTGATAGTGAAAGAAAAGCAGTCATCCCGATCCTTAACTGTCGAACTGGAAAACAAGGAAGCAATTACCCAATGAAGGATGAAATAGAGACCAAAATACAGGTGGCATAACTTCATGTTCCATTTTCTAACTACAGAGTAATTTTTTTATTATTAATATGGCCTTATACAAGGAAAATTAAAATCCACTTCTAAAGTTTGCAAAGCTGGTCTGCTACAATAAAAAAAAACCCTTCAATTTTGTCTCTCAGCTGATAAAAAAGTAGACTATGTAAGAAAAGCAATAAAGACTTCAATTTCACTTAAAAGAGAAAGGCCAGGAGAAACAGGACCACAGGTGCACAGCTACTCAGTGATTCTGACAAACACAGCTGTAGTCTACTTATACCAACAAAATAGACAGCCTGTACTAAATAATATGAACAAAACCTATATAAGGCAATATTACAGCTGTCAAATGTTCAAACAACTATTCTTCAAAAAACAGATAGTACAAATAACAGCTGTTTCAAATCTGCCCTTGTTTTTCCAGCAATTTTGTTTGCCATCATATCAAATCCATTATTTATCAAGTATTCTAGACAATGATACATCATCTTCTCCTGCTTTACATTTTTATGCTTTTTCAGCACACAGAAGATTGTTATTGTTAGGATATATATTTTGGTATTATGAAGTAATTGTCCTTAGTTATAAAGAAAGGGGGAATGAAAATTAAAACATACAAAACCCCCAAACAAACAAGGAAAAAAAAAAGTTGCACTATTACTGTGAATTTAGAATTGGGCAGAGGAAGAAAGAGAACATGATGTGACAGTTGTCTATTAACCTTCTTGAGGTAATATTTTCACATGTATATTACAGAGCTGTGAACAATGACTGCTGAAAATATTTATTGTCACATATTCTAAAAAGCTTTACTTTCCTACCTAAGTCTGGGCAACACATTTCCTTTTCACAGGCTCTAGGGGTAACAGACTAGAACTGTCAATTGGAAGCGCACAAGTGGCACAGCCGCTGCCTCATCTGCTTCCTTCCAGCAAAGGGACTTGCAGGTGACTTGAGAAAACTCAAGTTCTCCTAAAACCTCTTTCTACTGAGTATCTCTGTAAAAAGCCAGCACAAGCCCTCACATGAAGCATTCATCTCAAGGCTCACCACAGTTACAAGAGAAAAGGGTAGATTGCAGCATAGCCACTAAAGGAGTTGACTGTTGAATAGCTGGATTGAAGATGGGGAAATCTCAAAAAACACAGGAAAAATAAAGCAATCCTAGTAGAAATACCTCATGACGCTTGCATCTCCCTGAATATTCAATAGTTAGTCTACATCCTCTGACAGTACTAAGGCTCCATTTCTCACAGCAGCAGCAGCAGATAGAGAATTACGTGAGATCAGAAAAATGGCACTTTTCAATAGCTTCCTATCCATTTTATTTTTCATCAAGAGTCATGAAGACTGGAGCCACCCCTAAAAATGGCAATTAATACTTGGAGGAAAAAAATATCAATCAAAAAACCATTCAAAAGCTTTTTCTTTAAGCACTCAAAACAAAACTCTTCCACATACCACTACTTTACACACTAGTGATTCTTAAAGGAAGTCTTGTTCCACGTAAAATTTCTGTTAATGAAGTTGGTCAATACAACTCAAATGGGTAAGCAGAAAAATACCCAGCAAGAACAAAATACACATGCTTTGATCTGTTAAAACCTCCAGTCTTTTCAGCCAAGCATGCCACACTTCTGTTAAAACACTTCAGACCCATAACAGCAGGGCTTAGTCTTCACCATATATATCCTGTATATTCAGCAGAAACTAATGCCAACAAAGGAAATGTAACACTTCTGGATTTAGAATCACATACACATGCATGACATTCTTTTTATTTAACTCTTTACTGCTAGACACTTTCCTAAGCGCAAATTTAGCTTCAGTGAAGTGTTTCACTTCATTTTAAGACTATAAAAGGTTTGATTATTGCAATCACTACATTTTTCTATTTTTGTCAGGTTTTTCTATATTACAGAATGTTTAATGCTACACCAACAGATTTTGTCCATTGTTGAAGAGCTTTCCTGAACTATGGCTGCGATAATAAGGTCAAGTGCTCCTGTGCACTGTGACTGCCTGTTAAGAGGGTTGGGGAGAATCTTTGGACCTAATGTATGTAAGTCAGCTCCCTGCAACAAAAGCCACCACTCTGCTCTGATCTTAAGGTTTTTTAGTTGAACTCCTCTTTTCTGTAACATTTTGTACACAACCCTTGCTGTGCCCCTCCCTCTCCAAAAATAAACACATGACCACACTTATGCACACACCACATCCCCAAAGAAGTGGCAAGTAAAAGATTTCAATGAAGCTCTGAAGAAGTATAAAGCATTCAGTTTTGAAATCCTTGTTATAAGATGTGTTTATTGCTGAATGAAATAACAACATGTGTGAGAAACAGATCACTGTGACAAACCATTCTAATTCAAAGCAAAACTGACTCAGAGCATTGTTTTGTAGTCATATTCTTGCATTTTGCTTCTGCCTCCTTTAATCAGCCTCCCTCTCCCAAAACCAACAGGAACAATAAGCTCCAGTAAGCCACATCACTGACTATTATTTCACCTGAAATCAATGTCACTATGGCAAGATGGGATAAGCATTCCTGAGAAATGCAAGTTTACAAAAAAAACATTTCTGAGATAACGATGAGAAAATGATATCTCTAGTGAATTGGTGCAATTTTTGCATTTAGTAATATTAAAAAACTCGCCTCATCAGAAGCATTTTCACAACAACAGCTTAATAATTTAGAGAGCCTTTGGATAAATCATAGCTGTTCTGCCTCACTAGCTGGAGAGCTACTAGAATCAACTGAAGATAACTGCAAATATCTGTAACTAACAAAGCAATCTGCATTAGTAGCAAATACAACTGTATTATCCCTTTATTCCTAATTTGAGTTTACATTCTGGGTATACTTGCTGTCTATTTGAGAACTACCCAAAAAATAAGAGGATCACACTATTTATTCCGATAAAACTTACCTCAGATTTCTATTTTAAATAATAGCAAAACAAACATAAAAAAATGCAACTACAGCATACAATTATGTAAATATAAATAAAACTGCTACATTTGTAACAGAAATTAGCACCAGAGATGAGATATTAGCAAGGATTTATTTCACATCAGTTCCCATCTACATCATATTGTCTCTTTCTGAAGACTAGCACATTAACAACAATTTTCATTCAATGCTGAAACAGCAATATCTTGAAAAAAACCAAAGAATATTAGGTGGGCACTGTTTTAACAATTATCTATTAGCTACCTTTTTGGCATGGATGGATTATCTCAGTGATGAAAGAAATGGCATCAGAAAAAGTGGTCTTTGCAAGGGTAGGAGGAAGGCTCAAAGTTTTTGTCTTGCCGCATATATATCATGCATCCCAATACATTTGTGCTTTCACAAATATCTGCAGATTTTCCAACTGCACATTCAGCTTAAGATTCTGGAGCTGGGAGGGAGTTTGCCTGTTAGACATGGCTAACTCTCACAATGAACCAAAAGACTAAAGCAGATGCCAAGCGTACTATGCTGCCTCCAATGAGTTTGAACTGACAGACTTGATTTGATTCAGTATAACACTATTTGAATTGCAGCATACAAAAAGAAATACATTTTCTCTTGTCTTTGAATTCATAAAGGAAGCAGCTATAAAATTTTTTATCACTAACTTCAACAGATACAAGTCATAAACTAAATATGAGAGAGGCGATATTTGGTCAATGTGGTTTTTGTCATCTGTGTTAAATGCAAACCATAACTAACCAGCAGAAATGATTTCTCTGGACTGCATCAGTCAATTATCACATAAACTCTAAGTCATGATCACTGCAACTTAGCCAATTATTATTTTAGCTCTTGTTCCCCCACTTCAACCCCAAAACCAACAAATTACTAGTGAACGTTAAAGGGTTTTCTTTTTTTTATTTTTAACATATTGTTATACGTTCAAATCTGTTTAATAAGGTCTTAATATGCAAATCAGTCTAAGATTTGGAGGAAGTATGGATTTTAAATTCACATATGGCTATAATGGTAATCATGTTAAGTACTGCATAACACAGCCCAAAAAGCACTGAGCAAATGACAGCAAATATTCTGTAAGTTGAAGACCAATTACGTCTCTTCAAGTGATAGAGAGACTGTCTCACTTCAAGGCAGGGTAACCTACTAATCTTCCTTAGTGTATTGTATCCTTCAAGACAGTTTCCCCTTCTAGACAGAGGAATATATCTTTCTTTTGTAGGACAGAATAAGTTTACAGCAATCAGCAGTTTCCTCCTCAGAGAAGGAACTCTCTAGGTGTGATCTCTCTAGGTGTGATCATCTCTTAGACATCTCTCATAATACAGTGAGTGTCAAGTCTCACTATCTGAAAGATCTCTTATGACATCTTTTTAAACTTCTTCTGGTATGTCAGCACTTTCCAAAATATGAACAGAATTACTGATAAAACATAATAATCCACGATTATTTCATCACTGACACATGAAGATGACTTTTTTTCAGTCTTCTTTCAACTGATTTCAAGTTAACTGTGTTTTACACCTAACTTACCATACAATCAATGACCATCAGAAAAGGCCTGCATTTTCTTTCTAAAGATGTTCAGATAAGCTTCTTGGCAAGACTATAGCCAAATCTTGTTTTCTACATAAGCCAAAAAATGGCTTCAAAACCAAACCAAATGAACAAGTTAATATAAGCAGGTGATAAAAATTCATGTCAAAGGGATTGAAGAAGAGAATCCAGCTTTGCAGCTGGCAAAAAATAAACTCTGTCTTACTAGCCATGTAACAACTGATGGTGACTATTATAAGGTAGAAAGTCTAATATATCATCACTGTCATACATCACCATGAAGGCAGACTGCTGAGTTAAAAAAGAAACAAGAAAGTGTTAACAAGCTATCATACTGGAGCAAGCATATCATAAAGGAACTGAACTTTGGTTTACATAGTCTTAAAGATAATTCCTTAGTAATTTCACTTGCTTCTCATTCCTGAACACTCCCTTGTTCTAAGCACCTTAATAACTCTCATCGAAACCAGCAACAGAATTGTCACCAGTAATTTTCTGATGCCGAAATATGATTTTAAATATACAGTCCCAAGAGAAACTAGGAATATCATTTACAAGCACCTTAAGTGGCTGCAAATGCTTCTTCTGCTCAAGTACAACACTTAAAAGCAATCACTACTATTCTTTCAATAATGGCCTGAAAAATGGTCTCAAAAATCACTTTTCAAGAAGAATTTAAAGTCTGGGTTCCCCTTTCAATTTGCCTAGCAATATACTCTCTCCATTAGCTCTGCTTGCTTGCCTGTTCTCTCTGGTCTCTTGAATTTTACATTTTTTTTACTATGCAGTTTTTTAGGCGTAAGCAAGATTCATTCTGCCTAACAGATCTCACAGCCTGTGGCTAGGAGACTTTTCTGGATAGTTTAAATGCACTTTTGGGGCTAGAGGACTTATTTTCCATTTCGTATAAAAACTTCCTGATGAGGATAATTACACAAATTAGTTACAATAAATGAATTACAATACCCTAGCTTTAGAAAAATTAAAATGGAAACCTACTGCAGTACACTCTGATGAAGTCACTACTCCCTTTTTGTTAAGTATAGCATGATGGCACCCAACTAGCACAGTCTTTCACAGTTTTGGTGCCTTTTCCCCTTCAATTCCCATACATAGCCATTCAAGCTAAAGCCAACAGGACACACACAGGGTACAGATACCTAAGTAAACTCCAGACTGAGAAGTCTGAAACACATTGAGAACTACACATTGTATTTGCTCTTCAGAACTCCTTTTCACTTAGGTATTTCCTTTTTCCCGTTTCAAATGCTAGTGCATGTGCTCCGGATTTCATCCACAAAAAACACTGTTGGCACATTTGTCCCAGAGGAATACTTCTTGCCCTTTGAATAGTACTCCAAGACAAGTCAAGCAGTAATTGAGACCTCAGTCCTGCCTAAGTCAGGACTGCATCAAACAAGGGGTGACACCCTGTTCATAAGGGTGTATTAGTGCAGCACATTTATTGAAGTACAGTAATATCACAGAATATGCTGAGTTGGAAGGGACACAAAAGGATCATCAAGCCCAGCTCAATGTTTATTAGCTTGTTACCAAGACAGACAGCTTTGTATATACGATCAAAAAGTAGGTTACTTCAGCCTACGGCTAATATTTCATACCACCAGGCACTGTGTTTATCTGTAACCAGGCAATTTAACTGCTCAATGCTGCTACTATAAAGTATAAGTGCAAGGTGCACATCTGAAGTTGGAGTCACTTACCTTAACTATTTTAACAACATCCTGAAATTTGCTGAGCAGAATACTCATTAATCATATTTGTGATCTGAGTATGAAGCCAAGACAAGCAACCCACCAAAGATTAGTTATGTACAGCATAGGTAAGAAAAAATAATTTACATAAATAGCTAAGCCATCCAATACAACAAACACTGTAGAGCTTCAGTTTCTACTAGATTTCAAATGGAGTGTAAAACCAATGTTTATTGATCATATAATTCCACAGATATATCTAACTAAAAGTAAACCATGTCGTTTTGTATATTCTAATTAGTCACTGACTACATTATTTTTAGTCTGGATTTACTAAGACAGTGTATTAACTTCTTCTGCAGTAATTTTTCTAGCAGTAAAATTATTTGGCAGATAATGAAAAGGACTATATAAATAACAACAAACACCCAAACAGCTACATTAAAATGTCTATGATCCTGCATTCTCAGTGCTTGAAAGCATTTAGGGTAAGTCCAGATTCACTGTCATTCATATGCTTTTCCTAGTTTCTGTCATACAACAGATAAAACACAGAAGTGTAAGTCAAAATCAAAATAAATTTTAAAAAATCATATTTAATAAATAATAACGAATAGCTAAAATAATTTTGAATGAAAAATTAAACAACAAAACTCATGTGCAGTTATTTTAAGGAAACTAATAAGTGATGATACATTTCCTCTAGAATGAACTTTGATCTTACTATCAATAGAACACTATAAATTTTTGTTACCTTTTTGCTTACACTGTGAAAATACTCTTGTCTTCAAATGCCGCACCAATTCAAAGCTCAAATGCCTTCAGTAATTAACTCTGAACAATAATTGAGCCTGGCATTGCTTACCAACTACAGAAGTTACACAAAAAGTCACAAAAAAATTAGCATTTTAATCATTATTTAATTTTAAATCATGTAAGCATGCAATATACTAACACTGGTTTTATGCAAGTTCCTAAATATTACATCAATTTGGATTAAAACCCACAAGTAGTTAAACAACAAAGATTTCCTTTGTTAAAATGGAGCCAATACTACTCTGTGGTCACTGACCCTTCATTTCCTCACTAAGTAATTCTCCAGTGTTATCGGAAACCCATGGAAGTTGTTTGCAGCTGTACCCATTTCCCATTTCCCTTCAGTCTCCAAATCAGACAGACACACACACACTGCTTTAAGGGTTACTGTGTAAAACGCACAGGATACCAGTTATGTTCTGAAACAGGCAATTACTCAAAGCTTCTGCTGAATTCCCCAACTAACATCCTTATCTTAATGGACTACCTCCTACACCACAGGATTACTAATTTCCTCAAAGGTGTGTCCATAACATTCTCATAATAATACCAAAGCACTTCATATATAAATTAATATATTTTTACAACATTCCCAGTAATTAGGTCATGCAATTATTTCTATTTCATATGTGCAAAACCTAAGTATGGGAAAATTTACAACTCAAAATTAATTCTGGCATCCTCCTGTCCAGGTTGTGAACCCAAGTCTAGTTTTCAGAAGTATGCATCTCTTTCATACCAAGTTTCATTAAAAGCATAGAAAACTATACTTTTGCAATCAGCATTCCTGCCAATCTGAGTCAAAATTGTTATATGGAGCAATATTAGATACCTCCCTTTCTCATTTGCTACTGTTGTTTTAAATTTCTAAGGTAAGGCATGGCTTCTCAAGAAAGTGTTTTTTGCTACCCAGCCCTGATTCCCTGCCCAAGCCAAATCCGGTTGGCACAACAAATGTAACAGAAGTCCTGGGGAAGTGTAAAGAAGCATACCAATTGTGCAAAAGGTCAGAAATTATTTCAAGCCTGAATATATGTGCAAGGTAATACAAAAAGAGTATAAGGGCCCTATATAGATACCTGGTTAGGATTGCATTTTCTTGCTCAGTAATACTAAGGAGAGCTGAAACTCCTTTCTCTATGCAAATGCAGATTTTGCCATGTTAGTGTGCTTGCTGCCACTTACAAAGCAGTATAACCTTCTTTCAGGCACCTTAACTCAGCAATCTTTGAGATATTCATCATATAGAGCCTCTAACACTGAGCAGCAGCCATATTTTAAAAACATGGCATAGCAAAACTATTTCATCTATATGGAAACTGACACAGAGTTCAGGGAATTCAGTGAGCTTTTTTTGTTTAGAGAGAGCTCAGTCTAATGTCTCTAGTTCTACAGCAATTAATGAAGTTCCCCCTGGTTCTTCAATTTCCATGTTTTACACGTGACATGCTGAGTTATTAAATTAAAAGTTAATACCTTTCTTCTAATTTTGCATGGATGTTTCCCATCCTACAATTTAAAAAGTAAAGCTAGAAGAAACATACAAAAAAGGAAATGATATGAGAAGAATTTGGTTGACAATGTCATTGTGGGAAACTGTAAGCACACATTTTAAATTAGGGAGCTAGTTTGCAAACCACCCTTACCATTCTTACTGGGTGCAACAAAAAGCTTATATTTCATGCATGCCCTACCTTCCTGAGATGGAAAGAAATTATATGGTTTGACTGAAAGCTTTTAGTAAAATGAATACAATAACTCTTTTGAATAGGCACTAACAGATCTATTTCTAAATATATAATTTCTAAATCTAAATCAATTAGAAATTACAAAATCATAACTCATCAACTCATAAACGTACACTTATGGTATCATCAGCCATTACTTGTAGATGCCATACTAATTACCTGTTCCCCCTTCCTTAGGAAAGCAATCCTGCTTTCAAGTGTCATCCCTCCAATGCTTCTCAAAAGCAAAAAAACAAATTAAGATATTGTAATATGAAAGGCACAAAGATGAGGAAAAAATATAAATTTTTCTATTCAGTATGACTGTGTTCATGTAAAATAGAAACATTGAGTAGTTTATTCCTAACATTAAAATAATCAATTGTATTTTGTAAATACAGCCATGGAGTTTACATCTATGATATGTAACACTTTTCAGTTCTACAAGTACCCAAGTAGCTCACAAGCAAATAAACCACACCTGCAAGAAACAGAAATAGTTTAAACCACTATTACACGTACCATATGTATTACATGTGCTTATAAAAGCATTGTATAATTATTTTGAGCTCTAAGGCACAGATCCCAGAACTTGTTCACTGCTATATAATCCTTTGCTGTGCATGAGTGCTTCTAAACATGCAAATCTTCTCTGAGCCTCAGTGCAATACCTCCAGTGTTAAGTGCTGAGATTAACCACAGAGTCCCAGGATGTGTGTTCAGAACAGCTATCAAATCGTGCATCTTCAACTCTTACCACCTAAACGTATTAACATGAGTTGCAACTCTTCCACTTTGTCAACTACTTCTGTATTTAATTGCAAGATATGCTGCAAGAAGTTATACAAAGTAGTTATAATTTGCATGTTTGTCTACAGTTGTGTTCAGATGGAGCATGAAAGTTGTGGAATTAAGTCTTTGTTCTCATTCTTTCTGGCAAATATTATTATGATAACTGTTTTTATTCTGCCTGGATAGCTCATATGTACAGCACTTTCTTTTCATTATACAGAGACCCCAAAGATAAATAAAATGTTATTTCATTTGCTTTCATGAAAGACCAAGTATATGTGAAAAGATTACAAAATGTCCTGTGATGTACTGTGTTTTATATCCTGTTCCAAGAAGTGAAATAGCATGCAAAGAAAAACTGCTTAAGGAAGCAGTGTTTCCTTAAGTTATTTTATAATTATTTGAAATATAAAAGACGTTTTTAAGCGTCACTGAAGATTTACTGAAGGGGATACTTGGAAACAGACTGCAGTAAGCAGCATGTAACTACTACTTAAGCCAGTAGCTTTTCTGAGAAACAGATCAGTCAGTCAATAGCTCTTGTCATGAAAAGAATCTCTTCTTTTTGTGAAAGATGAACTATATCCAACAAAGATCCATGTCAGTGAGTTTCTCAAAATTAAGGATTATTGCATTAAGACACATCTTAGTCTGGAGTCCACAAAATTCTAGAAACGCATTAGCTACATCAGGAGAACAGAATGCAATGCTTCACTTGACACAGGTTATGTGTAGGTTGTTTCTATTTATAATCTGTATTACTACTGTGTGTGGGAATTCTAACCATGGACCACAATACTATAGCATTAAATTTTATCAAGAGAAAGGAAACAATGGATCCTTGACCAAGAGAAGAGATAATAACACATTACCACCTGAAACATATTTTTAACACTCGCCACATATTTTAAGAATCCCCACACTAGCTTTTAGTTGACTTGAACTGAATGCCATTACAGTCCTCAACTCACCTCTGGGGATGCACAATAGCATGTACTTAACTCATACTGTCACTTTCAATGTTACAGCAGGATATAGTTAAAAATATCTAAATTCATATTCCAGCCCTATCTCCCCTGTGGTTTGATGGGAAACCTGGGGCCCTGGGGAAGGTTTCTCTTTCTTGGACAAATACCTTACAGTGTGATAACTTCACAAGGTTCAACAAGGACTTGATCTCTCCAATTCTAGTCAAATGTATTCTTCAGCTGAGCCCTCTTTTAATTGATTGGGGAAGATAAAATGCACTGTGTTATAACCAGAAAAATAACCAGTGTCTTTTAAAGTGTTTTTTTCAACTCCTTAACATGTCAATTTTATTGAAAACACTTTCACACCAAATAAGACCTATTCAGATTAAATATATTCCATATCTAATACATAGAAGAGAGACTTGAGAACTTATGAACTTGATAACCTCAGTCAAAACTCGATCACTAGTTAGTGCCCACTGCAGACTAGCAGTTTCAAACTGGCCATGTACAGGATAGGCAGAATGGCTCATTAGAGCACATGAAATTCAGGGTCCGATTTAATGGGAAGACAATATATATGAGTTAGCTTTTTAATATCCGTGGAATTATCTTGAGTGCGCTTCAGGAACAAATTTGCCTTCCCTCCTCTGCCCGCCTTTTCCCTTTCACTATGTTTAAGATGTCTGTCTAGAAGCATGTCTATCTAGCATTATGATTTTAACCATAATAGACACTAGTGAAGGGTGATATAAATGTCACACAATAGGTGAATACCTAAGCCTGGGTCTTCAACTATATTGAGGGAAAAAAAAAAAATTCTCCAGCTGAATGTAAATCAGAGGAAGATTCTTTTATTCCCACTGCTTGTGTTCTGAAATATAATGATTTAATTATTTCCAGTTGCCCTTTTGCCTTTTTTTCTTTAACACCAAACTGAGAAGGACTGCAGCTCGCACTGCTTGCTTCTACTTTATGCGTGCTACAATAAAGGCAGGTAAGAAACCCTCTTGACAGAAAATCTTTATGCCTTTTCTATTAAGTGCTCCTTATCACTTCACTATCTAGCGTGTTGAGTTCTCTCTCTCAAGGTCCCTTTCTAACATAAATGAGATCACAGTAAGCTGCTGGCATGGGAAACTGCAAACTCTGGCCGAAGACAAGTCACAATCTGCCAGTGCCCTAATTCTTCCACCCATTAAATAGGAATAAAGATATTTCTTCATGTCAAAACTTCGACAAGGGAAGTAAAGAATTGTCTTTTTTCAAAAAGACACAGTTTGGAAAATGCCACCTGATGATACAGGGGGTAGAAAGGGGTGGAAAAGAACAGAAGAAAGAGGAAGAGAAAATGACCTGCAGGAATATTTAAGGAAACAATAACTAAAAATAACTGGCCAATTGTACAGGAATGGTGAAATGAATGGAGGTAGAATGTATGTTCTTTGCAGTTTGAATACTGCAGTCACTTTTTTTACACCCAATTCACAGACAATTTTATTCACATTTTATCAGTATTATATTGAGACAACAAAAAATATCAAAGTGGCAGGCAATAGTACTTTTCAAAATCAGAAAGGGCAAGGAAGTAGATAAAAAAGCAGACTTTTTTCCTTTTACATCATGTAAAAAGAGTAAGCCAAATAGAAATAAGGCATACAAACACTTTCTGCATTCACTTTAGAAGACTGTGGTTGAATTTTTCTTGTTTTACTTGTCAGGCTCCCTTTTCTCTAAAACAAACATTTCATACATATAGTGTTTAGATAAAGGCTTTAACTATACTAAATATCTCGTGTTGCTGTAGCTATTTCGTATGTCCCTGTTGGCAGTGTTTTCACAGATGCAGCACATGCTGACAAAGAAGTTACCGGCAGAAATAACCCAAATAACATACCTGTGCTTGCACTCAAGAGCTTTGCTGACACAGCAATTGCAATTGATAAAGCACATAAGTCTTTCATACCCTGTGTTTTGCAGAAACAACTGCAAAACAAAATGAAGGCCATAGCCTTCAAAGCATATTTCTTTCACTCCATTTTTGCTCCTTTAAGTACACTGAAATTGCTTCCATGAATGGGCAAGAGCTAAATTCATAAAGCTTCTATTGCTCCCTTGTACTTAATGAGTTTGTAATAGATTAAAGTCGCTCACTACACCTCTGCAGGACCTCTAATCTAAACTCCCTGAATTGTGAGAAAAAAAATCTGGTTGAGTGACTCAGAAGCATCTCTTGTAATTTTTACTGTGAAATAGTATCTAAACACAACATATAAAAAGCTAAGCTGGGCACCACCTGGCAAAAAAAAAAATAGCAAACAAACCCAAGCTCTTCTCTAGGCATAAACTGTGGGAAAAACATCCAGTATTATATCTATTATTTTCTCCACATTCATATGGAAGGGATTGTAAGCAACCCTTTAAATATTTTCAGAATTACTGGATAGCTTCAGTTGAGACTGATTATTTTGCTTCCCATCTGTCTGTCCTATACAGCTTTCAGTATATGCAATTCAGTTACTTACTAAAAGGTTTCCTGGTTCTTGTGTTTGTACTCCCCTGTTAAAACCTCAATGTTTTTTTCTGAAGCTTTCCAAATAACCAGTAAACTCAGACTTTCTTTTCATTGCATAAAATCCATACCTGAAAATAATGCTCCAGATTATGTATTTCTAGCAGCAGCAATAGTAAATTACAAAGAAAGTATCTTCTGACTGTGGGACAAGCGAGTCTGCAGGTAATAAATGGCTTATTTTGTTTACACTAACACACCAACACACCATCCCCCCTGCCCAAAACTATTTAAAAAGGCCTGACAAAAAAACTGTGCATGAAGCTTTGAAGACAACTAAACACCACTTGGATGAAACTAAACTAAATTATGGGGTTTTCCTGTATACTTACTGCACTATAAAAATGCATGGACATTGACCAGTCTAGAGTGGAGCTACTCCGAAGTAAGCCTTCACAAAACATGTCTGATGTGGATGTCAACCACTTTGAACCAAGCACTTCACTCTCATATCCTTTTCTACATATTTGTATAACTTATTAATATTGACACAGCCCAAGACACCAGCTTAACTCCAGCTATTGTGAAAGCATGTTTTCAATGTTAAACCGAAGATTTTGATTTCAACTGGTTTACGCACTTATGCAAATACATTAATTCTTCAATATATAAAATAAAGTACTTATAAATACATAAAATATTGTACTTACCGGTTTTGGGGTTTATTGAGAAGAATCCCTGTGGATTTCCACTCGTAATCTTGTAGGTTAATTTTTCGCTTGAGCTCAAATCTGGATCAAATGCCTCAATCTGAATGACAGACACATCTTTAGGTGAGTTTTCCATGACCTCTGGATAATAAACTGGTTCTGTGGTCTGAGGAGCATTATCATTAACATCCCCAACTTCTATGTAGATTTCAATGAAAGATGATAAAGGCACAACGCCTTGGTCTGTTGCATAAACAGTAAGCCAGTAATGCGAAGTAGTCTCACGATCCAGGTGATCTGCAGTCTCAATAATACCTGTTTAAAAGGAAGAAAGATAAATAGAAAATGCTTAATAAGTATGCAGAAATGTGTAAAAATTCAGTAAGCAACAAGTTTAAATAAATTAATAAAACTAATACAAGTTCAAAATAACCAACATTGATTCTACAATGTGTGCTAAAATACACACATAAACATACTAAGGCTAATCTGAAGCCACAAAAAATAAAATTACTATAACAGTTCTCAGCAATTGTGCATCACATATTTAAACAATGTATTACTTGATCTCCTTTCCAGTATCTTTTGAAATACATCAGACCAGTTAGCACTATTCACAAAATCGGTTTTGCCTAAAAGATTAAATCAAATATGTAATTCACAATCTTTTGGGACTCGAATGACCCTCTTTACTCATTACAGTAAATTTTATACCATATTAAACTATCTGGTTTAGATGCCAAACTCTTGAGGTCTTTACTATTATTTGTACTTAAATGTGAAACATTTTTATCTCTGTGTTGAAATGAATTCTTTGACTGAACTTTTTTAATGTGCTGATTTATGACAGACACGTCACAGAAAAGAAATCCCAAAGGTAACCTTTGCTGCATTAGGACTAATCAAGGTTGCCAATACTCTAGAAATGGAAGGCAGAAAAAAGGGGGCAAAAATCTGCTGCTCAATCTTACAAACATAAAATGAATCACCAAATAAGGAACTACTATACAATTCACAAACTTAATAAAAAGCTGTCTGCTGAGCCTATAGGAGATTGTCTAAGCCAGAACTGACTAAAGAATTTATGCAGCACAAGGAAATATAACTTTATTTTTATAAGGAGCTTACTATACAGGTACAGCCATATTATGCATGTGTCGAAAGGGTATGTGGTATGGTGTAATCCATAAGATGGGGAATGAATATTAAATACAGTCATGGAGCCATGGCACAATAAAACTTCACACTTTCTTTCTCCTGATCCAGTCACTCCTACAGGGTGTCTGATTTGAGATATTTTCTAATTAGAACTTAAAATCAACCTGATGCATGTTAGGATGAGGAAGAGAATAAGCCCTTGCAACCATTTCAGTGGAAATTTTGAAGGGTTTTGTCATGGCTGTTACTATTTGTTATACACTCACACACCAGAACTAATCGGGACTGGAGCCAAGATGAGTCAAACTATCACCATGACAGCCAGCTTTGGACTCTGGATAAAGCCACATAATGTGAGTATGGATGATGTGGCACTTCTACTGAGCTCATTTACATCACATAGATACGTCTATGCACATATACTTACATATACACACCATCAGTAAAACAGGACCTCAATGAAACTGTGGCACTGTTTTCACAGGAGTTCTTTGGGAAAGGAACTAACTGCATGTATTGTGTCCTTCACACACTACAGACACTTTTTAAAATACATCATACTGACTGAGCAAAATGTTAAGGAATTACTTATTTATTCATTATTTTCTTTGCCTTGTAAGAAGCTACATAAAGGTCTGATAATGGCAGTTTGAAATTTTAAGATGTCAATAAGATCAATTCAGAAGGGCTGGAGGGGATTGAAACTGATGCTTAGACCTGCAAATTCCCATATATAGCATTTCAAGCAACATAGCATTTCAGAACTACCACCAGATGTCAGTGTGGAAATTGGCTTCATATGGTGTCAAAGGCTACAGAACTGGGATAAAAAGGAGGGGCACTGCAATTTCAAAATATACATGCATTACATGCAGTCTACAAAAAGTTTTCCTGAAAGTAAACTACTGGCATTATAATTTCAGTTTGTTTTTTTGTTGGTGTTTTTGTGGGTTTTTTGGTTGGTTTTTTTTTTTTTTTTGCACAACATCATCAACGACTAAGTTCAGTTGTTAACTAACACTGATATTTTGCATTTCCACTCTCTTTGCCTCAGTATTTATATTTTGTTTGATGACAGTTTTACTATTGCAACAACAAGGTAATACTATCCAGTAGTCACTGGATTTGTGCACTGATTACCTGAATAGTTTCTGTATAAATTTTCTCTTAAAAATCGACACAGCCTCGAGCACTCAGTCACCAAGATTCTACTTTGTAGCTCATGGCACACTTTTTGCATTACTCTACCTCAGCCAGGAGACTTGCTTGAGAGTAAACAAATCTGTTACTCACTGTGGCCTCACTTCTAAATCTGAATGCTGGATGTAGCATACAAGCACTTAACCTTAAATCTGGGTAGACTCTATGTATGCCTTGGAAAGTTCTGAAATCCTTCATGTCCTACCAAAGAGAAGACTGGATTGTATTAAATCCCTTCTAGCAAGGATTCCAGCAATGCTGCTTTATTGCTTGTGCTTTGTGCTGAAAAGAGCAACTGTTTTCATTTCACACATCCCACTTGCTAAACAGGAGCTGCATCAGAAGTGGCAGATTAATTTTAACATAGCCTTGACTGATTCTAAAGAAATATAAAAAGAGACTCTAGTGCAAATGAAGCCCACTTCCTGCGATTTGCTCACCTAGAATCTACAAATTCTCCCTAGTTATCAAACCCTCCTCAAGTAAAAGGATGACTGAACCTATTCTGCTTTTATAGTTTATCAGTTCTCAAATGTCTATTCCCTTTGGTCACATCCAATACAAGGGATGAAGAGGAAGAAATATACCATACACAAAAAATAGTATCTCAAAGAGAAATATGTGGAAAAACTTGTAGTATGATACAGTGCATACAGGCAACTTTTTTCTTTTGGTTCATTTTTATTTTCTATTTTTTATTTTTCAATCTGCATATATAATGTTACTTCTGTAAACTTTACATAGACTTTGAAGAGTGTGCAATAAAAGGTTTAGAATCAGTCTGATGATCTGACCACTGGATGCATCATGTAACACAGATTCCCCAAAAGGATAGCTCTGGCTTTCAGAACGTCCCAGTTTCCTACAGGGGCACTCACACTCTAAGCATGTATCAGTCAAAGTAACAGGGAATTTCATTGTTCTTCCATTTTTCTTATGTTTCTCACTCAACTGATCCTGAGTTTTAGGGTGAACATTCTTTCTTTATGTGGCCTTTATAATTCCAATCTGAAATAGAAAGCATCCAGGAAAACAATTTTATGATCAGTCAGCTATGCAAAACTGTCTACCTAACTGTTTAACACTAATCAACAGGTTCATTCCTGAATTTTTTAAAGGCACAAAGGACACAGTTTAAAATAGATGCAGTAGACAGGTATGAGTATGCAAGCTGGGAAACTTGTATTTGTGGATGTCCTACCCCTGGAAGTGTTCAAGGCCCACTTGGCTAGGTCTTTAAACAACCTGGTCTAGTGAGAGGTGTCTCTGCCCATGGGCAGAGTTAGAATTAGATGAACTTTAAGGTTCTTTGCAATTTAAACTAGTCTACAATTCCATAATTACTAGAGACAGGTATCACAGGTAAGTGGATTACTTTGACAATATAAAAACATTCCTCCATCGTAAAAGCTATGCAAAAGGGAACAGGAAGACAGGGAACGAAAATTTCCCTTCAGCCTTCACATATTGAGGGCTATGGAGAAGAGGCCACCTCACCCAGCTCTCCTCATTGCTCAAGGCTGCAGGCAATAGCAAGGGAAGGGATGACTGGTCTATTAATATGACTCAGCTTTCTTCCTGATGTTCGAACCCAGCAATAAAATGGAACAGCACACATCTAGGGGTGGGGGCAGGCTCAAACAATCAAAACTTGAATTTCTTCTGGTTCTACATTAGCTTTTATGTCACAAAATACAATCAAAACTAAACACACATAACTATATGAAATACTTCAGCTTTTTCTCTGCCTCCTCAACAATCTGATCCTACATCAGTAATTACAAAACACCATCCTATTGTCATTACTCTAGTTGAAATTGCTCCTGCTTCTGCAAGTTTAGCACTAAATTTCCTGATTTTGCCCATGAGAATACTAATAGCTTAATTTTTAATTTCTATGCAACAATAACAAATAAAATTGCATGAAAACTTCAGTAGCCTACTACACCTAAGGAACACAAGCTCAAAAAATTTAACTGATCACTTTTTTTAACAATGATAACAATCATTCTCCTACCAAATCATGAACCAGTCTTCTAGGTACCATTGGTCCTTGTCTCAGTTTTCTGCTTTTGCAACTGTTGCCTGTTTTACATATTAGGGCAGCATAAGACTGTATGCTGCCTGAAAGCCAGCACTCAGCACTTACGGAATTTATAAATTCAATGGTTTCTAGTTCCAGTGGTTCTCAAGGTAACAGAGAAAAAACTGATTGGGACTCCTATATCAAACAGAAATAATAAAACAATCTAATAACAGTTAATTTGGATTAATACTACAAACACCTAGATCCATTAAGCATCAGTAAGATGCTGATCATATCATCAGTTTCAACAGCATGTTTTTGCTCCTAGAAAGAATTTTTCCTTTTTGCTTCAAGTGGTGCAAGGCACATTTAAGGAACACACCTTAAGTGCCTCTTAAGATAAAATTATCTTCATTTAAATCTTAAGATAAAATAATCTTCAATGCCATAAAAGCTCCATCTCTGCTCTCACTCTTCTCCCATTCACAGAATATCTTTAATCAGCAGATTTCCCATCCATCCTCTATGCTAAGGCAGTTGGCTAATTTAAACTTCTACAAACCATTTGTGTTTTAAGTAGCAAGACAAATTGAGAAATCTACTAACGAATCTTTAGCATGTATGGTAATCCCAAAGAGTTGCAAACATTGTTATTCAAAACTAGGTGAAGTGAGGATTTAGAAAGCATTTTTCCCTTGACTGGCTGTGCAGTCTTGAAGCCTTTCAGGTGGTCAGGATAAAAAGAAATTTAAACTCAGTCACTAACCACCAGAGGGGAGCACAAAAGAGCTCTTATGAAATGTTTCTCAGTCATCTGCAGGAGGACATTGGAACTGATTTTACAATATTCATAAGCCTGAAATTTTAGATATTGCTCCCACTCGATGCAATAGGACTTTTCTATCGATTTTATTAAAGGAAGGCAAAACTCCTAAGTGACTACTGTAGAATATCATTTGGACAGAATTTAATGTGGAGGAACAGGATGGTTTTTTTAACAGCAACTGAGGAAAAAGCCAAAACACTAACCCCACTCTCAACAAGAACCAACACTTCCCCCAGTTTATATCCCACAACACAAATCAGTGCAGCCAAAGTCACTCTTAAAACCAAAAATAAGCATAAAATACACCTCAAATCTGACACTCTTACATATGCCAATTTTATCTAATTAACAAATGCTCAAACTATAATACTCCCAATTCCCAGGGATGATCCTCCTTAAGTGTGCTTATCCATAAGAACTCTAATTAACAATATTAATGATTCCATAATGGAAATCAAAACCTGCAATCATTTCTCAGCAATGCATGAAAATGCAGTTTAGCAGAATTTGGCCTGGGAATGACATTTGAAACAAACTAAGAAATCCCTGGCCTGGAACATGATGCTTGAAATCTTATTACAAACTCAATTAATCTAACTTCTAATAAGTTGGGTAAATCAAAAAGCTTCTCCAGCTGCTTTAAAAGCCATTTGGGGGGAGGAAGGGGGTGGAGAGGAAGGAAGCAATGTTTTATGATTTCCACGAACAAAAGTTTTGATCAAGAATGACCTTCAACAAACAACCAATTCAAACCAATGTTCTAAAAGCCAGTGGATTAAGCTTGTTAGAAACACGGAGACATGCTGTCCTCATTGGCACTAGACTGCCAGCACACCAACCCAGACTGCAACTGTCCTGAATTCTAAACAAACAGCAAGTCACTGCAGGGTAAACTATCACTAAGGCCGGCACACTCTTTTAAATTAGAGATAAAATTGCTCAGCACATACTGCAGTCTTCTGTGTGAATCTCTGCTACCTCAAGATAGGCATCATATACATTTTCCTGAAGTTGTTATATGAACAAGGGTTCAAAGGATTCCAGCTCCCAGCAGTTTACTGGCCAGTCCTTTCTGAGAAAATTTCTGCTTTTTGTGAAATTTTGTGAAACTTTGTTTAAGTTGTTAATAAAAGAAAGAGTCACATCAGCCTCAATTGTTAGTGGTTTAGCTACCTTCCCAAGTAAAGTCTTACTTAATATAATACTATCATACTTTGACTTCTAATGTTATACAATTCAGAATAGACAGTTTTCAGTTTGCTACTAAAATCTCCACAATTGCACAGCCAGAATAGGCCAGAAAAACAAAGACATTTTTTAAAGCAGGTATTTTCAACTTTTGATTTTTGCACAGCTCATTTTATTTGAAATAGCAACTATTCTAACCAATACTTTGTTAACAACAGTGCAGTTCTTCAAACATATCCAGATTAAACACACGTGAACGCAAATTACTTCCTATTCATCTCTTCTTATATGCTCTATTTTTCCTAGACTCTTTTGTTACATTATTACCTACCATGACATGATTAGCATTTTCCTGAGCTATATAAATACAGAGGCTAGAGCAAAGACAGGATTAAAAAAACCACAAAAACCAGTCCCCCACCCCTCAAAAACCCACATCCACAAGAAACCAGGAAAGAGCATCTGGCACAGGAAAAGATGCAGTGCTTGTCTGCTTCACAGCAGACCACAGAGACCTTAAAGAGGAACACATCCTCATTTTTTTTTTTACCCTCCTTTCCCCCTTGAGTAACTTGTAGAGGCACAGTCAAATCAGGACAGTTGGCAAGTGCGACCCTGTGTGCTCCTGCGTGTTACACGTAGGGGTTTTTTACTTGTTTGTTTGGTTTTTTTTCTTCCACTTCATGATTCCTGTTAGAAATGCTAAGAAGAAGAAAGGTGACTTGGGAAAAAAAGTGCATTTATATAGTTATAGTATCTTCTCACACAAGATAAAACAGACTACAGCAGACTAAAGAGCACTATTTACTACTACTACACCCATCTGTAATACTAATTGTGGCCAGTGTCATAGCTGAGATTCTTTCCACTTTTACAGCAATTAAAAAACCCCTCTATCTGTGCTTCTGTTAACTTCTCAACTTCCTTCTGATAACTTCTGGTCATGACTATAATCTGACATTGGGAAATGCCTTGAAGCAGCAGTCACAACCCTGCATACCATAAAGTGTTCTGTAATTTGAACGTTTTGAACATGTAACCTACTGAACTCTGAAGAAAAAAAATTATTTTTCCCTGAGGCCATTGTGCTACTGTAACTCAGGCCTCTACCAAGCACCAGTGTGTAAGAGACAACTAAACCTTAAGCCTACCATCCTTCTAAAAAACCATCCAATGCTAACGTCAACAAAATTTAATAGTATTTGATCACTCAAGTGTAATAAATAACCACTCAGTAGAACCAAAACAAAGACCGCACACTATCACATCAGCCCTAATTTTACACAAACCAACTATCCTTAAGCACTAAAAATTTTACATATGTTCTGCCACAGAGAAAACAAACTACTCAGTACATAAAATATCAGCTGAAAAGATCAAAATCTCCATCCTGATTAACTGCATGAAACAATGGAGCTACTTTCAATTCCTTCTAAAGAAGGAACGGAATGAGATTTCTCTTGCAAAAGTGAAATGTCAGCTCATCCACTCTATAAACACAGCAGAATGCCAAGAGAGGCATTGCACTCTAACTCTTGAAATATTAAAGACCTGTGGCAGGCAGTGTGAACTTTTTTAAAAGTATATACAATCTTTTCTTTCAAGAAAAGTATTATTTTTGACAAGTAAGCTGAGCTGGAAAAATTCCTTACTTTTATTGCATGTGCACTTTGAACAGGAAGCACTACATGATTACGCCTCTATGGAACAAAGTGCAAAAGCCATCCAGAGAAATATGATTTGCTCCTCAGCTCCATAGCAATTTAAAGCTTGTCACTGACAATGCGAGCTACTCCTATCAGACTTCTTGCATGTGAGGAGTCACACAGACTAAACTGTACTGTTTCAGAATATAAATAATCCTTGCCTGCAGCTCTGAAGGAGAGCAGAAAGTTTTAGCAACTATTGCTTGCATTTGAATCACACACGAACAAGAGATGCTCACCAGTTTTGACTTGCCTCTCCTCCAGAAGCATTAATTAGGCAAAGACAGAAAGACTGTAACCTGGCAACAAACCATCCATACTGTGTTTCCCATACCTCAAAGTGAGGTGACTTGTCTGCAAACACATGTGAAGAATATGAATGCGCAAAACTAATGATTCAGTCTAGTTTGAATTAGTTTATTTTTTCCTTTTCCTTTCCTTTTCAACCACTCAGAAATTATTCTGTTTTGCCTAAACTGAAATGCAAATTAACACATCTTGATTTATTTTTAAAATAATCTGATGCTTTACCTTTTACATGCATCCTGGTTAATTGCATTTTAATGTCATGAAAACAAAAACAAAACAAAAACAAACAAACACAAACAAACAACCTAAGATTTTCTCATGCACCCCAAGATAATATTGTCTAACGTACAATATAAACAACATAATCAATATAAACATTTGTTCTAAGTTAACTCTTGTCACATATTTTACAGATTTTACACATTTCTTTAAATATTCAATAAGTTACTATACAGTGGGTTTAATTCACTTTTATATAGATATAGCATTTCTTCTTTATCATAAATTTCTTCTTTATAGGAAAGGCAATGAAAAAAACCTAAACATCACAATTTCAGCTTCAGAGAAGGCACAGAAAAATTTCTCTCAGGAAAAGCTACAAAAAAAAGTACTTAAAATAAGCTGAAAGTATCATATTGGAACTACAAGTCTTTTGTCAACATGTGTAAGGGCAGATTCCGTAAAATGTAATTAAATTTTGTTTATAGCTCTTTGACATAGAAAACTATACACATTTCAGGTTGTGCCTTGTGTACTACCAGCTGAGAAATCATGCTTAGCTAGAACTGTTAAATGGAAAGCAACTCCTGTTGCTGTTTCAAGGACAAATTGCTCATTTTCTAACAAATCAAGGTCTGGAAAGTTTCAAATAAAATTAGTGCAATATCAGGAAGTTGATGGAACTGCAGCAGCAGCAAGACATGTAGAGTCCGCCACTGCTTTCTTTCTTTCCAGGGACCAGGTATTGCAAGTTCTGGGAGATGGAAGCAGGGAAGGGGAAGATTATCACTGCAAGGCACACAGAATCCACCCTTAAAAAGAGTAGAGGAACCATCACCAACAGAGCAGATTTTAACAAAAAAAACCCAACAAATGGAACAAAGGAAAACCTCAATCATAATAAAATTATATATTATCTCTCAAATTCAACTTCACTGAACTGACTAGATGTAGTGAAACATATAGCCAAATTCAGTCTTGCAGCAGTATCTTAAGTAAATGTGATATTAGTACAAGCTCTCAATCCCCTCCCCCAGGTTTCATTAAAAAATTACTGTATTTGAAATTAAAGAATTTCTGACATTAACAGCAAGAGAAGTCAGTGAAACAATCAGACACTATCAGTGTCCAGTGAAACCTGTCTCACTTTTCCAAGCTCACAGAAGTTATCAAGGCTGTCCTTTTAAAATATTTTTGGGAATGAAAACTTGGCATCCAAAGAGCCTCAGCATGTGGTCAAATCCAAACCTTGACATAAAACTTAGAACACAGAACAGCTCATGCACCACTTCTGTGCTATGAACAAACAGCAGTAACTTGAACTGTGTTCAAGTGGAGGGAGAGAAAGGGTCACTAATGTCCTCTGCTATGTACAGCTTATAAACCAGGGAAGTAGACAGATTTGAAGAAATACAGAATGTTCAACAGCTAAGAGCAGATATCCCTTAAATATGAATCAAGAGATAGTACAAGAACCTAAAAGTAAAGATGTGCACAGTCAAAGCTCTATGCCAAAACTAGACTATATTGTAAAACATAGTAAAAGCAGATTTATCATGTGGCAGTTAAATGGGTAAAGTAGAATAAAAAATGGGGCAAAAAGAGAATTGTAAATAATTAGATGCAGTAACATTTTAACTTCTAGTTCTGGCCACTTTCTGGACATTTCTACAAAAAAACAAGTCAAATGAACGGAAAACACAGTGCTCAGACCATTTATAAAAGAAAACCAGTTTTTACATATGTTCCTAAAAATGTCTACACAAAATATTGCACCCAGAAATTATGATTTGGTACTAGGTAGTCGGGGCTACAAGCAATAAATCTCCAAGCCCACAAAGATTGTGAACTTCCTTTCAGGAAGTGGGGGGGGGGGGGGGGGTTGGCGAGGGGGAATTTTAGCAATTAGAAGATCTGTGATGGCGCTGCCTTAGAACTCAACTGATTACTTCCAGTTCAAAAAATCTTTTGGGACAATGGCAGACAGCTCCCATTGTCAGCCTCATTTATGGTTATTTTAATAGTTCCAGCTTATTTCTGTCAGCTAGGCAGCTTGTATGTCAAGCTTTCAGACAGGCAATATAATTGCTATACAGAGGAACAGGACCATGTTGCTAAAGCTTGATATGGAGAGACATAAAAACCCCCTGATGAGTCCATATTAGGGAGATGTAATGTTAACTCCTATGTCAATAGCAAAAATTATTGTAATACAATCACATAGGATCTACATTTCCTTGAAGAGAGAGCAAGTAAAGCAAGCTTTGCTGTTAACATCAGCAGTCATTCATGATTTGACAGAAAGCTTGCTGAAAAAAATATGACTGCACTACACAGCAGTCAACATCATTGTAACATCAACATTACAGCAGGTTTATAAAATACTAGAGAAAGCAGAACAAACTGCCAGCAGGTTCTGGGCCAAGCATGTGGGATTTCAGTACCTGCAAAAGCAGCTTCTCTTACTGCGTTACACGAGCAAGATTTGTAGGACCTGAGGCAAGTCATTGCTCTGGCCACCCATCCCTTATTCAGGACAGGTTTTTGTCTTCAGATAAGGACACAACCAGTTCCCTATGTCACAAGAAACTCAGTTACACAGTATTATAAAATCAGAACAAGAAACTACATTTAAGCAAAACTCTTGGGGATAATATTGTTGAGCTATTTTAAGCTAAGTTATGTCCATGACCAAAAACGTAGGTGATTCAAGCAAACAAGCAAAGGCTTTTACAAGTCCACTCTTTGTTTACTTATGAATGTCAAGGACAAATAAGAAAATTATTTAATCATTTTTTTTATAAAGAATGTGTACTTGCCTCCGCATGAGAAACGCAAAGGATGAATTTTTATATTCTTTGAGAATTTCATTCATGAGAATTTCTTAAACACACAAATTAACAAATATACACTCTTTAATACTCTGGCTTCACCAGTGACTGCAAAATCCCTCAACTTCTCTATCAGTCTTCTTACTACTAAGGAATTGTTGACAATGAGTGTGGTAACTCTAACAATTTAGCTGGGAAATGGAGAGCCTCTGAAGGGGAAATTCCTCTGCAAATGGCCCCAGGAATTTCAAAACTAACTGGAGTTGACAGATTAACCTGGGTCCCCCTTAGGCAGAAGAAGAGTCTACAAGGAAAATAATGAGACGCATGGGAAGCCAATTATGCACAAGAGCAACACATTTAATTGTTCAGAAACTAGTTTGTTGATCCAGAAGGATCTAGCTGTTTAGACCTCTGCAAACTATTAAAACCTGGACAGTTCTGCAACAAGCATACTTTGAAACTATTAAACTTTACAGATTACAGGATTTGTCTGTAAATCTCAAGGTTCAATGACCATTTTAAATAAGGAAAATTGTTCCATATATCTATCCCAAGAATACTTTGCCTGCACACACTGCATTTCTCTCAGACTCCTTTTTTGGTGGCAATTTGAAACTGCAGCTTACCTCATTACTTCTGCAAAACACTGGAGGCCCAGCAAGTCCAACAGAGCAGTCCTATCCATAAGTAAGAAGCACTTACAGCTGTGTTCCACAGCAACTCTGGCTCAGGACTAACCCATGACAAAAAACTGTTGTTTAGCATGCGTGTGTTATTTATGCATGGCTGTGGTTTGGACTGCTGCAATTTTGCTTCAAGCTTTCAGTATGCAAAATATTTTTGGTTGCAGAAACTACTGGTTAGCAACGACAGTTTCCAGACCAGCTCTGAGCAAGAAAAGATACGGATATCTACCAAAAGGCAGGTAGCGTGTTGAGGAATACTGGAAATCAGGCTATTACTGCTGTTCATGCTACTGCACCAGATAGCTATACACACAATAGCACTTAATTACTGCCAACAGAAATGCTGCTCCCAAGCTGACTTCTGTGTACAAAGAAGATCTGATATACCTCTGGGCATGCTAATGCTAGGAGAACAAAGCAAATTGACAGAGTCATGAAATTAAAGCATCTGGGATCCAAAGACATCAAAAGACATTTTCATCCTTGTTCTGAAAAAGCCAGATTTATTAACTTACAAAGTATCCATTTATTTATTCACACTTTATTTCTACTTATGTTTCCAGAGGGGATTATACATTGATCAGTACCTGTTAAACTATAATTTTTATTAGTCTTATTTAACTTTGCATATGAACCAAATTAAACACAAGGCTATACAGAGAACCATTTCTGAACTTGCCTGGTTTTGACTAAAAATTTAAAGCTAGGGGAATCATGGAGGTAAAGAGTTTATTATGTTTATTCCCTTTGGTTATGATTACTGTATAAAGCAAAAGAGAAATCCTCCATTTGTAAGCAAATTCTTAGAGCACATTGAAGAATCAATACCTATCATCTAAAAAAAAAAAAAAAAAAGACCTGTAACTAGAAAACTAGAGATTACTTACCAGATGTCAAATATACTTATTTATGGGGACCTTGGATGCTTGTTGGGAAATGGTTTCAGTCTTTCCCACATAAATAATGGATAACAGCATGTATACAGTTTTAACCACCACTCTCCAGAATAAAAAATTATTAACAGTAGTAGAAATTACTGCAATTTACAGTTAAAAAGTATAAACATTTATAAATTTAATTCACTTTATTGCTTACTAGCTGAATCTGCAAGCATTTGGATGAACAGAGACCACAGTCTCTCTGACAGAATTTCCACTGAAAAAGCTCTTAATTATTCTCCACAGAAATATTTTTTGCTGAAGATAACTGCATCCTTTGCAACAATATTGAAGAAAATGAGTGTTATGAAAACCACTTCATAAAACAATAACTTGTCCTAAAGCCATAACAGAACTAGATCAACCCTGTCAACACTAGAACACTCTGTAAATGAAAGAACAATATGATAGTGTAGGTAAGTAGTAGACCATTTAAGCGCAAAATACATTTTGTTCCTAACCACTGAGGATTTTCTTCCTTGTTTAAGAAATTCACAGAATACACAGGAACTAGAAAGAGTTGCACCAGGAGACCTTCTCAAATCTCTGTATCTGTGCATAGCTGTTGTCAAAAACACTCTCAAATTGTTGGCCATTCTTGTGTTTGACTAGACTGAATGACTCAGTTTCCAAAGCATTTTTTTATCATCCCTGGAATTACAGACATAGAATGGCATGTATTTCTTATTCCATTTCCTCCCATCATCACATGCTGGATCAATATTCACTCAAATATTTACTCCAAAAATCAGCAGTAATCTTGCTCTCACTCTAGTCGTCACTCCCTTAACCTCTTACTAAGCAACAAACATAAAATTGATGTGTCATTTGAGTCAATGACAACTTGACAACTCATTTTCGACTAACAATTTTTGAACCTTCTCACACTTTCCTCCTCTACCTTAATTGTAAAGATTCAAGTCAGTCCAAAATTTCAATACAAAATTTCACCATTCAAGTATGAACATCCTGAAGCAAGCAAAAAGCTAGTTGAAAAGCTCAAGTTCTATGACAGCTTTTGGTTTTATATTTACAAGCACAGATCCTGATCTGTTGGTTTCTGTACTTAACAGACAAGGCTCTATTCAGAAATCTGATTAGGAATGGTGTAAAATAGTTTGGACTACGAACTGCTTAGATTTTACCACTTTTTTTTTTTTTTTAGCCACATTTTGCTTATATCCATACACAAATAATCCACTTACTAAAAAATTGCCATATCTTCTTACATATTTTTACTTTAAAACTACTGTCTGGATAAACACAGGCAACCCAAAATATTACTGTACCAACTAACAGGACAGGTAGAAAGCACATAGATATAACCAAACATCAAAGAAAACCACAGGTCATTTTCCCATTTCTGATTAATGTGATGAAATTGATCCTGTACTATTTAAATTACCCTGAAAGTGAACTATCACACCAGACTTCTTATGTGAAGAAATAATCATCTTTCCTTCCCCCCTCCCAAAGTAACATTCCTTGCACAGGCAGTTGCACATTTGTTAATCATTAACTGGTTTTGAAATAACGATGGAGAGAAACTGTTAGCAATTTCTCACAATGGTACACCAACAAAATCTTAAAACAGAAGATGAAGTGAATACTGTAAAATTATTTACAGTAAGAAAAAGATGCTGTATATCATTCGCTATCTGGCTGACAATATCAGTTGTCGTGAGCAAGACTGTGTACAAACCTAAGTAATTAACTCAAATTTCATCAATAAAAAATTGCACTTATAGCATAAAACAAAAAGAGATATTTTTTAAGAAGATGAACTATGCCGCTAATATCTCAAATAATAAAATAATACATATGGCCAGAACTGCAACACCAAATATAATAGAGGCATAACCAATGCACACATTCCAATCTTATCTAGAATCGCTTTGATTCATTCTACCTTGCTTTCATTACAGGAAGGGCACAGCAAGGGCATTCCTCTCAGATCAAACAGAAAATTCCACAGACAGAAGTTTCCACATGTCTGATTCGTTGCAGATTAAACCCTTATCATTAGACAGCAATCTCTAATTTTCATAGAGACAGGATATACCCTGTCATGGCAAATCTACAGGCAAAGAGGGGAGGAGGATTAAAAAAAAATAAATATAAACCCCCTGTAGAATGGAGATGTATACCCCATGAAAGAGCTATGCATGCCACTCTCACAGCTTTGGAGAAATGGAGGGGACAACATACCAACATTAAAGATCACATTCATAATTCCATCATAAGCTTCTTTGCACTGAAAGTCTTTCAAGCTGAACTACCAAATTCCCTCTCTCTCATAAATACAACCAGGACCACAGGCCACACATACAGGAAGTCTGTATTCATTTTTAGTATATTATTCACTCTCTATTCACCTTCAGCATATTGTGTTACCAGTATCTTCATTTTTTTACCCACATGACTGGATCAATTCTGTAATGCTCACATACATTCCTAGTAACACTAAAATCAGAAGGCTATTCCGTAATGATGCTTCTTGCATTTTGAAATGTGTAATATAATAACCTTTTCATCCTTAAATCCTACAGAAAACGTGAACAAGCACTCTATGATCAGCAACTTCAAAACCAAAACTCAGTAATATTCACTTTCTGATGTATACAAATTGTATCAGACTTTTTGCATCAGCAGAATAAAAGACTGTCTTTTATATAAATACCCTAAATTATGAACTTTATATATATGCAGATTTTGTAAATGATGCACGTCAGAGAAGATTATTCTAGGTAGAAGATTAGTCAACAAAGCAATGCAGTTACTGTATTTTCTATGTGTTTCTATTTCCTAGCATACAGGCAGATAATCAGTTCCGTTATCAGCCACACCACATTGACAAGTCTGCAAAGACACAGAACTCTGAGCCAAATGAACTATTAATGACCACCACTACTAGTAGGTCAAGTCAATTTATATCCACTAACTCAGCAGTTTGCTCTTTAACCTTAATGCCAACCCAAACTACGCAACTACTTACAAGAACCATGAACATATTGATTATCCTTGTTCACAAATAATTTTAAATTAAAAAGAAGCAGCAATTAGAATCATGGATAGAAGAGAAGGAGCTTTGGAAAACCTCATTTCTGAACACAGAAATGATTTGTTGCACTCCTGTTTCTAGATTCTTTGGACCCTTCTGTTTTTCCCAAAAATCCCTCTCTGATGGCACTGGAATGCTAGAGATTTTCTTTTCCTGAGCCACATGGAGAGTGATGAATAGAAAATTCATTTTTGGTCACATTCAGATATCCAGTATAATCAAGTCACAGATGCAGTTAGAATGATATAGTTTAAAAAACGGACCTGCAAAACCTAGTTTCAGCAAAGCCCATAATATTTTTAAATCCAAGTTCTAAAGCCGCAACTAACACATGTAAGAAGTTCTGGAAGTTTGCCAAATGCTCGTGTAGGTTTGTCCTTTGTTAAATATGTCCAAATGCTGTATGATTGAAGTCTAAAATCTTCAAAGAAAAGAATAAACATTATGCAATCATTTCAAGTTCCCCTCCTTTGACCTTAATATGTACTTCAAAAGCTCAGCAGATGCTTAGTAGGAAATAAATCCCCAATTCAACAGATGTCCCAACCGTGATAGAGCAAGATGCACCTTCCATAGCTTTTTGGCAACCCTTCCCTTTTATTATTCCTCTGCTCAAAAGTACTTTTCAAGTCAAAGAGGGACCCAAGCAAGTTAATAGGCCCTTAATATCTATTCTGCTGCCTGAACTGATTGCTGTTTATAAGGTAATCTTTGGGACCACATGTGGCTCAGCCCTAGTATCTCCTACAGAGACACAGCCCCCAGGCAGCTCTGTTTCCATCAAACCAAGCTGTAACCCAATCAACACCTTTCACAGGGGAACAATCCCTTACTTTCAGCATGCCTGCAGCAGAGGAGGGGAGTCTCAGCTTTTGTATGGGATCCCTATTTAGCGGCTAAGGTGATGTTTTACTCAGTAGGATACCTAAGAAAACTCAAACTACTTTGGAAGATGTCCCTGCCAACAGAAAACATAAGATGAATATGTTTGTTTAAAACTACTTCAGCTTTTTCCAAAGACGAATTCTAAAAGCTGCATTAACAAACTAATAGCACTTTGGGAGTTGCCACCATCACAAATGCAAATTACATGGTTTTCTGAAAGCCTAAGAAAGAAAAGTAATTCCCTAGCTCCAGGCTGCTCAGGACCTTGGTCCAAACCCAAGCTCTCCTTAACCTCCGCCAAACTGAAACTCAACATTAGTTCCAAATGCCAGGCTTAGTTTGATGCACCTAAAAAGAAACATAAATGCATCATATCAGTATAACCCAGTGGCACCACTAGTTCTAGATGCTAGACTGAACATAATCACACAGTACAGTAGTACAAAGCTGCAAACTCCAGCCAAAAGCAGATGGTTCCTGACAGGTTAACCAGGTAAACTCTTCTGAACTGGAGCATTAACATGCACTTAACTAACTTTTGGGTGTGAGATACTTCGCTTGATTGCTGGTACCATGGCTGCCTGACACCTGAATTTCGTCATCTCCTACTAAAATACTTTCTGTATTGCTTTCTATGGATAGTAGCAAATTCACATCTTGTCCTTAGTCTAACGGGTCCCTGACTCTTTTATTTCTTTAATCAAACACAAATTGTATTAAATTTGGTCTATACTCTTAGAGGAAAAGTTTTTAGATTTCTCCTAATGCTACAGGAGATCTAGAAGTACAAAAATCATTCTTAGTAAGCTGGTGTTACAACTATTTGTACTGTCTCATAAAAGAGAATCTATGTGCCAAATGCCTCACTTTTGAAACCGAAATAAATTGGCAGAAAATACATCTTAGTTGCATGAAATTTTAAACAAATGTTTCTTAAACTCAAAATACTACTCAATTTAGGCACAGTTACTTTTTTTTTTAACGTAACTAGTTTTTTGTTGCACAATGGCACAAGTTTGCCTTAATGCCACTGAAGAAAAATCCAAAATCCAAAAATCCAAAAACCAAAATTAAACCATACAGATCATCTTCTGTGTCAGCTTCATTTACTTTTCAACATAATACTGAACACATGCAAACCCACTGGGTTACCCTTAATTAAAAAGCAGAAAATAATACCCCATTTTAGAAATAGTCTACCCAAGTTTTTTAGTATCTGTAATTAACAACCACAAGTATGCCTCCTCAATTTAAGTGCCCCACACAAATACAGTTTTCACTCCCATCTTGCAGACTAAGCTCGAATTTCAGCTCTGCTCCATATATAGCATGCTTGACCACCACTGAAAATTATGCTAGGAAACAGAGGTCATAAAAACATAGGATAAATGCTTTAAGAAACAGGTCATAGTGTTTAGATGGGCATAGTACCATAAGTGGCTTTATTATTTATTGTCACAACCAAGCATGTTTTTTCTGGTGGTCCTGGAGAAGCTTGATAAGGACTTTGCTGCAAAGGATTCACAAGAGTGTCAGCAGGAGAGTTGAAATGTGCAGATCTGGTCTAGAGCCAGTGAAGTGGTTCTCATGCTGCTCATCTTTCTCAATTCAACACCAGAGGGGAGAGAATGCCCAGATAAAAAACCAAAATACACCACTAGAAAAAAATATTTAGATGTATCAGCATTAAAATATCTTTCCAGAGCAATTAACTACCAAAGTAGTCCTTACTTGCCCTGCCCCCTTTTTTTAAGTAGTGTTATTTTTACAAAACTACCCTCACAGAGAAGGCTAAAGACTATTTCTGCATCTCTGACCTTCATGCTTCCAGAATAGCTGTATTTTTTATCACTTAGCACAGATCAACTAAAACTTCTTGAAGAGATATGTTCCCAAAATTTCTCAAAACACAAAAAACCCCAACCTAACATGCACTTTTACAGAGATATGTATCTCTCCAACTCCAACTAAAATACATCTCTCCTACTCAGGAGGTGTCACTTTAGTTCTTTCAAGAGCTTTAATTACACTGTATTCAAACAAATAGATCCTTGCCCAAAGGAATAAGTTTAACAGTTTGTGTTCAAATTCCAGGTGTTGACCTGACATTCTGTTCCAGATGTCAGTGTGAAAACTAACCAGCCCACTCCAGAACCCAAAAATAATCCCAAAAATAATCCTTTGATTGAGGAAAAACTCCCGTCTCTTAAGTAGATTGTCATTTAAATCTCCAGCATACACTAGAATTAGGTTTTCTCTTAATTGCAAACTGAAGTGCTGATGCAACTCCTCATTTAAACTATTAACCTTCCAAATTAACATTTTAAGCTTAAGAATTTAACTCTAACTTGGAGTTTACAGAACCTAGTAATCATTCTGGGGTTTTTGGTTTGTGGTGGTTGGTTTTTTTTTTTTGTTTCAGCTGTTTTGCATATTGAGGGTTGTTCAGGTTATTTTTGGTTGTTTTAAGTTTGGTTTCTTTTTTTTTTTTTTCTTTTTAGTTTGGGTTGGTTTTGTGGGTTTTCTTCAAACTGCATCAGAATAATCTAAATGCTTACTCTAGGACACGTATGCCTCAGCTACTGAAGAAATTTAACTGCTACGGCTACATGAGAAAATCATTAACTTCAGTACAATGTAATGCAACCGCACAGAAGGCAGCATAGTATGAAAAAAAAAAATTGCCCAAAAAGTTAATTAGATACCTGGGAGATTAGTCTGTGCTCTGAGCTTCACTCATGACTGTACCTGACCTAGCTAGGGTAAAACTTTATTGTGCAAAAAGCTGCAGCCACCTAGTATCTTGCAGAAATAAAGAACCTCTTAATTCTTCTCTCTCTTTAAACACAGTGGGAAAACTACTGTGCTTTGCAGGAATAAAATGCTATCAGAAGACCCCATTCTATGAGGGTCTTCCTAGTTACTTCTCACTTTTAACTGGTCAAAATACTCACAAATAAGGAACTTTAACTGCAAAACCTATGTGACAATGAGACTGCATCCGTGGACAGAAGCCAAGCAGGAAATGCCATTGTCACAACATTTGTAAACAAACTTAATCTGTGATGTGAAGATACTCTAAGAATTAGTTAATCATATTAAACCCACCTAGAATATTCTTTCCCTAGGATGAACATCACCTGATCAATTACAATTTTTATTTCAATGTTTCATAGCTTTCTTACAATAAGATTTGCTCAACATATTTTTCTGTTCATAGTTTTCTGGTTTTCAGCAACTCGAATCTGACAGATCTTCAAAGACTTCAAAGACAAACACTAAGCCATCACATCACATGAAATCGGTATAGTAGAAAAATGGAAATTATTAATAACTCGGTGTCTTTTTTTCCTTTTTTTTTTTTTAATTTAAACAACACAAACTAAGTTTTTGCATATCCAGATGTTTATATCCACGACTTAGACAATAAGGGTAACAAAGCATACAGCATAGAGAAGGAACAACTTCAAGCATTCAATGAAAGAGTGTGATGAAAGTCTTCTATTTGTAAGGTTCCTTAACTATAACTTAAAACCAAATCATACTAATCTCAGTTTTGATTAAAAATGCCTCCCCTATCTCCAAGTATTTTATGACTGTATCTTTATAACAAACAAACAGAAAACATTCCCAAGCATTTCAGCTTGTGCACTGTTAAACTGCATTTGGTTTGTGCCAACTACCATTTTTCAAAGACCAGGGGGCACAGTCCAAGTGAACTGCAGGATTAAGATTCCCAGTAGATGGGATAATCTGGGTACAGTCACCCTTCCAAGAGTTGTTGGTATAGATGAGGCCAGTTGGTTCTGTTCCAGAAAATGGTGCTGGTTTAACAGCTATCCAATGGGTGCTTAATTGTTCTGCTCCACTGATGATCACAGCATTTAAACTTTGCTAATTCCAGTCTTTGAAAAGCTCAGAAGACAAAGACCACTGAAGAGATGGAACCTGAAGCTATTCCTTATGTACAAATGTTAATGATATCCTATATTTAAGTTAATGGATTTCTATGAACACTACAAAGCAATGTTAACATACTTATTACATGTTAGCTATGCTCTGTTCCTTTTATGAGTATAATTCAGCACTTTGTTTTACACAGTTGAAATTCTACTCATTCTCCTTAATGAATGTCTTCCCAGATGGAAATAGTTCTGGTAATATTAAAAATAGTATCCTATAGCTATTGAGCTTTATTGACACTATCTAACGCATAAAGAGATGGTGCAATAAAATTAATTTTCTTCCACATGCCTCTGCTATTTTTTTTACTTGCTCCTTTAATATTCTTTACCAAAACAATTCATTTTTCTTTATCACAGTAGCAAGGTTACACTTCAAAGTTACATGGTTCCAAGGGAAGACTACACAAGAAAGATAAGCACATGAATGTTACAAACCACGTGACTTGAAAACTCTGCAAATACAAAATAACCAGAGACTGAGAAAGCATTAGAAGACAGTATCACCTCTGTGCCTTGCCTATGCTACTGGAGGGAGCATCTCAGGCTAGATAGATCTTTGTTTCAATAAACCACAGTCATGCCTCCTTTTAAGGCAGCAAATTAGTTTAATCGCCTTAAACTTTGTCTGTATTGTTAAAGCAGAATTACTGTTCTTCTCTAACACTTATGGCTTAATAACTCAAGTTCAGGTTAATAAAAGTAAAATTCCTGGTAACAAACAACTACACATTGTAAACACAAGTAATAAGGTTATCGTGTATCTGTCACATCATCCTTTACACCATGCTGGAAGTAGGTTACATACTGTGAAATATCCTCAACTGCAGAAGTTTAGAAAACACATGCTGGTCACCTTGCAAGTTGAACTAGCTGCTAAGTTTTTGATAATCAGTTTATAAGATTCACTGTGACTTGAAATCTTACTTTGCAGGGTCTACATGTAACAGCCAGCATCTGCACGTGTAAGGATTGTAAATGCAACCACTCAACTAGTTAGTTATAACAGACACCATGAAAATCATTACTTAAACCTTCCTTCACTTCTGAACATCAGTTCCAGCATGGGCTCCCTAAACATTTCAATGAGACCTTTCTTAGGCTAAATGACCCATGGCATCTACACATCCAGAGTCTGCTGGTTCCCTTAGCTATCCTAAATTCTGAGCACTATAAAGAAAAGCAAAACCATAAGAAAACAACCTTGAAACAAGATTGTAACAGCTCTCAATAATAAACTAGAAGTTCAGATACCTCAAGGAAATGGAGCAAGCTGCTTGGCAAAAATTCTTTGGAGAAGGCCAGAAAAGTCCTACAAGTTTTTCTCAGTCTCATTTTTACAGCTGAAAATCAGTGTGGATAGTTGCTCACCACATGCTGGTGCTCCCGTGATAGTGTCCCATCCAGCCCAAGGGGTGACACTGCTCACCTGCCTATACAACCGGAAGAAGTACTACGAGCTCTTCCCAACACCATTTTTACAAACTAGAGCTTCCATCTTTCAGTCAACCTTTGGGGAATGCAAATACTCAATGGAAATGCTCCATCCTTGTATTTGAAAACCAAGAAGGAAACAGGAAGACATTCTTCTTTTTCCCTTCTTGCCCTCTGGTATAAAAACTGGGACAAGGAAGTTTCAGTACTGCCTTGGTACCACAGAGCTTCTGCTTTAGGTTCTGCTCCAGAAATTGCTTCTGTAATTCTTTACAGTTTTTCTCAGTTGAAGTAGCAGCGTGGTATTGACATGATTTATCTCACTTGTACTGTTCTGTGCTAATGGGATTTAGATGGTGCATGGGTTTTTCTTGTGGCACACTGAGATCTGCATCAGCACAATGCCTTCTATTACTATTTTCTATACACACCAATGTGCTCAACTCCTTATCAAATTCTTTGACAAAATATTTTACTGCTGCTTTAGCAGGCAATTTATATAGTCAATTGATCAATTCAATTTACAGCCTTCAGTTCTGCTCACAAATAAAAAGCTATCTTAAATTCCAAGTTCTCCTGAACACGTACCTAAAGGATAAACAAATGGCTTTGTTATATAAATTCACAGCACAAAAATCTTATTTTAACATTTTTCCTCTCATTTAATATCCCAAAGTCTTGATTTATCATGCAACTTAAATTTTATTTCTGTACAATATCAGGCACAATGCACTGTTGTACTTCTGAATCATATATTGAGTGATGACCTCTGAATTCTCTCCCTTACCCCCTTGGTTTCCAGTTAACAGTTTATGAGCTGAAGATAGCATGAGGCTGAACTTCAAAATAATCTCATTAGTATCATTTATTTTCTTTAGTCATACTTTCAATCTCTATAACTTCCTGAGGAAATGGGTTTCATGACTTTATTACACTTCATGTGAAAAATACTTCCTTATAGCTTAGGAAAGGAAAAATACTTTAAAACCTGTTAACTGTGTGTGCCCTATTTCTTACATTACAAAAAATAGATAGTGATATAGGTGCTATAGAAACTATTGCAATTTTCAAGAGTTTTATCATCTTGTTCTCCTCCTTTTCGGACCATTATTGCCTTTTCAGGCAATACTAAGAAACCTAAAATATGACTGACTACCAAATTTACCCCTAACATATCTTTTTTCTGTGTCTACTTGAAAAGCATCAGAGCAGTGAGGGAACTAAGCAATCAAAGCAGCTCCTGAGTTGGGAAATATTGGTGTTTAGTCCTCCCTGTTAAGAGATTCACTGCTAATGGTTTGGGCACAACTGCAGAAAACCTATGAAAACCCACTGACTGAAAATAAAGGTAAGTCTTGGAAAAAGAACTCAAGGCAAAGATATATTAAGTTCACTTGTGAAAATACCAGAATTTCAGGTACAAATATCAAACACTAATACCATCTCCTACCTTTTGAACTGTAAAATTAAAACAAACAATATGGGAAAGACAACCTAAAAGTCAACAAAAATCAATGCATGGAACTAGCTATTCAGTGCTTCTATCATCATCTAGTCTACCTGAAAATACAATTGTTGTCCTTAATTTCTTGTAAGCAAGGGATAAAAGAGCCACTCTGAGCCACTGAAGAGTTAAGTGTTGACTTGAAATAAGTTCTTAAATCTGATTTATCTGTCTTTGAACTGACAGTATAATATGGTGCTCTTCAAAGACAGCAGGATGTTACATGTTGCTCAGGGATAGTCAGAAAAATCTTTCAGCAAGCTGAAAAAGTTAGCAAGTTGCTTGACGAATCTATTTCACAAATTCTTCAATGTGCTTTGTTGGCTGATAATCACTCTGCTCCCTGTATCAAGGCCAGTCCATTTTGAAAAATATGACAAATATTCAGACACTGCAGTATAAAGAGCGCCTTCAAGAACAATTCTGATGGCTTTTTTACCAAAATAAAAAGTCATTCCAAAATTTAAACTACATTGTCAAGTTTGTACACAGCCAATGTCCTTTCATGAGTTCCTTAAGACCATCATTTGATGGAAAAAACACATCAACCAAACTGAAATAAACACTTTCTTCCCCACACCAGTGTCATAAGTGGAATTTTTTCAATAAGATTAAAAACTAGCAACCCCTCTTTCCCACCACCCCATTCCCACCAAATCCCTCTACTTTCATCCCCGAAGAACTGCAAACACTAGACACCAGATATGAATACAGACAATGCCTCTCCCCTGCCTTGAAAATACAGAGCCACTGTTCTGGACAATATTATTAAATAGAAGCTGGCTTTGCCCCAAGCTCTGCCAGCTTTGTAAACCCAGTGGATAAAAAACAACTTACTTAAACTCACACCAATTCGTTAGTCAAGTAAACTAGCTTTGTGCCAAAAGGGTAGAGAGGCAACACATGCAGACAACTAATTCTGTCACAGTAGTACAAAAAGATACACATACCTACCCACATACCCATAAACAGGTTCATTCTCACTTGCTGCTACCTATCATTCAGATAATAAATTGCCAAACTCAGACTCATTCTATAGGACAACCAGAGATACTTCTCAACTACCGTAACACACAGTGAACTTTAATATACTTATGTCAAAAGAAAGGCATAATGATAGACGAATTGATATTTTGCCCACACACCAAGTGGCCAAAAGTGAAACTAGAACAAGGTCTTGGAAAGAAAGTATTCAATTCTCCACTTTTAGAAAATCTGTTTCACTATCGTAACTATGTGCTTTGTTAAAAGCAAAGCTAAGGGAAGCATTGTTACATTTCAACCTGTAGAGTTGGTTCTTTAGTCACAAACCACGTAATTTAATAACTGACTTTCTATAGAAGAAAAAATAGTCAGGAACAGTTTGTTCACCCAAATCCCAAAGAGTATGGCTTCATGAGTCTCTATTACCCGCATTCACAATTGTGGGAAACACAGAGAAAACACTGAATGACTACTGGATGAATCAGACATAATTCCTACATTTTATTCTCAGTTACAAGCTTTTGTTCTTAAGGTATCGATCACATATGTCATCATTTACCTACATGTAACCTGTAGACAAATTTTGCACCAGATTCCTCCTCAATTTATTTCAAGATGCTTAGATAATTGCAAAATACCAATGCTCTCTCTTTATCAAAGACAAAAATGAATAGATAGCTACACAGTCATACAATCAAAATGATAAAAGTCAGCAGTAGAATTTTACTGAAAATAGAATTACATTTCTTCTGAACACATGACACTGCAAAAATTCTCACTCCTCATCAATGTATGCATTATTTATGAAATAAGTCAACAGTTCAGTCTGCTTGATTCATATGAGGTTTTTCTAAGGCTGCATCAATTCTAAGGCTGCTTTCTTTGGCAGAAGCCTTCTGATGAAGAAGGCACTGCTTACTGAATTCTATATGGGCACCTGTAAACTCTGAAAGTAACTAGCAAAACCAGCACATATGGCAATATCACATGCATGCATACCTCCAGTAAAAGGAGCAAAAGATAATGTCACTTAAGATTGTAAAGTCTGACAGTCCCACTGTCCACAGGACAGAGTGTGTGTGTGCTCACATGAGGCAGATGTCCATTTTATCTCAAGAGTATTCTTACTTTTTCTGGGTGGCATAGATTTTAAGTCTTAAGCATGGCTTTAGCTAGGCTGGATGGAAGTGGGAATGTTAGAGAGAAATTACTTATCAAATGTATAAAAATAATTTTCCTTTTTTTTAATAGTGAATTTTTATATATATGTAGATTATATCTATATATAATTTCACTAGCAGACACAACTCTACGCATTGTCGGTGACATCTTTTTGTCCTAAGAACCCCTATGTTCTATTATGTTCTATGACCTATTATGTCAACTGTGATAACGCTGCTTCTCTCTTTCCTGGATTTAGTTTTATTTACTATATAAAAATAACAGGAAGCCACCTTACCTTTTTCTTCATCTATTCGAAAAACTCCTATACCCGATCCATCTCTGATGGAATATCTGATCTCCCCATCTCGTCCCGCATCTTCATCATAAGCAGATACTGTCATTACTGAGGAGCCAACAGGAGCATCTTCTTTTATAAAGCCCTTATCTGCAAATATGGAGAACCGTGGGGGGTGCAAGTTTTCATTCACATCAACTATCTCAACCTCAACGTAACACGTAGAGGACAACGAAATGGGTTTTCCTTTGTCCTTGGCCCGCACAGTCAAGTTATAAAGTTGTTTCTTTTCAAAATCCAGTCTTTGTACAATACGTATTGCTCCACTTATTTTGTCAATGTCAAAGATGCCATCTCCACTGTCCAAAAGACTGTACCGTACTTGACTTGACTGGCCTAAATCGGGATCGTAGGCTTCTAGCCACGTAATAATAGTTCCCTCAGGAAGATCTTCTCGAATTTTAACATGATAATTTGAAGGAATAAACTTGGGAGGATTGTCATTAACATCTTCTACAGCCACTTTCAAAATAACTGTTGAAAATAATTGAGGTTCTTCAGTAGGTTGGTCCCTAGCCTCAATTTTCAACAAATAGATGTGCTGTTGCTCCCGATCCAGGACCCCTACTACTTTCACAACTCCTGTCACAGAATTAATAGTAAACTTGTCTGTGTCTGTAAGAAGAGAGTATTTCACTTCTCCATTAGCCCCCAAATCTTTATCAGTAGCTCCAATTTGAATTATTGCACTGTTGGGCTCTTTGTTTTCACTCACTTCAACAAAATAGCTGTCCTGGAGGAATTCTGGTGGGTTGTCATTAGCATCCAAAATTTTTATATCTAAAAGGGTCCAGGCAGACTTCTGTGGTATTCCAAGATCATAGACAGTAATATTGAGGGTATATTTATCTTTTAGTTCTCGGTCAAGGGGAGATAGAATTTTCAGCACTCCTCTTTCCATATCAACAATGAAACTACTGTCTTCATTACCTGCAGAAATAACATACACTAGCTTTCCATTGAAGCCCGTATCAAGATCAGTAGCATTCACAGATATTATGCTGGAGCCAACAGGTTGGTCTTCTTTTACCTCAATGCTGCTGGGGAGATTACTTCTAAACTGAGGTGCATGCAAATTCACAGAGTGAGTATCAAAGAAAACATCCTCAACTTCTCCACGATTGTGCAACTTATTTGCTTGTAAGAGCTTCTCTGCAAGCATTTTGGCAACACCAGTTTCTTCACATTGCAAGTTGACTGGTTTGCGACTACTACCTACAGTTATGTTGATATACAATGGTTTTGCAAAGTTCTCTCCATCTGTAGCTGTAATTTTCAAACTGTAAAAAGACATTTTAGCACCTAGGCCATCTATTAGTGACTGTTTGAGAGAAAGTACTCCAGAATTTGGATTTAGGCTAAATAAATCCAGTTCATTTCCAGATTCAATTTGGTACCTCACCAACTGGAGCTCATCAGCATCAATGGCAGATACAGTTGTTATTTGTTCTCCAACACCAAGATCCCTGGGGATTATTCCCTCACAATTTATTTTCTCAAACAGAGGTATATTGTCATTCAAGTTATTCAAAATAATAGTAACAGGAACTTCAACTTCTCGGCGATATGGCACACCCCAATCAGAGGCTCGAATTCTTAAATTGTAAACCCTTGGCATCAATTCATAATCCAAGTCTTCTGAGGTACTAATGATCCCGCTGAAATGGTTAATCACAAATGGCAAAGGATTTAGGTTTGCAATGCTATAGGTCACATAACCATTTTCCCCTTCATCAGGGTCTTTTGCACTCACTCTCATGACACTTGTACCTACTGGCACATTTTCGTCGAAGGAGGCTTTATAGGAGGTCTGAGTAAATTCGGGAGCGTTGCTATTCGTGCCTAGTACCTTAACTAATACTTTTGCAGAAGCTCTTCTGTCACTTGTCACAACTTCAAGTTCAAAATGGGATGCATATTGTGCTTTTATAGGTTCTAATGTGGTAATGAGACCAGTGTGAGTGTTTAAATTGAATTTTACTTTTCCCGGTGTGTTTTTAAATACATATTTTAAATGTGGGTAACTAGGCACAGCTTTCACCATTACCACAGGTGTGTTTGGAGGAGCAAATTCACTTATTTCAGCTCTATATATCTCTTTTTCAAATTTGACAGGACCAGACTTAAATTGTGGTGACGTCACGTGAACAACTTTTACAGAAGAAAATTGTGGGGGATTTCCTTTATCTTTAGCTTGAAGGGTAAGGTTGTATCCAAAAGGGTGACTCTCCCAGTCAATAGGACCAATGGCTTTTATTCTGTATTCTTTGCCACCTGGAACAGACCTCACTGTTTTGAACTGTTGAAGCGCATCTCCTGCAACAATATTTAATGATGCTATTTCCCCATTTGATCCCTGGTCATTGTCCTCCACGGCTACAATTGCATATGTTGGATCTGAGTCTGATTCTGACGGAGTCAACGGAACAGCTGTAATAACAGGGGCATGTTCATTTGCTTGCTCTACATGAACAGTCAGCTTTGCCATACTGCTTATGCCACTGCTACCATACAGCTTCAGCCCACGGTCCACTGCAAGAATTTCCATCTCATAACGCTTAGTGTCCGAGTAGTCAAGTCTACCAGTTAGAACTACCACTCCACTAGTTGGATGTATAGCAAACATATCTGTTCTTTCTTTAAAGCTATAGTAGAACTCTCCATTTGTTCCTATATCTGCATCTGTTGCACTGACTCTTGCGATGCTGGTCCTTATTGCTGTGTTTTCAGGCAAAGAAACACTGTAAGATGTTGGGGAAAACAAAGGCCGCAAGTCATTTGTATCCAGTACCTGTATCCTGACCTTCGTGCGCGTTTCAGCATTTGTATTTTTTTCAACTGCTTTAACAGTCAGCATATAATGGTCCTTCACCTCTCTGTTAAGGATAGCTGTGTTTCCTCCCTTGGTCCGTATTCTCAAAAAGCAAAAGTTTCCAAGAACATACTCTTCAGCTTTGAACAAGTTTTCACTGTCACCAGAAATAATTTTGTATCTTAAGTCCCACAATGGATTTGTAATGTAAATGCCCATTTTCACTGGATGGCCAACATAAGTCTTGGCTGCAGAATTCTCATACACAGTGGCATTATACTGTACTTGTGTAAATTGCATTGATGGAGCATGATGTGGCCTTTGATTTCCTTCACAGTTTCCAAAATGCTGCACCAGCAGCATCAGCAGCAACAGCATAGTCAAGTATCTTCCCATGGCAGCAATTAAAAAGAAACCCTGAAACAAGAAAGAGATATAGTAAGACTTATGATCGTTTAAATGTGTTATCAAATAAACATCAATGCTTAGTTCAGAATTCACACTTGAAAGAAAACTGTAGGTTATACATTTAGACTATATCCTTTTCTTCCAGAAAGTGTCAAAATTATCTGCAGTAGCAGAAACACAGATAAATTAAAAACTCCTAAAAAACGCCAAGAATCCATTACATCAAAAGTCTAGGAATTACTAATGCAACACAAGAGGAACACAGAGTTAAGTTCAAATGAACATTCCCATGAAGCAACATGCTAGAAGAAATATGTCAACCCTGTCTGCTATGAGCAAACAAACTTGGTCTGAACTAATCTGGAGCAGTGAAGATTCACTCCGGTTCTCTACTTCACACATGACAACGATGTCTAGTAGAAAATTATCCTCTCTCATTTCATTTAGATTGTAAAATGACTGATGCCCAACTATGCGGGAGTAAACTGCAAGAGTTGGCTTGACATTACCATCAATTCTTTATAGCATCCTATGTACATCTGTTCCAAGAATTATAAATATTATAAACAGAGAATAATTCTGTATTGTATTCCCTCCAGCTCTGACTACCCTTGTAAGAGTAGTGCTTATCATTAAAAAAAAAAAAAAGAAAAAAGAAATCAAGCACCACTAAGGTGTAAAGCCCATAAAGAATAAGACATATTCCTTTCTTCCCCTCTCAGAACAGATCTGCAACAAGTTAGTATCAAGAGTTATGAGAACAAGAATCTATCAAAATTACTGGAGGAACATTTCAGTCAGGTTTCTCCAACACACTCCAGAAATGACAAGAGAAGGAGCCTAGAACAGCAAGATAGCCACAGAGGAACACCTTCACAGGATTTGCCTTTTGCAGTCAGTATAACACTTTCACTACCTAAGTCTAGGCAAGACTGCAGTAGGAAGAAAGGCAGAAACCTCAGGAACAAGACATCTGGGACCACCTTCTTCATGTGGGTTTACAGCAACCATCTTTATTCCTTCAGGTCTCACAGTATAACAAATCAAACCTTAAGAAAGCTCCTTCAGCAAGCCCAAGCTTTCAACAAGATCTTGGGGGCAAAATTCCTTTCCAGCAAGTAGAAAGCAATGTAACATTGTCTTGATTACTTTGATAAAGTAGTAAACATTAATTTCTTTCTCCTTTCCCTACTTACCTACTTAATTTTTTTTTCCATTACCTCTCCTTCTGAGTTTTCTTCCCTGGTCAATCTGCTATACAAATCAAACTAATTACTCACTGTGTCATTCTTATATTGCTCCTGACCTTTTTCTCCCCCCATTTTAGCCCTAGTTTGCCCTTATCCTACTATTTGGCTGTAAATCTCTCCTAAGTGCTTACCTTCATGCTAGTTCTATTCACCCCCACTAAAATAATATCCCACATTGTCTCCTTCCTCCACTTGCATTTTCTCTTACAATAATTTTTCTCTTCTCTACTTCCTACCTGCTCAGGTAAGTATGTGAAAGATCACACTGGCTGACTTTCCACGGACTGACTCTGCCCACTAGCAAACATCAGAGCAAATTAATCTACTTATGTCAACAGTTCACTTCAAAACCTCAGAAGGAATTCAGTCACAGATATTACTAAGTCAATGATTTTGACAGGAATTTAAGTCTCAGATGCACTCAAACAATAGGAAGTATTGCAGAGGAGCAATGAAAAGGAATTTCCTTTTGGAAGGAGGAAAAACAAGTGTGTCTGTCTTCCAAATCTAGCAATCAAGTTGCACAATCAAAACTATAAACATAGCAAACAAAAAGTGAACAAGCAAATAATAAAAAGCATTAAAGCTCTTTGAAGTCAGTCACTAGCTGGAACCAGTACTTATGAGGTCTTAACACCAAATGAAGAAAAGGTTGGGAGGGCAAATGAGTGAAGTTGGAACAATCACCATTTCAATGGCTTAACAATATTATTCCTCCCCTATCTACTTTCCTTCCCAGGCTATGATATGTCCTGGGGACTACACAGACACTTGGGTCTCCAGGGCTTTATGTCACAGCATACTGCCGAGTTAACAAGTATTTGCTTAAAACCAACCAACAAACAAAACAAACTCTTACACACAACTAAATCTTTGCAATAAATAACTGATATCACTAATTCCAAAACTCTGAAAATTTTAAGATGCCACCAGACTGGTCTAAAAGGCAATATTAAGAAGATTGCTTAAGCATAATTTTTTAATGTTTTACAACATTTCAATGCTTTAAAAGCAAACCCAGATTTTCCTCCCTCTTGCTGGAGTTTTGGAAGCCATCTATTACCAATGATCTATTACTCAAGAATCAAATTTTATATCGATCTAATCAGATGCTTCCCTCTTTTCTCCCTCAGTTTCACTGGGGATTATTATTATTATTAATTTATACTGAAGTCCAAAACCCAGCTATACTTCTGATGTTGTAGCACCTCCTAACTCACTGCCCATGCTTATGTTTGGCAAGGGGCCATTTGAAGAGGTGGATTTATAATGTAAAACATTGTATTTGTTTGTACCTTTTATAATTTGCTTCTCGCATCTCAGGCACATTAGATGGAAGGTGTACCACGCCGAGATGCATTAAACTGCATTAAGATATCCAAACGTCTCATTAATATTCAAAGTTGAACGCGTGCAGGTTTTACTATTACTGTAAATATTGTTCTGTGCCATAATACCTTAAGCACTTCTATAACAACTTCAAGTCTGCTCAGAACCTGCAACAGGCAGCCCATTACAAACAATAACGCAACCACCAGTAAGAGAATCCACTCCTCTGCAGTAACCCCTTCGACTTGCTGAGTCACAATCAAGAACGTAATGAGTTAGCAATTTCTTTTACGTGACACTCTTTCCATCTTGTCATAATTTACATAGCTACTAGAAACTAAAAAACGTTGACTAGGATTATCCAAAAATCAACATAGTATATTCTTGGAAAAATATCTAAAGTATTAAGCAATTCCAGTTATAAAGACTATTAACTACTAAGAGAAAGCATGAAAGCATTAAGAAAAAGTGATAATGTGTTAGATATAAACTGAGATGACTCATTACAGCGTGCCAAAATGACTGAATTTCAGAAACATTTTAGCCAAAGGCTGCACTTTGAACTCCCAAATTTTTATTATCTTTGGAATATGACCAGTTTAGGATTTTCTCTATCCATGTTCAATAAATAAGGCAACCATTTGCTTAACAAAACATCATAGCCCTAAATTCGTAAGAAATGCACACCTTATTATTCTGAAAAGCTACTTTCAAAGAAACTTTGATTTCCTATCTGGAAATTATTATTCAAATATTTTTTATTTATATTCATATCCAGGTCATTTTTATTTATATGCAAATTCAGCACTGGGATATGTAAGACAGCTTTAATGCTTAATTATAACATTATCAAAACTATTAGCCCATCAAAACAGTAACATAATCTGTACATGGAAAAAACCCATGGAAATTAATATTAGAAATGTGAACTATCTTCACATTAGAGGTCTAAGTATGATTTTGGAGCTAAAATTGATAACTTACAAATTAAGATGACTGGATAAGACAGCAGTTATACAAAAGACTGTTTCTTCTAGCAGGAAGTTTACAGTATTTAGATTTCAAAGTTTATAGTTTGAGATTTAAAAGTTTTAAGCATAAAATACAGAACTTAGTAAACAGGAATTCCAATTCCAAGCAAGCAAAAAAGGAGACCAAACCAAGCTTATCTTGTTTATCATAGATACACTGAACCAAGTTTAACATATATCTGTGGGGAGCACACACTGAGATATTTACTCCTCCACTAATAGAAGCCACAGGTAGAAAAAGGATCTAAATCAAGCCATATACCCAGCAAGTCTTAGTCTCAGTGCTATTCTTTTTCTACATGCAAGCTCTACCAGTTAAGTCCAGACTAACCTACCTACCTACCAAGCAAAACATTAACTATTTACCTTAAAGGTCAGTTTTGATCAGCACACCCAACTGATGCTGTCTGACAGAAATGTACTGTGAAACTAAACAGTCATGACAGGATTTCTAGTGTAGCAGTCTATGAAAGATCGTGTGACTTTGCAAGCTGCACTTAATTGTGGTTACACCTACCCTTTCAATTGTTTGAAAACAATTATTTATGTAGTCCGATGGGAAAAAAGAAATACCAGGTTAAGCTGTTTCAACACGCTTAACTTTCCAATCAAACAAATTAACAGAGCCTTTTGCTTCTCAGAGAGGGAAGGTGTTTTGGTATTCAGAAAATTAACACATGATGAGTGTATGGTAGTGTTACTTTAGTAAAGCTGGTAAGTTATTCAAAAAATGTACATTGTCGCAGAGATTAACATAACAGTTTCAACTTGTGACTAAAGTCCAGGAAATTCTATGTTTGTATTCCCCACATCATGAGTTAATCTCATGAGATACTTTGATTTATGTTTTCGAGATTTTAGCCGTTAAAGGGAAAATGCAGCAGCTATACTCCAACAGCAGGGAAAGATTCTGCAACCAGAATGAAACAAAGATTCACACGGAGAATTTCAACTGTTTATCTGTAGGCAACTCTGCCAACTCTGTAGGCAGTTACCTACTGGTGTATCTAATATGAACTCATCAGCTGTGCAAGGAAAAACACACCTCCAATCTCTGTGAATGAGTTTGACTGAAATTTAGCATGGCACCCTAAAATTTGTGATAACAAAAATAGTTCTACTAATTTTGAATTCAGATTTTAACATTAAAAAAAAAAAAAAGTAAATCTTTGCGAGTTTAAAGCCATTTAACACTTGTTTACTTGAACTGATAGCAGAGTTAACTCAGCCATACGAAGTTCTTAGCATGCTTAATGAAAAGACTATCCTTCTTCTAGGATGACTACTCAAACTCGCCTTTCAATCTCCTAAAAGAGATTTTAGGATTTCACAGTGAATAAAACAAAAACTTGAAAAACAGTTAACAGCATGCAAGTAAGATATTTGCTCACTAAACAGCTGAATTATTTCCACACGGTTAGAAATGCTAATGGAAAACACACATCTATTATACAACATTATTTTCTTTTACAGAGAGACAGCAGAGGTGGTAAAAGAATACAGGTAGTATTTCCTATGCCACTCCCTAAGAACAACTCGTATGCAAGTATTTAAACCGCAGGAAAACCTGCTGCTAGAAGGCAGCATTCCTTTCACTTAATAATGCGTTTCCGAAAAAAAAAAAAGTTTACAACAGGGGGATACTATCAGCGGTAAAACACGGTGTCACTTGCTGACGAGCGAGATTAAAAACTGCATTTTTCAAACATAACTTTGTTCTACTTCAACTGCCCTAAAGAAGAATAAAAGAAGCAGCAGAAGCCGACTAAGTCCAGCAGCGCTCTTCCGGGGAGCCGCTGCCTAACGTCGGGTCCAGGCGGGCACTGCCCTTTACCTTTCGGAGCAATCCGGCGAGGAACGCGGTGTGCAAGTGCGAACAAAGAAAGAAATTCATCCTAAGGTACTTCTCACCCGCCGCGAACCGCCCCTGCCGGCTCACCCGGGAATCAAGTTTGCAATGGCCCATCAGACGCACTCAGACACCTTGCCTCAGGGAAAAGCACCACTGCCAGCTCTTTTCCTCTGCTCAACTTAGGCGGAACCTGCCCGCTAAAGTCCTGCTGGCTCTCCGGGGAGCGCGGCCCCGGCTGCAGCCCGGCCGGCCGCCGCCAGCCGCGGGGGGATCGGGGCGCCAGGGCCCGCGACGCGCGGCGGCCACCCCGGCGCGGCGGGGCACAGGGGAGGGAGGGGCCGGCGCCGCTGGCGGCCCGTCCCGCCGGGGCCCGCAGCACGAGGTGGCCGCTCGCCCGGCGCCTCCGGGTGGCCTCGCCCCCGTCCCGGCCTCGCCTCGGAGCCTCAACTTCCCAAGGGGTCCGCGCCGCCCGTCCTCCCCCACCGCCAAAACTTCTCCCAACTTTCGGCCGGCCCAGCGCTCACCTCTCTGCGGCTCGCTGCCTGCGGGGCGAGGGCGAGGGCGCGGGCCGGGGCCAGCCCCGCACGGTGCCAGCCGCGCCGCTCCCCCTTTCTTCCCCGGCCACCAGCGCGCCTCGCCGGTGCCTCTCCGCCCCCTGCGGGCCGCGGCGCCCCCCGCCGCCGGATTCCTCCGCGGCGCTGGACGGCCGCCCCTCCGGAACTCGTTTCTGCGGCGGTCGGCTGGAGAGGCGGCAGCTCCCGCACCCCTGCCCGGCCCCGTCGTGGAAGGACGAAACGCGGAACTGAACAGCGGGGGAAGGGCGAACCACAGCCACGAGCTATTCCTCTAGGTGGCCCGAGGTTGGAGGGACCCCTCACCTCCGCCGCGCTCGCCCCGCTCCTGCACGACGGGAGCGGTAGGGAATCGGGTGCTGGTCCAGGGATGCGGGCGACTTCGCGTATGGCGAAGTTCTCCCCCAGAAAGGCTACTCAGAAACTTCGGAAAGTTGCAGCCGGGGATGTCTTACGGGGATGGCAAGGGAGATCGTCAGACCCCGCGGGAACACGCGGTCTTCGGCCTTCCGAGGAACCGCGGGTGTCCGGGACAAGTCCCGCGGTGCCCGCCCGCGCCGGTGGTACTCAGCAACGCCCAGCGGCGACCGCAGCGCCTCGGCGACCGCTCCCCTTCCCACAGGCAGCCGGGCTGCCACCCCCGGACCGCGCCGGCGGGCTTGGGCTCACGCCTCCCCACCTCGGCTGGGCTGGGCGAGCCGCCCCTGAACGGCCGGGCGGAGGAGGGAGGTCTCAGCAGAAGCCAAAAGCGACTGGCGTCTCCCGCGGTTCCCTGGCACCGCTGTAAGGAACGGCGCCCTGTTCTGGCGTCCGGAAAAGCAGCGGCAGTGAGAGGGAGTGCGGGTATACGGCCGGGGGAGCGCAGCGGCGATCACCCTGCGGCCCGCGGAGAGGGTATGGGCTGCCTCTCCGTACCCTCAAGCAGAAAAGCGCCCTCCCGGATTCATGCTGAAAGGATATCTGTCAGTCTGTCAGCCTTGCGTTAAAGATTAATACTCCGAAACGGTCCTTGAAGGATTCCCCGCTCATTAATAAGTGATCACACTTAATAACGATAAAGTGCTTGCCTGGGGAATCCTGTCCCAGGAGACTCACGACGACGCCGGGTTGCAGGCAGGAGCCGCCAGCGGGGGCGCATTTACCACGCATTAGCCCCGCCACGTCTTTTATTAGCCACATAAATAAATACAGCCAGCGGCGGAGGGAGCCCCTCTTCAACCACAGCCTCACGCGCCCAGGGCTGCTGGTCAAAAGGAACCAACCCCGTCAGAAAGCGCTGGCTTTCAGGGTCACCAACCCGCAGCCAGGCGGCTCCGCCCCGCAGCGCCCGCGCCCCCTCCTCGGGGCCGGCCCTGCAGCCCCCGGCCGGGCACCGGCTGCCCCGCGGCAGCGGCGGCGGCGCAGTTCCGCGGCGGCCGGGCAGGGGGCGCCGCGCCACAGCGCACGGGCGGCGGGCACTGCTGCCAGCCCCGGCTCCAGCCCCGGCTCTTCCGAAGGGAGCACAACCCTGCCGGTAGCCCCGCGGCGACGAGCCCGGCTCCGGCTGCAGGGCTCCGGGTCGGGAAACTTGAGCATAGCTCTCCCCGTGAAGGGAGCGGTAAAGCTTGGGGTACCTTCAGCTCCAGGTACGCGTAGCTTTGCACAGAGTCGATGTGCGGGTATATTTACACGTATTGATATATACATAAACATACACACTCTACACAGTTAAAAACCACGGGTTGAATCGGAGGCCCTACTGTTTTCAGTAACGCAACAAATTATAGCACTAGAGCTCTCAAGGGAATCATCCCTCTCAGCACCCTGCTGATAATAAACTCATTAAACAAAGAACTCACCAGACCAGCTGGACTCGGCACTCTTCTCACAAAGTCCGCTCCAGCTCAGTTCATCTCCGCACGCTTCCTCCCCCCGCTTTCTTTTTTTGTCCTTTGGAGAAAGCGCGAGCAATGCCCCGGCGCCCACACGCCTCTAGAGCGTGCACCCCGCAGTGCCCCTATCGCTCAGCGCGGCCCCGGCGCGCAGCCAGCGCGGCGCCCGGCCCCACCGCCACAGCGCGGCATGTCGGCTCCGACCCATCCGCTGCCTGAAACTTGAACGACGGGGCGGGGGGGGGGGGAGGAAAAATAGACAGCGAGTGGGAGAAGAAGAAGAAGAAAAAAAAAAAAAAGAGAGGGGGAAAAAAAAAAAAAAAAAAGAAGAAGAATAAAGGCGAGAGGGAAGGGGAGATCCAACTTTCTTAAGACATGTCCAGGCAAAGAACGGGCAGAGTTGGAGTTACAGCAGCGGAGAGAGTGAGAGTGGGGACGCTGCGCCGGATTGCCGACTCCTTCCCTCCTTCTCTCCTTCCCCGCCTCCCTCCCTCCCTCTTTCCCTCCCTCTCCCTCCGTCTTCTTTCGCACTCTGTCCGTCCCCCTCGGACCCTGCTCACGGCAGCACCACCCCCCTCCCTGTCCTCGCCGCTGCAGTCGAGCGCGGCGGCGGGATGGAGCAGCGCGCAGCTCTCCGCGCCACCACGGCTCCGCGCCCGTCCGCCCTCCTTCCTTCCTTCCCTCCCTCCCTCCGCAGGTGAGGCGTCGTGCCCGGCACGCCCCCGCCGCCCCGGCCTCCCGCCGCCGCAACTCTCCGTGGCCGCCGGCGCTTGGAGGCTCCGCTGGCTCCGCTGCCGCAACGCCGCTCGACTCGGCAGTGCCTGGCGGCTCCTCGGCGGGGCACAGCCGCCAGCTTAACCGGGAGGCTCCGAGTGGGCTGAGCACGGCAATCTCCCACTCTCTCCCGGCCACGTTAAGTCAAGAATAGCCCTCTCTCTCTCCTCTACTTTTTCCCTTTTTTCTCTTTTTTTCCTTCTTTTCCCTTTTCTTCTCCTTTTTCATTTCTCTTTTCTTCAAGGGAGGTGTATTTCTCAAAGCACAGCCAAAAAAAAAAAAAAAAAAAAAAAAGTGCAGAATGGCAGCTCTTTCTCCAAAATAATACATCACTAGCAAGCAAGATGCGTTTATAATGTGGTTCTCCCTCATCTAAAGTCAGCCCCAGCCAATTACTCTTCTTCGACAGAGTTAAAGTTGTTGCACTGCCTAGTGGCAGGGATCAGCTGAAAGGAGCGGCCTCAGAAGGTCCTGAATGGTGTGATATGCAAAATTTTGGGAGAACTACAGAAAATGCTTTAGAAGTTACTTGCCTGAGAGACATAGTGTGACAGTAAACTTGTAAAGCACCCTGAGATTCTCACAAGGTAAAATATTCTTTTACTAAACAATTTTTCCCTAGGGACCTTAAAGTCATGGCCTTCTTCCAAAAGTCAAATTGACTCCTGAAGACACTGGATCATTATTTCCTATAAGATACACCACTGAAATCTATCAGCCAAATGAGCACGCAGGATGCTAGGATAGGAAGAGCAGATACAAACTGCAGTACATAAATATTAAGTACATTTCCAAATAGCGCATACATGCCATTTCTGTCTAGGAATGTTCACTTTGAGCAAACCTCTGGAAAGTTTAATGTCAAAATTCTCTGTCCTTATAGGTTTCCATAACAGACACAGCTGACTGATTTATTTAGCATCTCATCCTCTTTCTAAAGACCCTAAATGGAATTATAGTGAGTCCTTATCCAAATGCCACTGGGCCAAATGACCTTTCTTCTGTGAAAACTGCTTCAAAGTGAGTTGCATAAAATAAACTGCATTGAAAATAGCATTCCAGAAAAGGACGAAATGGGAAACACTTTAGGCCATTATAGCTAAAGGATAGCAACAAATGTAAACCACACTTCTACTCCCTACAGTTGCAAATATTTCGTAATTTTGGAGTATGAAATTTCCTACCTTTCAGATCCATTACCATATTGTGGTTGATTGTTGAGTTAAGTAATGAAAGGTCAGGACCACAGAGTGCTTAAACTTTTGTCTAAACTTTAATGCCTGGAGAAGTGGTAGAATTGCAATAACATCCTGTAAGTTGGACAGGAACATCTCTGAAAGGTATCTGGTAAAGCTAATAAAAAAATTAGAGGTGTCTGATTTGGATCTCCTACTAGATGTGTCCTGGTTTAGTCAACCCAGGACAACATGTTTACCTTCTAAAACAGGTTTCTAACATTTTAAATAACGTTGACAAAGCCATTTTGATACTTACTGAATATTCCATTTTAATTTTGTGTTTTCTCTGCCCTTTATTTTTTTTTTCTTAGAAATAGTGTCAATAAAGCTGTTATAATTATTATTTACTTTCATTACAATGTGGAAGGGTATCTTTGTGATATGTTATCCCAATGCAAAGTCATATACTCTGTTATATTTTGCTAACCTATAGGAAGGGTTCAAAAGAGAAATCACACTTGGGTGTCTAGGACACCATCCATATTGCTGAAAATCTTCGAATCTTATAACTGTTGTAGCAAAATATATTTGGTTCTCCCAGTCATCTTTTAACTTAGGCAACTTTTTATCAAGTTGTCTAAGATAAAACAAGTTTCAGCTCAGCTGTCAATAAAATAAAATTTAAAAAAAATACAGTTACCTGGACTTGACTGTATTCTTTCAAGAGAAACATGAATACTTCAACTTAGGAATTTCCCAAATACTGAAATAAAAATTATATTTCCACATAACCATAATCATAACTATTACCATCTTCTTCTAAGGTGTTATGGCGCTAACACTCTTCTCACTAATTTATCTCAAAACCTAGCCTCACAGATTTCAACTCTTGTTTGCTATATATTTAACAAAGAGGAGCTGATAGTTAACTGGGTGAGATCGGAAGTAAATACCAAACTCAAGTGTCCTCCAGAGAAATTTTCCTGTTCCCTGCCCAAGGTATGCACTTGGGGAATGATATCTGAAGTACTTGGCACTGATTTCTCAGCTCCCATTTTGTTAAAGAGAAGATAATTTAAAATTGTTGCGACGGCAGCTGCGTAAAACTTTGAAGATCAAAACTGGCACTTTGAATTGCACTGGCTCAGAGATGGCAAAGGTGAGGATAACTCTCTCTTGGTCTCTCTAAGGGTAAACCAGTTGCAATTGCTACACAAAGTGCAGCTTCAAAAAAGCACTTTTGAACAGAATAGCAGCCTGTGACTCAGGGGCAATAAAGGGGCCATAAACATCGATTGTCTGTGACAGAGGGCAAATACGTTCTTAGTAAAGAGGTCAGACACAGTTTCCAGTGAGTTCTCTTTCAATTAAATATGAACTGACCTGATTGGTTTTACAGTAAGAACTAAATGCTGTACTGTACAAAAGGCCAGCACAAAACCTGTACTTTATCTGAACTGCTTTCATACAGGGAGGAAGAGGCTGTTTGGTAACAGTTCTGTTCTAGTTGTTCTCCTTTTCCTATCTGGTCTTAAGAAGAACTCCCCAGACCTCAATTAGCTGTAGCATTTGGAAAGCAAAACAAAACAACTTCCCCAAACTTCATAATTATCCTTTCCCTGGCCTGCAGTCAATGGTATATACTCCTTTATCACTCTAGTTTGTTTCCTGTCTAGTAAATGCAGACCTGGGCAATAAAAACTAATTCTGCCTTTCTGGCTGTTCTTGTCTACTCTTTGAAAACTTGGATTGAACTACAAATGTCCACTTCCCTCCCCTTCCCCCCTGTCTGCCATTTACGGGGGGGGAAGGGGCAATTTCTATGAAATACATATTTGAGAGAGTGCTGACATTTTCTTACCTAAACTAAACTTTTTAAAAACCCTGAAAATCTCTAGGATTACCTTGGCACACATCTCTTTATATGACAGAATTTGAGCAAGGATATTTAACTTTTCATATTTTAATTATTTTTATTGACTTTCCTTTACCCAAGAGAATTATTACTGCGTAAAATATCACTGACTATTTGATTAGGTATTCTTTTATGGTGCTATTCAAGACTTCCAAGACAGCAATGTCAAAATAATAGTCATAGATCAGCTTTGGTATAATGAAATGCTAAACAATCTCAGCTATTGTGTGCCCTGTGAACCTAAAGAGGAGTTTACTGAGGCAACTCAATCATTAAGCCTACAAGCTACAGCTATTTGTGAATATGTGTTAAATACACACATATGCAATCGTAAAGAAAACCTGGAGCAGTGCTACAGAGGAAAAAAAAATAAACTTCAAGGGTAATTTTATGGTTTTAATTCTTCAGGTACTAGTAGGGTGAGGACATCCAAAAATTCCAATAGTAATTTTCTGAGCCTTTAAATTGGCAGAGGTAAAACAGAAGTGAGTTAGACAGCCTCATATTTACAACATTTTGGTCTTATAGATTACCTCTCTGTATGTCAACTTTTAAGGAAGATTTTAACATCATTTCAGAAACAAGCCACTTTTGCACATCACATTTTTCTTCACCAATCTATCCTCATAAACAATTTTAAAAATCACATAATGTAATCACATTGGCTTTTATGGCACTTATTCTACTGTATGCCATACTGGCAACTGGAGCAGAAGCAGCTGCACTGTTATGGAGTACTGGTGTGTTGATTAAAGGTCTGGGTAGAATTTAGAGTAACGGTTGTGTTAGTTCATCCCAAACAAAAGTGAACATCCCACTTACCTTCAATATTCCCTGGGGTGGAAAGATGGAGATCTGCAGGGATTTTTGTGTTGTCTGGTTCAGCAAGGTAGGTCTGCTTCTCCATTAGATTTTATCTTGGACTGCTCTATAGAGCTCAAATCCACCAAGCTCAAGGCAGAAATACATAGGTTCAGTGTCTCATGCCTACAACACAACTAACTACTGAGTTTAGATTTAAATAATTATAGGACAATTAAAATGTTTGAAGAGATCAGAAAAGGGCTAGACTATAACAGTCATTAATTTTCAAATTCTTTTTTAAGCTACATAGGCTGGTATTTTTTATTTTATCAAGCACAGGTTTAACACTGGAGTAAGGAAAGGGATTTGCAGACTCAGCAGTCCAGAGCCGACTTGACTGCCACTTTCTAGGACAAAAAGAGATTAAAGAAATCTGTTCTCCACTAGATCTTAAACATACTGTTTTCTTGAGCTGGTTCTTCATCTCTCTTAGGGCTTTCAAGAGCTTTCAAAACTAAAAGAAAGTTGAAGTCCAAATAGTGCTTATATGACATAGTGCTAAAAAATAGTAATAATTTTACTTCCTTGGTTTTGAGTAGTTGGAATAGTTGTCCAGACTCCATTAAACCCAGAGCTGATGTGAGATGACAAAACTGAAGTTGTAAGAGCTCTGGTGACATTAGTCACCAGACTGTGACTGAATGAAGTAAAAGAAGGACTGTTGTACAAGTGCTAAGTTCTGATTTGTACTAAGGTACTGGTCCTTTTGATTCTAAAATTGGTCCTAAATCCAAAATTAGGAGTTTGAAGAACAATGGAGAAAAGCAGAGAGAACAAGTGATTGTGGTACTCATAAACATCTGAAATAAGCTTGGACTCTGCATAAGCAATGGATTTACCTAATGTTCCTGGGTTGGTAGGATGGTTTTAATTTAGTATAGGATGATTAATGGTGGAATTTAATACTCTGAATGTCTTCAAAATTCTTCAGGTTATAAGAAAAAGGAAAGACATAGGTCTCTACTGAGACCAAATCATCATGTCTCTTATTTTGGTCATCGGTCCTTTTTAATAGACTAGGTCTAGACTTACAGCTTATAAATCTATGGCATTAAAATATATAGCATGTAAGTCTAGAACCCAATCGACTTCAGTTTACTGTATTTCAGTAAACTTCATGTTTATTTAAGACTAGATGGCTTATTCATCCAGATTTAATTAATCTTAGGTTAAAGTTTGGTTTAGGATTTGCAAATCCAAAAAATTAAAAACCTAGATGACTTCAGAAGTTTGAAAAGCTAATAGATAGAAAGGAAGCTGAGTCCATTGTCACTAAGGCTCAATGCTTTCTCTACAGAATGGAATCTTATATGTGATTCTTCTGCTACAATTAATCTGGACATACAGCTAAGGGCCCTTAGATTTCATCAAGATGAATATTCCTGGTCTTTACTGGTGGTTTTTGTACGATTTTACTAATATTTGGATTAATTTCTGATTAAGCCTTATGTACATGTATTCAGTTTCTAGAGTATAATGTATTTGGGAATATTATTTCATCCAGTGTAAGAGAGGACTCCTAACTAGACATTCCCATTCCACATGATAACTTGTCTACTGTAAACTGAGTTGTCTGGTCCAGAAAGAGTGTATGTGTGGAAGAAAACCCTTTCTTCCTTTGCTTACATGGTGTTCTTCTCTATGTTATTAATAAAAATCTAACTTAAATCAATGAAAAGAATCTGACTTCTGAGAATCTGAGTCAAAGAAAGAGAAAAGAAAGTAAAATATGGTAAAAAAAAAAAGTAAAAGAAAGAGTGTATATGTGGAAAACCCCTTTCTTCCTTTGCTTATATGGTGTTCTTCTCTACGTTATTAATCAAAATCCAACTTAAATCAATGAAAAGAATCTGAGTTCTGAGAATCTGAGTAACCAGTGAAAGGCTATTGGATCTTGGAAGTGCCTGAATATTTAAGGAACAAACAGAAGGTGCTCAGCATGACAAGTCCCCCTTCCTTGTAGCTGCCTAGTTCAAGCACAATGTCATAGCAAGAAGATGAGATTCTCTGCTTTAAGGATGGTTTATTGAAAGGATACACAATTATCCATTCATGAGTCATGGAAAGAATAATGGCTTCATGAGTACTAGTGGGCAGTTCTTTACTTCTCGAAACATTGCTCCTCCAGCTAAATTAATCCAGCACATGAAACAAGAACCTCTCCTGCAAGAGCACGGTGGGTAGAGAAAGAATCTTTTATGAACTCTTTATTTATTTTCTGTCTTGTCTAGGCACCATTAAGTCAACTTCTCTACTGTAAAGACTAATAAAATCTACTTTTCCTGTATTTGAAGGTAATTCACTACCCATTTCTGGCAGCTCTATGTAAGAAAAGGATCTTGGTCTGTCCGCTCTACCTGACTTGGCTTTCCATCACAATTCTTGTCATAGAGCAGTGCAATTTCTTTTCTGGTATATGCAAATAAATTTTGTTGCCAAAACAAAATTTCCAAATAGAAGGATTAATATGTATATTCCATATAAAATTATCTATTTTCTCATATGCTCTGTATTACCGAATAGTACTTGACAACCTGTTTTTTCTCTTATTTTTCAGCATGCATTAAACTTCTGTCTCTCTTTCATAATAAACAAAGAGAATATGATTTCCTGCCTTCTTTACTTTTTTTTTTTTTTTTTTTTTTTTTTTTTTTTTTTTTTTTTTTCCCAAAGTTCTGTATTTTAAATAGCTAAATCTTTAAAAGCCTCACGGAATGACCAAGATCAATATGACACAACATCTTCTGTAATAAAACTATGTCATATTTAAGATCTAGTCTATACTATCTTTAGTACTCTATATCATCTTTAATATTGTTATGGCGCATCAGATATGTTATTACTATTTAAATTAGCCAAATAATGAACACCATAGAAGTGTTCATTCAGCCCAATATTGTATCACTTTGAATGTATGGAAAAATTCCCTCATGTAAATGGGATCACACAAAGGGCAATGTCTGTTAAATAAAAGCATACATCAAAATAGGATCTAACAAAGAATCAATATCAATGTATCCCATTTTCACATCATAAGTATATATAAGTGTGTCAGTCACAAGAAATATATTGTGTCCTTTTCTGTTTTGTAATTGCAACATCATTGCTTACCTACAGCGAGTTATAGAGCATGCCTTCAGGCATGAATTGCCCTTAAAATAAAATTCTATTGTACTATTATTTTATATTGACAATCTTTATAAAGCAAGTGTCTTGGAAGCTGAAGCTGTGTAATAAAACTTGCATGCCACCTAAACACAACTGCTAAGCAGTTGTTTCAAGTTCAGAAAAAAATTGCCCTTGTTATAGTTCAAACTACAGAGAAAGATATATCTGCCAAGAGGGTCTTACATAGGGAGCAGAAAGAAGAAAGTAGATTGGTGAGGTAGACTGGGCAGAGTTCAACAGATGAGTTTCATGAGAGAGAGGAAATATTTTCACTTTCAGAAAAGTACTGTGTGAGCTACAGAGCTGGCATTCAGTTGAGATGTTTGAACTTAGCATTGTACTGGGGAATTTTTGCAGGTTTAGTGCAGATTTTTCAACTAGCCTAATGTAGTTAGGTCTATTTGTACCTTGAAAGCATGTAACCAGTAATAAATTCTTGTGGTGATTCATTCATTTATATGCATCTTGCACAGATGGAATTTTTCAGACCTGTGGAAGCAACAATATAATTAGATATATTATTCAAGGCTGATGAGTCAAATACTCTATCAGACCTATCACAATATTCAAAATAAATCACAGTGCTGCCATGCTGCCCAAAATCTGGAATAAAGAGTACTTCAACATGTATTTTATCCAACAGGAACTGATTAACTATTAACAATTAATTAACCATAAGAAAGTCTATTTCAGTTATCAAGAGCAGTCTAGTAAAGAAGGGTAAAAAGGAAAAAGATGACTTTAAATTTGGCATTTTCAAGGTATTGTATGAAATAAAATTATTTTGAAGAGAACTCATACCTAAGCCTGTTTTTCATTACTTGGCATTGTATTTTCTCTCTTCTCTTCCCTATCCCTCTTTCCTTTTTAGCAGGTTTTAAGGGTATTTCTGCTAATGCTGTCTATCGCAACTTTTCTGTGTACTTATCATCTTATAACTGTAATAGGAATCTGAGTACATGACAGAAGGCTGGCTTTGATGATAACTCCTCTGCTCTCAAGTTATTGACTTTTCTTCCTGCTAAGTTTTCTCTCCTACTACTGTTACCACCACAAGTGTTCAGGAATAAGGTACTCCACTGCACTTTCATTTGAACTTTTTCTGAAACTCTAACTGAAATCAGCAAAATATCAAGTGTTTCCTCAATATAAATAAGAGGCCTTGCTGTTTCAGGGGTGTTGGTTTTGAAACTTCCTGCAAATGCACTGAATTCTGATTTTTTATTTTTTAGCATTTTTGTGCTGTAAAGCCCATAATTTCCATTTTAATATGTTATATTATCAAGATGCTGTTCAATTAAACAATTCTAAGGATTGCATGTGTTGAGCTAGAAATATTTTTACAGTAGCATTTTTAATTGGTGACCCAAAGAAACCCATATAAAATAAGTGCAAGAATTTATCATCACCTGTACATTCCTGTCAGGGTTGAAGTATGTCAGGGAGTCAAAAGAAGTTGAGTGATTATTTGTCATGGAATCACTACCACAATGCTTTCATAGTCCTTTGCAAAATGAAAATAAAATGCAGCCTGGGAAAAACTTGCTACTTTCACAGCAACGGAATAAGTTTGTTTATTCAGTAAGTAACTATGTTTGTGCTGGCAGGAGATAAGTTTTTTGCTGAACTACTTGAAATACTCTGCCTATCTTCTTATTTCATTACCAGAGGCAGCAGGCAGAAACTACATTATGTGAAACTGTATTGCTGCATACAAGTCTTCTCATCTTGCATGAGTTAAACAGTAAAATACATCGCTAAACAGCTTAGTCTGCGTGGTGACAAGGACTGTACAACTATCTAACTGCATAAATAAAAGTACTTATTAAAATTTTGTTTAGTTCCGTCCTTCTGTCTGATGAAAATATTTTCAATCAGAAATGCTCATTGAAAAAAGATTATACATTATTAAATTTCAGTGGCTGTAACAGAGCACAACTTGAATGTATTACGTTAACTGTATGTGTAAAATGTGTTACGAAGATTTTGTGCTTTTTAAATATTTGGCAACACTCAGTTTTCCCTTCAGTTTTGATTGAAATATTTTGCTAGAGTATCTTCACACACAGTGGACTGTGTTTCTTATTTTGTATTTATTCCAATTGGGTTCTAATTGCAAACATCACTGCACAGAAGGATAAAAGCTGTGATCATTAAAGAGTTTTCTGCATTTTGATGAAATATCAAATATAGAAGTTAAATTTTCTGTGTCTTCCCAATTCAGTAGTTTAGAGTTTAGTGGAAAAAAATGATTACAGAGTAGAAAGGCTATCTGAGATGACAGATACTCCAGGGAGCAAGAATGGAATTTTTACAGCCAAGTCACTGGCTTGAATGTGGCCCATTTCACTGCAGACTGAATATAATGACCTTTTGATAGCTCATCACTGGCTGTAAGAAATTTGTTTGTGAATTATTCTAGTTTGTGTAGATGTGTGTTTAGGATGCAAAAAAGGCTTTTATACATGTTTAAAATTTCACAAGATGGAAAGGGATGCTTCTAGAGACTTTGTCATAAGACTAACATTTTTGCTGAAAATGCAAATAAGTGGGCAATAGCAATAGAGTGAAGCCTGTACTGCCATGCCTCTGTGTTGCTTTGGACACCAAGGACTTGCGTTTTTCAGACTATTCGCAGATAACTACAGACCTTTCTTAATCCTTTCTTAAATTTATCTGGTTGAATGTAAGGAGAAATTCTGTATCTGTTACTGGGCAATGCTCCTTCCATGAGAAAAATCCAGTGGAAGAATTGGACCCAAAATAAAATTCAAGATCAAAAAAAGTTTACTAAGGTCTTAAACTATAGGAAAATCAATACGGATTTTAAATTAAAGTAAATTCAGGAAAAATGTCACATACAAGCCCAAGGAAATTTTTTTCATTATTTATTTGTTAAGAAGATGACTATCAGATTTGCAGTAGTGAATTATTAAAAAAAAAAGAGTTAGCCAATGGCTGAGCTTTACTTAACTTCTTTTTCTGTTTGCTGAAGATCTTGAAATATTTCTTTAAGCTGGTCTCTGCAATATGGTCTAGTCTAAGTGAGACCTCCATAGTTTATTTATGTATGCAGGTCATTCTGTTATTAAAGAAATATTTTGTTTGGCTTCTTAATACCATGATGACCCTTTCACTGGTTAATATATATCCCGACACAATAGCAGAAAGACAGACACAAATATGTTCTGCCTTTCAGTTCAAGGATTCCCTTTCTTTGATTATTTCCCCTCCACCCCAGAAACTGCATAAGGGATGTCTGTCCTTTGAAATAATTTTCATTGTGTTGTGCTGCATTGCATTACCAGATGATAATACGAGAATGTTTGTAAAAGCAACAATGTATTACATAGAATTTGCAATTGGTCCTCATCCTAAAGTACTAAAAAGAGATCCCTCCATGATTTCCTCCATGTTTCTGTCATCAAGGTGAAGAAATTTCTTAAAGGAGAGAAACTGAGAGGAAGACAACACCAGTGAGGAAAGCTTTGCAACTTATTCCAGAATACAAATGGGTTTTGCTCATGCCAGGGAACATGCAGGAGACCAGGACAAGGATTCACTGCTACCACTGTAATGCTCAGTGGTCTCATAGGAAAAGTAGTTATTGATAAGGATTAAATGGTCGGCCTGGGTGTGTCTACTGTCTTAAGAAATGGATGGTTTGCTCTGTGTAAGAAATTTTCCTTTGGCCCTCCTAATCACAACTGGTTGATATATTCTGTTTGCTTTGACAAGATTTTTTTCTGGATGTGACCAATCTGAACAAAAAGACCCTCAATTTCTTGAGAAGCCTGTGTCCCACTGATTTATTTAGCTCTCTCCCATTTCATTGTTTTTTCCTAAATCTGTGGCCATGAAACACACTTCTTCATTAGTCCCTGAACCCAGATGAAACAAGTGTCTGAGCACAATACAAGACTCCTGAATGTTTTTAGGGAACATGTGGGATAGAAGGTTACCAAAGCAAGGGAAACTCACAATATGGATATTTCCTTTATCTGACTATAAATATCAAGATTTAAGAATGGAAATTTTGAATTAATTGGATAATTAGATAAAATAAATGCAGTACAGTATCATATAATCTGATGCTATTGGAATTTTAGTTTCATTTCCTTTGCAGGAGAGAAGTAAAAAATGTAGCAAATATACCCTTCTAGTAAAAGTCCTTTCAGCATGGAACCATCCTACATCATTGATCCCTCTCCAAATCCAGTGCTAAGAGGCTATGTAACTGCTGTCTTACATATCATGTAACCATTATTTACTCCACAACTTCAATGTGTTTATTTTTGCAATAACACTTCGTGGTTAGAAGGTTTTTGTATATTCATTTTCTGAGGAAGAGAAACACAAAGAAGACCTTTTATTAGCATGCCCAGGTCCTATATTACAATTACTTCTATGCCAAAATGTCACTGAATACTATTGATATTCAAGTACTTAAGGGCCATATCCTAAATTATTAGTTGTGAAATATTGAGACACCAAAAATAACTCAGGAAAGTCAGAACAACAATAATTAACATTTATAGGAGACAACACTGGAACCAACTGCATGTTTCTATACTTTTTTATGTGAGAGTGATGATGGTGAATGACTTCTAATAAAAACATTTTCTCTCATGCTTTGAAAAAGCATACAACATAATTTAGGAAAGTAATGTGCTATTTTAGTATAATAACATTGTTTATTGCTGATTATTTATTGTTTGGTGGCTGAAGTCTTAAAAGGTGACATAATTTAAAAGAAGCAAAGAATGAAGAAAAAAAAAATCAAACATTGTCTGCCGTCTCATCACCTGTATTTCAAGATATGGCTACTCAAGACTTACTCTGTATTAACCCCTAGGGAATACTTTAGATTCCTTGAAAATTTTCTCAAACTAAGAACTTAGAAAAAACTTGACGTCTTGCAGGTTGATAAAGCTTGGCTTTACTATAAAAGACCTTGAAGAGATCTAGTATATTAAGTGTTCTTAACACAAATATATGTAGCAAATAAACAGGCTACATCAGCAAGCAAGTGTGATTTCTTACATGTTGCTTCCTAGCATGCTGTTATCTAAGATATCAGGAACTGTTGTCCAAAGATACCATAGCAAGTTAAGCATTTACCTTGTTCAAAAGTTGTTCAAAAGGTCAATGAAAATGGCAAGTTGCCCCTGAACCCATCCATACACATTGTATTAATTGTATTCTACTGTAACACAATTAATTGTGTTAATTGTGGTCTACTGTAAATATACTTAGAGACAGCAGGGATAATGTTGAAAATACTAGACTGAAATTCATCTGTGGTCCTTACGGGTCTGCAGACAGGTTGAAATTAATGCCTTTTCAGACTGCTAAATAATCATTGTTTGAATGGTGGAAGAAAGAAAGAGAGAACAATTTTCTGGGAAACTATGAAATTTATGACTGTTCTATTAAATATCAAAACACTGCTTCTGGCTTAAAGAAATTCCCAAGATAAACTGCCAGGAGAAATATCTTTATGTGCTTACCTTACATTAATAGTTTTCCCAAGACATTTCTGTTGTCACAGTATAGTCTCTGAGTGGTTGGAAGGGGATGTGAAGTCACCTAGTCTAACCCTCCCGGTCAGGCAGAGTCAGCTGCAGCTGATTGTCCAGCACTGTGTGCAGTTGAGTTTTGAATATCCACAACAGTGGGGATTCCATGACTTCTTTGGGCAAGCTATACCAGTGTTTGACAATTCTCACAAGAAAAAGTGTTTCTTGTTTTCAGAGGGTGCTTCAGGTGTTTACTTTGTGCCCACTGCCTTTTGTCCTTTCCCTAGCATCACTGAGAGGAATTAGGCTCCCTCATCTTCTTTCCCTCACACATGATATTTATGCACATTGATAAGATCCCTCCTGAGCCATCTCTTCTCCAGGCAGGGGCAGTCCCAGCTCTCAGCCTCTCCTCATGTGAGGAGTGACTAGGTCATTAATGAATGTGTTAAAGAGCAATGGCCCCAGTATTAGTCTCTCAGATATATCATGACTGGCCTCCAGCTGGACTTTGTACCACTGTTCACAACCCTCTGGGCCCACCTGTTCAGCTGTTACCTGATATTAATTATTTTAATTCCTTCTAATTAGTTCTTCCCTTGGCATCTCTATTGTTCACAGTTAGAATACAGAACATTGGGCCAGATGGGTCCATTAAGACCATTCTTATATTCTTCTGTTAATAACTAAGGTAGAAAGACATGGTTCTTAAATCAGACAGTCCCAAGATAATCTGCCCTCCCAAACATCCCCCAAGGCCTGCAAAGCAAGAACTGGCATGAAGGGATTTTTTAAAATCATATTCTAAACACATAATGACAACCATTTGGACCAATGTGCCCTTTGTTTGATATTAAAAAGATGGGAAAGTAATAAAGCTGTGATGTTTTGGATTTCCTGGCCAAAAAACCCAAAACCAAAAAAAATCTAAAACAAAAACAAATTTTCCCCCACCAAAAATAAAACCCATCACACCCCTCACCCCAATCTCATGAATATCCAGTTGTTTATTTAATTTTTATGCTGAGCACTTTTGTCCTTCAAATGTCCTTGAAAATTCTAACCCATGACCTAAGTTCACAGAAATAAATGTATGTTCCTCTGAATGACCTGCTTTACCAGAATTTTCTGTAAATTACATAGGGAATAAATTAGTACAAAATTTCTTATTTGGCTTCAACAACTCCATGTGTTGTATTGAATCAGTGTGAACATCTATGATCATATGTCACATACCATTCCATTAGTCTTTGATGACATAAAAAGAAAAGACAGAACATTTAAAAATAAATTATAAAAATAATACATCAGAAAGAACAAGCAGCTTTGATCCTCACATCTAATTAATTGCACATTGGCTAGATTTAGCTCATACAAATGTGGGATTGTTACTTCACTGTAAATGATTAATAACAATGGATGAGCAGTTTGTTTTTTTTTCTTCATCCCTTCCAAATGCAAAAACACAGACACCTACAGTTCAAGCATCAGGAAAGAGGCTAAATGTCTGAACTCTTCATAGCTATTTATGCTATGTGAGGCCTGAGAAGCACTCTTCTTATAAAGGCTTTTCAGTAATTCAGCTCATAAGCAGATAGAATGTACATGCACTTCCCTGAGCATTGTGTACAAGTCAGTACAGATGCTTTCATACTAATCACTAAAACATGCAGAGTTATAATTTGTAATAGCTGGTACACCAAGATCCATTAATATACTTTATACCTATACAGCAATTGATTTATATTGCCAGTTCCCTTGGGATATGTGAACACCTTGGGGACAAACATCATATTATTTAGAATCATGAGGCACATCAGGTGCTTCTTTGATCTAGGTATAAAAGGAAGCATATAATAAACCTACTTTTCTAATGAATTTTCTTTGTAACCAAATGCTTTGACTTCTTTCACTGCTTCCAAAATTCAGTGGTTCAGAACTAAATTTTTAAAGATATCCTTCACAATATAGCCTGTGATGTTTACAATACCATCCATGCATAATGTATATATTTTTTTTAATTACTCTGACATAATCCTACCAAACACAGTAGATATTAATTGTACACCATGAGTGAAGTTTACCTTCAGTGCAGTAACTCATTTGGCAGAGTATGATTTCACAATGAATTAATCACTGTAAGTATCTGCTCATTTGTGCTCTCAGTATGTTTGAGTATGTGTGTCTGTATGCATATATAGAACATACAATTCTTTTTTAGCTGCAGATACTTTGCAGTTTCTCTGGACAGCAGGCATTGAGAAAGTGAAAGGTGTGTATTTTCCCAGAAGGGATCAAAGCAGAAAAATAGTACAACTTAGATAACCTTTCTGCTAGGCTTCCTCTAGGGTGGAATACCCATTTAAACATCTTTCCCAGAGCTAGATCTCCTCTCTCTCTTGCTTTACTCTTTCTACACCAATACCTGTAAGTAGGAGGTGCAGTGAAAGGTGAAACCAAAATGTTTTGATGCTGGAGGCTTTGATCATTCCTGCTTTTAGGATCCCTTATATCTGAAGCCCTCAATCAGGATCTGAGAAACTTCTGGGAGGAAGGATGGTCTTAAAGAGTTTTCATTCCTTTTTTTGTTTCTGCAGTTTTTTCCCACAGAAGGGCGTATTCAGATTCCTAAAGAAAGCTTTGAAAAGGATCCAAAGAGGCAATCACATGCATGTGCAACTATTTTTCACCAGGCAAGAATATATGGAATGTGAATGGAGTCTCAGCATAGCTCTGCAAATGTGAGTATCAATTGAAACCTGGTAGGCAAATTCCATTAAGCTCTAGGTAAATTAATGTGCATATAGCCAGTGAATTACTAACTTCATATAATTGAAAGCAGGAAAACCTGCCTGCATTCAGTTGTTAATATAAAGTTTAATTAGAATGAAAATCTTTAAGGGTGAAGAGTCTCAGTGAGACACACAGACTTCACAGTATCTTGAGAATATGATTCTAAAAAGTACAGGATTTCTGAAAAGAAAAATGAATGTTAGAAGAATGAATGCTTCTCTTCTACAAATACTAAGATCTGTATACTTTCTATCTACAGTTTAATTCTAAGTAGGAATAAATATTTCCCAAAGACTAGACAATATATTCTTTCTCCTCAGGTAAAAAGGCGTAGTTGGAATCCAAGTAACTTAACTCTTCAAAATACAAATTAGTTCAAACATATCTGATTTTCACATTAAAAAGAAGTAGTAGATACAACAGTGTTTGCTCTTAATTACTGCTTGTTGTTAATTATTATCCTCCTCTTTAAAATAAGTTCAAATCATCCAGCAAGATGCAAAAAAGCACCATGTGACCTAAATGCCTATTGTGAATAATATGAGAAGACTGACCAAGCAGAGTTGTAAACAGCATTCTGCTTAGGTCAACCCTTTTCAGGCTACAGATTCACACGTTGTTCCTCTAGATAAGGGATACAATTGCAGAAGTTAGGTTTGATACTGGATAACACGAAAGCAAAGCAATGATCCATTCCTTGGATACATCCTTTGCTGTGGAAAAAAAAATCTTTTGTAGCAATTATGTACTGCTTGTGCAGTTATTTTAAGATAAGAAGTCCCAAAATTTATAGTCTGAATTTTTAAAATTTGATTTCCATCTTTACATTCTAGGACTGCCCTATCTGCCTGTACTTTGAGACTTATGTGGATTGGCTTAACCCTTTTACAAATTTGACTAATTAGTCATCATTTCTTGAATTTAACTTTGAAACAAAGCTTCCATAGTGCATAGAAATTATATAGATAGACAGAAAAGAAAAAAGCAATTCTCAAGAGAATAAAACATACTCTGTTTATATGCCTCTGTCTAAAGAAAATATATACATTGAACATTTAGAAAAGTAGACTGAAGTTATTGTTGTTCAAAGGATGTTTACTGTGTATAGTTTGTAGGACTGTAAGTGGAGCATGACCCATTTATGTTTGCTTGACTTTTCTCAGTGTACTGTGACCCAGCATTGTTGGGTTTGTTGTATCTTTATTTAAACTTTGTTCCTCTGTGAGGAGCTGTGGCTTCTGTATTTTTCAGCATCATTGTACCCCATGGGTGACATTTCCTTTGATCCTTAAAATGCAATATTTCAGATGTTATACCAAACCTCAGAAGAGTAACTTGCTAGGAAAATATAGCTGTATTTTCCTGAAGGAACTGAAGCTATATCAGGTTGAATTTCACCCTGTAGGTTATTTAAGCACAGTATGATGTTATACAAACTGAAAACAGAGGGCAAATTCCTGTCTGCTACTGAAGAGATGTCATTGAGGGGGGAGGAAAAATAAAAGCAAATAACTCCCATTCCTTTCCACTGATGTCTTAAGGGCAAAGATTTAATTGTGCTGAACTGTAGAATAAAATTAATTTCAAAGAGAAGTGACATACCAATAACTTGGCCCTTGTTTTGTAGCTCAGGTTTTTAAAATCAAGAATTTACAGTCTTTAGTCTTACCTTGTTTATGAAGGTTTAATTAGGGATTTTTTATTTGCTTATTTTTTTGGGTTTTTTTGTTTCCCAGTTTCAACTGATTATAGATAACCTTTCTCCACTTTTACTTTCTGTTCAAATGTCTAAACTCTGTGACTTTACATTAAAGATTTTTAGAATAAGGTTTTAACTTAATGGGTATTTTGTAAAGGCTGTGTGTCATCTGTGTCTGTCTTCCATTCTTTTTTATCTGCACTTTTTTCAGTGCTCAAGATCTCCCACACCTGCCATGGCAATCTCCTCAAACTGCAGTGAGTAAAGAAAGGACCAATGTGTGGTAGCAGAACTTCAGAGACAATGTCTCTCTACAATGGGTCTGAGTGGGACCTGCTTCTTTATGTCCTGAATTGTCTGGGGGCATCAGAAAAGGAAAAAAATATATAATTACTAGGAAACTGGAGAAGCATATCTTACTCCTATTTCATATTCTTCAGCATCTGAGCTGCATAAAAAGCCACTGACACCCCAAATGGGAACATTTTCCACTGCTGAGACCTGTGAGAGTCTGCATGGAGCAGGTATTTCAAAATTTGGATTACTGCTCAGTCCCTTGCCCTCCTTTGAAACACCCAGTCTAATTTATAGCCTTTGTTTTCTAGTATAGTTTCCCCATTTGTCTGTTGTTATCAAACCATGCTATTCCTCAGTATGAGAAGTGAGTGATCTTTGTAATTTTAATTGTATCTCCTCCTCTTCTAGTTATATTCGATTACCAGAAATGCTTTATGCATATCTTTTATTGTATAAGTAGATCTTCATATAAGTCTATAGTTAAGTAAAGAGGTATATTTGTATATTTCTTTTTGTTCAGAAAGTGAACACTAGTGCAATTCCTTACAGTAAATAAAGTGTGTTGTGCTGGAAAGATGTAAGGAATCAGACGTCTGTTAGGACACAGACGTCTCTAAAAATTGAATAAATTGTTAGTTAAACAAGACAACAAATCCAAGAATTTAAATTTCTGCTTAGTAGCAACGTTGGTTATAGAAAAAGTTAGCAAAACCTGAGAAGTCCAGGACTTAAAAGTCTGATTAACCTGTAAGAATATTTGTAGGAACTAAGAGCTGGTTAATTACTACTCAGCTGTAAAATGACAGCTATCTCCTATTTCATCAGCTGCTTTCTCTGGGGAAAAACGTTTCTTCATCCTTTCTCAGCTGATTTTAAAGTTTTCAAATTCCCTGCTATCATTCTACTCTGCTTTCCAGAAGGGTAGGTTGTAAAAGTACACACCCTCATCTGCATCTTTCTATTTTAAAAGCTTCTCTTTCCCACTACAAAGCACTGTGATATACTGAAAAAAAAAAAAAAAAAGCCATTTCATTTTTTTATCTCTTATTTTTGTAACTATCTTTAGCCCTCAAAATTCAATCTTCCAATGGCTCCTGTCAAAAACTGTGCCCTGAGCATGTACAACCACAGAATGAAAGATGGTCCTAACAAATGCTTTTAGACAGTGCTCTGGATCATTGTTTCACAGTAGCTTTTTAATTCAGTTATAAAGTTGTATCTTCCAGTTAGCAAGAAAGACGTGTGATTTGTCTGATGGTGAAATACATGTAAAAAAAGGCCTTTTAGGACCTGCAGAAAGGGTTTGAAATAATTCTTTTGTTTTAAGCAGCAACACCATGTAATGCAGTGCTACATCTGTAACTGAAGGATGTTCTTACCAGGCTTTTCCTTCCCATCTCTCAGCATTTTCCTATTTAATGTAAGAATGAACTGATACAATACAGTTATTTTATATTTAGAGTAAGAATAGTAAGTGTTTTATGCAAAATTTTCAGACATCTCTTTCTGTCTCAACAAACTTCAAATGCTCCCCTTTTTCTTTCCCTTTCATGTCCGTGTTCATCATTTTAGCTTATGCATACAATTTATATTTGAATACAGCAATGAAAGCAAGTTCGTATCTTCACTTCCCCCACCAACCCTTCATGTAATTGTATATTATTAAGTCTGTCCTCATTAAGTCTTTTTTCCAGTCTTGCATATCCTGCTCTTGCTGATTTTAGATGAGTTCTAACCAAAGTCTTGCAAAATGGGATTATTACCTCGCAAGGTTTAAATAATAAGTTAATTCACATCCTGCAACAACATGTAGTGCCCAAACATAGGTGAATGAGTAAAGAGAAGGCTTGGCAGATTGGCAGACCAAAGATATAAAAACCACAGATTATGGGAAAAAGAAATGAGGAAGACAAATCTCCTCACCCAAAAAAATGGCCCCTCCCCCACCCCCAAAAATCCAATAAAATCAACCCAAGAAACAACACAGAGAAACCCCACAAACCAAACAAAAACCCCTAAGCAATCAACCCAAATCCAAACATACTTGAAGTGTCAATCAAGGCAGCTCCAAGTTCACGTTTCTCTACCGATAATGCTTGTAACAACTGAGGATCTGGGCCTGTCTCAGCCCTATATGCAGAAGTGTAGCATTAGCTGGATTGAAACCCATTGTATATTTATTTTAATTAACTTACTGTGATTTTAAAAAATGGAAAGATCTATTGTACATGCTCCAGAACACCAGCAAGTGACATCCCCAGCAGCTGGTCACTTCCCCCTCTGCTGGTTCACAGCAGGAAGTTGTTACACCACACTGTGCCATGCTGTATCCAAGATATCCCAGTTAACTTCAGATAAACACTGCCTCCCATAGCCAGGTTAACATGCTGCACTGGCTGACTGCGTATCATAGAACAGAGTCATAGAATCATTGAGGTTGGAAAAGACCTCCAAGATCTCTGAGTCCAATCTTTGACCAACCACCACTTTGTCAACCAGGCCACAGTGCTAAGTGCCACATCGAGTTTGAACTTGAGCATTTCTTGAACAGTTACAGGGATGGTGACTCTACCACTTCCCTTGACAGCCCATTACAATGCTTTACTATCCTTTCAGTGAAGAAAGCACTGAAAACCAAAAAATTGCCTAAATAAGCTCGAGTCTTTTGTACAGAGTTGGCACTGATTGCTATTGATTTCAATGAGAATGGGACAATAAACTTAGGAACACTTCAGAATGTAACCCACTTAATGAGAATCCTAGAACATTAGATGATTCTTCAGAGATATTCTAATAGTTTTAAAAAGCAGAATGTCAGTTTTTCTTTTGGAATGTCCTTTTTCAGAATTCTGTTCATGCATGATTTCTGCTGTTAAGCAATATCAAATTCAACTATAACTGCAAAAGTATTTGTTCCTACAAAATAGTTGGATTTGTGCATTCATATATTTGTATATCTCATCCTTTTGTCTGCAAAAATGACTGCTTCTGGCACATTGCACTTTAATACATAGCTTTTTAAAATGTCTTTTGGAAACTTAGCCCTGATTGTCCTTCTTAAGACATAAGAAGAGATTAAACTTCATATATCAGCTTCTTTCTCTTTAAAGCTTATTACCATCTGATTAAGATTAGATGTGTGTTCAGACTTCTGGGGGAGGTGTATCGACATGCAGAAACATGTGGAATACAGTGCTAATTGTTTTATATTGGTTCATCCTAATTGAAGTGACAGAAGGGCTATATGACTGGTAGAAAGTAAAATTTTTAATGCAAACTCCAAAGGGACTTTTTCCCATGATTCTATCATTCATTCAGTGATTCTGATTTTATTTTTTCTTCAAAAATTAATCCATCAAATAGAGGAGGAAAACATTTTCTCTGTAATATTATGATTTGAGACAGTAGTGATTATTATTCTACAAAATATAAAAAAAGTGTCCTAAGTTCATGCTATAGAAGTGTACTGTAAATTGAATATAAAATTAGAAAAGGCTATCTATCTTAAGCATAAAATTTCCTAAACTAGGTTTTCCTCTATTAAATCAGCGGGGCTTGTTTCATTTACTGACTTGAGGAGGAGCAAGAGCAAATCTTCACTTCCCTACTGCTCTCCTCAAAGATATTTTTTCATAACCATGTAGTCAATACTTTAAAAATAAAACTTTCCTGCAAACTGTGGTAGTATATAATTCTTTTTCCTACCAGAATCCATACATTCCCATTGACAGAGGTTAACCACAAAGCCTCTCTTTAATGACTATCATCTGTAAGGACTGTGCACATAAACATTGCATTCTTCTCTGGGAGCTTTCTTTATAAACTATAATATACTTAACCAAAAATAACAGCTGTCCAGCTTCCTTTCTCTCTCTCTTTTCTTTCCTTTTTTTTTATTTTTATTCTTTCATTGCTTTCAGAATTCCGTGTATTGACAGAGTTGAAATGTTGTCTCTAAAAGGAAAGCATGCACTTCTCTAAACCTGCAATTGTATCTAGCAAGGAGAAATAAAAATCATGCCTGCTTTTTATCTCCTTACCTGCTAGGCAGGTATTAAAATAAAAGAAAAAGTGGGTTAAGCTTTGGGATTTTTTTTCAATTATTTGGGTTTTTGAAATATGTTTCCCATATTTCAAAATATGGGAAATATAATTCTGTCATCAGAAGAAATCTTAAATATAAAATCTTACATTATTATTGACAGAAGCTTCCTGTTAAAATTATTTTTGCCATACTGAAAATAGCTAAAATTATTTCTTGATTCCTATTGTAAGTGTACTAAATCATCTACAGTGATACAGTGATTCACCTAAAGTTGTAAAAATAATTCAAGAAAGATCACAAACTGTTATATTCACTTGCACTTGTGCAAACCAAAAACTCTGGAAGTTCTTCAGAGTGTTATCCTTTTTAGCTATCATAAAACTGTGATTCACCCAATTTATGTGAAAGACATGTCATGATTGTCAATTACCAATCTATATTTTATCTGATGTAAATCTTGAGTGAGCAATTCACATGAACAGATGAATACACCATGCGACGAGTAACTACCAATGACTTGATGAGTAAACACTTATATAGCTTGGATTCCTGTTACTGTAGAAAAACATAACATAGACTAAATAATATGTAAATTATGCAAAAATAAATAAAACCTAGAGTAGTTTCAGCAAATATTTTCAGTGAGACATACCGTCTACATATTTTCTTAATTGCCTGTGACAAATCTTGCTATGAACTTAATTTAAGAAGAATATTTATTCTAATTAGGTTTGTATGATCTGTGCTGAAAATGAAGCAACCTATTTCTCCTATCACCTCTGCTCCATGTGACAAACAATATGATATTTCATTGAAAAGTAAGGTAGTACTCAGCTCAACTTAGGAAATTGAATTGGGCCTTAAGGCATATATTTTACTTAATTCTCTAAATCCTATCTTTAAAATTGTCAATAAAAAGTTCAGTGCAGGTGAAAACAGTTTGAGACAGGAAATACAGGCATTTCTGTGTTTTAACTGTTTCAGAATCTAAACCACCTATGAATTTTGTGCATTTTGGGGTTTTTTTGTCATTTTCAGGTTCTCTAGGTGAAGACACAAATGCAGAGTTAAAACTGTTTTGAAAGAAATTCCAATCAAACTTGGAAAATATATGAGTAAATAGGTGCATACAGCAGTGGGATTAAGTTCTTGCTTTAAATCATGTATTTTAATAATGATTTATTCTATATTTTTTGTCTTAATGTCAAAAAGGTGTTAAGTAAAATTAGACCTGTTTCTAATTTGATCAGCAGTGGTTTATTTGAAAATAATAAACACCATTATTAAGAAGCATTGGAAGGCACCTCTAAAGTCAAGGGTTTGATTCCCACTAGAGTCTCCAAATGAATGTGGTGGAGTAAAAGTCAAATCAGGTCCAATAGAAAAAATCTATACCCTAGATAATAAGTTATCCAGATGCTGTATGTTAGTTAAGGCAGTCAAATTCCAGGACTATTAGCAAAGGGTGGAGCCTTTGTGATGAAGAGGTTTTTATTCTCATCATCTTTTTGCAATATGTTCACCTCAATGTCAGGTAAATCAGCATGGCATTTTCCAGGAGTTCCGCTTTAGACTCAGCCTTGGAATTCTGTAATTTATCATGAGGTCCTTTGAATTTCTTCCAGGTTATTGGAGGAAAACCAGCAAAACTCATCCTGACTCCGGGTGACATGCAAATGTCTTAGTGTTATAAAGATCTTCTATAAAAGACTGCCCATATACTTATTTATAACTCAAGACCATACACCATGGCAATTTAACTTCCACCAAAAGGTACAAAAGACAATTCTAGCTGAAATACCCAGAATCTGAGGTATAATATAGCACCTCTCCAACTCCTACACCATGCATCTCTAAACAATCCTGAGAAAGAGGGCTCTTTTGAAATGAAGCAATGCATGATTATTGATTACAGAAATAGATATGTCATTACTAAGATATAAACAATGCAGCTGGTTTCTGTTATTGCCAGTCTGCTGGAAAGCTGAAAAGCTCACATAATCATCTCACATCATCTTTCATACAAAGACAGCAAAGTTAATTTGAATACTGTTTCCCATGCAGGATAAACTAACTGAACTGACTTTGAAAAGAAATAGGAAAGCTAATAAAATCATTACAGATTGAGCAGTTCTGATGGTTTTTTTTTTTTTATTCTATTCAAGTTGTTCCATTATTTATGGGACTTAGACCATTTTTCAAGCTGCAAAATAGGGACACAGATTTTATTTAATGAAATTGTAGATAACAGTTTTATTAATTAAAATAGAATGAAGAGTGTTTTACAAGACCAAAATATAACTTTGAAGAGCTTAATACTGTATCTGTCAAGCAATTTCCTTCTTTTTAATGTTTGCAATTCTATTGATCTAATTCCTACTCTGTTCTGTTCAGTTTCACCAATAAGATCCACCTAGCATCAGAATATTCATTAAATTATCCCCATTCATATTTATGGAATTGCAATGCATTAAATGACAGAGATGATAATTCCTTCCTGAAAACTGGGGACAACTGAAATAAGAAATAATAGCAAGCACCCAGCACAATGTCAAATCAAATTACTAGGAGAAAAAAAATTCCCAATGCACACATTTCTTTTCTGCACATACACTTTTCTTCAACCAGAGAGAGTATTTTAACCCCTCTTAGAAATTAACTAGAGTCCATTTTATATGACATTTACATATATGATACCTGAGTTATTTGAAACAATAGCAGTAAGCCTCATATCAAAATTTTACAAAAGCAATATCAAAATCATATACTATATTGCTCTGTTTTTTTAAATTCAAAATCTAGAATATTTGCATTTAGTGAGCTCTCTGTTTTTCTAGGAGGTGTTTATTTATCATGAGGAAGTATCTTCGCATTGGTGGGCTGTGATTTTTAAAATTGACTGCCTGGGTGAAATATCTTCATAGAAAACGTTTCCAACATTGTCACTGTTTCTGAATTCTGATCATTCTGATCTGTGCTTTCTCCATAATCTTCTCAAAGAACAGGAGTAATTAGTTTTTAAATTCAACTTTCTCTATCAACAGTAGTTTGCAGAAGTAAGAATTTAGTGTAAGAAAATTCTGGAATAAAAATGGAATTAATTTCTCCTTTGGAAAACTTGGTTAAAATGTTTTAAGAAATGTAGAATCACAGAAAGGTGCTTGTGGCAAGGCTAGAGATGGAGATTAGCCTCTTCTCCCAAACAATCAGCAATAGGGCAAGGGGAAACAGCCTCAATTTGAGCCACAGGGGAGGGTGGTTCAGGTTGGATATTAGGAAAAAATCTCTTCACTGAAAGAGTGATTAAGCTTTGGAACAGGATAGTGAAGTCACCATCTCTGGAAGTGTTTAGAATATTTAGAAGACGAGTGCCACTTTGTCATAGGGTATAGTTGGTGGGTTTCAGTCAAAGCTTGGACCTGTTGACCTTGGAGGTCTTTTCCAACATTCTGAACAGTTTCATATCACTGATTGTTTGGCTTTGGTTGTTAGTTTGGGTTGGGGGAGTTGGTGTTGAAGGAGTATTATAAGTGTAGGACCAAAAAGTGGTGCTTTTCCTACAGGTGCTATTTACTACAGCACCTCTGAAAATGTTTGCTATTCTTTGTGAATATGAGAATCCCAGGAAATATGAAGTATAATCAAGAGTCTACATCTACACGGCAACCATGATTTGCAAGATTTCTTCATAGAAACAAATAGAGCTCACAAGAATGCCCATATGTGCAACCTGCAGCCTCAAAAAAAGTGGAAATTAATTAACCACACACTTTAACCTATTTTTTAACCTACTCCCCGGGCATTTTTTCACTACTTTTAGAAAATAGGATAAAATGCCTGCTTAATACTAGTCAGACAAGTGAGTGAATTTTTAGCTAATCAAAATACTCTCTGTCATGATCTTCTTTACCCTGTCATATTTAAAAAGAGAAGATATGATTGCATCCCTTTCTCATAGATGTATTTCTAACTTCTAGGTATATTGTATTTACATTTTATCGATAAACCCTATAAAGTCAAAAATTGTTCAATCATATTTGTTGAATAATTTTTAGTACATAATAGAAGATAATAAGAAGCTGTCACTTTGAAGAGGTTAGCAGTAAACATGAACATATTTTGCTTTTCTTTTTAGATGCATGCAAATAACTCCTAATGACCCTATTGCATGCTCTCATACTTTATCAGAATTATTCCCTGTGTATCAGAAAGAATTGTGACAAGGGAACTTCTTTATGTCAGATATAAATCAATGAATGCTGCCTTAATTTAAAAGCCGAGTGATGATAAGATTATATGACTCAATAAATTTGAGCTTCTAGTACTATGCAGAAAAACATAAAACTTGTTTGTGTGCTATAATGTGGCAATAATATATCCCTTCCTAATCACTGCTGTACCTATCTTTCTAGCTTGCCTATAGCATGCATAATAAAAAGTTTGCAAAATAGGAAGAAATTCTAATTTTCATATACCTGCATTCTGAATCCCTGCAGCTATTAAAAAATACTAAAATCCTTAAACTGTGAGAGAAAAATACAATTTACAAAGTACATTTTCTTATTATTGACTTTGATGATAGCATCAGTTGTCTACACAGACCTATAAAATGCTTTAAGCGTTGAAAGATACACCTTAAAGCACTTATCTTTCCTTTCTTAATAAAAGATAAAATAACAACACTGTGAACGATAAACAAAGAAAGCAAGCAATAACTTACTGCTTGCCCAAGTTGACCTTGGTTTTAGGAATCAAGGATTGCTTTTTCTTAGCTTTGGCATTAGCTAAACTAAATCCCAAAGCATATTCTTAGATGGTGTGAAGTTGTTCTAATCGTATTCCAATGAAGTGACACTGATTTGCACTCTCTGCAGATCAGGCCCCTTACAGGACTAACCACCTGCCCAGATTTCAGAATTAACTGGGGATAAGACTGATAGCTTTCTAAGTGTTTGGTAGAGGACTGTCTACTGTTTAGTTCTTTTTGACCTTGTCTCTTTAACCTTGTGCAGATATCTCAATGAGAGAAGAAACAGGGATGGAAAGGGTTGAATAGGGTGATAAGGAAGCTGTGATATTTTGTAGTGCACAAAATTAAACATTTCATATATATTCCATGTGAACTTTGTGATCTATGGCTGATGGATGAATGTTTCTTTTAGCTTTTCAGAAATACAATCCCCTCAAGATAATAGATCAGCTGGATAAGGAGGAGAAGGTACAAAATATTGTAACATATCTAAGAAAAGGGCAAGAGGGAGGGGAGTATTTTTTCTCTACATTGGAAGCACTTCACAAAGAATATTTTTGAGGGGGTTCTTTAATATAAATCATGCCATTCTAGTTCAAAGCAACAAATTCAAACAAACTAGCAAAATATACAAGCTAGTAAGTTCACAATACTAATTTAGATATGCTTGTTTACATTCTCACCCCATTTTGCTAAGTGTGAAATGTTGAAAGCACTTGTGTAGACCACAAGTATTTTGGTCCTGGCTTTAAGTAAAAGAAACAGTGCAAATAGGGTGTTATTGCCTAACTCAACAAAAGTTTTTGCAATACTTGCATTTTCTTTAGAACAGAAGTTTGATACATTTAATAAGATGTTTGTTGGTGGAATACATTAATAATTTTTTTAAGCAATAGGAGGGAATAAAGAGCCTCATAAATATGCTTACAGCTAGTGTTTACAAAATCTGCTAATGATCTAACTAATGGAAGCTGGATTATGGAATGTATTTTGCATCAGGTTTATGTCCCGAGCAGCCATTTTACAAGGAGTCCCTGATAGAATAATGTGTATTATGCTGGGGAACAAAACCCTCATTGGGTTCATTTACATGCACTTTTTGTTGTTGTTGTTGTTGTTGGTTGGGTTTTGGGTGGTTTTTTTGTTTGTTTGTTTTTAATTCTGTGAATCTTCTTTGTGCATACATTTCTCAATGATAAAAAAAATAAAATTGTAATGATTTCAAACTTTGCACGCATAAAACTCTTGAATAAGAACCCATGAAACATAGTTCCCATTGGTCTGTGACCTTAAAAGGTTCAACTGTATTTGTATAATGAGCTACTCTTTCACCTTAAAAACCAATTGTCAGCTAGAGCTAGTCAAGTTTTAGATTGACTGCATAGATAGATAATCCATTTATTTTTCGTGTAGCAGAACTGAACAAAATCACTCAGGTGAAACATTCATGTTTAATATTTCTATGTTCTCAATAATGAGAAAGGAAATAGGAAGTATTTTACAGCAGGTTCATTTAGAGACTGCAGGGCCCAGCACTGTTCGAGACAGAAAAAATTCCAATTAATTATACTGAAGAGATGATCAGGTACAGAACACTAGCAGCTATTAGGGATGATTGCTCACTTCTCGGGCTGTTTAAGATACACACTAACTTTCTGTTACCTCCAGGGTATTTTCACTATTCACCCTTGATGAATATCACACATGAACCTCCCTGACTGTAATTCTGCTGTGAAAGGATTGCACCTTTGCATGCTGGGTTACAAGGCATCCTTTTGATGAGGCCAGCAGTGCAAAAGGGCAGAAGACAGGGCCAAGCACAGAGAAAGATGCCTCATGCTCTGGTTTTGCTCCCATCTCAATATTATCTGTCAGTTTAATGGGAAGACAAACAAAAATATAAGGATCTCATTCTGATTTCATAAAGTTGAAGACCAAGCTTTCAAGCTCATTTTAAGAAAATACTTTGACATTTGATATTGTGGGGATTTAACCTTTTTAGAAAGAGGGAGATGACTAGATCTTGATGCCTAACATTAATTCTTTTAACTATGACAAAATTTATTAATTGAAATATAAAAAACCCAGTAATAGGTTGGAAGGGAGTCACAATCTGGAATCTAATGCAAAGGTAGAAGCAGCAGGTTTTCATGATTTCCTCCATTAACCCAAGAATCCTGGCAATTTGATAGTTTTTTTATTTTATGTTGCTATCAAAAAAATGGCATGTATGTTACAGGTAAACCCATAAACAACTAAGGTTATTGGTTTCTTTAGTGCTGCTGACAAGATAGGCACCTCTTGGAAAAGTTTTGGGGTTTGAAAATGTAAATAAAATTAAATAAGCAAGCTAAAGTTTTCAGTGTTTAAAAATTTTTAATCCCTGCCTGTGTCTATGTATTTTTTTTCTATGAAGGTAAATAGACACTAGCCATTTTTTACAGTTACTCATTATACACTACTCATACCCTTTAACAATTATGACATAAATATATATTTTTAGAACTAATTTCCTATTTACTAGATTACCATCTTCCAGGTATTAGAATTTTGGAATCATTACATTCAAAAGTAAATATTTATTTTACTCTTCTGAGCTTCTTTATTTCTCAGAGTAACAAGCCTTGGAGAATAAGGTAATTTTTGAAAATGGAGGATGAATATAAATATTATGCATACAGAATTATGTCATTTTAAACCTGCAATAGACAAAGCTAATTATATTAGAAAGGAACCATGTGGGATGTGAATAAGTGCGAAGGAAACAACTTCTGGGTGCATTTTTGAGATACATTTCCTATACTAACTTTCTGAAAATTTTTGGGGATAGAGTGCTATAAGTATAGTTAACAGGGTTCTAAGAAGCAAATATATATAATATTCATCTTTATCAGTTTGTTTTCTCTCTTATGATACTGCTCATGTGGAGTTCTTTCCTTACATTTATTCAAAATTTGAGCCAACCTTGGTGGCAGTTTGCTTCTCTCCCTCACCACTGAGGAGCTCACGGCCAGTTTGTGTCAAAAGTCAAAGAAGGAACTTCAGAGAAATAGTTAAAAAAGTGATGTTTAATTGTAGATTTTACTAGCTGTCCAGAGGAAAATGTGAGGATTCATGTAAAGTTTGTTTCTTATTGAAGAGTAGTGAAATGCCACAAAACATAAATTTTTAAACTTCTGTTAATTGCTATGTATTTTTCTTGGAGACTGAACGTAGCTCAACCTGTTGGTATGGGCAAGTACATGTGTTCCTAACAAACACTACATGAGAAAATGAAATGCCAGATAATGAACACTAAAAGGTTGAAGAAGATTGGAAAAGAGAGGAAAATCTGCAAATTCCAATAGTAAACATGTATAGGGGAGTTTATGCCACATCATAGGGTATCTATATATCCTTTATCCCAACTTCATTAGATAACTATACATTTTTGTGTATGATAAAGACCCATAAACACAAGTCTACACTCATTCTCAGTGCTAAACTTTGCTTTCTTAAAATAATCCCAACCATTTTCTGACCGGTTCCTTTGCCACAGAAAATCTACCAATATATATTTTTACAGGATGAGTCATCTTCCTATATTTCATTTTATTTCTTATGTGGAACCTGCATAGCAATTATCTGCTGAGGTTTCTAATTGTTTTTTCTTTAAGTTTTTCTTCTGAGGATTCACTTCAGCCTTTGGATTTAAGGTATTTTTTGTGGACCTGTCAAGCTGTAGATATGAAGACTTAACATTACAATAGTATGTCCTGTCTGCCTTATTTCAGTAAGCCAAATCCAAGCATGTTTGGGAAAATAAACTCATCATCATCAGTGATACAGAAGACTGATTTGGCCTTTATATGCAGATATACTTATGCATGCACATTTACAGGCAACAATTAAAGATCAGACTGTTGAAATCACTGCAAAATATTTGTTGTTATTTCAGTGTGTATTACACCGTGGATGTGTGCAGATGTGTCACTGGTAAGTCATATTTTTTCTAAAGGTACTCACTTAAAAAATTGTAGGTTTTCAAATCTACTGAATGTTTACAGTTCTGACTAACTTCAGTCTATATATTCCATCAGAAAATGATGACAAATATTCATTCACCGGAGATGACAATTAGGCTTCTTTAAAATTTTAGTAGAAAAATGTTACAGAGGAAACAGTTTACTGTTGATGAGGTTGAGTTTATTCTCCTATATTCTCCATATTCTCCTATACAAGTGTGTCCTTTTTGATGAAAAGAAGTGAGTGTGACATGGAAACTCATAATAATAGTTCACCTTGGTTTGTGAGTATCAAATACAGTAGTGCCTCATTCCTGGTTGGCACATTTGACATATGTATGAGGAAGCAGTCCTCTACACATTCCAGGAGCTTGACAAATGTCATGTGAGTAGCTGCATTGTTCTTCCAACAAAAGCCTGTGTAGTTGAAGTCACCCATAAGAACAAGGCTCTGTTGATTTGAAGTTTGCTTAAGAGACCAAACTATTTGCCTTTTTGGCCTTATCATCCTGGCTTCAAGATTGATGGTAGGTACCTACTGTAAGATCCTTTTTGGAGACAACCTCTCTGATCTTGATACAGAGACATTAAATAGGAATTCCAAAATTGCCATTGTTGAATGCTTTGCAATCAACTTCTCCTTAACACAAAGAGTGATCCCTGCTCCTCTTCCTTCTGTCTTTGCAGCCTATAGCCATCCATCAGTACCCTCCTGTGATGTGAGTTGTTCCACCACGCTTCAGTTATTCCTATGATTGTGTGACTTCATAGAGGGTGCAGAGTTTATTCCTCCTGTTTGGTCCCCAGGCTGTGTGCACTGTACACACCCACTTGAGGTGGTTTTCTTCTGGTCCTCATCCTGGGAAGCAGCTAAGGAACATTTGTTGCTGCTCTGGTTGGCCTGGCTTATTTCCCAGTTGGTTGGAATATGGCACCAGTGCAACCACTTCAGGTCCAGAGTGCCCTCAAATCCTCCAGCTTAAATCCCACCTCAGCAGGTTGGCCAGCCTACTGCTGAAAATTCCTTTGCCACTTCTTCAGATCTGAGTTTGGTTGTAGTGCTGGAGAGTGGGTAGGGAAGCAGAGCGCTGCATTTGTGTGTTGCTAGGGTCCAAGGTGCCAAATTCTCTGTGGCGTCTGCCATAGAAGCATGATTCTGAAAACATTTCTCTATCTTAATTTCCATCTCAGCACCTCTAATACTGCACAGCCTTTTAACTGTTTCTTGCAACTTTCAAGATGCTTTCTTAATATTTGCATCAAATCATACTTTTCTATGGAGGCATATATAAAAATGGTTAAGGCAATTTTCATTGCATATTTCTGATCATTTATGTGTCAGATGGATTTTAGTTTTATCACAGAACTAGAGTTTGATCTACATAACAGAAAAAAAGCAGACTAATATGCTCTTAAGCTAACAAGCACGTATGCTCAAAGTCATATTTTATCCGTGAAATTGTATAGCATAAGGAGATATAGAAATAATTCCATGCATAGGTCCTCAATGAGAAACAGGTTATCAGGAGCCTCAGTAAAGTCAGGTCTCAGGTAAATATGACTGGGACTATGATGAAGCAGACAGAATGCACCAGATGGAGAAGCAGCTGGTTGATGTGCAGTATTAGAAAGGTGTTTAGTTTTTTTGCTTCTTTTAAACTCTTTGTATTTGTGTGTGTAACTAAATATTCAAGAATGTGCACTGAATAACAAATGTACCCAAAAGACACAGTTCTTAATAAAAGAGACTTGTTTTGTTGGTATACAAATGAAATCAGCTTAAACTGTCTACATGCCTGAAGTGTTTCCTGTGGATCTGTACCCAACACATACTTTTATTATTTCTAATACCTCCAAGTGTTCAACAGTACTAGAAATAGAAAATATTTACAAGGATGGGTGAATTTGGCAGCCACGATTAGGTCAGAGGATATAATCAGTGGGAAGTGCCCATTTTCTTCCTGCTTCTAGATTACGTACCCCTTTATCCCAGCTTCAAAAACACCAAGGACATCATCATGATATACTAAGGGTCACAACTCATACGGATCATAGCAATATAGAGATCCATAAGTCTGAGCATGTGAACCTATAAAAAAGATAGAATGGCCTACGTCAGGAAAATGTAACAATTTCTGCTGAGTCAAATAAATTTCTGCAGCAG